>CM061265.1:103275346-103875346 GCA_030848825.1 Tadarida brasiliensis
ACTCTGGGAAGGAAATTCAGTTGTCTCGTGACGAAGTCACCTCTGGGTGGCCTGGCATGAGCTTGAGGAACAGCTGCAACCAGGCAGCTGACCCCACTCTCCATCTCCTGCCTGGACGGTGCTCAGGGATCACCTGTGTGCCCCGCAGCACGGACGTGCTTTCTCCACGTGGAGGAGACCGTGGCTGCCTCCGGGAACTCGGATTCACAGCTTGTGGCTTCCACCATTTCAAACCGTTCCTGGAGAACCCCCCATTGGCCAGGCTTGGGTCAGGCTCGTCCCTGGACCCAACGGTCTAGGCCAAGAGTGAGGGTCCCATCCGGAGGGAGAGCCCCCTCAGGAAAGGGGAGGTGTGTGGGCAGACCACACGGGAGGGTTCCAGCCCCCAGGCTCATCCTGTTTGTGCTGGAGCAGGGACTGGCAAAGGGCAGCCCATGCCAGTCTGGCTGACCACCTGTTCTTGTACATAAAGTTTCATCGGAACAAAGCCACACATCACTGCTTTCTTGGCAGAGCCGGTCGTCATGCTAAAGGTCAAGATACCCTGGGAGGGAGCCCAGTGGTATTTCCCCGTGGCCAGGGCAGACTCGTGAGTCAAAGCGTTAAAGGTCAGGCAGAAGGTGTGGATTTTCACTCGGGGAGGCTCTCGTGCTGGCAGCTGGGCTGGATTCCCAGACCACGTCTCGGCTCTTCCGATCAGCCTTTGTCTTCCTCTCCTCTCGTCGCTGAGGGTACAAGTTCACATGTCCCTGGCCTTCGGGTGGCCTGGGATGGACACCCAGGGCCAGCTAGGTCTCAGCCTCAGGATGGCATGGGTTCTTTTGGGCCAAAGTTGCTTCATCTTGTGGTCCAACCTCCTCAGCTCCAAAGACCACGTTGGAACTCCAGAGAGTGACACACCGAGACTCTGAGCTTGTCCTTGGAGCATCTGCCTGCCTCTGAGACCTCACGGGGCGGGGACACGAGCTGAGGTGGAACTGGGGTGCTTCTGGGCCCCACTGGCCCAGTGTTATTCTATTATTTTTTAAAATATTTTTTTATTGATTATTTCGAGAGAGAGATAGAAACATCGATGTGAGAGAAATACATCGATCAGCTGCCTCCTGCACGCCCCCCACCGGGGATTGAGTCCACAACCCGGGCATGTGCCCTGACCAGGAATCGAACTGGGACCTCTCAGTCCGTGGGATGACGCTCCATCCACTGAGCCACACTGGCCAGGCCAATATTATTTCATACTCTCACCTCCTTCCCTGCAAATGCCAACTCTGACCCCTCACCCCAGAGGAGAGTACTCATTCTCAGCAGAGTAGAGGCAACCAGTGACCCTGACTGGTGGTCCACTTCTTTCTAAGCACGAGGGTGAGGTGCCATCGCAGGAGGGTCCTGCGCTGAAGCTGTGTGGCGCCTCTTCTGGCACCTCAAAGATGTCATCACAGCCCGGCCGGAGTGGCTCAGTGGGTTGAGTGTCGTCCTGTGCACTGAAAGGTGGCCGGTTCGATTCCTGGTCAGGGCATAAACCTGGGTTGCTGGTTTGATCCTCAGTTTGTACGGAAGGCAATCAATTGATGTTTCTCTCTCTCTCTCTCTCTCTCTCTCTCTCTCTCTCTCAGCATGTCCTTGGGTGAAGTTTTTTTAAAGTTTTCATCGTAAAAAGAGATGCAGAATTAAAGATGTCACTGGGGCGAGGCCAACATACCTTTCAAGCTCGTTTTCTGAGACTAGGAGACCCTCTTGGAGAAGCCGAGTAGAGCTCTCCTTGTCATTGAGCTGATCTAATCCAGATGGCTAGACTGTCTCCTGTTCACTCATCATTCAGAGATGCTCACAAGGACAAAACAAAAACAAAAAACCCCAAACAAGTCAGAGAAACTCGGCTAGGGGGCGAACAAACACCCCGCACCATGGCCCAAGGCAGCCTTCATCCCAGCGCACGTCAGGAGGGACGACAGGGACGGCGGCTGGTGGTTCCCTGAGAGGGACAGCCTCCAAAGGATGCCCCCAGCTGCTAGAATACAGCGGGCCTTCCCTGGCCGCTGTGGCTCAGTGGACTGAGCATTGCCCCAGGCACTGAGAAGTCCTGCTTCGATTCCCGGTCAGGGCACATGCCTGGGTCGCAGGCTCAATCCCTGGTGTGGGGCCCCTGGTGTGGGGTGTGCAGGAGGCAGCCGATCAATGTTTCTCTCTCACATTGATGTTTCTATCTCTCTCTCCCTTCCTCTCTCTCTAAAAAATGTCAATAAAAACATATTTAAAAAAAAAAAAAAAGAATACAGCAGGGCCACACTGAGGTCTCAGGGAGACCCCACTGGGAGAGCTAGGTGTGCTCGCGAACACCCGAGTCCTTACAGGTGAGGCTCCCCACATCTGGGCACCTGGAGAGGAGGGCGCAGCACCGGCTCCCCAGAACTCCCTGCGTGGACCTTCATTATTTCATCGTGGGGTCAGGTTGCAGGTGACCCACTTATCGTTTGTCTTCCCTCCACAACAAGGGGGGCCAGGGCTAAGGTTTCTTTCACTAACCAAGTGGCTAGGAAACCACTTTGCCTTCGGGGAGAAATAGCTTCAGGACAACGAAGCAGAGACGGACTTCCTTCCATTCCCCAGGCGGGGAGACCACTGAGCCTCTGCCCTCCGTCCTCAAACCAGGGGCGAGTGACACCTGTGACTTCCCTGGCAGAGTTTTGCTGTGTGTCCTCACGGGAGACCACTGGGGAAATAACTAGGAACACTGCCTTCCAGCCCCCCCAGTGAAATAAGACTCAACAATGGCAAGGTTCGACCTCCTTCAGGAAGACGGACAGAAAGAGGGAGCTGTCGGCGGAGACGGGCTGCGTCCGTGTGTAGATGAGTCTACTTCTTGCAGCTGATACCATTTCAGAGGGCTTGGATTTGCTCTCCCTGGGAGGAAGCCTGGATGCAAGCTGGCGGGAGGGGACGCTGGAGCCTCCACGAACAGCCTCTTGTTTTCCACGGCTAGTTGCTGTGTTTTCTTCCCGGGGCCAAATGCAAAGACACCTGCGTGAGAGAAAAGACAGAGACGCCAGCCGGCGGAATAAGCAGGTTTTCCTCCTGCTGCTCGGAAGGGATGGCTTGTCCGCACACAGAGGCTTGCTGCCAGCCTGCTTTGTCAGCAAATGCCACCCACTGGCCCCACCACCTGACAGCCCCAGGGAAACAGCTGGGGGCTCGCTAGACATACCGGGTCCCAGGCTCCGTCCCCTGGGACTCCACTCCAGTCGGTCTGCCCGGGGCCCAGGAATCTGCATGTTGCCCAGCTCGGGGTGCTGCTCCAGGCCCAGCTCGGCCTCTGTGCAGCCTCGGGTCGTGTGAGGGTCTCAGAGCCGAGAACAGGAACCGGGAGATCACCTAACTCGGCCTTGTCGTTGTGCAGAGAAACAGCGTTGAATCTGCCGAGGAAACCTGGTTTGGTCAGGCAGCCCCAGGGCTGTGACAGCGTCAATGCCCAGTGTCTCTGCCGAGAACCCGTGGACTGAGGAAGATGTTTCTGTAAAGGGTCAGAAACAAACATCCTCACAGCGGAAAGGTTATTAGGAGTCATCCGGTGAGAAGAAGCCTTTGTGCCCGGAAGGCGGCTTTGGAAAAGCACATGTGAGTGGAAGATGCTCTGTGGGGGAGGCCGGCAAACCCCGCCCGGGCACAGGGCCCGCCTTTGTCCGGCCATCTGCAGCCTGTGCCTGAATGTCCCCCGAAGAAGCAAGAGCTCCGAGGGCTGATGAGTTTTGGACTCCAAACAGAAGAGAAACGAAGCGCTCTGAACAAAAGGCCTGCAGTCTGAAGGCAAATCTGGACGAGAAAGAGCCCCACTGATGGGCATCCTCCCAAATGGGCCGTAGTTAGGCCACAAGCACACAGTGCTTAGAGAAACCCTAAACCAACCACTGTCTTTATTTCTAGATCGAGGAGGAAGCTTGGTGACTGAGGGCTGCCTCAGTAGCTCCACGTGGAAAACAGTGATGGTGTCCTTGGAGTTACCCGTGATGCCAAGCAGACACATACCCGAACAACTTCGGGTGCCCTGTACCCGCCCTTTACCCCAATACTTATTGAGCCCCAGTGTCCAGAAGCAGAACGGACCTGTCAGGCAGTGTGTGCTCCTTGTGGGCTGGGTTGCACCGACGGAGACCTGGCCAACAGCGAATAGAACTATTCCTGTAGTACGTCTGGGCCTTTCCCTTCCGTTCCGCTGAACCACACCCCTTGCCAAATTCTTACTGGAAGTAAAGGAGGGCGGAGCAGGGCCTCCCTGGACACTTACCGCACTGTTTCAGTGATTTGTTGACCTACTGAGATCTTCTGAAGTCAGGCTCTTAATCATTTAAAAATGTCTGCAATGCACTGTTTCTAACCACGTGGCCCACTAACTGGAGTTGACAAGATTGAGCCCAGGGATGTGCGGCAGGCGGTCAGGGGCAGCGGGACAGGACCAGTGTCCCCCCCACCCCTCCCACTTCCGTGTGCAGTCTTGATCGGGCATCTCCCAGCGACCTGAGTTCCAGGACCGTCGGGCCTTTCTGAGTAGTGAGGTGATCTGGGCTGGTCGCTGCCCTGGGTATGTCATCTCTGAGGCTCCCCCTACAGGCAGCACGCCGTGAATTCCCCTGCCAAGGGGCCAAGACTTGCCGGTGGCCTCTCCGTGACTGTGACTCATGTTCTGTCCATAGGAGGACATTAATAAATACTGTTCTTCTGATGTAACCTTTCAGTTACTTGTGCGTGTTATGGAACATTCCAGAACTTCTCAGCATTAGAAAATACAAGGTGTACGAAAGCTTTGCTATACTTAAGTAAGATATGGTCTCTGTAACAGTCACGGTTCTTTCCCCAGCCTGGTTAACCATGAGGTCAGATCTCCTTTATTCTTGCCCAGCTGGTGTGGCTCAGTGGTTGAGCGTTGACCCATGCACCAAGAGGTCGCCAGCTCGATTCCCGGTCAGGGCACATGCCCAGGTTGTGGGCCCATCCCCAGTGGGGGGCGTGCAGGAGGCGGCCAATCGATGTTCTCTCTCATCGATGTTTTTATCTCTCTCTCCCATTCCCTTTCTCTCTCTCTCTAATATCAAATGGTCCAAGCCTTCTTCTTATCCAGGAGAATATCTTTTTTTTGTCTTTGGAGCATCCCTACCCCCTTCCCCTGAGGGGTCAACGAATCCAAGAGCTCGTTCACCGTGACCCATCCACACACCAGTCAAGGTCACCAGGGTAGAGGGGCCCAGGACAGCTGTCGTGTTCTCTGGCCAGCCCGGCCCTCTTGCTGTTGCCGAGGTCAGTGGCCTGCTGTGTGGCTTTTTAAAAATTTTTTATTCCTCACCCAAGGATATTTTTCCATTTATCATCAGATAGAGTGGGAGGGAGGGAGACACAGAGAGAAACATCGCCGTGATAGAGCCACATCAACTGGTTGCCTCCCGCACGACCCAGCCAGGGCTGGGGACGAACCGTAGCCAAGGTACATGCCATTGACCAGAACTGACCCCACCACTCACTGGTCTGCAGGCCGACACTCTAACTGCTGAGCCAGCCTGGCCAAGGCTGCTGTGTGGCTTTTAAACCCCTGGCTCACTGGCCACCAGCCCCTTCCCTTTGTTCCTTCCCATGTTTGCAGCACACCAGACTTGCTCCTCATCAGCCCGAAGCAGGGCCTCTCCTCTCCACGTCTGGCCCCTCGGTGCACATAGGTGGCACTGGACACGGCCTGGGATCCACGGCAGGCCAGACGTGCCCCTGCCTTGTTCTGCGGAGTACAACACAGGGACCCCAGATGCGCGTCCCTGCAGCCCAGCCTCAGCTCCCTCCCCGGTGACTCAGCGGCTGGGGTAACTCTCCTGCATACAGCCAGTGCTTCTCGAAGGCTCATGGGGAGGATGGGGGGACTGGGTCTGAAGTGCTTTCTATTCCGGGTCAGCTTTGTCTCTGAGACCTGACTTTCCACATAGGTGCCACCCCTCACCGTCTGCACCTGCCCCCTCTCAGTCATCCTCCATCCCAGCCTGCCCTCAGAAGCCCCCGCCCAGCTGCACATCCTCCAAATATTACGAGAAAGCAGCGTGGGTGGGACACAAACATTCCTGCGCCACAGGACTTCGACAAACGAAGGGAACAAGGTCACCCTTATAAAAAGGAGGAAAGATCTGACTGTCCACACGCAATTAGCTGGGTCTCCCCATCCCAAGGGCGCAGACAGCTTTAGTTGTGTGCCCATGTTGCTAGGTTAATGCTCGTCTGGTCCGATGCAGCAGACTCGGAGGGGAGTGGACGGTCCATTTCATGAAGCACTCTCTGCATCTCAGCACAGGCTTTCGGAATAGCCTCAAAAATAAATGACACCGACTTCCTGCATGCTTGCAGAATATAGGGAAGGTCAAATGAAGCCATAATTTCCCCTTCTTTTGAGCATCTGCATAAAATATATCGTTTTCTTCTTCAGTTGATTTCCCGAGAGTTTCGTATCAGCGGTGATTGATTTTCTTTTTTTTTTTTTTTTATCATTATCAATTGATGCTACGTTCTCAGATCACTGAGCATTAGCGACGTTCCTGTCCCATTTACAGACAGCTGTAAAAAATTAAATTTGGAGAATGGGGACAACACATAAAAAGCATTCTAATGCATGTTAGCACGTTCACCTGAAAAATAATGAAGATAATTGTAATCATTTATAACATAACTCTGCTTACGATTTTATTATGCGATGACTTTGAGATCTCCCTTTTCAGAATTTATAACTGAAATGAATCTGAAAACAGTAAAGGGCACCAGAGAATAAAAGCAGAAGACAGTCCTTGATGGAAATATATCCATCGATCCACGGGATCCTTCAGGGGGAGAAAGACACACCCGCACACCCCACTGGTCACTCTCACCTTGATCACTGGCTCATCTGCCTGACTCCCGGATGCATCACCCGCTTGTAATAGGCCACCGGGCTCCCTGCTCCAGAGCCTTCCCCTCTCCTTGGCCAAGTGACTTCACTTAATGCTCATGTCACTTCTTCATCCTAGACTTCTCCTCAATGGCTACTTTCCAAACTCACGTGAAGAACTATCACACGATGTCATTCTAAAAATCACCCAAACCATCATGGAGATCGACAGGGACAAAGTAGCCTTCTCCAGAATATTTCCTTAGTATTCTTATTTACACTGCACTTTCCCCAAAAAAGTGTTTGAGACATCTCACTGTTATACACATAGTGAAATACGATTGTTTTATGATAAGAACAGAAAACAGTGAGAATAATGGGGGGAAAGGATAGAAAAGACCAAGTCCGTGTATCTGCATCAGCCCACCAGTATCCCAAGTGTTGTGTGACGAACGGTGAGGAAGTCTCGGTGACATTCACACGGAAACGTCGTTCTTGCTCAGTCTGTGAGCCGGGTTCTGGCGGCTCTGCTCCACCTGTTTCTCGTCCTCCTGGGTCCCAGGGCCAGGCGGGGCATGTTCTTCTCGCTGTGCTGAGAAAAGCACAAGAAGGCAAATGGAAACACATGGTACTTCTAGAGGCATCAGAGCTGGCACTTTTGCTTTCCAAATCTTGCCTAAGTTCTTCTCATGGGCACTCTCGAAACCAAACTGCATAAGGAAAGGGATTCTGGGAAATGTAGTTCCCAGATTTAAACACATATGGCAGTGGTGGTGATGGTGGTAGTGGTGGTGGTAGTGATGGTGGTGGTGGTAGTGATGGTGGTGATGGTGATGGTGATGGTGGTGGCGGTGATGGTGGTGGCAGTGATGGTGGTGGTGGTAGTGATGGTGGTGGTGGTAGTGATGGGATGATGGTGGTGGTGGTGGTGATGGTGGTGGTGATGGTGATAGTGGTGGTGGTGATGGTGGTGGTGGTAGTGGTGGTGGTGATGGTGGTGGTGGTGATGGTGGTGGTGGTGATGGTGGTGGTGGTGGTGGTGGTGATGGTGGTGGTGGTGGTGGTGGTAGTGGTGGTGGTGATGGTGGTGGTAGTGGTGGTGGTGATGGTGGTGGTTGTGATGGTTGTGATGGTGGTGGTGGTGGTGATGGTGGTGGTGGTGATGGTGGTGGTGGTGGTAGTAGTAATGGTAATAATGGTTGTGATGGTGGTGGTGGTGGTGGGAATAAGCTAACAATAGATCATCTGGCATAATATACAAGATGTTTAATCCCTGACCACTTTTGTAAAGATGAGATGAAAACTTACCTATGCAATTCTTGGAAATAAATGCAAAGGGAAAAACATGAATTACGTGATCAAGGAGGCCATTAGATTGGCCTTAGGGTGGAGTTGTTTATAAGTCACTATGGAGAGAGTCCTTTCATCCAATGTTTCATGCCCTTTAATCTGAGTCACTGCTATATTTTATCTGATAATTCCATTGTTTTTTTCCTGTTCTTTCTTTCTATGACCCTTATGTCTCATTATTTCACTCATATTTTCCAACTCTATCTCTGGGGGAGATTTTTCTGACTTCACCTTTATTTTTTTTAATCTCTAAAAGATGTTCTTGTTTTATAACTATTTTTCATATCATCTTGTTCTTGGTTTATGAACTCAAAATCTTAAGTCCCTGTATTAATTGGAGTATTGTTCTTAGCTTCCCTGTTTCTTCTGGTATCTATTTTTTCTGTTCCTTTGTCCAGGCTTTTCTCACTGATGGAACTAGATGTCATCTGCCCGGTCATCCCGGGTTTTCTCTTTGGGTTTGAGGGAAAAAAAAAAAAAAGATGATTTTCATGGTGCTGGTTATCTCCGCTGTTGAGTCTATATGGTTATGGTATGTTCAATTCTTTTAGAAAACAGGTTGCAGGGTTTTCGCCTGGCGTATCTATAGGCTGCCTATGCTGTGGATTGGGGCGTACGGTGCTAAGTGGAGTGCCTGTTACCTCTCCGAACTCCAGTAACCCCACTACATCCCATTCCAGGGAGTGGCTTTCCCCGCAAGGTCCGTCAGTCAACACGGTCCCAGCTGTCTAGTAGTGTCCGCACTTCCCACTGAATAATTCATAACTTTGCTATGTGCCTTTGCCAAGTTCATTGTGTTCAAACTCCTTCTCTTATAACCGGCCTAATGGACTACAAATGAACACATCTTCTAGTATTTCTAATATTTGGAAAAGCCACTTCCCCTCATAATATTCCCTTTCCTAAATAATTAAAATCTATTGTTATCACTTTATTCTTCCAATATTCTTTGGAATTGTCTTGGCAAGTTTCTCCAAAAAATATTATTAAAAAAATATTTTTGGAATTATTTTCATCATGTAAGTTGGGAGATGTTGGCATACAAAATAGTTTTATCACCCAGGACATACTATGTAACATATTGTTATTGCACATTCGTTGCTGTGTAATAATAATAATATTTATGTTAGTAATTATTATGTTTTCTAAGTAGTTACAGGGACTATAAAGACTTGATTTTTATTTATTACTTTCATATTCAGCCACTGAATTCTATCAACAATCCACATATTATTTTGATTGATAGTCTGGGGGTGTGAACATATAATCATATTGGCTGGAAATAATAACCCTTTCATCTTCTTCATATCAAGTGGATATTCCCTATTTCTGTCTTCCAAAATGACATTATAACACAATGGTGGTCATTTCTCATTTCTAACTTTGTTTTGCTGTGGTTTCTCTGTTTATTCCTTGATTACACTTGGTGGAGGTATTTATTCTTTTTGCAAATGAATTGCTTCTTGTTTGACTTATTAATATTTTTGTAATTTATTAAATTCTGCTTTCATTTGTGTTATACTCTAATTCCCTGCATTGAACAATTATTTATGGATTTCCTTTTTTAAATTTGGTAATGAAAAAACTGAGGGTTAAAATTCCACCTCTCCTGCCCTGGCCGGGGGTGGCTTAGCTGGTTGGAGCATGGTCGTACACCAAAAGGTGGCAGGTTCAATTCCCGGTCAGGGCACATACCCAGGTCGTGGGTTCGATCCCTTGTCAGGGCTTGTACATGAGGCAACTGATAGATGTTTCTCACATTGATGTTTCTCTCTCTCTCTCTCTCTCTCTCTCTCTCTTTCTCTCTCCCTAAATCAATAAATATATCCTTGGGTGATGATCTATTTATTTATTTTTAATGTTTTCATTGCATTTTAGAGAGAGAAGAAAGGAGAGGGAAAGGTAGATAGAAACACTGATGTGAGAGAGCAACATCCATCAGCTGCCTCCTGCACGCCCCCTACTGGGGATGGAGCCAGAAACCCCGCATGTGCCCTGACCAGGAATCGAACCAGCGACCTCTCCGTCACTGAGCCATACCGGCCAGGTTCCTCAGGTGAGGATTAAAAAAAAAACAACAAAAACAACCTCTCCAGATACCTCTGACAGCCTTAGATAGGTAGTGTCTTTGTTTTTATGATTTGAAAATAATTTTAAATAATATTTGGTGGCTTACTTGTTATTTGGGAGTGCTTTTATTTTATTTGTAATATCCAAATAATTGTGTTGTTCTTTCTAAATGTTTATTATACAATTTAAATTTTAGAAAATTGGGCCAGCAAATAATATTTTTCTTTGGAGGCATCTATAATGCCAAGTTCATGCAATTTTGTCATTGTTCCCCGGGTACTTGAAAATAAGCAGTCCGTCCGTGCGAGCCTGACCTTTACTAAGTCTTACTATCATCATTACTACAGATTGAATAATGGCTCCCGACATCTCCAGGTCCTGATCCCTGGAACCCGAGAATATTACTTTCTACAAAAAAAATGTTTCCACAAGGGCGGGCTGGGGGAATGGTGAGCACCCCAGCCTCGCCCACAGGCAGAGGGGTTGGCCTGTCCCCCCACAGTGAACGAGAAGCCACCGTCTCCTGCTGGACGCTCTCAGGCCCACAGTTCATGAAGCTCGGGGTGGGCAGGTGTGGTGTCGTCAGGAAGGAGACAGAAGCCTTCCTCCGTCAGGAGTCTCTGGGAATCCTCTGCCTCTCGGCCTCCAGGCACCAGGATGGCCAGTCACGAGCTGCGACATCCCCACTGTCCCTCGGGCAGCCGCAAACCCTGCACATTGCCTTGCGGTCACGCCGACAGCAGTGTCAGTGCAGGCAGGTGCCTCGACCTGGCTCAGTTTCTGCTTCCAGAAAGTTGAGACAACTGGGTCTCTGTCACGGGATGGATGGCAGGAGGGTTAAATAAGACAGTGAACATAAGCACCTGACGCAGAGAGCGTTCCAGAAAGGGGTCAGCTCCCGGTGGGGGCGCCCAACCCCAAGCCAAGGTCACAGCAAAGGCCGACGACCTTCGGCAGATCAAACAGGCCAGCCGCAGCCACACGGCACACGGCAGCCTTTGACCAGGAAGCCTGAGATGAGCGCGTGTTTGAATTGGCTCATGCAAAAAACAATATTTGCTCGAGGTTGGCTCCCGCCTTATGAATTTCTAAGCTCACATAAATCAAACTGTAAAAATGGACAAAGGCTGAATTTCCTGTGCCAGGACCAAAATAGAAGCCGCCTGTGTCTCTTAAACAATTGTGATTATGTTTTCATAACCGAGGAATGCCGAGATGAAAAGCGGGCCTGTTTCTCCCCGGGTCCTAAAGTATCACGTAAAACAAATGGGAGCAGTCTGTCTTCTCAGCGGTGACCGCTGCCTCTGTCCGCTCGCTGCAAAGCCCAGGCTGTGCAAAGGCTGCTGAGCGCCTGGGGAATTTTTCTCTTAGCTGTCCTCACCAGGCCCCCAGCAGTAAACGATCCACGGAGAGCCCCAGGGCAACCAGTCCAGCGTTAGAGTGAGTCCCTTGGTAGAAGCTTTGTACTGAAGATGCACCCACTGCAGAAGATCCCCGAGACAGAACCCTGCGATCGCAGAGCACCATGTTTTAATTGCACAGTGCTCTCCGTATCTCCACCAGTGTATCTTTAGCAACACTCATGAGCCACAAACTTCAAAGACCGTGAAACAGCTAAGAGAGGTTTCTTCCAGTCTAGTGGGAAAGGGAGACAGGACGGCACCTGGTTTGCTCCGAGGCAGAAAGAAGCCCGGACTCCTTACAAGCCAATGTCAGGACTTTAGAAGCAGGAACGACGTCACCGCCGAAGGTGGATTTGGAGCTGATCTTTAGAAATAATAAAGGCTGTCATAGGAAAATTGGAGCTGCCGAGGCCAACTGTGGCCAGGCTGAGTGAAGGTGGCGGTGAGCTGGGGGTGGGTGGGAGGTGGGTCTGTGACACGAGGCTGGAGACAGAGGTGTGAAAGCAGCTGGGATTCCAGACGCAGGTCAGAGCCTTATGGGAAGCTGGAGGCTGTTGAAGGCATTTAACAAAGGGCTGATGGGGTGTCAGTGCTGTGAAGGTTCCTTCGTTCGTTCGTTCGTTCGTTCATTCATTCATTCATTCATTCATTCATTCATTCACCGTAACGCACGTTTACTGAGATCCTCCATGAGGGACAGGTGTGGGTCACAAACCGACAGGACCCTGGCCTCGTGGACCTTGCAGTCCTCAGGGGTGGTGAGCATCAACAAACAAACCCACAGGTACCAGCATCCTTACAAGCAGACATGAGCACCAGGTGAGAAGGCGCGGGGGTGTCCAGGGATCGCAGGCAGCCCTGACTCGTCCTGGGGGGGCCAAGGAGGGACGGCCTCGGGAAGGACTGTCACTCACGCTGGGTCCTTAGGGGTGGAAGGGAACTGGAGAACAGGGTGTTGAGTGTGGGCTGAGCGCTAGTTGGGAGACATTCAGGTACAGAGGGACTGAGACCCTCAGGTGGATGAAGAGGTTGGACATTTAAAAACAAAATAAAAGAGAGTAGCAGGTGGAGACCCTGAAGGGGCGTCCTCAGGCCCTGCAGCGACTTAGATGAGAAGTGCAAGGGGGTCCCTCTGGGTGTGGGGCAGTGGGTCTGGGGCAGCGGGGTCAGAGGCAGAGGGTCGGGGGCAGTGAGTCGGGGGCAGTGGGGTGGGGGCAGCAGGGTTGGGGGCAGGGGGTCGGGAGCAGGGGGTCAGGGGCAGTGGGGTTGGGGGCAGTGGGTCTGGGGCAGTGGGGTCAGAGGCAGGGGGTCGGGGGCAGAGGGGTCGGGGGCAGCGGGGTGGGGGCAGTGGGGTGGGGGCAGAGGGGTTGGGGGCAGTGGGGTCAGGGGTAGGGGGTCTGGGACAGCAGGGTCGGGGGCAGCGGGGTGGGGGCAGTGGGGTGGGGGCAGAGGGGTTGGGGGCAGTGGGGTCAGGGGTAGGGGGTCTGGGACAGCAGGGTCGGGGGCAGCGGGGTGGGGGCAGAGGGGTCGGGGGCAGGGGGTCAGGGGCAGGGGGTCGGGGGCAGCGGGCCTGGTGTGCTTTGCAGGCATCCGGGCTGCTGTGTGCAGAGCGTATCCTAGGAGAGAAGTTTGAAAGTCATCATCACGGTCCCAGAGACTTCTGGGTGGTCCTGGTGGGCCCAGAGAAAAGAGGACAATTTGGGACCTAAGTCAGAGGTAGAACTGAGGGAGGCCCCTAGTTCTCTGACCACTGGGCAGGGATGGCCACTCCCGGAGGCCCCGGAGAAAGAGTAGAGCATCAAGAGGAGAGGAGACCCAGGGTCTGCATCCCACTCTGCTCTGGCAGCAGCTCCCCAACTGCCCAGCTCCCCACCTGCCCTGCCCCCACCTGCCCAGCTCCCCACCTGCCCTGCCCCCACCTTCCCTGCCCCCACCTGCCCAGCTCCCCACCTGCCCACCTCCCCACCTGCCCTGCCCCCACCTGCCCAGCTCCCCACCTGCCCAGCTCCCCACCTGCCCACCTGCCCACCTCCCCACCTGCCCAGCTCCCCACCTGCCCAGCTGCAAAGGACAAAGTCAGGTTCATCAGATTCCAAAGACCAGGTCCTCTGAGGTGGGTGGGATCCCTGAGGGCTCATGGGGGTGGGCACCCTGCTTCAGGGGAGGGAAAGTTGCCCCACCTGCGCAGGAGGGAGGAAGGAAGAGGGGAGGGGACAGGAGAGGCAGGGGCCAGACCAGGCTAGGACAGAGGCGTCTCCAGGGCAGGTTTCCCAGGGGCTTTAGAAACACCTGCCTGGTCTTTAAGTCCAGTTTCTGCACTGCTACCTCCAGGGACCTCCCAGCAAAGCCCCAAGGCCCAGCTCACCTGATCATGGAGGGGGAGGGGGATGGAGGTGGGAGAGACAAGGACGGGACTGGGTTTCACCCTGGGGCTGACGATAAGGAGTCGTCTTTGCACAAAGCCCCGGTGGTCAGAGCGGACCTTCCCAGTAGACCAACAATGAATAACGTGGGTTCGTAAAACCTCATGGAAATCCCCGGTAATGTTTCCCTGGCAAATTTGGTAAACCAGTCCCCAAAATAAATTCAGTGCAAAGGCAAGTAAGCAGCAGAATGTAAATTATTTCTAACTTTCTTATTATTGTGCGGCGATCCTTCCTTTTGCCCAAGATTCTCCAGTTCACGCTTGTGCTGACTTTCCAAGTGACCGAGGACGATGGACCAGCCTCATTCAGCTGCAAAGCGGCACCTCTGCTTCCCCTGACCTCAGTCCTCCCTGCGAATGGGACGCTCGGCAGTTTTCAAACCGCTGCAGGTGCCGGCTTCCTCCCTGGGCTCCGGGTCGCGCATGGGCCGGGCAGCCCTGCTTTTAAGAAGCTCCCAGATGCTTCGAATGTGCTAGGTGTCTAAATGACCCATGCCACTCCACTCAGATCCTCAGGGTGGCTGAAGATCCCAGATACTGCCGCCGAGAGCCAGCCCCCAGAAGACGCGCACACCCCTCTGTGCAGCTACGAAGGCAGACCCAACATTTTGAGTGCATCCGCGTTAACCCGATCACTTTGGAGATCTTTCTGGTTACGAACCACGTGTGACAATCTCTGAAGTGGACACCATGGTAGCCGAGGGGCCGGGGTATGGTTCACGAACACAGACCATGAGAGTGAGGACAGAGGCTCCGATGAGGCATGGGTCCACGCTTACAGTAATCACTTGGAAGTGTGTCTATATCATTCTGAGCAGTTCCAATTGTTTTTCTTGTTCAAATCCAGCGAGACGAAAGCCACGACGTCTTTGAAATGTGGACGGTTCTCTTCACCTTCGAACCGTGTGTCCACTTTTTCGATGTGAGCTGCGGGCACCGTCTTCATAAATACAACCACATGACATTTATTTATAGTCCAGGAAAACTGAGCTTCCTTATGTGAGAACAGCCATGGAAAACGGAGTTTCTACAGAGGGGAAGCAAAAGGCTTTCTGCTTAGTCTCGAATTGCTTTGGCCACGAAGAGATTTCAGTGGGAAATCGGGGCAGCGTGTTCGGGTGAGATAGGAAAAGGAAAATGCAGGGCCACTGGGAACCAAGTGACTGTGAGACCATCAAATATCCCCAAAGCCTGAGTCCTCCGGATTAACAAGGGGTGGGGTAGTAGGTGGCTCCTGGGTGCTGACCGGATCTCCCTCACCTCTCTCTGTGGTCTCAGCATCCAGGGCACCTAGGAACCAGACAGAGGTGTGTCTGGGGACGGGGCCCTGTCCCCACATCTCATCCAGGTGGTCATGTTCACTTGGCCCTAGAAGAATGGCAGGGACCACGGTCCGCCATTGCTCCTCACCCTCCTTCTTGCCCTTCCTTTTAGGACCTTAATACGTGCTCACGAGTGCACGTGGACAGGCATTGCTTATTGCCTGTCCCCACTAGAGTGCAAACCCCACTGGGGAGAAGCTGGGGTTGTCCTATTCGTGTGTATGTCCCCCAAACCGAACACAACGCTGGGCCCGCGGGGCGTTCATCTGCTGACCGAACCCACCTTCATGCAAACACCGACGTCTGCCATGATCCACGTGAATCCTTGTGGGCCCTGTTTGTAAGAAGAAATTGTTCAGGGTTCACTCAAATCCCACCTGGGAAGAACCCTGCCCTTTGACCCTGGCCACTGTGTGCTGCAGAGGGCATCAAGGACCCTCCTCGGCTCTGTGGCCCCCCAGGAGGACAGCACGTCCCTCACCAGGGAGACCTTACTACAGCCCCAGGCGCCAGGGGCCAAATGGAGCCGAGTGCTCCCAGGCTGCACTCAGAGTCCACATTCCCGAGGGAAGAGACAAACGCATTCTCTCTCCATTTCTTCTGCACTTGGCCATCTGTCTTTGGGAAAAATAGCCCCATTCATTTTAGCCCGCCCTCCCTCCCGCCTCCAGACTTCCTCCTCTTGGGCCTGGCCAATTCCTCAGGCCACTAGACACAGCACAGTGGGGGCAGGACATCACTAGCCCCAAGGCCAAGCTCAGTGCAGCTCAGAATCAAGCTGTGTGTGTGTGCACATGTGTGTCTGCATATGTTCCATAACTGTAATCGTGCAGTAAGCCCAATTTTAGCTTATTTGCTGCTTTGTGTTATTTAAAATTTTATTATGAATGTTCCTGCATGTTACCGGTTTTGAAATATATCTTTTTCACATGCTGCATCTAATCCAGAGCATTGCTGTACTGGTATTTGCTTCTCCTTCCCGGGCATGTGGAGAGTTCACATATTTTTCCATTTTCAATAGTCCTGTGAAGGATGTCCTTCCATATCAACCGCTGGGATTTACCTTGGCGTGAAACCAGTGGGTCGCAGGGCGTTTACATGTTAAGCCGTAACTCGGAGCGCAGAATAATACGCATAAACACAGTAGCTCCAAGCAAAACGGGGGCTGTTGTTCTTTGGGGGTGGGGACGGTGCCCGGAGTCCCGGCAGTGGCTGGATGGCTGGTGTGCTTATTCATGATGTGTGTGTATACATCCATAGCTATGTCTCTACCTCTGTCTCTGTCTGTATATAGCTTAACAACACTTCTGTCGGAAGCAGCCCAGCAGCCAGAGCCCTCCGCTCCTGCCCCTCCTGCCCAGTCGCCAGCTGACCCAAGGGGAGCCCTTCCTCCGGGGAGCCTGGGTCAGCACCATGGCCCCAGCCCACCCCAGTCGCTGTGCACGGAGCCTGGGATTCAGCCGGGAGACCTCCTTTGCTGGAAATGTCCGGCGTTCGTGGCCAGCTTTTAAGCAAGAACACAATCATTCCTTCCGGAAATTCGGGGAAAGGCCGTCCCTATCAACCAAACTCAGAGTTCAAAGCCGCTGGACAACTGGACAGTGTTCCCGTCGCTGGGTGACGTGTCAGGTCTGCCTCCACCCCGAGATGTTCAAAAGTATTCTGTGATCTCTAAACTTGGAAACACGCCCCGTGAGCGCCAGGGCTCAAGAAGGAATTTTTATATCATATTTAGGCCATCCAGTAGTCCCAGGACACTGCCCTGGCCAGCACACAGTTGGCATTGCTGACCACGGCACTCAGACCACTGAGGAGTCCCCCGGGTCCTTCAGCCAGTGTTCACCGACACTGAGCCTGCGGGGCCGTGCGGACCAGGATGTGCGTGACGGACCTCGGCCTGGTCCCGGCCCCGCACAGCCACTGGGCCACTTTTTTGGTGCAGGGATCGATGCTCAACCACGGAGCCACACGGGCCGGGCCCTCGGGCACTTTTTTAAGGGCGGGGCTAAGCACCATGACTTAAAAATAAAGTCCTGCCGAAATAACAGTAAAAGCGCCTTGTTTTCTGCCGTTTTGTCTCACATTCGCTGGGCTGGCCCCACAGTGAGCTCTCACCTTGCCTTGCCCGGCGGGTCTGTCTGAAATGCCAACCACGTTTCAGAGAGAGAAGTGGGGCTGTGGGAACAGACTGAGATTGTGGGCAGCCCCCCGAGGAGCGGGCCAGGGCTGCAGGTAGAAAGGGCTGCTGTCTGCCCCGTGCCCCAGGGTGCCCTGAGATGCCAGTCCGGTTGCTGTCTGCCCTGTGCCCCGTGCCCTGAGATGCCCTGAGATGCTAGTCGGTTGCTGTCTGCCTTATGCCCCAGGGTGCCCTGAGATGCCAGTCCGGTTGCTGTCTGCCCCTGCCCCAGGGTGCCCTGAGATGCCAGTCCCGCAGCAGTACAGCGGCCCCGTGGTATTACCTGCGCTCATCTGGTCCTTCTCCTGACCTGAGCTAACCGAGGACTGGGACATGCCTCGTTTACGCCTGGTGCCTACTGACTGAATGAGTTAATGAGTAAATAAACGGAGGCAAATCTCATGCACACCCTCTTTGGCCACAGAAAGTCTCCCTGCACTGCTGTTTATAGAAAATGGGTTTTGACTTGTTCGCATAGGACACTTTCCTGACCCTGCCCGCCTTAGGGACAGGAGGATCACTACATCAGAGGGCTGAACAGAGATGTGACCTGTGCCCACGACGCTGAGGACTGGAGGCCTGTGGAGCCGGAACCTGGACTCCTTACCCCGTCTGTTGACAAATGGAACCCAGACAGCAACTCAACCACTGACAGTGACACAAAAACAGACTTACGCACCCGAGCACCAGCTGGACGATCTACCCCCGGGAGAGTTGGTTGAACTTGACCCGAACACGATTTCAGCCTGTTCCCAAAGCCCCTGCTTCTCTCTCGCCTGTGCCCGTGACCCTGTGGGCGTGCCAGACACTGAGACCCAGAATTCTGCCTCCGTGACAGTTTCCCACAGGAAGTCCGTGCACATCGAGCGTTGGGTGACTTTTGTTCAACCGGTACTGAAGATCTGTTTGCCAAAGAGACAGCCGCACTGCACCTCAGGACAGACTCAGACCGTGACGCTGCTCCCTGTTCTTCCCTCGGCCCCTTTCCTCCTGGGACAGCCAAGAGGCCCCCTCCTGATTCTGGCCCATAGTTTAGTCTGTGCTCGGTTCCTTTAAGATGTAGCTTCTACCCCTGTGGATGTATTTTTTTTTTTTATCCTCACCCAAGGATATTTTTTTTCCATTTATCTTCATAGAGCGGGAGGGAGAGAGGGAGGGAGAGAAAGAGGGAAACATCGACGTGAGAGAGACACATCGATTGGTTGCCTCCTGCACAACCCCAACTGGGGCCGGGGACACTCTGCAACCAAGGTACGTGCCCTTAGCGGGAATCGAACTCGGGACTCCCCGGTCTGCGGGCCTACGCTCTAACCGCTGAGCCAAACTGGCCGGGGCCCAGTGGATGTATTGACACAGTTCTGTCTGGTTGCGGATCGACTTTGACTCCACCTACATACACCGTGGAGTTCAACTGCCCCCTCCCCCACCCAATCCACAGGACTCTTCTTTAGAAATCGGTGTAAAGACAAATAGTTTATGGTTGTTGGAAAACAACACCATTTTCATGTGTTTCCATGGTGAGGGCTTTCTGAGCAGAGTGGTGGCGACCGGGGTGACGGGGTGTTTGGACAGCAACGAGCCTTGGACATTAAAGACGGACGGACCTCTGGACAGATGAGCAGCTGTCGCTTTCCCGGAGACAGGTGTTCACACTCCACAGATAATGGACGTGGAGACCTTCCTCTTGTCTCCCTGGTGAGCGTGGCTCACAGAGCAGAGAGAAGCTCTTCCCTCTCTGGGTGGGGGTGGGGGCACCTGTGCCATCAACTCCTGCATGAACCCCCAGACTCCTAACTCTGGGGTCCCTCTCCGTCGGTCCCAACCCCTGTGCGTGCCCTGTGCACCCTACCTCCCTGCGTCGCCCTGTGGGGTTGGAGCACGGGGTGCTGGCCCTTGATGGCCATGCCAGGGACTGAAAGTCTGTCTCTGACCCAGAAACCTCATGCTTGCTACCAGGGCAAACAAACACGTCGTGGGAGAATCAGGCAACGTGGAATTGACGTCCACTACATTTTGCCATGTAATAGAGGCTGGCTCTCTCAGTCTGGACTGTGTCATTTCTCAGATAAACAGTCTAGGATATGGTAGAGGAGTGTGTGAAGGAAAACCCAGGAAAAGATCATTAAAATCTCTGTGAATGCACTTTATGGCGACGTATCATCTAGCTAATCACACTAAGATACTAATAGCTCTAAGGTGAACCATTGTTTCACGTCCCACGAAGACAAGAGTGACAAGCCGCCAGTGAAAGTACGCACGATGCCTTCCAGTCCCTCAGAACCTGTGCTCTAGTGAGAGAATGCTTACGTCTCATGTGGACGTTTGTCCTCTAAGGAACGTACTTGGTTAAGGCGTTCCTACGTTTTTTCACATTTACGGTCTGATACGTATGCAGTTCTTTCCAATTTAGGACATTGATGTTCCTGTTGCTGACACAGCGCTTGGTTTTGTTTGTTTTTTTCTCTCTTTAATGCTTGGATTTTTCTTCCAATTCTGCAGGTTTTAATACCGGAACTTTGTTGTCTCTCCAGAAAGTGTCGATGGCACTTTCAGGACTTGAGTTCCTTCTTCAGACGGTCCTCTGATGGGCCGTCGGACAGTCCATCAGGAGGACCCAGGAACACCTCGCGACGTGCAGCCGGTGACAGACATCCTGGTGTCGGCCTACAGAGACCGCCGGCCGCCCGCAGCTGTAGGAACCCCGTGCCAGACGCACTGAAACGGGGAAAAGACCTGTCTTTGAGTCCAGAAAACACGGCAGACGGGCTCATCTTGTTGACCTTCAAAAAGAAGAGAGGGGAGAAGAAATAGCAGCGTCCATTGACTGAAATTACTCCATTAACAAGGTGGGGAAAAAAACATATCTAATCATCACAAACAGTTATCACAGTGAAAAATGTTAAGGTGACTTGAGCCACTTTCTGAATTCTCCTTGCTCTCAGAAGTCCCCGTAAATGATTCATGCCCCAAAGACGTATGAAACATACATGGGCTGGAGAGCAGAGCGGGCGCAAGCGAGCCAGCGACTGAGGGCTCGGTGTGAGAGGCAGTGTAGACAGAAGTGGGTGGAGGGATCCCAGACACTCTGACTCCACACCTGGGAGGGGGGCGGTGCTTGGACACTAAGGGCCATGATGCCCTCAAGTCTCCAAAGGCAGAGCGGCAGGGTCCACCCCAGGCCCCCGGTGGCAGTCGGGCAGCAGGGCACAGACCGGCTGAGCATGACAAGGACTCCAGCGTCCTCACCCCAAGCAGGCTCAGTGCTGGCTTCCAGCCAGTCCAGAGGCAGAAGTGGGGATGCCCAGTGATCAGAACCTGTCCCCACACCGAGAAGAGAAACTTCCCTGGGGCCAGCACTACACTGCCCTGCCAAGATCTCTGCTGCACAGACCCCACGTCCTGAGAGGAAACCCCAGGTCTCCTTGCTCACCAGTCTCTCTCCGGAAGCCTCTAAGGGATGGGCACAGACGGGCACAGATGGGCACTCAGGGGCTTCACTCACTGCACACATACTGCCTGAGAGCCCAGAGGGCCGCGCCGTGGTTGAATCCCAGGGACAATTGGGATGAACGAGTGTCAGAGCCCCTGTGACGTGGTGATGAAGATCAGGACGGACAGGGGAGCCGGTGAGAGACGGAGCGTTTCGGGGAAAGGGGGGGCATGTTTGCGGCTTAAATAAAACAGGCAGGAATGGTGCCCCTGCAGGTGGCAACCTCCACATTCACCGACACTCGCCCCCTCCGACGTCTGTGTAACCGACACTGGAGATCTGAACACATGCTCACGTCATCACGACGAGTGGCCGCCCCAGTGTGGACGGGAGGGGTCACCAGAGGTACAAAAGGACGCGTCCAGGGAAGGGCACGACTCCGATGCCTAGAACAAAGGGTCCCTACAACATGGATTTGCTACAAGGAGCAGAAGAGAATTATCTCCGATGTGGGTGTTTTTTTTTAATGCACGATTTTACTCTCCACGAGATTGGAGAGTCAGGCAATTCTGGAAAGGGACCATCACCCAGAGGTCAGTGAAAACTGTTTTCGGTGGAAAAGCTATTACCGAATTTTAAAACACAATAAAAGAGCTTAATAAGGTGTCCGGTTTACAAAATAAATCTATAAAAAATCAATAGCTTTGTTTTACACCAATTACAACCTGGCAGAAAAAGTCACGGGACGGAAAATTCCACACACAATCCTAACAATAAATGGGAAATGCCCAGGAGCCATTCTCACGAGGTATGTGGAAGCCCTAGATGGACATGTTAAATGCACCCGCAGAGAGAAGCAGACCACGTTTCTCCCGGGGAACAATGGATGCTGTCGTTTGAGTCTCCTGTGGTGTACCTCCCAGGGTCCTGGCACTGATCAGCTCTAGCGGCTGTGTTCTCCTCTATGCTGTAAACTCAGGAATGGCAAAGGCCCTCACGTCAGTCCCTGCCGTGTCCTCGTACACACCACGTTCCTGGTCCACAGCGAGCACCGCTGGAGGTGACCACAAGTCTAAAGGGCCCGCACAGGATCCAGTACTCAGCCCTAGCACCCAAACAACTGATTTCAAGTCACACTAGGCCCAGGACAATTGGGGATTTAATTCTCCCAAAATAGCTTGTCCTGGAGCCTAGACAATAAGGGTAAAAATGAACTCTTAGGCATTGTTCCTGGCCTTGGATAAAAGTATCAAAGGATGTTCCCCAGAAAAATGGCCATTGCTGTACAGCAGTAACAGCCAGAAGACCCCTCTCGGACTTCTCAGCAGTGCTGGGGGCCCATGGGGCTCATTGAGATACCCCCACAGCACCCTTGGAGAACAGGAAATGCCTGCAGGACCTCCAGTGCTGATTCCATTGAGACCAGTACAGGAAGGAAACACCTGATGGAAACAACCCTCACCTGGTGACTGCAACCCTGTCTTCTTAGAGGGTGGGAACTGAGAGCCTAGTCCACATAGAGGTGGACTAAATCCCTACCACCTCTTCTTCTTGAAAACATTGGTGTGGAAGGGAGAAGAAGCCACCCTTGGAAAGGACGCCCCATTCTGTAGAAAGGATACTCAGGAGTCTCTGGTCTGCAAAGGGAGGCCCAGAGCCTAGCTTGGGGGTGAAAAAAAGCACTCTGCACATGAAAAGAGAGAAGGCCCGCCGGGTTTGCTGGGAAGAGGGAGATGATATGAGCAGAGGAGAAAGTGAGAGAGCTAACAGGTGGGAAGACACTGGAACCCAAGTTAGTGAGAATAGTCAGGGATTGTAGGAACCAGAAATCCCAGCACTCACGCAAGCCAGGCATCTATACAGAGTTGTGTAGGTCATGGAAAGAAGCTGAGTGCATGCCTAGATTTGCACAGAGGACAGGAAGCAGCTGTGCAGGGAAGCACCCCGGGACTTTGAGTTCTGCTAAAAGTCACACACACACGCAGAAACCACAGAGAGGTGTGGGGACAAGGGCTTGATACGACAATAGGTTTACTTGCTGAAATCTGCAAGGATGTTCCAAGAAAGCTCATCTGACCCAAAGCCACCCAAATGCAGGTCTGTTACCTGTGCAGGTGACCGACATTCTTGCCCACCTTATGCAGAACTGGCCACCCTCAGAGCTGAAGCCAGGCAGGGTGCTCGCAAGAGCCCCAGTGAGTGTCCAGCCCGGAGCTTGTCTGTAAGTCATGGAGGGACGAGCAGGAGTACAAATGCTGCTGTGAGGACTGACGGAAAGAATTTGGGATGTTTGGCCTGCAAAGAGAGCGTCTGGGGGGCCGAGATGGTCGTCTCCTCGTGGGCTGGGAATGTGCTTCTGGCCTGAGTGTGCTCCTTCAGTCAGAGGTTGGAGGCTGCAGGGAGAAGTAACTTGGCCCGAGGTGAGGGGATGTTCTTGACCATCAGAGAAGCCTGAGCATCAAGGTGACCTCTGCGAACAGCAACGCTCCTCTCTGGCGGGGGAGAGGCAGGGAGCGGGGAGCCCAGCTCCAGTGCTTTGTGGAGGGCCTTGGGGTGTGGTGTCCATGCTGAACTGAGGTGAGGTGCTTGATTCCATGATTCTAAGCCCCCAAGCACCCCAGCACGAACACCACGACCCCGCGCCCACCGTGGGAAGTGGGGCTACGCACAGGGCAGGAGGAAGCTCCCGGCAGCCGTCATGACCCAACACTTTGGGGATCATTTCTAGAGTAAGAAGGGGTGCCCTCGAATGAACTCGGGGACAGGCAGACAGAGACCCTCATCAAGTGGGCTCCTGCGGAGGGGAGAGGTTTCCCGGTCATCTTCTTTCCCGTGTCATTGACTTGACGTCAGAGAATTGGGAGAACAAGGGGGCTCCCTACTGCCGAGTCACTCCTGGTGTCGTCAGCATGCCTAGGGACATCTGTGCCGAGAGCCGGCGGGACTGGAGGGGCGGCTGCGGACCCAGAAAGCCCGAGTGCACCTCGTCGCCTCCAGAGCGACAAGGGGCCACAGGAAGTGGCGTCAGAATCAGTGACCTCAGACTGTGTCAACAGCGGTCACAGAGAGAGCGTTGACTCCTGCCACCACGCTGGGAGGCGCGACAGGCCAGGTCCCATCACCCAGGGACCATGGGGCCAGGAGCAGGACCCCTGGAGTCTCAGGTTCCGGGATGCAGTTTCCATGGTCCCGGTGAGCCCCAGAGCGGCCTCGGATGCTCTAAAGCAGCAGGGGCCCCGGGCGCAGATTCCTCCGTGGCGCTGGAGACTCCCACTGAAAATGTGTGCTTTGACCTCACGTCCTTGGCTTTATTTCTCTCACTGCCCCCTAACCTACCTCCTGCCTCACAAACTGAGTTATCTAACATTGGAACGTCATGAATTGTCTAAGCTGCATGTTCGGGGCGAAACCAGGCTCTCACATGACCCAAGGCAAGCGAGAACTGAACGGCTAACTAGGATCTGGGTGTTCAGACACAGGCTGAGTGGTGGTGGTAGAACACAGCCCTACAGGATGCTAGCTGCCGTGGCACAGGCAAATGGGGTCCCCGTGGCCAAGCGCCACTGAGGTGGGTGTATAGGGTCCTGACTGAAAGCTTACTGATTGAGTTAAACAGGATTGAGTTAATAGAGTCCAGAAGGAAGAACGTGAATAATGTAATTTACTCTCATTGCCCCAATTATTCCATGTAGAGTGACATGTTTATTTCTATTCTAATAAAAGTTGGAAGCTAAAATTCTCTGAAGCACAGAACTGCTGAGTTTCGAAGGGCCTTGATGAATTAAGCTGGTAAGCACTTCACAAAACACCCCACCCTTGGCCGCAAGGTAATCCCTGCTCAGGACTGTTCGAGAAGCGGAGTGAGGAACACGCCGATGGGGCAGGAGAGACTGAACCCCCATCACCCGATCCCCCGCGGGAAATTGGCCGGTTTTCTCTCTCAACACAGACGCTGACTGACGGCAAGTCGGTGCTCCACTGTGATTTCCAGCGTCCGTGAAAGCTCTCAGCATTTCTCCAAGCCTCCAGCTTTGGGAGGAAGGCAGGGCTTTTTGGAGGAGAGCGTTGTGCTCCCCAAAATGTGGAACCCCAAGAAACTAATACACAACTAGCCTCACCTTGTTGAACTTTTTTTAAAAAAACTTTTTTTCCTTTATTGATTTTAGAGAGATAGAAACATCAATAAGAGAGAACATCGATTGGCTGCCTCCTGCACGCCCCCCACTGGGGATTTGGTCCACAACCTGGGCATGTGTCCTGAACGGGAATCGAACCGGCGACCTCTTGGTGCATGGGTTGACGCTCAACCTTTGAGACATACCACCCGGACTTGTTGAACTTTTTAAAGTAGTATATGCACGCCAGGATCTTGCAACGGACAAAAAACAAGTCTAAGTTAAGTGGGAAAGAAAAATGAACAACTCACAACTGTGGACAGTGAGGCCAGCAACAGTTCCCCTACCTGCAGGTCCTCTCTCTGTGTCTCTGTCTCTGGATGTCTCTCTCTTTCACACACCCGCTCACACGCACACACACACCCCACACCCGTGCCTCCCTCTGAGCTGGCCCCGTTCCCTCGGGTCGGCGGCCCTGGGAGTCCATCTCCCCCTCTCAGCGCTCTGTCCCTGCAGCCTGACCCCGTCCTGACCACACGAGACACGTTTCTCCCCAGTTTCAGTTTTTCAAATCACAGGAAAGGACCCTGACTGGGCCGCTGAGGTCACAGACCATCACTGGACCGGTCACCAGGGCCAGGGCCGTGGGGATGCTCAGTGGCTGACCCTACCAGCACCACACGACTGGCCGGAGTCTTCAGGGGCCTCTAGAGGGGGGTGATCGTCTGAGGAGACAAAACATGACTATTCTGTGCTGGCGAATTCTGATTCACACTTTCTTCTAGGAGCTCAGACACAAAAGGGCCGAGACAGTTGGGTCCCCAGCGGCAGCCACCGGCCCATGCAGCTTTGACCCTTGGGATGTTCTGTAAGTACAGAATAGACACTGGGTTTTGAAGACATAGTAGAAAGTAAGTGGAAAATATCTCACTAATAATGGTTTCTATTGACCACCTCCGAAAATGATAATCCTTTGGATATATTAGTTTAAATAAAATATATAGTACTGAAATTAATTTTACCTATTTTTTTTTCTCCATGTGGCTATTAGAAAATTTAAAATTTCGTAAGTGACCCGTGTTCTGTTTCAGTTGGGGACGGGTCCTCCCTGACTGAGGGTCGAAGGCCTGCGCACCTGTCGGGCAGGGGGACCAAGGCATGCGGGAGGCAGGGCTGACGGAGCAGCCGCAGAGCCTCGGGGTTGGGCTCGGTGGTGCGGGTGCTTCCCTCGCATGGGGGTCTCCAGGCCACGCCTCACGAGCAAGACACGGAAGAGCAGCATCCGTTTCTGCGGGGACACACAGACCCACAGCCAGCACACTCCGTTAGGACTCTGGTTTCTGAAGCCACACGGGAGTCCTTAGCCAGCACACCCTCCCGTCCTCCCATAACACGGGCCGAGCAGCGGGAGGGGATTCGGGGAAAACGTGCCTTTTCAACCTCAGTGTCCCCAAGGTGTCGGAGTGCAGCTGGGCCAGCCGTCTGGTGACGCGGAGCCACCTTCTCGGGGCTGCCAGCTCATCTTCTATGTGTGACCTGTTTTTCTGAGAGAAGCCAGGCAGGGTGGTGACGGGAGAGTCTGGGGTGGACAATGTATTGTGGTCCATTTGGAACGCTTCAGGTGAGGACAGAGGCAGACACCGCCCCTTGCCTCTCCGTACACGGAGAGCGCGCAGGACTGGGCACCCATCACCGAGCCCCCTCCTGGCATCCCCGAGAGACGAGGACCGCAGGAGGGTCAGAGAGGTCTGTTCTGGCCCAGCCTGCCCTGAAAGCTGTGGCCTGAAGGAAGCCCTCCAGCCGCCTGCCTGCTGGCCTCTGGCTCGGTGACATGCGAAGGCACGCGAGGACGCCTCAGAAAACTCCTCCCGATGCAAACTGCAGCGTGCTCGCTCACGGCCCGCCCAGGCTGCCCCTCCAGTGGAAATGCATGCCCACTTTGCCTCTCGGGGCCTGCAGAATCTGACCGGCTCCTCCAGCTGATCTCCTGCCACTCTCTTCATTTCTCGTGCCCTCCAACCACACACCTTCTGCTCCCTGCCAAGATGGAGCTGCCCTGCCCCAGGGCCTTTGCCTGGCCAGTGCACTCTGCCAGACCCTCACCTCCTCGCCTCCTCAGAGATGCCTTCCCAGATAAAGCCCTACTACTTAGTACAACACCACCCACCTCCAGCCACACTCTGCTTCGTTACATCACCCAATTTTCTTTTAGGCCACATAGATTTCTGGATGAAATCACCTTTCCTCTGCTCAGCAGCTGATTACATACCTTCCCCTGATAAAATGTAAGCTCATCGAGGGCAGTGATCCTATTCGAGAGTGGTCTCTCCCTTTATTTATTTTATTTTTAGAGAGCGATGATGGGAGAGAGAGAGAGAGAGATACAGAGAGAGAGAGAGAGACGAGAGAGAGAGAGAGACGAGAGAGAGAGAGAGAGAGAGAGAGAGAGAGAGAGAGAGAGAGACATTGATTTGTTGTTCTAGTTATTTATGCATTCATTGGTTGATTCTTATATGTGCCCTGACCAGGGATTGAACCCACATCCTTGGCGTAATGGGACGATGCTTTAACTGAATGAGTACCAGGCCAGGGCAAGATTAATCTTTCTAGATTCCCCGTGTCCCCAGCTGCACATAACAGGGAAATACACACACACACACACACACACACACGGGAAGGATGGAAGATATAGACTTATAGATTTAATACCTAAAGAAATGTTACCTAGGTGTTATGTATTGAATTGTGCCTCTCCCGCCCACCCCCACAACTAAAAAAAAAAATCTGTGTGTTGAAATTCTAACCCCAGGACCTCAGAATGTAACCTTATTAGGAAAAAGGTCATTGCAGGTGTGATTGTTAAGAGAAGATTGCACTGGAGTCAGGCAGGGTCCTCACAAAGGAGAAATTTGGAGATGGGCGCGCACACGGGAAGGGCTCCCCGAGACGGTGAAGGCGAGGTAGGGTGATCCTGCCACATGCCGGGACTGCCAGGGTTTCCAGCAGCCACCAGAACTCGGGGAGAGGAGCAGACTGTCCCTCGCGGCCTCAGAGAGAACCAGCCCTGCTGACACCTCGATCGCGGACGTCCAGCCTCCAGAACTGTGAGACAGTCGCTTAGTCGTTCCAGCGATCGAGCGTGTGGTGCTTTGTTATGGCTTCTACTGCGATGGTTCCAGTGAGACTCCAGTGCAGGTCTCCACGCGTTCCGATGGTGCAGACACACCAGTCCCCTTTCTCTTCACCCGCAGTTTGCAGCCGGACAAGCAAATCACCTCGTCCTAAAGGGGCAGAGCGGGCAGCAGGCTGAAAGGCTGCGATTGGGCTGTACCGCTGAGAGTTTTACCCACTGATTTGTCCCATCACTACAAGCCACATGCTACCTCCTTCACCAGCCCTAGGGGGCTTCCAGCCTCTCTGTTTATCAGGTTAAATCCCAGCTCAGTCTCTGAGCGTGTCTTGAAAATGTTCTATTATGTAATCAGTGTTCAATAAACTATAAGTTCACTCCTTCCCTCTCCCTGCAGCAAAACGAACCCATTCCTGAAACATGTCTCACATGGCCAAGTCCTGTGAGCGACTGTGTTCACTTATCCAAGTGTTCATCCATTCGTGAAACATTTATTGAAGGTTTAGTGCACACTAGGTTCTGTGCGGGGTCACACGAATACGAGGACAAACAGCACACTCTGACACGGAAGATCCTGTGCTCGCCACATTGTTTTGATATTCTGTCTGAAACATGGAGAGTGCACGCAAAGCACTCCTGGACACGGAAACACAGGCAGACCTCAGTTTGTGGCGCTGCACAGATATTGCATGTATTTTTCACAAACTGAAGGTTGGTGCAGCCCTGCATGAACAGGTCTGTCAGCCCTGTCTTTCCAACAGGCTCAGGCGATGGTAGGCGTCTGTTAGCAGTAAAGTACTGTTTAATTAAGGCAGGTCCATTGTGTTGTAGACATAAAGCTGTGGCACCCTTAACAGACTACAGTACAGTGTAAACACGACGTTTACAGGCAGCGAGAAAGCAAATGGCGTGATTCACTTCATTGTGATATCTCTTTATTGCCACGGCCTGGAACCCAACCCACCGTGTCTCCGAGGTCTGTGTCTGCAATGGTTGTCTTGAGGAAAAATAATTGTGTGGGTTTTTTGTTGTTGTTTTTTTTTTGAGTTGCAGGTTGAACTAGCCTCTTCTTTTTTCACAGAATATTATTATTATTATTTGAAAGAACAACTGACAGACAAGCCATGGTTATTCGGAGTCAAACTGGCAGGTAGTGTCTCAGACATCTATGAAGGAAACCTATCTTTTCAAGGAAAAGTACAGGCAGTATACATTGCCGATGATAAAATTAGAGTGGAAGTGAAAATTAGAATTTTCAAAAACTTACCTCTGTCACCAGGAGCTTGGTAGCTACCCAATACTTAAAGACTTTTCTGATGAGGTTGATAATGATATCAATAAATACTTTTGATCTTATGTAAGAAAATGTGCCAACATTTGGAAGATTTGCATAACTTAATGACTAATATTTTCCATATGATCCAAGCATGATCTTACACCTTCACACGTGAATAAAAGGTCCATTCATCTGGGCGAGACAGAATAGCGAACAGTAATGTCACCAGATACAAAGAGCTCGCTGATGTGATTTCAGCTTCCACAGTGCTCCCGACCTTTAAGAAACTACTATTTGTTGAGCTTTGGTATAATATTAAAAAATAACCACAATGATCTGGAAAGGATGTTAGAACACTCCTCTCTTTTCCAATTACATGCCTGTGTGAAGCTAAGGCCAACCCAGAGGCAGAGCCCCTTGGCTGAATGCAGTCAACCACAGACGCCTGAGGGGGCCCAGGCAGGACCAGACCACCCAGCTAACCCGTAGACTAGTGTACGATCATCAGTTGTTGCTTTAAGCTACTAACTGCAATAGTCTGATACTCAGAAACAGTTAACTGATTAAACAGCTTCCAGTGGAGGCTTTGCAAAAAACCACGATAAGAATGGCGCCCCCTATGGCTCACTGTGCAAACTGCATGCCATAACCAGTGGTCCTGGGCAGCACTGCGCGCGTGTTAGAGGGTTGGATCCCATTTCTAGCGTCTTCTCCTTTACCTGCCTTTTCCATAGATGCTATCAATGTTACCATTGATGTCCCAGCTTCTTTTGCAGCTAGGTGTGGCCATGTGACTTGGGTCTGGCCAGTTAAACATAAGCAGAAACCTAACAGCCACTTCCGAGGCCAAGCTGAAAGCGTCCCGTATGACATCAGTGAATACAGTTGCCAGATGTCATGCAAAAACTGGATTATTAACCAAAAGAAATACGGGATGCCCAGGTAAAATAGAATTTCAGATCAACAAAGAGTAGTCATTTAGTGTATGTCCCAACTCTGCCATTGAGCTCATCTCAGCCCCGGGCTGCTGACTTCCTGTGCATGACCTACGCCCCCTGGCTGTGTCCTCGGGGGGGAGGGCTTCCTCTCACTCCCAGGACCGCGGTCCTGGCCGATGTTTCTCTGCTCCTCCAGCAGCCGGACTCGTGTCCTTTCCTTCCAACGCTCCAGCTGCCATTCTGCCTCCTTCCACCCGCCGATGGTTCGAGTGAGAAGCCTGACAGCGGTCTGAGTTTCTTTTAATTTTGTAAAAAACAGTTCTTCTTCCTTCCAGAAGCTTCTGAGATGGTCTGCTGCCCCCGAAGCGCAGTGGGGCTCCAGCCTCGCCCAGTGGGGGTCCCTTCTCAGGAGCCTGCACTGGGCTCCGCTGTCTGCTTCCCTCCGCAGACTCAGGGCACAGCGGGCGTGTTCCCAGCATCTCCTGCCCTGCGGCTCTGCAGGCACCCACCCCAGCTCTCTCGGTTCCAGCGCACCCATGTCTCATCCTGTCCCCCGGGGTTTATCTCTGAATGTGTCTCTGGGTGTCCAGCTATGACTTCCACTTCGTCCTCCAGGCCACTGGTTTGTGTTCAGAGGGAGGGCGTGATCTCTTTGAAGACATGCAGTCCATCCTTTAACTTCAAAGCCAATTCCCCGTTCTGGGCCACGCTGTGACTGACTGTGTCGCTGCCTTCCGCAGCCGGGCTGCGTCCGAGCCAGGCGGCCACCTTCTCCCTCTCCAGCCTGCTGGGGTCCTAGCACACCTGTTTTCATCCACTGCGTACCCACCTGCAGCTCTCTTCAGCCTTGGAGCCATGCCTACCCAGCTGCTGCAGCTGGGCGGTGGCACCCACGGGCGGTGAGGGCACGCAGGAGCCGGCCGTGGTGTGCGGTCTGAGGCGCTCCGTTCCCTGCTTGCAGCTGGCTCCCCTCCCGCCTTGCAAGGCTCGCTCTCAGTCCCAGAGGTGGGCCACTGGGGTCACCTGATCAGCTTCCTCAGGGCTCCTCGGGGTCAGGGAGACCAGAGGGTCCTTTAGGAGGTAACACACTGGCGACTTCACCCTTCTAGATGGGTCCAGGGGTCTCCATGAGCTCAGGCAGCCCGTGCCCCCTGCCCAGGGAGGGCCAGACTCCAGCCTGGCACCGCCTTTGGGCCTCCCTCACTCACCGTGGCCCCTGCCTCCGCTGGGCTCAGGAAGGGCAGTTGATAGTTGAATTAAGAGACTGTGAGGAAAAGGCTTCAAGGCTAAGTATTTCCCCACCCTTTTCCCATAAATGCCCCACACTTTTTTATTCTAACGTTCTGAACTTTGTATCGTTTTGTATTACATTTTTGATCAGAACAGACATGAATACATAAACGCGTTTTAGTAAAAGCATACTAAAAAGAGAACCAAGACCTTTTAGATGTCCCACTTCCAAGATGCCGCCCAGCACAGACTGGAAAGCGCTGTGCCCGGCAGTCGTGGGCTGGTTGAGCCAACCGTGGTTTGTCCCTACAGGTGGAACACAGTGACCACGGCGCTGTAGGAAAGGATGGGGACGTGTGTGCACTGACAGAGCAAACGCCAACTTTCAGTGGTGGGGGAAGTGGCGTGGTGCTTCCATAAAGGGCCAAAGAGTGAAGATTCCAGGCTTACCGGCCACACGCGCTCTGTCACAACCATTCAACTCTGCTGTGTTAGCAAGAAAACAGTCATGGACCATGTGTAAACTAATAAGTGTGGCTGTGTTTCAATAAAGCTTTATTTATAAAAACAGGCACAGGCAGGGTTTGACCCATGGGCTATAGCTTGCCAATTCCCGGTGTGGTCCAGGGAAGACAGCCTCATATAATCTACTTCCCTTGAGTGCACAGAGTCTGACTTGCTTCTTTTAAAACAATTCTTTTTAAATTTATTTTTCAGTTACAGTTGACATGCAATAGTATATGAGTTTCAGGTGTATAACAGAGTGATTAGACATTTATATACCTTATGAAGTGATCGCCCAAGGCAAGTCGGACTTGCTTCTTAGTCCATAGAATGCGGTAAAGATGAAGGGATTTTGCGAATGTCATAGAGATCACAGATCAGCTGGTTTTGAGTTCGTCAAAGGGAAGCTCATCCTGGGAGGTCCTAACCTAATCCAATGAAAGCCCTTAAAAGAGACTCTTCTTTAGGTTAGCGATTCTCTCTGCTACTCGATTTGAAGAAGCAAACTGCCATGATTTCATAGCTGCAAGGAGATGAAGACGACCACAAATTCCTGGAGCTTGGAAGCAGATTTCCCCCCAATCGAGCTTCTGCTGAGAATGCAGCCCAGCTGACGTGCTGGCTGCCACTGTGTGGGACCCTGTGCAGAGAACCCAGCTAAGCCACGCCCAGCTAAGCCACACCCAGATTCCTGACCCACAGAAACTGTGAGATCATAAACATCCATTGTTTAAGCCACTAAATGTGTGGTAATTCATTATGCAACCTAGAAAACGGACATGCCTATTGTATCAAGTCTGCTATCACTTATGCAAGGAAGGGAGAAAGTAATAATAATATATGTGCATATAGGCTTAAATTTTCCTAATGAACCACTGGAAAGATAAACAGGAAATTGATATGAATATCCACATGGTGGGAGAAATGGATGTGTTCGGAGCGGGGAACAAGACTTTTCAAGCCATCGCCTTTGGTATCGTTTGACTACTTAAACTCCTAAATAGAGTACCTCTTCAAAAAGCTAAATTTAAGATTTTTTCTGCTTTTTCATTTAGTAATCAAAGACTATTGTTCAGATGTGTACCTTGCATATTTCACAGATTCTCTTTATGCTCATAGTGCATTATACCTTGATTCTTTTCTGTACCAAGTTACTAATATACCCTGTTCTGATTCCTTCAGAATGTCTTTTTTTAAATTTTTATCCTCACTCAAGGACATTTTTGCATTTATCTTCAGACAGACAGAGCGAGAGGGAGAGAGGGAGGAAGAGAGAGAGAAAAACATCAACGTGAGAGAGACACATCGAGTGGCTGCCACCCACACGACCCCAACCCGGGCCGGGGACAAACTGCAACCGAGGTACGTGCCCTTAGCGGGAATCGAACCTGGGACTCTCTGGTCTGCGGGCCGACGCTCTAACCGCTGAGCAAAACTGGCTAGGGCAGAACATCTTTTTTTAACCTCAAGTTGCCATCATAAGAATTCTGGACCTTCCTCATTGTCGTTTGTCCAGCACTCGACACAGGAACTGGCATGAGGGACACCCCAAAAAGTGCTTGCTGAATGAGTGGATGAATCGTGGTGGCCCTCATTTTAGTGTTTCTGTCCATGCCAAACCCACTTGAACAATTCCTTCCAAAACCCCTCCCTGAAGGCCAGATCTCCCTCCCACCCTGAAATAGAGCCTCCCGCCGGACAAGCCGCCTCGCCGCGCCCCCACCACCCACCTGCTGAGGAAAGACCGTTCTGAGCGCATCTTAAACAGCTTTCGGGAATGCGCTGTGCAGAGAAGGCACAGTAACAGCAGCAGAGCTCGGCATCTGTTCTTCTCCCGCTCACTTGCTGGTTTTCTGGCCACGCTCGCTCTCAGCTGAGCCTTCCTGTCGTGGCCACGGCACACAGGGACAGAGCTGGGAGACTGTGGCTCAGCCCCCAGGCTCAGCCCTGCCCCATCAGCGTTCCTGCTGGGAGGGCAGCTCCCGGTCCCCTGGGCCCTTGGTTCCCTGGGGCTTCGTCCCGGACCTCTGCCCTGCTCTGAAGACAGCCCCCGTGTACTCGGTTTCCTACAGCTGGGAACCTTTCCCTTTTGTTAATCCTCACCTGAGAATATTCTTTCCATTTAAAAAATTTTTTTTTCTTTATTGATTTTAGAGAGAGAGGAAGGGAGAGGGAGAGAAAGATAGAAACATCGATGAGAGAGAACATCTATTGGCCGCCTCCTGTATGCCCCCCACTGGGGATTTGGCCCACAACCTGGGCATGTGCCCTGACTGGGAATCGAACTGGCGACTTCTTGGTGCATGGGTTGACGCTCAACCACTGAGCCACACTGGCCAGCCTCTATTATTATTATTATTATTATTATTATTATTATTATTATTTTAGATAGAGTGGAAGGGAGGGAGGAAGAGGGAGAGAGAAAGAGAAACATCCATGGGAGAGAGACACATTAACTGGTTGCCTACCGCACGACCCCAACCAGGGCTGGGGATCGAACTCAGGTACGTGCTCTTGACTGGGAATCAAGCCCATGACTCTTCAGTCTGCGGGCCAACACTCTAACCACTGAGCCAAACCAGCCAGGGCGCATTTTTTTCCTTTTATTCTCTTCCATGGACGGGAGTCCAGCCTCTCTCTTTAGCCCAGGATGGCTCCCTGGAGCCAAGAGGAGGGCGGAGGGAGTTGAAGGGAGAGAGAAAGGGCGCAGGGCAGATTGAGCCAAAGCACTGGAAACCCTGAAAGGGGTCCCATGTAGATGCCAGTCGAGGGGTCAGGCTGGGAGGAGAGGGACGGTGAGGGGTCAGGCTGGCCGATGTTAAACTATGCACACACTTATACACACACATTACTTTGATAAAAGTTTAAATACAAAGTAACAATGAAAATCACTGTGCTATTCCAAACATCAAAAATAACTTCAATTTTATAAGAATCAAGAGCAAAGTATGGAGTTAAAATCAACAAGAAGAACCGGGAAATTAACATACGCATTTTCTCTCCTGTTCTAACTTAATTTTCTCCTCAGTGAATATGTTTTGTCGCCACCGATTGGTTTTGCTTCTCTTATGAAAGTCCTTAAACACCGTGATACAAGTGTGAGGTCTTTACCGAAATCAAACACATCTGTCCACTCCTTGGCACAGAGCCTGGCATCTCGTGTCTTCTCGAGGAGACTTTGCTGGTTTGCATTAAAGTGACCTGACCCTCTTCGAGGCTGATTTCCTCAGATTTTCTCAGGCGTTCCTTTAAGACCCGTCTCCATGAAAAACATTTCTCCATTTTCTGTAAAACTTTAGAAAGACTTTGGGTATTAACTTGCTCAATGTTCCTTTCAGAGGGACCACAAGATACATTATTTTCCTCTACATTTAAAATTCCTCGAGTCAGTCTTCTGATGAAATGGTATCGAGCGATGAAAATCTCCTGCTTTCACTCCGAGACCAAAAGTCTGGTCTCCCCCCCTCACCCCAAGGCAAGTTAATAATGCAGGGCACCTTCAAACTGATGGAGACTCTACGGTTTTGTTAATGCTTATTCAGGAGATGGAGAGACACTGGTTTTCTTCCTTTTCTAAGGCGCTGATTTTAACTAGATAATAAAATATGCACCATCATAATGTAAGATTGTAACTTGCCTCTCCCATAATTCACTGACCTACCATTAATGACGGCTGACTCCAGGACTGTGGCCGGAGAACCGTAAATATCCGAAATAGCTTATTGTGCTAAAAGAATATGGAAGTGCTCATCCTTAACCCCAAGTGATGGGGTCAGTGTGGCTTCAGGTTGGTAATCCCCTGAACACATACAGAACGTGTGAGTCTGCCCTGGGTCCCCGCCCTCAGCCAGGTCTCACAGACCTCCTGCCGATATGCAAAGTTCCAAGAAAGGAGCTCACCTTCACATGTCACTAAACACAAGGACGCAGGGTGGCGCGGCCCAGAGAGAGCAGGGACCTCAGCAAGCTGAGTCAGACCTGCAGCGTCTTCTGCCACTGAATCATCTGACATCGGGGACAGAATTAGCGGTTTAATAGATTCAAGGAAATAAAAGAAAATTAAAGCTGTGCATTAGGTACAAAAGGCTGTAAATGTGAACAATAAGATTTAAAAAGCAAAACTGAGCTTACGTAAATAAAAAGACAACAATTCAATCAGACATCGCTAAAGAGAGAGTTTGTGAGCTAAAAGACAGATGGGAAGAAATCCCCAGCGTAGACACACCAGGAATTAGAAAGGAGAAGCTAAGAAGCATGGAGATACAGTGAGAAGATTAAACGTGGAGGTAATCACAGTGCTGTAGAGAAAAAAGAAGAGATATTTACAATATTTGAAAAGGTAATAGCTGAATTGATTCTAAGCCAGGATGGATAAAGGGAAATCCACTCCTAACAAATTATAGTGCAATTTTCAGCACACCAAAGACAAAGAAATAAAAGCCAATTGCCTTCAAAAGGCTGACAAATTGGCGTGATGGCTGATTTCTCAACAGCAATAAAGACGTTAGAAGGCAGTGGAATGATATCTTCAATAAACTGGGAGAAAATAACAGTTGAATAAAATTTTATATCCTGTGAGAGGGGAAAAAAAAAATAGCTTTCAAGAATGAGGATAAAATAAGGTCATTTTCAGATAATGAAAAACTGAGAAAGTTTACTGCCAACAGATGTTCACTGAAGGAAAACGGAGTGAACGTACTTCAGAGAGAAAGAAAACAGTTGCATGGGTTGGTGTGAGATTTTTAAAAGCTTAAGCAAAGACAGGGGCAGATACGTGGACAATCTATACAAAGCTGACTGCATAAAAGAATAACAGTAATTTCTTGGGAGAGTAAATATTTTTAGAACAGAACTAATATGCATAATATGTCATTTGGGAAGAGAATAATTAGAATTGAACTGCTCTAGTGCCCTTATAATAGTTAAGATTTTGAAAAAGTAGCTATTAATATTAAAATTTATTTCCAGAATTAAGACAACATAAGAGAAATAAGGTGTGTGACTAACAAATAGAAGAGAGGGAGAAATAAAAACAAAAAAAAATGATAATTTCAAAGAAAGGAGGGGAACAGAAAAATCAGGATAAAGAAAAAGCACAAATGAAGATGTTGGAAATAAATCCAAACATATTATTTACTACCATGTTAAAAGGGGATTGGATATGTCAGGCTTAGAGAAGATACAAAATTACATTTTTAGAGCACACTGAATTTTTTGAAATCCAGCTACCTCTTTTTATAAAAGACACACTAAGTGATATGGCTACAAAATAAAGTAAAAGTTTGAAAATGAAAGGTTGAAGAAGAGATGCCGGGGAAATATTAATCAACAAATAAACTATGGTATGTAATTGATAGCAGATAAACTAAACCTTAAGGCCAAAAAGGTGTTCCTGGTAATTAGGTTACTATTTAATGGACCCATTGACAGAGTTTAGAAATATAGAGAACAAAAATGGACAGATCTTCAAAAGGAAAAGAAAATATTCACCATCGTAGTTGGATTTTACCATACCTCCCCATAATTAAGTGAGCACCCACTAACAATGGTTGACTTCAGGACTGTGGTAAGGGAAAGAGAAGATAAGTGTGAATGTCGTATTGTGTCCCAAACCACGGAAGTATCAAGGGATGATAGGGTCATGTTCAAAGAACACAAGAGCCACTTTGAAGGGGCTCCCGCTGGCCGAGTTTGGGCCAATTTGAGCATCAAAAATTAATAGTAACAGCCCTGGCCAGTTTGGCTCAGTGGTTAGAGCGTCGGCCCACAGACCAAAGAGTCACAGCTTCGATTCTGGTCAAGGGCACATACCTCAGTTGTGGTTTGGTCCTCGGCCCTGGTCAGGGTCGTGAGGGAAGCAACCAGTTGATGTGTCCCTCTCATGTCGATGTTTCTCTCTCTCTCTGTCTCTGTCTCTGTCTCTCTCTCTCTCTCCCTCCCTCCCTCTCCCACTCTATCTGAAGATAAATGGAAAAAAATATTCTTGGGTGAGGATTTAAAAAATTGATAGTAGCAGATAACTCTTTGAGATAAATGAAAATCCATTATATAAATTAGAAATTAATTAATTAAATAGTAAAGGAGAAGGGAAAACTCTCTTACAGAATGTTAACTGATAAATCCAAAGGAAATGATGGACTGAGAAAATCTCTGCTTGGCAACCAAGGTAGTAATGATCACAGGTAGTAATGATCACAGGAAGCAATGAGCACAAGGTAGTAAGGATCACAGGTAGTAATGATCACAGGTAGTAATGATCACAGGTAGTAATGATCACAGGAAGCAATGAGCACAAGGTAGTAAGGATCACAGGTAGTAATGATCACATGTAGTAATGAGCACAGGTAGTAATGAGCACAGGTAGCAATGAGCACAGGTAGTGATGAGCACAGGTAGTGATGATCACAGGTAGTAATGATCACAGGTAGCAATGAGCACAGGTAGCAATGAGCACAGGTAGTAATGAGCACAGGTAGTAATGATCACAGGTAGCAATGAGCACAGGTAGTAATGAGCACAGGTAGTAATGAGCACAGGTAGTAATGAGCACAGGTAGCAATGAGAACAGGTAGTAATGAGCACAGGTAGTAATGAGCACAGGTAGCAATGAGAACAGGTAGTAATGAGCACAGGTAGCAATGAGCACAGGTAGCAATGATCACAGGTAGCAATGAGCACAGGTAGTAATGAGCACAAGGTAGTAATGATCACATGTAGTAATGAGCACAGGTAGTAATGGGCACAGATAGCAATGAGCACAGGTAGCGATGAGCACAGGTAGTAATGATCACATGTAGTAATGAGCACAGGTAGTAATGAGCACAGATAGCAATGAGCACAGGTAGCGATGAGCACAGGTAGTAATGATCACATGTAGTAATGAGCACAGGTAGTAATGAGCACAGGTAGCAATGAGCACAGGTAGTGATGAGCACAGGTAGTGATGATCACAGGTAGTAATGAGCACAGGTAGCAATGAGCACAGGTAGCAATGAGCACAGGTAGTAATGAGCACAGGTAGTAATGATCACAGGTAGCAATGAGCACAGGTAGTAATGAGCACAGGTAGTAATGATCACAGGTAGCAATGAGCACAGGTAGCAATGAGCACAGGTCGTAATGAGCACAGGTAGCAATGATCACAGGTAGCAATGAGCACAGGTAGTAATGAGCACAGGTAGTAATGATCACAGGTAGCAATGAGCACAGGTAGCAATGAGCACAGGTAGTAATGAGCACAGGTAGTAATGATCACAGGTAGCAATGAGCACAGGTAGTAATGATCACAGGTAGCAATGATCACAGGTAGCAATGAGCACAGGTAGTAATGAACACAGGTAGCAATGAGAACAGGTAGTAATGAACACAGGTAGTAATGAGCACAGGTAGCAATGAGCACAGGTAGTAACGAGCACAGGTAGTAATGATCACAGATAGTAATGAGCACAGGTAGCAATGAACACAGGTAGCAATGAGCACAGGTAGTAAGATCACAGGTAGAGTACATTGAACACTCAGTAAATTATACCTGTTTTATTCTCATATAGTTACTTGGATATATTGTTGTTTCTCGCAAATCATTTGGGGAAAAGGATGTCTAAGGTGCCAAGGTTTTCATGCTTCCTGTTATACTGTTTCATAAACTACCACTAAGGTCAAATGGAAGAAAGAAATGGTGTTCTGGATGAAGCCAACGCAGTTTGGTCGTGCTGCTCACGGAATGGCCTGTGTCTTCCTGTGTGTTTTCACATTATTTTATAAATGATGTGTTCACTTGACATCAAATAAACGCCCAGCAACACCGCCGCCCCCTCCCCGGGTGGACCCTCCGGGAACCCCAAGGCCAGGCATGTGCTCCTGCAGGTGCGGCCCACCTCTGGACCTTGTCCAGGACTCTGAGGACGGCCATCGCCTCCGGGAAAGAAGCCGTCTGAGGACAGGCTGGGGAGGAGACGCCCTCTGCACCCTCTCCCCTTTCACATCTTTGGAAGTTTATACCAGCTGCATCTCATCCCTTTATTTTTAAAAATGAAAATTAATTTTTAAAGATTTAAGATCTTCATTTAACTATACCCTAATCCTGGCAACTCTCCGAACACCTTCGCCACCCACGAACTTGAGTCATAAGCTGAGCGATCATTCTTCATCTTTATCCAAACTTGGGTAAATGCAGAACTTTTAAAATGTTTACATGACTGAGTTGGCAGGCAGTGAAAGTAAAAAAGCGGAACGTCAACACCAGATGTGGACACGCATCTCGAAGCGGAGCAATGCCGTGCTCTTCCGAGACTGAGCGAGAGCACGGAACGGTGTGAGGAACAGCACGCCAGTGGGACGCTGCGGTCAGGTCCAAGGGCCGGTTTGGATATTGGCTTGCTATCACAATCTAAAGTAAGTCCACAAATATTAAGAGTTGTGGACTGGTTTATGATTGCAGAAGGATTACAGTATAATAATACTGTTTGTGGCTATAATCAAGATCTTCTCTAATTAGCTAATAACCTCATCGGGGCTTACGACAAGGACAGGTACAAGGGGCACCAGGAATGGGTCATGAGGAGCACATGCGCGGGGACCAAAGTCTGCAATCAGCAAACTAACCAGACAGGAGGCCTCCAAACAACACCCACACTGTCTCGTCTTTATGACTGCAGAGGAAAGTCCAGAAAGACAGACAGAAGAGAGACACCATGGGAAAGGAGATCTGCTCCAAACAAAGGAACTTCTGTCGCTTTGAGGCATGAAGGGACGATTCGGGGAGCCAGTGTCAGGCATGAATGCTCGATTGATGAGAGGATCTCCAGTGCACATCAGAACCGGAGAGAAACCCCAAACGGGAGCATAGGGGTGACCCTCCAAGACCACAGCCAGGAGCAGGAAGACCACACTCTTAGTGGGGAGGCAAGACCAGCCTCCTAGATGCCTTGACCTGCACCCAGGGCTTGGGAGGGAGCCCAGACAAAGCCTCTGCCTGAGCTGCTAGAGCCTCCGTCTTGGGTTAGCACCATACCTTGTCTCTCTGCTCTGCCCTAGCCCCACGGTGCTCTCATCACAGCATCCGAGGGACCCTTTGCAACCTCAATCCATCATGTCCCTCCTCTGCACCTCACCCTGCACGGCTCCCGTTTCCCTTCGAGGAAAGTGAGGGCTTTAGGTCTTTCCATCAGCTTCACAAGCTCCGTGTGACCCGACTCCCTTCTTCCTGGCCTCACCTGGTTCTGTTTTCCCCACAGTCACTTCAGTCCAGCCCCAGCAACCCCCTGCTGTTCCCCGACAAGCCAGCAGTGCCCTCTGCCTGGAACGCTCTTCCCAAGGCAGCCACCTGGCTCCCTCGCTCACCTTCTTCGTGTCCTTGCTCAGATGCAACCTTTGCAATCAGGACAACCTGCCACCCAGGACAAGATTGCAGCTCCAACCAACCCTTGCGCTCCGAATCCCCTTAGCCCTAATCTACTTTCTGCTTCTGTAAGTCTTACCACCTTCAAATATTCTTTGTACCTTCCTTGTTCATTGGGTTAGGGGTGTGTGTGTGTGTGTGTGTGTGTGTGTGTGTGTGTGTGCACGCGCACGCCTTTGCTAAAATACAAGTTCTCCAAGAGCAGGAAAATATTTTTCTTTCCAATAATGGACTCAAGTACTTGATCTGGGCCTGGACCAAAGAGGAAGGTTGATAAATATTTGGTGATGTATAGATAGGAATAGTGGCAGACCAGGAAATGTCAGTTTTCATGAACTTTTACTCCCTTAAAGTTTGTAACAAGGCAGAGCCTTATTACTATGTATCTGTTCTGGCCTCTTCCAACAGTGCTAATCTAGCTGCCCACAGCTGGGGGTCAGAGAGGGCTGGGAGGGAGTCAGCCTGAGAAGCACACCGGGACAGTAGTTTCTGCGGGGGCACACCCTTCTGGGTCTTGGAGCAAGTGTGAGAACGAGCGTTTGGAGGGGGGTCCCATTTACAGAGACTCACACGTTCACTTTGTGTCCCTAGAATTATGTATTAATGTCGGTGTGTGCACTTCACATATGACGAAGCTGAGGGAGAGGCCAGGTCACCCGCCAAGCAGGGTGTTACAAGTGTGCATGAGTGTAAGTGTGAGTGTGTGAGTATAAGTGTGTATGTGTGTGAGTGTGAATGTGAGTGTGTATGTAAGTATGTGAGTATAAGTGTGAATGTGAGTGTATGTGAGTATAAGTGTGTATGTGAGTGTGTGAGTATAAGTGTGTGTATGTGTGTAAGTATGTGAGTATAAGTGTGTATATGAGTGTGTGTGAATGTAAGTGTGTGAGAGTATAAGTGTGTATGTGAGTGTGTATGTGTGTGAGTGTGAATGTGTGTAAGTATGTGAGTATAAGTGTGAATGTGAGTGTATGTGAGTATAAGTGTGTATGTGAGTGTGTGAGTATGTGTGTATGAGAGTATGTGAGTGTGTGTGTATGTGAGTATAAGTGTGAATGTGAGTGTATGTGAGTATAAGTGTGTGTGTGTGAGTATGTGTATGAGTGTGTGTGAGTGTGTGTGTGTATGTGAGTATAAGTGTGTATGAGTGTGTGTATGTGTGTGTGTATGTGTGTGTGTATGTGTGTGAGTGCATATGAGTGTAAGTGTGTAAGCGAGTGTGTGTGTGTGTGTGTGAATGTGTGTGCACTCACGAGCGCATGAAAATACCTCCTCAGTCCACACTGGTATCTTAAATTCCCATTCAGGACTAGAGTTTTTACATGATCACTTTGAGGCTGCACCCCGTCTCCCACACCAAGAATCCACATTCTCAAAAACACAGAGGTTGGTAGAATATTCCATAGCTGCCCATTTGCTTCATCCCTTGTCATACATCTCAGAATGCTACCCTAGCACCACCAGGAGTGAGGGCTGAAGGCAGCAGAAATACTCCCCCATGTTCGTCGGCTGTCCTCTGTCTCAGCTGGCAGACACCACACGCCACACGCCCTTCTAACTCGCACTCAGCCTGAGTCCCAGAAGCACGGAGATAAATGTTCACCGGTCCCTAGACTCTAGCCATTCTGGTCTTTGGAAACCATTCTTTCGTGGCCTTTGAGGGGAGGGCTCACAGGAATCGTTGTCCTCCAAGCCTTTCCTGCTGGTGACAGTTTCTGTGCTCTTTTTCCTAGACAGCCAGTTTCTTGTATACAGAATACTGTATTTTCAACTCTTTTCTTGAGAATATTAAATACGTCACTCCTTTTTCTTCTGGGACAAAGCAATACAGTAAAAAAGGTCTAATGAAAATGGTAATTTTCCTTATAAATCAAGTTCTCCTTTTGCTTGGTTGCCCAAAAAGTTTCTTTCGTTCTTTTTTCCTTTTCCTTTAAAGTCCGACAATTTTATCGGAATATCTTAGTCTTGGTTGTTCTGTATTGATAGTCTCAGCACATAGTGAGTCCTTTCAGTACGTAGCTTCAAGCATATATTTTTTAATTTCCAGAAATCTTTCTTGAGACATAACTGCTGGTACTAAGCTTTGGTGATCTTCTTTATAGACTCCCGTTTCCCATAAGTTGGATCCTCTTTGCCTGTCTTCAATCACAGCCGCCTTCTTTCCAAAACTTCCTGTCACTTTCTTCATTTCTTTTTTATTTAAAGTAGTTCCCCCTTTCCACTTTTCATTTTCCTCAAGGCATTGTTGGTTTTATTTATTTGCTGTTTTTTCCTTCTAGTTTAATCTTAATACTAATAGGATTTCCCTTCTTATTTCTAACTCTTACGTCATGTCATTCATCCTGAGTGTTCATCGTTTAGATCTTGTATGATTTTCTTAACATCTTTGAGCTCATTTTGAAAAGTCACATTACAGTTTTGATCTGTGTGCTTCCAGCGTATTTTGCTGGTACATGAGGGTGTTATTCAGCTTCTTGTTCTTTTTGTCTTACGGTAAGTTTGCATGGAATTTGGCTTTGATGCTTTTCTGCTGCTCAACTTTGTGTGAATTTGGTTGTCCTGACTTTTAGAATTGTTACTCTATGTATGGCAAAAGTGGGTGTGCAGCTGTGAGCACACAAAACACAGAGCTAATGAAGCAGCTATAATCATCGCATGCCTTTCTCCACACGAACAACTGTAGACCTACCTTTGCCCACCCGGTATGCACGGTGTGACTTGCTTTCTGACATTTTCTGGTTTTGTTTTCTTCTCCCATTTTTATCTAAGCAATCATTCCCCTTCTTCCCTGTGTCCTTATCCCGCTCAGTTTCTCCTGGGTGGGGGCCCTCTCCTGAAAGGGAGCTCTGGGCGCTCCATCTCAAGCATTCACGAAGACCGCACCATCCCAGCCAGCCCCGCACGGGCTCTGAGCAGCCACCTGCTGTTACAGCGGCGAATGTTCTAGTCGAACCACTGTCCTCAAGCTGGTCTGCCCGGCTTTCCAGCGAATACCGGTGGGCTACTCTGTGGGCTCTCCTGGTCTCAGGTCCATCGGACACCTGTTCCTCCGCTCTGCTTCATGCTGGTAACGCCTTGGTCTTATAGCTGCGGGTCATTCGTCCCCACCGGCTGCATTCTGGAGATTGCAGGAGCACCTTGCCACCTAGCTGTGTTGTCAAGGTTGTCAGCCTCTTGGGTTTGTTACTCAGATGCTCTGTCTGTGTGTAGGTGGGACTCAGGAAGAGGAAAACTATGCTACCACCTTTTGAGAACTGTCGTTTGCCTTTTAAAAGATGAGTGTTTCACCAAATTAGAAATTAGTAGAATACGTGTTATGTTGTGTTGTGTTGTGTTATGTTATGTTATTATGTTATGTTATGTTATACATGTATGTTATATTATGTTGTGTTCTATTATATATACATGTACATTTATTATATTCTCAAGGACACTTCTATGTTGCTATAAGCCAACAAAATACTTCTTAACCCCTCCCCTCTGCCGTAGTCAAGGGTGGAATTTCTTGGCTTAACGCACACGTGATTCCCCTGGAAACCTCAGAATGCGGGGTCTGGCCCATTGTGTCTGGGGTAGGGCCAGGGATTCTGGAGCTCCTCCCGCTCCCAAGGTCTCGTCAGAGCTGGTGGCCCTCAGACCAGACTGGAGCATTGAAGGTCTGGGTGTCAGCAAACTCAACACCTATCATACATGATTCCAACAAAGGACCACTCTCAGCGATTTCCAAAAACATGCACGGCCCGTGTTCTTTGCAACAATGATAGCAGCTGGGATTCGGTACAGAGTGCTCTGAGGCTGATTCTCTAGGACACAGTATCACACCCGCCCATCGAATCCTTCCTGTTCTCATTTGTATGGGCTGCAACTGGTTTGCAAAGCTGAATATTTTCTTCCAAACTCCCGTCTTTCCCTGCCGCATGGCGCTACACCATACCTGGGAGCACACACCTTCCTGTCTGGTCTCTGGCATCCTCTCAATCTTGTCTTTATTTTGATGCAAAATATTCATGATTGCCTTTTTGTTTTCAATTTGCTTTTTAAAACTGAATTTACTGGGCTGACCTTGGTTAAGAAAAGTATACATTTGTAACAAGTTCTCTCCCCGTGTTGCAACGTGCACAAGGGTTTGAAGTACTGCCTGTTACTTCAGCTGAATCTTGCCCAGAGCTACGCAGCTCCAGGCTTCTGCTTAGACAGTGGGAAAACCAGCATGTGACACGGAAATCTCATTCCCCGGCGAAATGACTGTTCTCCAGGTATCACAGTGTTGCTTCCCATTGCTGTAGCTGGAGTAGAGGTGATTTCAAACACAGCATGAAATAAACTGTTAACTGGCCCTGCAAAGGGTTCAGGAATGCACAGAGAAAAACAGTGCTTTATAATTGGGGGGACAAGGCACCGCGCCAGTCTTTATAAAATACCGACTTAATGATTAAGGAAATTAACAGAGTCACAGGATCCCCGACTAGCTGCAGCCAATGGTGGCTGTCCTGGGGCTCCATACTCCCGGGCTGCAGTTTCTTTGACAGGAGCCAAGTTGAGCCCTGCTCCCTGGAGAACGGAGGACCCTGTTCTTGCTCAGCCAGCGCCCTGGGGAACCTGTTTCAGGCTCACCTCGTGCTCCAAATGGGGGTCTGGTCACGTCGGGCTGCTGGGGAATTGTCCCCGAGATTCTGGTGCTCAGGGGAATCGCTGAGCAGGCTCTGAATGCAGAGCCCACCCCAGGACGAGGCTCTGCGCAGCAAGTCTGGCCAGACCACGATGCTGTGGGGCCGTGGGGCCGTGGGGCCGTGGGGCCGTGGGACGGAGACCGCCCTCACCGCACCTGCTTCCCCGCCCAGCTGTGCTCCCGGAGGCACCTTGCTGCCCCAGGAAGGCCTGGGTGGCAGGTCCTGGTGCCTCGGTTCATCCAGGCGTCACTGACGCTCGTCCCGCAGCCCTTACGTTTCCCAGCACAGACAGGGCCGATGGAGCCCGGGAGCTCACATCCTGGGCTGGCCGTGTTCGTCCGCCCAGCTGCCGAAACAAAGCACCCCACACTGGCGGCCTGAGCACCGGACAGCGGTTCTTCACGGTTCTGCAGGCAGGAGTCCGAGCTCAAGGTGTCGCAAGGTCAGTGCCTTCCGAGGGGCTGCCCCAGGAGTCTCCCCTCGGCTTCTCGAGCCGTCCCCCCGCCCCCGCCGGCATCCTCCCTGAACACCTGTCTATCTCTGCGGCCAAATGCCCCCCCTTTGTAAGGACACTGAATTAGGGCCCCTCATGACTTCATCTTAATATAATCGTCCACAGAGACCCATTTCCAAACACTCTCACATTCGCGGGACCTGGGGGTTAGGACCCCAACATCTTTTGGGGACACCCAGTCAACCCACAGCAACCCATCTGGCCACTGTGGAAAGATCGCTGTGGCCCAGGAGTGAGTCGCACGCGGCAGCAAACGTGGGCGGGGCCACGGAAAGGAGCCTGTCTGAAGGGGACGAGTTTACCGCTCACCCCGCACTGGCCTCACCTGCTGTGGGTCCTGCTCTGACACCCCTGCTGCCAAGTTTGTGACCCTCCCCCTCCGTTCACTGAGCGATGAGTCTGGGAACACCTCTCCCCCCGGACAAGGAAGCATGTTCCCCACACACAGCGTCCTGTAAGCACTCCGGGGCGCACTGCTGGGGAGGCTACGCGGACCGTGTAGACGGGCATCAAGTCTGTTTGGCAGGTAAATCGGGCAAATTCCCAGTCTTTGGAGTGTCCATCTGGGTAAGCTCTCAGCCTGGGGCTTGGCTCCTGGTACATGAAGCTGGGACGAGCATCCCCTCCCCTGCCGCTCCTGCTGTGCCCTATGCCCTATGACCTCTGCCCCTGCCCCTGCCCCTGCTTGGTGCCCCGGGGTCAGAGGCTTGCTCTCCCTGCCTGTAGCCCCTGAGTGCCGGCTTTTCCAGCCCACTTAGTGGTGCCGGACTCCCTGCTCCTGTGAAGTCACCAGGTGACCTGAAGGGCGTCCACAGGCCCTGGGGCGGGCAGAGAAGGAGGAGCCAGCGCAGCCCCGGGGTCCAGCCTGCGGGCAGCTGCAGACGGACAGAGCACAGATACCTCTCGGGGGTTCGGAGCATGCTGTCTTCCAGGTGTTTCCACTGTGTGTGGTTTATCTCACAGCTGACCCTCCCCAACTGATCCAGTAACAGCACCACCATCCACTGTACACCCAAGCCAGTCATGCCAGACTCCCTCTCCTCGAACCTGCAGCCGATCAGCCTTCAAGGCCGTGGACAGTTTGCAGGACTGGAGGGGAGGCCCTGCTCCTACCAGCTGTCAGACCTTGGGCAGGGTTTCCCACCCTCTGCGCCCCAGCTGTGTCCCTGTAAGATGCAGGTGATGACGATAATGCACCCACTTCACAGGACCACGGTGAGGATTAAATGAGATTATATGCAAACCACTGCACATAATAAGTGCTCAGTTAAATGGACTATTATTGGATTCTTTCCCAATGTGCCCCCGAAGAATCATGTCCGTATGTCTGTCACAGCACTTATCACACGCAGAACAGAATTTACATGCTCTCCTCCCCCGCTGGAGTATCAGCCTCTGGGAGGCAGCGTGTGTCTCTTGCTCACCTTGCACACCCAGTGGTCGGGAGAGTGCCTGGGATGTACTGGGTCCTCACACACGTGAGGGACGACTGTCTGGAGCGGTCAGTCCATGTAAGGAGGAGGGAAGGAACCGGCCGTACGGGCTGACACTTGGACCTCGAGACTTCTTGTCCCATTTGTTTAGTTCTGAAGCTCAAATGAACTTGTAGAAGCTTAAGATTAATCCCGTATAAATGTTAGGAGACTGGAGGAAGAGGTTTCAAAAGTTAACATGTCAACCCAGGAGGAAATGTCGACCGTGCCGAAACGTTCCCCCCGTAATTCCGGTGGCTGCTGGCTGTCCCGCGCTAATGACGGTTCTCCTTAAGAAAGGCCTGCTCGGAAGTGTCTCTCTAAAGACGCGTGCGTAAAATACTCGTGGGTTCTGCATTACAAAACAGCGATCTTTTCATCCCTGGCATGTGTTTCAATAATAAGGCCCAAGGATCATGTGAAAAATGAAGAAGCCCAGTTTTCGTGTGAAGGCGATGGCGGTCTGAATTGCCATCAAATGAATTCGAACGTCTTTGAAGAGGAAGACAGCAGAAAGTGTTCCATTTTACTGAACTCCACCGTTAATATTTAGGATGGCCAGTTTTGTGTGTCAGCTTGCCTAGGCCATGGTTCTCACTTTCTGGTCGGAGTCTAGGTACTGCTGCAAAGGTACTTTTCAGATGTCATTGAGATTTAGGTCGGTGGACTTTGAGTAAGCAGATGACCCTCCATAACGTGGGTGGGCCTTACCCAATCAGTGGAAGGTCCTAAGAGAAAAGACTGAGGTCCCCTGAAGAGGAAGGACTTCTGTCTCCAGATGGCCTTCAGACCTCAGCTGAACACCTCGCCTTCCTCTGGGTGATAACCAAAACTGCACTGTGGAATCTGGGCTTGCCAGTCCCCACAGTCACACCAGCCAATTCCTTAAAATGAATTCACTCCCTCCCTTTCTCCCCCCATACAGTATATATACACACAGGCATCTATGGGTCTGTTTCTAGGACTAATACATTATCTTTTGTAAAATGTTAAGCAAAAGATTTTTTTTCTTTTCAAATGCATAACTATTAAAATTTAATTTGAGGATATGCTTACTTGATGTGTAAAAATAGAGGGAAACCACTGAGCGTGGCAGGGCCTGCCCCAGTGTGGGACCCGCCGGGAGCTTGTCTGATCCGTGTCCATTGCGAGCCGACCTCACAGGCATGGCACTGCCTTCCAGGCTGTCTCCCAGCAAGTTCCATCAAAATCGCCTCCACGATCACTAGTCACGAACCAGAGCCATTTTCCAGGATGCTGAGAGCACTGGAGTGACCAACCGCAGGCCCCACAAACACCCAGCACGCAGCAACAGAGGGGGCCTCAGCTCCTCCGCCTCCATTCGTCGGCCCGAGAACACCATCTCCCTGCTGGTCCCCACTCTCTGGCCACAGTGACCGTCGGGGCACCAGGCCCACTCTGGCTGATCGCAGAGCTCCAATCCCTGGTCACAGGTGACTGCTGCAGGGCTAGAATCATGGCTCAAGCAGCTTTTCTCTAGGATTTACCGGCAATTGAGGGGAAAGGATCAGTACCTCCCAGGTGGCCAACATGGGAAGAGGTGAGCAGCCAGGTCGCCCGTGGAAGTGGGAGAAACGCGGAATCAGGAGGGAGAGCCAAGTCCAGAGCCCAAGTTCAACTTAGCTCCCCCCACCCCCGTCCCCACCCCTGTGGTCGGTCACACGAGTCAGCTGCCTTCTGGCCTGGCTGGGGTTGGGTCCATCACTGAAATCCGAGCAGTCACACCTGAGTCACAGGAGCCTCGGTCCTCGGAGCGGCCGTGTGAGCTGGGACTGGCGTCTCCTCGACCCTGGTGGAGGCCAGTGGGCTGAAAGCAGGTGCTCGGGATCCAGCCACCTCGGCCAAGGGTCTCCCTCTCTGCAGATGTTCCCACAAACTGAAGACATAGAAAACGGGGTACAGATAACTGCTCCACAATCAAAACGTTCCGCAAAGAGAAAGTGTGTGTCTAATCGAAATGATGAAAGGTGTGGTCATTCAGGAGCCCGGGTACTAGAGAAAGGGGTGTGCTTGGATGGGTGACACAGCCTGACAGTTCAGACATCAGCCCCGCGGGAGGGGACAGTTTCCTGAGACGGTGCGTCAGCCAGGGCTCCGTAGCAAAGCACCACCAGCCGCTAGCTCCAAACCACAGACGTGCTCTCTCACAGTCTGAAATCAGGGGTGGCAGGGCTGGGACCCCCGAAGTTTCCAGGGAAGAATATGTCCTAGCCTCTTCTAGCTTCAGGTGGCCCCAGGCTTTCCCTGGCTAATGGCAGTGTCTCCAATCTCTGCCTCGGTCTCCACGCGGCCTTCCTCCTTGTGTCTATGTCATCACATGCTTGTGTGTGTGTGTGTGTGTGTGTGTGTGTGTGTGTGTTCTCCTCGTTGTAAGGACACCAGTCACATGGTGACCTCATCTTAACTAGTTGTATTTGCGGCGACCCTGCCACCAAATAAAGTCACACTCAGAGGTCCTGGGCGTTGGGGCTTGGGTATATCTTTTTAAGGGCTATAACTCAACCCATAACAGATGGATCTTCAAACTCTTTGGTAACAACAGCAAAGTCAGTGTTGGAGCAGATGTCACTCTGGGCAGACACGGAGCCTCCTCCCTGCGCGAAGCTCTCATCGGGACATCCAGGGAGCCGCCCAGGGAAGCCAGCGAGGGAGGGACTTGCCCTGGAGCACGTCAGTCTGAGTCGGCGGAGCACAAGCGGACCTCCCGCGACGTCGTCAGATCCCGCTTAGATTCACACGGAACCGACGCAGCTGGCCGGGCTCTCCCCCTCCGCGGGGCCTGAGCTGGGCTCCCGGCTGCTGTGTGGGCACAGAGTCATGCTGGGCCACGGTGGCTGCTACATTGTCCACACGTGTCTGCCTGTCACCTTGCTCCCTGTGCTGACCAGTCTTGGGGTCACAGCAGCAGTCACAAGGTCGGTCCCGGTGCTGGGCCGTGACCCCAGCAGTCGGTCGGCACTGTCCCAGGGTTATGTGGGAGGTCGGAGCTGTGGTTACCGTCTCCCGGGGATGTAAGGCTGGGAGGCTGTGAAGTTGGGTCCCACCCTCTGCCTCCCTCAGGGAGAAGGTGCTTCAGGCGTGAGAGCGGGAAAACCACGCAGAGACACGCGTGACCCAGAGGAAACAGAGCTGGGGTCAGCCCTGGTTGAACTGAGGTGCCCCTGCCTGGGCCAGTTCCTCAGCCCCGCCAGCTCTCAGGAAGTGCCATTTTTCTTCCTGACGCCCGAACCTGTGTGTCCCTCAGTCCTGATGGAATCCCTGACTCGTCCCCTTGAATCACAGCCGTTGAGGAGACCGGCCCAGTGGAGCCGGCCCTACAGGTGGACCCTCTACCCGGACCCCAGGCCTGGGTGCCATCTGCCGGGGACGGTCCCCACCCCAGCACCTGCCCGCGGGACCCTGGCGCGGCAGACGCTCCGGGCACGCACCTGTCCACCAGGTTAACTAGTCACGGTGACTCTGCCCATCTCCTAGGACTCCGTGAATCACAGGGAAGCCGGGCGTCTGAGCCCAGAAACGACCGAACAAGGGTTCTTTCTTTCCCACTTGAAAGGCTGCCTGTCCCCGTCCTGACAGCTGCTCTCGGACAGAGGCGGACGCTTCCCCAGGCTCACGGCTGGACGTGGGTGCCCAGCCTCCCGGGGACCGAGGAGCTGTTTGGAGGGCTCTGCCCAGAACCAGCTGCTCTTTCTACATGTTTGCTCCTCCTCCCCCTTCCGCCCCATGGACCCCTGGAGGGGCTCCCACCAAGAACAGTCTGGAAGGAGAATAAAGTCATCAAAGGAAAACGCGCGGGTGGGGAGGGGTCCTGCACCCCCGTCGCCCTGCTGGTGGACGGGCGGGGGGCTGAGCACCGGTACAGAGAGGGCCACCGGGACGCTGTCCTCACAGCTGCTGCAGTGCCACGACCCTTCCCACGGCCCCCGAGGCCCGCCGGCTGCAGCTGCCGGAGCACAGGGCCTTTGTGGAGCCGGGAAACGAGGGCATCACAGCAGCGGGGGCAGAGCCGGCGTCCCGGCTGGATGCCGTGTGGCACTCAGTGGAGATGTCCGCAGGCAGCTGGGTCGAGCCAAGGGACCAGAGTTCACAGAGCAGTAGGGCTGGAGAGATGACCGAGGAGTGTCTCAGGAGTTACTGAAAGGGGTCCGCCTCCCCATTTGGTGTTTGTCGCTAAAAGGCTGTGACGGCTGCCTGGAAGCAGGCCAGGTAAACTCCCAGAATGCCATGCCTGCCACTGAGTTTTTTCTAAATATGGCAGGTGATCTCTCGCCCTCCCCTGCCCCTGAATATACCATGCAAACTGCCCTCTAGAAGTGCTGGGCTCTGGTGTCCAGCAATGAGCAGGACAGCAGGAATATTGATAAGGGCCTGGGGGAGCAGGGTGCTGGGGGGAGGACAAGAACAAATGTCACTCGACACTGGGGCCTCTGCACACGCACTGTGACGTTTAGAGGGACTGATCCACAGAGGAGAATGGACAGTCCTTCGGCGCCCTTGAGTGGACAGGGACACAGTGACTTGCAGTTCCTGGAAATCTGCAGATGTGCCTGGAATTATGGAAATGTATCTGGCCAGTCTGGAGGGAGCAGCTCCTTTGACCTTGTCCTCAAGCCTGACAATGACCACGGCTGCATCCCTGAGACACCAGTGTCGCCTCCACTGCACTGATGGTCTGGGGCATCTGCCAAGTCTTCTGTCCTTTGCACGTGACTACTTGGGCCAGAAAGGCAAGAGATGGCTCTGTTACTCTCAGGGACTGACTTCTTAGTTAATGACCTTTTCAAAGAGAAATAGGTCGAGCTTGTCACTCTAATGCAACGTCTCCTGAATTCTTCGGTGAAGTAGCGATGTCTTCTTTCTTCAAAGACCAGCAGCCAAGAGTCGGGAGTGGCAGTGAGAGAGAACGATGACCCTCCCTGACGGCCCACGCGTGCGGTGAAGCCCGGTGCCGTCCCTCGCCGACACTGCTCACGGCCTTCCCAGGGGGTGCTACCGAGTGATTGAAAATGAGATTCGAAGAAGTGGACTGACTTGCTCACGGAACTCAGACATGATAGGGGGAAACCCTCTCGACCCTGGGGGTTTCCAAAACACCGGGCCACTGGACGGCTGCCCTGGCGTAGAGCCACGTGAGTCCTAACGAGCGGCCACATTGGCCTTGACCTCCGATAAAGCCCGGTCTTGAGAGCTGAGTGATGAGCTGCTGGTCTCCAGTGACATTTTTGGTGGCTGATGGCAGCCACTCTTGGGCACAACTCAAGAGCCGTGAGCTAGGCATGCGTGTTTGTCTCAGGGGTTGCCACTTTGTTGCAAGATCAATTGTGGTGACAGACTTGTGTGGGGGTGCCATTTCCTTTCCACGTCACCTGCCTCGCTGTAACAGTATCTGGACGGCAAGGCACAGAAAGACTGAACCCAATTCCCTCTGCTGCCGGCCTTCGGGGTGGGGAGGTTCTGTTTTAGCAAAGTAGAAGGCGATCAGCAACGGAAATTGGGTCGACTTTCTGCAACCCAAGGCAAAAGAGGGGAAATACATTCACTGTCACTGACCAGGCGGAGAAAACTGTCAACAACGTTACCCTCGAGGGAAGACCACACACCAGCTCTCCTCCAGGAAAAGTCAAAACGTACATAGGTCACTCTCGGTTCTGAATCAAGGCAAAGTCTTCTCCGATGTATTTGCAAAGTGTTTTCAGTGAATCTCACCGTTAAACGTGAATCGTTCAATTTTATTTAACGAACACATCCACATCAGATACTGTTCTAAGTGATTTACAAGTATTAACTCATGAGTCCTCACAGTGAAACGGTGAGGTAGGTGTTTCTGCTGTTTACATACTGTAGGTAGGGACACACGGACAGGGAACCATCCAAGCTCTCCAGCACGTAGATAGTGTTGCCAAGATCCAAAATCAAGGTGAAAAAATAATTTTTACGGAAAAAAACAAAACAAGTCCCTATTTCTTAAATAAATTGCAGAGAACCATTCTCCGCTATCCTTAGTTATTTCCCCCATTCTAACATCCTTCCTTCCCTTCCCTGCCACCTACACCCCTTCAGCATATAACTCTGCCCTCAGGGTTAAATCACTAAGCCCTCCTCTTTGATTCTGAAAAAATTCTTTAGCTGATGAATAAACATGAATAAATCTAAAATCCTTTTAGATTGAATTATTACTCATAGCACAGAGAACAAAACGGGTCTGTTTGATCTTTGATGAATAGTATCTCTCTTAAGATGTTGGAGTGACAAGATCATATCTGATAGATGGAAGCAACTTGATGTGGGGTGGGCCATAATGAACTGGAAACAGACTCTGTTTTCATCCTAAGATCTCTGATCAGCACTGAGAGTAGATTAAACGCATTCCTGTAGGGGAGAGATATGATGTCAAAAAATTCTGCTTCCGAATCTGAGGAACTGGTATTTATCAGAATGCAGGTGGAGAAGGTTCTCTGTGCTAGGAGAGTTTCTCCTGAGTTATTAGTATCTGTTTTTTACACCATGTTTCCTAGCTGAAGCCTGGATTATGCGTTCTAGTACCATTTAATCTCCCCTCACCCCCAACACTCGTAAGCATGCTCCCTCGCCTGCTTAGCCAGCCTGGATCCCCTGTTTTCAAAGAAGTGACGGTTTCATGGAAGCTCCTCCTCCCTGGATCCCTGTGCTTCTGGTATACTCCCAGCAAAACGCCACACCTGGGTCTCCATCCACAGTGCTCACTTAGTCCTTTATTTCAGTTCTTAAATTTGACAGGTTCGGGCCACAGCCAGTTCATGGCCTCCAGCTCCAGCCGGGCCTGAGTGTCCTTCTCGGCCATTTCACTTGTTCTTGGTCATCTACTGTGGTGGGCAGAACAATAGCCCCGAAAGATGTCCACGTCCTAATCCCCAAACCTGGAATACGTTACTTTACATGGCAGAGTGGAGTCTGAAGATGTGATCAAGTCAAGGATCTAGCGATGGGGAGATTATTCTGAATTATTCGATGTGCCAATGTAACCACAAGGGTCCTTATAGGTGGGAGGCAGGTGGACCAGAGTCAGAGAAGGAGATGTAATGGTGAAAGCAGGAGGGAGAGAGAGAGAGAAGGAGAGAGAGAGGAAGGAAGGAGAGTAGGAGGGAGGGAGGGAGGGGGAGAGAGAGACGTTGGAAGATGCTACGCTGCTGGCTTAGGAAATGAGGACAGGACACTGAGCCAAGGAATGCAGGTGTCTCTAGAAGCTGAAAAGTCCAGAAAAACAGATTCTCCCCTAGAGCCTCCAGAGAGAACACAACCCTGCTGACATCTGGATTCTAGCCCAGTGGAACACATTTAGAATATTTTAAAATCTCTAAACTATAAGAGAATAATTTGGGTTGTTGAACTCACTAAATGAACGGTAATTTGTTATGGCAGCAATAGGAAACTAATACAGTTATACCTCCCATTCCTCCAGACAATCACAGAAACATCACCGCTCTCCTCACTAGTTCTAGAGCCTCATGCATCGCTGTAGGCCACTCCACCTCCCATTTCACACACACACACACACACACAAAACAATAGGTCATATGTTTCTTTATCAGTTAGTTAAAGATTCCCTTGACCCCCACCACATACACACACAAACACACCTGGTCCTTACCCTGTCTATTGTAAAGACCGTATTTGCTTTCATTGATGGTTCTCTGTAGTTTCTCTGTTTTCAATTTTACCAGTTCTGCTCTTATCTTTACCACTCTCTTTTCTTCTGCTTGCTTTGGGATTGATTTACTCTTTTCTTTCCAATTCTTTACATTTCTTAAAGTGAAAACATAGATTATTGGTTTGAGACTTTTCTTCTTTTTTAATATAAGCATCTTAAAGCTATTAACTTTCCTCTAAGCACTGCTTTAGCTGCATCCCACAAATCCTGATATGTCATGTTTTCATTTTTACTCTATTCAAAATATTTCCTAATACCCCTTGTGACTTCCTTTTTGACTCGTGGTTATTTAGATGCCTTTTGTTTAATCTGCAAATATTTGAGGTTTTCCCAATATTTTCTGTTATTAATTTTTAGTTTAATTCCATCATGATCAAAGAAAGCCTTTCTTTTCAGGCTGTATTTTCTCTGTGTCAGTAAATGTTCTCATACCTTATCCATTCTTACAAAGAGACACATCCTTTGATCCTCCTTTGCCATAGCTATTATTCTCCAACTCCCTCTTATACTTGCTATCTCCCCTTCTTCCCTCCCATTCACTTCACTTCTGAGCTATCTAGTGTTCCTTTGGTTTCTTTCTACTTTCTCAAGCCTGTGCTTATGGATTCTGATTGGTGTCAATAAGCCCTTTTAGCCTTCTAACAGTCACTCTTTTTTTGTTTAAAATAGCCAGTGTTTGTTTTGTTTGCTTCTAACCAAGAATCCTGACTGATGTAGCTTAAAAGCACCAGTAATGTGCCCCTCAACCACAACATGTCATCAAGCCTCTCCCAGTTTCAGCATCTCATCACCATAGCAACCACATCCTGTGATACGTGGCAGCAGACACAGAGGCGTGTTGTCAACGGCAGCCAAGCAAGGAGAGCGTTTCAAGGAGGAGGTGACGATTTGTAACAGCGGCCTCAGGAAACTCACACAGAATCCGAGTAGGTTGGATGCAGGTGGGCTAGTAGACTGGTAACGAGAAGATGAGATTGCTTTCTTGTGATGAAATAAGATCAAAACTCTGTACCTCCTACCTGTCAGCGAGGAGAAAGGTGAAAGTGAAATACGCCAAGGTGGAGAAAAGAGAAGATGAGTGTCCCGTTCAGTGGGTAAAGGAGACAAAGTGACACAGGACGATAAGGGTGCCTCATGCGGGCAAAAGAGAAAGTTACAGGCAAACCAGGTGTAGCCAACACCCTCCTTCCTCCCCAGGTAAATGAGCAGCGCAGAAGAACGCCCCAGTTATGGCTGCAGCCCTCAGTGCTGACAGCTTGCTTCCCCAGGAGACCCTCCCTGCTTGAGTCCTTGAAGCCGCCTCTTCTTGTTCTCCCTTCTAACCATTTCATCCTTGTCTCTGTCCCCCCTTTGGCCCCCACACTAACTGCTTATCAACCACAGGAGGGAAAGTCAGAGTCCTCTTCCTCTGCTTCTCCCCCAGGGAGGGGGCGAACAATGAAAGAAGAGCTCATTTGCGTTGGTCAAAGTCAAGAACACTAACGGCCCCCGCAGAGTGGAGTTTTCCAGGAGGGTCCAAGTTGAATGCACAAGGGTGTGTCTCTCCTTGCTTCCCTCAAAGGGCTAAGGGGAACAGCGAAGCCAGGATAGCCCCTGGCACCCCACACCCCACCTGTCACCTTCCGTAAGGCTTGGCCAAGTAACACTCAGTATCTCTTCCCAGGCACCTGTCCTGAGTACATTTCTTGAGGATATTCTACAGCAAAACAAGTGAGAAAACTGGGAGAATAGACAGATTTTACCCCACGGTGCAGGGACAGAAAGCCCAGGGTGACCAGTAGAGAGAAAGAGGTGCAGCTTGGCATGGGGTTGACGGGCTTCGCGGAGCCGGGGCTGGGAGCAGGGCTGTCTTCAGAGCCAACGGCAGCTCCCGGGGCTGCCCACGTGCGGTCCCGTCCACAGGCTGCAAAGGCTCTCTCGCTCACTCTTGCACCCACGTCTGCGGGTACACTATACTGCAATCATTTTTACTTTTTCAAATTTATCTTTATTGTTGAAAGTATTACAGATGTCTCTCCTTTTTCCCCCTCCTCCTCGCTCCTGCGCCCTGCCCCAGCCTTCCCCACACTGTTGTCTGCGACTACCAGTTGTGCATATTTGCACGTAAGTTCTTTGGTTTTCTTTTCCCGCCCCACGCCCCTCTGAGGTTTGTCAGTCTGTTCCCTACTTCCATGTCTCTGGACCTGTTTCGTTCATCAGCTTATTTAGTTCGTTAGCTTCCACAAATACGTGAGATCACATAATACTTGCCTTTCTGTGACTGGCTTATTTTGCTTAGCATAATACAATTTTTGAATTACTGAGATCAAATATCATTGGATTGGACCTGGAAACTGGGTTTTTAGTTTCTCCTGAAATACTGAAATATCTGGCTCAATCGGGCCACAGTCCCACATGGCAATGATGGGCTGGAGCTCAAGCCACACTGCCCTTGAGCAGGGACGCGGCCCTTGTCCCCCTTCCACGCACTGCCCGTCCCCACTGTCCTCCTGCGGCTGCCGTTCCTCCTCACACTCCCCTGTTGGTTTTCTTAGACCCCCCACTTCTCTGCGGGCCTCTAAATTTGCAGTCCCACCAAACCGTCCCCCCAGTGGCCTCTGACCAGCTGACCAGCCCTGGGACACAGCAGCATCAGCGAGACGAAGTTCCAGAACCTTACCACTGCTCGAAGCTGACTCTGGAACATTTTGTCTTAGCTCATGATTGGCACCCCGCCCCACGTGCCCTGGTCTCCGAGCCTCCTGTGCTGTGCCATCTCCTATGGAGGCTCTTAGTCACCCCAACCCCGTCTTTGGTGCCACACCCAGCACCTGACCGGCCCCCTGCAGGTTGCAGTCACACCGAGATCACATCCGCCCCAGCCGCTTCGTGCTCTGCGTGCTGGACCGGCCTGCAGTGCGGGCTCTGTGCCCGGCCCAGGGCCAGGCTGGGCAGAGGCCAGTCCACCTGGGCACTCCTGCGGCGGGCTGACCCATCTCCACTCATCATTTCTCAGGCTTACATCTTACAAGTGTTTGAAAATCTTGTGACATGTGTCCTGTCCCCAAGGTGGCCTCTGAGCCAGCAGAGCCAGACAGGAGGAACCAAGCCCCAGCTCACTGACTCAGGCTGTCAGCCCTACCGCTGTCCCGCTCACGGGCATTTTCAGGGAATCTAATGACTGCATTATGTCACTCTGCCGCGGGCAAGCCGCTTCCCAGGTAACGCTGCTGCTTCCAAAGCGCCTCATTTTCTACCACGCCCCTCGGTTATCCAGTCCCACTGGCCGTCATGTGTGTGTGTGTGTGTGTGTGTGTGTGTGTGAGAGAGAGAGAGAGAGAGAGGGAGAGAGAGGGAGAGAGAGGGAAAGGAGGAGAGAGAGACACACGTGAGCCCTGCTGCGGCCCACCCCTCGAGTGCTCAGGGAGGCAGAGCAGCGCGGGAGCTTTGAGCCTTTGCTCCCGGCCTCCCAGCCACGCTCGCTGCTCCAGTGAACCTAGCAGGGCCAGTTTGCTGGAAGCTGTGGGTGAAATGCTCCAAAATGCAACGACACACCTCAGAACTAATGGCAGGTGTGTCATGTGTTTGAAACTGTGCCTGGGGGTCTGAGTTTGAAGAGTATCCATCTTGTCATTCCCAGCAGAGCTCCAGGCCCGGGAATGGGTATGTGTGCAGGTGTGAGGGTGAGTGCAGGTGTGAGGTGAGTGTGCAGGTGTGAGGTGAGTGTGCAGGTGTGAGGGTGAGTGCAGGTGTGAGGATGTGAGTGCAGATGTGAGGGTGAGTGTGCAGGTGTGAGGGTGAGTGCAGGTGTGAGGTGAGTGTGCAGGTGTGAGGGTGAGTGCAGGTGTGAGGTGAGTGTGCAGGTGTGAGGGTGAGTGCAGGTGTGAGGGTGAGTGCAGGTGTGAGGGTGAGTGCAGGTGTGAGGATGTGAGTGCAGATGTGAGGGGGTGAGTGCAGGTGTGAGGGTGAGTGTGCAGGTGTGAGGGTGAGTGCAGGTGTGAGGTGAGTGTGCAGGTGTGAGGGTGAGTGCAGGTGTGAGGGTGAGTGTGCAGGTGTGAGGGTGAGTGCAGGTGTGTGTGTGTGCAGGTGTGTGTGCAGGTGTGAGGGCGTGGTACAGGTGTGAGCATGTGTGTGCAGGTGTGAGGGTGACTGCAGGTGTGAGGGTGAGTGCAGGTGTGTGTGTGAGGGTGTGTGCAGGTGTGAGGGCATATGTACAGGTGTGAGGGTGAGTGCAGGTGTGTGTGTGCAGGTGTGTGTGCAGGTATGAGTGTGTGTGCAGGTGTGAGGGTGCGTGTACAGGTGTGAAGTGCCCAAGGAGACAGCAAGTGGAGGAGGGGTGGGAGGCAAGAAGAGGGTGAGGGGGGAGGAGGAAGGAAGAGCAGAAAGAAGGAGACCCAGCACATCCCTTTGCATATTTCACAAAGATAAATCCCTCAGAAACGTGACGCTGTGTTCAGGACTCACTTCTCAGTGCTCCTCTGGGTCCCACGCCCACTGTGTGTATTCCCCCCGCCAGCCAGGTCTGGGGTTCAGTGAACTCCTTGTAAAGCTTCATATTCTATTCTGCCCAGCCTTCGTGTGGCCGCGAATGAGCCTTCTGAGGTGTGAAGAAGATTAAATTAAGAAACAGGACATGAAGTTGGGCTCTAATAAGAAGGAAGGACCCACCAGAGACTTCAAATGCTGATGACAGGGGCAGGTGGCCTGCAGGGGGCGGGGCCAGAGCTGGGTCCCTGTGAAGAGCCTCCTCCTGACCCTCTGTGCAGGGGACACACCATGAGAGCAGAACCCTAGGGCTGCCGAAATCCCACAGGAGCTGGCCTGCCAGGGTCCTGAGTGTGAATGAGATTTAAAAAGGAAGAGAGGATTTTCTCCTTCCCCACCCCCAGCAGAGGGTGAGCTCCTGTGGGTGGGGGAGGGGGACGGTGACTCCTGGGAGCATCTCTCCCCATGCCAACAGCCCCCTCCCCTTCCCAAGGTCACCTGATTTCAGAGTCTCTCAGTTAATAAGATGATTAATAAGGTAGCACAAAGTGTCACTCTTCCAGCTGTCGCGTTCCTGCAGGAGCACAGAGCATCACATTGTTCCCTTCTCCGGAATGGCCAAGGCCCCATCAGGCAGGCAGCAGAAATCCAATCGAACTAACAGCAAGAGGCTGCTGGCCGACACCTCTGACGTCCCCTGAAAGCCTCTGACCCGACCTGAGTCCTTCCAACCCCCCTCACTGACTCCTGGGGGCCCCCGGGGTTGGTCCCTCACACGTTCAGGAAGCTGGGCCCCATTCCAGGGGTTCTCCTGTCGGCATCTGGGTGCAGGCTGGGGCCCTGTGTGAGAACATGGCCATTTCCACCAACGTGAGCCTCCCCTAATGGGCTGGCAGGGATGCTGGGGGATCTGCGTGGTAGGTGGTCTGAGAGGTCCTCCTGCCTATTGCCCCACCTCTGTCGTTCCATGACTGTTACGCCCCAATAAAGCTTTTGTGCTCCTCACTCCATCTCAGACCCCTCAGATGGTACCAGAGCCCAGACCGTCTGACGGGCTGCTGTTAAAGATAAGACAGCGGGACCAACATGGAGTCGCTTATGCTAAGTCTCAGGCCACAAAATTTAGACTTAATTCAATTTTAGTTTCGGCTGTCCCAGAAGTGGAATCTTAAACTAGTCCATGAGGAATGGCCCAGTGGGCATGGGAGAGGTCACCTGCCTGGTGGACCCCTGCCGCCCCCTGAAGGAAGGAGACCTCGCAGTAACCAAGGTGCTCTTTTGCCTCCTGTTCCCACTCCCTCCTGCCACAGTCTTTCATTTCGTACAGCCCCCTGAGCTCCTTCCTAGCTGCTGGTTGGGATGCTGCCTGATTCTGATCGGCTTCTGCTCAAATAAACCCTTAAATGTTTTATTTTATTTTTTTAATCCTCAGCTGAGGATATTTTTCCATTTATCTTCAGATAGAGTGGGGGGGGGGGAAGAAGAGAGAGAAACATCGACATGAGAGGGACATATTGACTGGTTGCCTCCTGCACGACCCCAACCAGTGCTGGGGACGAACTGCAGCCAAGGTACGTGCCCTTGACCGGAATCAAACCCACAACTCTTTGGTCTGCGGGCCAACGCTGTAACCGCTGAGCCAAACCGGCCAGGGCAAAACCCTTAAAATTTTTCATATGCCTCAGTTTATCTTTTCCACTGCAAACAGGCAAACAGGCAAACAGGCTGTAGGAAGATTCACCGTCCATATGGACTCTCTGTTGCTTAGTTATTCTTAGAAGTCTGAGTGGGTGCAGAGGGACAGGGGTGTCAGGCATGTGCTGGGTATGAGAAGCCCTTTAAAAATACTAAAAATTGGTCAAAACTGATATTCTTATTTGTTTTGGGTATGCACTGACTTTCTTTTGGAGTGATGGATTGCAAAGCGGTAACAGTGGTTGTGGCAGGAGAAATGGGTGTGTGGGGAGGGGCTTCTGTCATTAGTGATGGATTCGGGGTGAGGACTCCAGCTGGGGGCCTGGCACAGCCCCGCCCCTTTCTAGGCCCTGAGTGGGGGATGGGGACCTGAGCCCTGTGATCATGCAGACGTGCGCCCAAGGAGGGCATTTGTTGTTCTTTTTCCTAAAAAGGGATCCTTGGATCATATAAACTTGTGGCCCCATAAAACTTAGATCTGCCCCTACTTTTCACTAATAGCCTTTTGTACCTTTTGAAATTCGGCCACAGGGCAGGTGTTACAGTGTTACTTTTTTTATAACATGTGCTAGAAAAAGATCGTCATGGAGACATAGGGGAAGTACTGGCCATAGAAAGGGAAGTCTTTACAAGTCAGAAACCTAAGTGAAATGGTCCGTGGAAATACTGGTGTCTGCTCCGGGAAGAAACAGGGGTTGCTTCTCTGGGATATCCCATAAGGTCACCCAGAAAGCAGCAGTGAGACCGGCAGCCATGGGCATCGCCCCTGACCCCCTCAGTGCCCGTATCATGTCTCAAGGGAACTTTGGCCCCCAGACACGGAAAGACAAGGTTGCCCCAAGGTGTCAGGTCGCTGGGCCCAGAGAACACTGAGGCTCCCTGTGTCTGAGAGCCGCCCAGAGACACGGTGGAGCAGGCCGCCTCGGAGGTCCCAGATAATCCCCAAGCCCAGCAGATGTCTGGGGCCATTGAAAGGAGCATAATTACCCCCATCAATTTTCCTTTGCCAAGCCTTTCTAAAGTGGTTTTGCCAAAAACACACAAAGCATTAGAGCTTTTCAATAAAACGCTGTCTTGTAATTCTCAGGCAAGTCGGAGGGGAGGCAGACCCCTCAGGACGTCCTGTTTTCTCCAGCAGTGCAAACAACAGCAGACAGTGTTCCGGTCCCAGCTGCGCCCCCAACCAAGCTTTGGGCTTCTCAAGCCCTCCTGACCTCAGTTTCCCCATCCTTGAAAAAGTATAATATTTTTTGATCGGTTCAAATAAAGTAATGCCACCCAGTCTCATGCTACAAACATTGAGTTTAAATGGGACCTTCCCGCCAGCTGAGACCAAGGTCCTCCTGTGGGACGCAGCTCTGAGGTTTCCATTCTGTGGGCCTCACAGCGCCCCCTAAGTTGGTCGCGTGTTACAACACCTGGAGAGAAATGTCCATCAGGCCGTGTGCTCCGCGTGAAAGTGCTTTACCGAGAAGGCGTCGGCACAGAACAGTGGGGTCCCCTCTGGCTGGAACAAGCAGACGGGCCATCGCTGCCGGCCTGGCGGGCAGCATCGTTGGAAGCCAAGGGTTCTAGAAGCAGGGGCGGTGATGGAGGGACCTGAGCGCCGAGCTCTGCGCAGCGGGCGGGAAGCCCACCCAGAAAAGGCACCCCCTCTGCTCTGCCCGCTCCAGGATTCCAATCTCGGTCTACCTGCCAGTTAGGACCCCTCACCTTTATCCCAAGACCTGGGTTCAAGCCCCAACTCGGTTGCTACCCAGCCCTGTGGGCTAGTTACTTACCTATTTTTCTCTACGCTTCCATTTTCTCTCCTGAACTAGCAGTAATGGAGCCCGGTTCCGGTGCTGGGGTAGCATTCGTGGGGATATCCTGTGCTTGGCCCAGGGGCTCGTGGTAAGTGCTCAATACAAATAAATATCATTACACAAGACGGAGGTTATTATTGATTTATACTCCCCGAAGTCCTCAGAGCACAGATGCTGTCGAGGTGGCAGAAAGCACAGGTATGGCACGAAGGGCACACATTAAAGTCTAAGGTGCCAGTGCCCACGACAAAGGACCACCCTTCGCGGAAGAAAGCGCCTGCCCTGTTGCCTTGGGCAGATTCTCTCCCTTCCGCGCTGACGTCAGAACCGCCGGCTCCGCTCTGAACCCCTGCGCCACGACTCGGCATAAAGCCAGCCCCTGCCCCGTCTAGCTTCCTCTCTCGGCTGCTTGGAATTCAGCATTCCAGTGCACCCTCTGGGTCTCCCGCACACGTCCCCACTGCTGCGAGTCCTTAGCCCCTGGAGGCTGCCCCCGACCTCACAGCGGGGAGCCGGGGAGCCCACTCCCGTCCCGCAAGCGCTCGGGGAGGAGCCGGCTCTTTGGGGAGTAGCTCCTTGCGCCCTGAAACTCCGGGTGGAACAGAACCCGTTCGATGGACTGTCCGCTGTGTGTGTGTGTCTTTGTGAACTTACTTGTTGTTTTGTTTTAGCTGGGAGAGGATTTCCAGATTAGCTGCTGTGCTCCTTACTCACACACAGGCCCTTCCTGCTGTCCCTTCATCCGACGCCCGCTCTTCCCGTGGCAGCGCCAGCCTGAGGTTTGCTTAAAGAGTCGAGTTAACACTATGTGAAAGTGGTTGTGCTGGTGACCGGACAAAGATCTCACACACACGCTCGTGCACACACACACACACACACACACACACACGCGCGCGTGCGCACACACACACGCGCACACATGCACATACACATGCGCGCACGCACACGGCCAGGTAGGGAGCGGAGTTTGGGGCTCTCCGTGAGTCTCTGTGACTTGTTCGCCGGTTCTGCATTGGCTTACTGTGTTCGTACAGTCCGAGCTGGGCGCCCATCTCAGGCCTGGAATTCCATTCCCTCCCGTGCTCTCCAAGGCACTCTTTCTCTTTCAACATGAAATTAAGACTTGGAGAGACTCACTGTTTGGGAACATTACCTATTCCTGCAGACAGATTTATTTTTCTGTTACTGAAATTAATGTTAATATCTCCGGCATAACCTCCGGTCTTGAATAGTCTCTCTCAGACAAAACAGAGGCAAGAAGCCAACGCATAAAAGCATAACCAAGGCAAAAAGCTTGTGATTGTACAAGCAGTTTTAGTAATGGTTCCAAGAGTCGGCGCCTATGGAAGAGACCCAACTCATCAGCTCACAGCAAACACCAGAAAGAGGCCTTGATTTGCCTCCAAAATCCGAACGCCCCCTGCTCTGGGTCTCTGTGGACACTTGACAGAGAAGCCCCTGTTCCCAGGGTCCCTGCTGCTCCTGGTTTTGCGTACGATCCCAGACAGCAGCTCACTGGTGTCCACGGTGAGCCTGGGCGGCAGGAACCGGCCTCCCTATCACAGCCCGGCTGTGATCTACTGCCTTGTTTTGTCGGCCACAATGTTCAACGCTGCTATAAATTCCGCCCCTAATCTCAGGCTCAGAGGAGTCTTTCCACGGCTTGCCACCACTGCACAGACGTCTGCGCAGCCTACTTTTAATAAACAAAGAGCGAATGCCAGAGGGCCCGAGAAGAAAAACGGTGAGCGGCGGGAACACCATCTGGAGGAGGCTCCCCTCTTCCGTCTCATCGCTCCTCCCGCTTCTGCCAAAGGACCAGGCTTTTCATTTTCGCCTCAGCTCCCTGGGTCCTCAAAGATAATTTAAATAAAGTCATTCCTACAAAAATATGAGATACACTGTGATAACCGGCCCAGGGGTATCTGTAGTTCAGGGGTAAATTAAAAGTAGTGGTTTGGCCCGACCGGTGTGGCTCAGTGGTTGAGCGTCGACCCATGCACCGAGAGGTCGCCGGTTCGATTCCCTGTCAGGACACATGCCCAGGTTGTGGGCCCGATCCCCAGTGGGGGACAGGCAGGAGGAGGCCAATCGATGTTCTCTCTCATCGATGTTTCTGTCTCTCCCTCTCCCTTCCTCTCTCTCTATAATCAATAAAGAAAAAAAATTTTTTTTTTAAAGTAGTGGTTTGAACATGTGTTGGTTTGAGAGAGAGAGAGAATGGGGTAGGGGGTGTTTTATGAATAAATGTTGGGAAAATGATGGATTTCAAAGGTCTCTGTGTTAGGACATCTCAGAATCCTTAACATACTGATGCAAATCGTTTCTCTCCAAGGGGGACCTAGAGCATTCACACGTCTGTTTGACCACAAATCCCTTTTCTGAAAGACGTTTTGTTTTGTGTTTTGAAGGACAAGCTGTTCAGATGAGTGGCTTTGAAAATACTGATCTGAGAGACACACTACAAGGAGGGGGCTCCCTCTTCCAGAAGGTCCCGCGTGCCCGTCGGTGGGCGGTCTAGCGTCAGGAACGGATGGGCACAAACACAGAGTCTCCACTCACCGTATTCCCAGTGACTCACTTGGGGGAACATGTGTCACCTGTCCCCATAACTTCAGGATCTATTGGTCTAGAGGTTACAATTCCAGAGGGGAGACACTTCCACCAAGCAACCCAGCAAGAATCCTATTAAACTTGAACTTCCAGCGGCCCCTTCTATTATTTCTAGATTGTTCTGCCAAGAAGCCAGCAAGCCAGGAAAGGTCTCAGTCACTCTGACGGCACTGACCCTGGTAGTCGGCAGGAGTTTGCTTTACTCTGGTACAATAGGGTCGAGAGAAAAGTGCGCTCGGCACCCAAGTAATCTACTGGACGTGGCTTTTCGTATTCCCCGCCAGAACTTGAAGGTACGTGGACAAGGGCAGCGGGCGTGGGGACCTGGGCTCAAACCCTAGAGTCACAGGTCTTGGTCCCCTTCTCCAGGCTAGCCCTCAAGCAGGTGCTATCCACGGGTCAGCGGCCCTCCAGCACGGGAAGAGCTGTGTGCTGAGCGTCCCTCAGGCCTCAAGACCAGCCACCGCCGGGGTGGATAGCATTGTCCCGTTAACCTTTGTCTTCCAAGACTGCCCTGGAGACCAGGCCCCTCAAAATCCTGGAGGCGCTGCTCTCAGACCGGAAAAGCCGTCCTAGAAGCACGGCTCCGACCCGGGGTAGACGTGTGGCCCCTGAGATGCCCAATCCTTGTCAGGACGGAGGGCCTGGTCCCCAGCTGAGCCGTGGGGGCTGGTGCCGACCTTCCGGCGCAGGCTGACTGGTCTGAGCCTCAGTCCCACTGTTGAGTTCCTGGAGGGAGTTACTTCCCACCCAGCTGGGGTTGGGGTGGACAAGGGGTTGTGACCCAGGGGCCCGAACAGGGGATGCAAACACTGCTACCCACCCTGTATCTGTCCTCCCTTCTCCTCGGGAGCAACCCCTGACTCTCCGCTGTGATCAGAGGCTGTCTCCCAGGGCCCCGTGAAGCCAGGTGCGGCCGTGCGCCCGCGTCCCGGGGACGGGTTGCAGACAGAAGGCTCGCGGGCAGCTCCGGGTAACAGTCCTGAAGGACGGCAGGAGCACGCCTTTCGCCCCTTCTCCCCTTCGCTCCGTTCTGCAGTCTGCAAGGCAGCCGTGTTGAGAGTCTAGCTGCCATTCTCAACCACGAAGGTGAAGGCTGCGTCCCGGGGAGACCGCAGGAGCCTGTGCGTCCTGGAGACCCCACCCGAGCGGGACTTCCAGCTCCGACTTTCCTCTACGTGAGAGTGACACGCTGCCCTCCTGTTTCAGACCTGTTTGATTTGGGCTTCTCTGAAATTCGCAGCCAAATCCAATCTTAGCTCAGGGCCAATGTATGGTGAGAGGGATATTCTTAGAAAAAACAAAGAAGGAGGCTGGCTGGAAGGACCACAGAAGACTGCATTGCCAAGATTCATACCTATGATACAGTTTCATTTATAAATTAGGCAAAGTCTCTGTACACACATACCTATGATACAGTTTCATTTATAAATTAGGCAAAGTCTCTGTACACACATACCTATGATACAGTTTCATCTATAAATTAGGCAAAGTCTCTGTACACACATACCTATGATACAGTTTCATCTATAAATTAGGCAAAGTCTCTGTACACACATACCTATGATACAGTTTCATTTATAAATTAGGCAAAGTCTCTGTACACACATACCTATGATACAGTTTCATCTATAAATTAGGCAAAGTCTCTATACATACAGGCATGAGAACTGTTCTCAGCGTTCCCAGAAATCTGGGACGTCTCGCATTGCTCTCTGACTGCCCCTCTGTGGTCATCAGGATGGGGAGGCTGGACTGTCCCAGGACCACCCACGCTGGTCTTGCAAAGCCAGGTCTTATGGCCAAGAAAGGGAAGCCCCATTTCTCCACCAAACTGAGTCAGGACGTTGTCAGGGCACGAAATGGACCAGATGGAGTCTGGAAGATGCCTTTCATTCTTTCCAATCGTTGACACACAGGTTGTATGTGCTTGCAGGTCCGTCTTTGAAAGTATTTGGATTTTCAAGTCCCGCTCCAGTCTTCCTGGTCAGCAGCAGCCCTGGCTTCCCAGGCGTCGGTGACAAAGGCTCGGCCTGTGCCCCGTAGACGGAGGAGCTTCTGTGCCACACCTCCCAATAAGCAGGGACTGTCCCCTCCCCAGGAACCACCAATAAAGCAGAATGATATATCCCAGAGTTCAAGGCATCATAGAATTGTGGACCCCAAAGGCCAAGGGTCAGTGCTGGGGCTAGTGGGGGAGAACCCGACTAGGGCCGTCACTCCGGGGTCACCTGGGTCACCTGCACACTCACTCTCAAGCACAGACTTTCGTGCACATGGGGCTCTTGACCATGCACCTATGTCCTGTCCACATGGAGTTCCTCCGGGTCTGCTCAACCATCAAACCTCCCCTGGACACCCGGCTTCAAAGCCATACCTCCCCTGTCCACACTTCCCATCCCCTGTCTCCGCTTCATCTTCCTTGTTGCCTTCACTGCAGTTGGACGGTCTGTATAATTTCTTGCTGTTTTCTCTGTTGTCCCTCTCCCCCACCAAGCTCCATTAGGGCAAGTCCTTTTGTCTCCTCCTCTCTGCTCTATCCTCAAGGCTTAGAACAGCGGCAGGTGCCCCGTAAATACTTGTTGAATGAGTGAGTGACTGATGGGGACCTGCTGGTCAGTGCGTGAACCCACTGGGCCCAGGGCTGGACAGCAATGTCCCCCAATGCCTTGGGCAGGAATACTGTCCAGACTCCCAGGCAGGGCCTGGATGCCCATTGTCCCACCGGCCCAAAGCTGGAGACCATGCAAGGGTGGGAACGGGCAGGACTGGCCGTCACTGGTTTCCTCTGTGAGAGGAAGGATGCATTTTTGTAGAGCTCTCGGTCTGGGGCAGATGGGACCGAAGAATCCCGCTTCTCGGGAGAAGCAGCAGCCAGGCAGGTGAGGGCAGTATGTGGTGGCTGGAGATAATGGCAGGATGGGGGAGGACTGAAAAGGGGGACCACTGAGGACCACAGACAAAGCAGGCGGGAAGCCCCACCCCCACCGGCACCTTGCTCTCGTGCCCTCAAACTGTTCGGTGGCTCACCAGCCAGGCCAGGCTGCCTGCGGGGGGTCAGCCCAGCTCTTGGGGAGGGGGCCTGCGTGGATCGTCACAGGATTGCCTGCTTGGGGCAGGACCATGCAGACAGTCCAGCCGCTCAAACTCTTCTACACTTTCAGCATCTCCTGCCGTCGGACTCTTCTTCACCCAGAATTACAAATAGCTTTGTTTCGCTTCCTTCCAGCGTGAGAGAGGGTTACAGCTGGTTTGTTTTGCTTGGGAAGGAGGAGGCTGTTTGTTGTTCATTTACTCACTCCTTCATTCAACAGCATGGGCTGTTGTCCTCAGAGCAAGAAAGGAACTCAGACACGGCCACAGCTCAGACGTGCTGGGAGCAAAGGCCACGGCTGCTCCTGAGCGGAGGGTGCTGGGTGAACCAAGCGATGGGGCAGGGCCCTGATCTCGCGGCAGCAGGGTTGAGGACTCAGCCCACTGCGTCCCAGTCCCCAGTGATTCTCGCCACACAGCCACCATGCGTCTGCTTTATGAATTCTCCTCCAACCTGCTACCCCACCCAGCAGAGGTTGACCCCTCCTGGCCATGATGGGCTCACCATGAGCCAAACCACCACCTGCCACACGTCCTGGGGTTCTAACCAACCCCTCCCCTGACTGCCCAGGAGACAGGGGCAACTCGACGCCCCTCCCTTCCTGCCCCGCCCCAGGGCCAGAGCTGCCCGCCTCCCCCTGCCAGTCGCCAGACGCCATTCCCAAAGCGCCGTCGCCAAGACAGCCAGTTCCGAGCCTGTTTCCACATTTGTAAATAGCAGACCTTCCAATACAGCGGACCCCGCGAGACTTTTCCAATCATTTCGTCGTTGATGACTGAAATTCTGTGTTACTGAACATTGCTTAAATAAGACAGATGCGTAAAACATTTCGGTACACAAAGCTTTTCACTGGAATGGAATCTGAACTGTGACAGATTTTTTAAAAAGATTCCTCAAAACACTAATTCTCTCCACTGCCCATTGAGAAAATGCATTCATCTATTGGAAAACACAGACACACCTACTTATCCTGGACTCTTACTCTGTGTCACACACTGTGGTTGGTTTATGCAAATGTGGTCCCAGTGTCCATGATGTTTGCAATGTGGCTTGGCAGACCCTCCCGCCAAAGCGGGGTCTACTCTCCTGCCCCCAAATCTGAGCTGGCTTTGTGACTAGCTTTGCTCGACAGAATGCCTCAGAGGGGACCCTGTGCCCACGCGACGGAGGAGAGGGACCACCCTCGCGAGTCGAGAGAAGCCACCACACTGGCGTCAGCCGCGCTGGAGCTCAGGACAGCCACCGGGCATTTTTGAACTTTGGTGTCTGAGAATGACCGCCGCTTTCCGGGATCCCAAGGGAGAACTCTCTGAGCACCGCCTGGGGGGAGTCGAGTTTCATCATCCGGATTCGGTTAAGGGGAAAATACCTATCTCGTTACACAATGTGTTTGCTTTTCTCTCCAGCTCTCTCCACTCCTGAGACATGGGACAGTTTCATGACTCGGAGACAGCCCCGAAGCTCCCTTCTCCACCCAGGTCCTGGCGTCAGGAATGATGAATAGAAGGTCAACAGAGAAGCCGTGTTTATGTAACTGAAGGTTCCAAGTTCCTCAGCAACCAAGAGAACAGGATGATAAAGTACTCCTCTATCTGCCAAGGCCAAACCCCTTAGCTAAAAGGTGGCCTCACTGTCCATATTTACGAAGCGCCCAGAAACTGGCCTCGCTCCAGTCAAATCTTCAAAGCCAGCTAGGCATGCTTTAAATATGTCATTGACTTAAAATGGAAAATCAAACACATGATAGGGAGGACTCTACCATGGGCTTCAGGAACAATCTTCCTTGCTCTTCAAAGAGACAACCATACTACCCAAAGCAATCTGTAGACTCAACGCAGTGCCTTTGAAAATACCAACAGCATATTTCTTTCTTTCTTTTTTTTTGGTACATGCCCCTAGCGGGAACCAAACCAGGGACTCTCTGGTCCACAGGCCTACACTCCAACCGCTGAGCCAAACCTGCCAGGGCACCAATGGCATATTTCACAGATCTAGAACAAATCGTCCAGAAGTTTATATGGAAAGAAAAAAGATCCCAGTAGTCTCAGCAATCTTGAGAAAGAAGAACAAAGTTGGAGGGATCACAATACCAGATATCAAACTATACTACAAAGCCACTGTAATCAAAACAGCCTGGTACTGGCACAAGAATAGGCATAGAGATCAATGGAATAGAGCAGAGAGCCCAGAAATCAACTCACATCTCTATGGTCAATTACTATTTGACAAAGGAGGCAAGACTACACAATGGGGTAAAGATAGTCTCTTCAATAAATGGTGTTGGGGAAAATGGACAGGCACATGCAGAAAATAAATAAAACTAGACCACCAACTTACACGATAACCAAGAATGAACTCAAAATGAATAAAAGTCTTAATGTAAGTCATGAAACCATAAAAATCCTAGAAGAAAACATAGGCAGTAAAATCTCAGACATCTCTCATAGCAATATTTTTGCTGATGTGTCTCCAAGGACAAGGGAAATAAAGACAAAAATTAACAAATGGGACTACATCAAACTAAAAAGCTTCTGCACAGCAAAAGAAACTGTCAACAAAATGAAAAGGGAACCCACTAAATGGAAGAAAATATTCACCAATAATACATCGAGTAAAAGGTTAATTTCTAAAATATATAAAGAACTTATATAACTCAACACCAGGAAGACAAACAATCCATTTAAAAATGGGCAAAAGACCTGAATAGACACTTCCCCAAAGAGGATATACAGATGGCCAATAGACACGAAGAAAATGTTCAACGTCACTAATCATCAGAGAAATGCAAATTAAAATTACTATGAGGTATCATTTCACACCCGCCAGAATGGCTCCCATCAATAAATCAACAAACAACAAGTGTTAGCGAGGGTGTGGAGAAAAGGGAACCCTAGTACACTGCTGGTGGGAATGCAGATTGGTGCAGCCACTGGGGAAAACAGTATGGTGTTACCTCAAAAAATTAAAACTGGAAATTTTGATCCAGCGATTCTACTTCTGGGAATATAGCCTACGAATCCCAAAACAGCAATCAAAAAGAATATATTCACCCCTATGTTCATAGCAACATTATTTACAACAGCCCAAGTGCCCATCAATAGATGAGTGGATAAAACAGCTGTGGTACATATACACAATGGAATACTATGCAGCTGTGAAAAAGAAGGAAGTCTTACCCTTTTCGACAGCATAGATGGACCTGGAGATTATTATGCTAAGTGAAATAAACCAGTCAGAGAAAGAGAAATAACCATATGATCTCACCTAAATTGATGAACTAAATAGAAATAGAGGTCAGAGGGGAGGGAGGTAGGGGGGACTGGATTAAAGAAGATGAAGGGATTAGTCAAAGAACATAGAGACCTAACTCAGGCATAGACAACAACGTGGGCCAGAGGGAAGGGAGGGCGGAGTCTGGATGGAGGTGGGCAAAGGATGGGAAAATGGGGACATTTGTAATAGTGTCAACAATACAAATAAAAAAAAGAGAGACAACTCAGAGAAACAGATGTCTATCCATGCAGTGGACTCTTATTTGGCCAGAAGGAGTGATGCATGCTATAATCTGGAGGAGCTTGAAAACATTATGCTAAGTGAAAGAAGCCGGACAAAAAAGCCCACCTACTCGTAATCCCATTTCTATGAAACATTCAGAAAAAGCAAACCTGTGGAAACAGAAGCAGATTAGTGGTTGCCAGGCCTGAGGGGAGGGGGACGAGGAGTGACTGCTAGTGGGGACTTAGAGATGAAACGTTCTAGGACTAGACGGAAGTGATGATCACACAACATTGTGAGCGTTTCAAATGCTACTGACTCCTGCACTTCAAAATGGTTAAAACGATGAATTTTGTGTTATGTGTATTTCACTGTGGGGGTGGGGGGGGAGAAAGAGGGAGGGAGGGAGAGAGAACCAAGAAGGAGCTGGTGTTGTCTGCGACTCCGCATGGCAGTGAAGGACAGTCATGCTGGGGCTGTTCCTGCAGCTGTTCCATGACCCAGGAGACAAACTAGGCTCCCTCCCAGAGGCCCAGGAAGGCTGAGTGCAGAGGCACAGAGAGATGGGGAGCTGATGTCTGCTGTGCCTGACACATCATTTCTGGCACCTCCCAGCCTCCAGGTTCCTCATATGGAAGATCTTTTTAAGGTGCCATGCAGAAGCAGGCGCCATGCAGAAGCAGGTGTCATGCAGAAGCAGGTATCATGCAGAAGCAGGTGCCATGCAGAAGCAGGTGCCATGCAGAAGCAGGTGCCATGCAGAAGCAGGACTCCTTGGAATAATCCTAATCTCCTTTCATTTCTTTCCCAACTAACTGCTGACCTTAGAAAATACAGTTTGCCAAAAAAACATTTCCCTGAATTCCCAAAGGGCAAGAAACTTCTTTCCTGTCCCCTTGAGAAAGCCTCTACCCGAACCGCAGAAGAGCAAGTCTGGTTTCAGCTCTGTTCCAGATAGGACCAAACTCATTTTGGGGGGCGGGGCACGGGAGCAGAAGGCCACTGGCTGGTTTGGTTTGTTTTTCGTTTGTTCCTGCGGCCTCTGGACTTTTTGGAGGCACCATGTATGAACACATCCTGCAGGAATCACGGGGTAAACAGCATCCTTTTGGCGCTGACAGAGCTCAGTGTGGCTGATTTGCCCCCAGGAGGAGGCGTAAACCCAGGGAAGACTCTCTTGTTAGTGCCTGGAGGCTGCTGCCAAGCGTCGATACCATCCACCTGTATCAACTCCTCAACCTTCCCTCTGGTCCCCCACCCCAGACACAGTTAGCTTTATGACTTGTAAATTTAGAAATCAAAATTAAGTTTGCGACTTAGGGTGAGAAATCTCTTCAGTGGACACAAAAAAGGTGGGGTCCCCTGGGAACTCACAGGCAATGTTCTAGGGGACAAGGTCTGGACACCCAGCGGCGAGGAGGGAAGGAAGGGGGCTGGGTCTGGAGGAGATGCCAACAGCCCACGGGGTCCTGCTCTGGCTCAGACATCCGCCCACGGTGGACTCCAAGCAGGTCACCCGGAGGGCCCCAGAAATCAGCCACCAGGGAAACACGTATTTTCACGGGGTATTGAGATTTCAGGTGATTTTCTTTTCTTCTGTATACTTCATTCTGATCTGCTGGTATTTCCCTCAACAAACATGGATTATTTTGAAATTTTTTTTAAAAATCTTACTTTTTAACAATTTTCATTCACACAGTGCACAAGGCAATAAGGAATACGCTTGGAAGGGCATTTGTAAGTAGGGCAACTTCTCTCCTGTCTTCAAGCATTTAAAAAACGTGGGTAGCAGGTTTTAAGACCGTCTGCCAGTCATGGGTGCGTTTTCTGACCACAGGCAAGGTCCTGGCATTAATTCCTTGCCATCCTCTTCTTGGGGACAGTGCTGGGTTTACCCACGTGGCTGAGCTCCCTCCCTAAAGCCTTCCTGAAATGGCTGTAACATTCATTTGCTCCAAAGTCCCCGTTTTCAGCCCATTCCTATGTTTTGGAGATTGATGTTTAAATGCAACCACAAAGGCACTGGGTGGAGATGGGGACGTGCCCCTCATTTTGCAATCTGCGGCATTTCCTGTGATAAATGTCACAGCCCTTCTGGGCGGGCAGATGCCCACAGGACCATCCGCGCCCCCTCATTAATCATGGAGGGAGGGGAGAACCCAAGAGTGACTCCCCATGGAGACGGTTATGCTCACACCCTTCTTGGCCAGAGAACACCTTTCTGAAATGTATTGTCAACAAAATGCCAGCCGCACCTCAGTCTGACTCCTCCCGCGTGCTGCCCTCTCTGCATTCAGAGAAGAGAAAGTCCCTTTCTCTCGACCAAGTATTCAAAGTTTGCTTGAAAACTTGGAAATGTGCAGCTGTTCACAGATGTCCCGCACACCGATATGAATAAAGCCCTTTTCACATGAAAACACTAACCAAATTAATCATGACGATGCTAATCTTAAATTAACAAAGCTTAAATATGAGATGACAGCAAGCCCAGCCTCCCTCTGTTCTGCTCCCAGGATGGCCTCGTTGGGAGCCGACAGGACCCAGTCACCCACCTAGTCACCCACCTGGAGCCTTAATCAGCAGAGTAGTGTGTGTGTGTGTGTGTAAAAAAGTGGGGACTTTGGGACAAAATTAGGTTTAGAGGAGGTCATGAGGTCTTGGTGGAATTCGTGCCCTTATAAGAAAAGGAAGACAAGGTGCTGTTCCTCCCCAACCCCTCCTCTCTCCCTCCCTCTGTCCTTCTCCGTGAGCACACACTGAGACACCGTGAGCACATACCACGAAGGTGGCTGTCTAGAAGCCAGGAAGTAGACTCCCACCAGGAGCCATGACATGGGGATAGTGCTAAGAGGAGAATGGTGCTGGGATGAGGAGGGTGCTGGGATGGGGAGGGTGCTGAGATGAGGAGGGTGCTGGGATGGGGAGGGTGCTGGGATGGGGAGGGTGCTGGGATGGGGGGGTGCTGGGATGAGGAGGGTGCTGGGATGGGGAGGGTGCTGGGATGGGGAGAATGCTGGGATGGGGAGGGTGCTGGGATGGGGGGTGCTGGGATGAGGAGGGTGCTGGGATGAGGAGGGTGTTGGGTTAAGGATAATACTGGGATGAGGACGATATTGAGATAAGGATGGTGCTGGGATGAAGTTGAAATGGTGGTGTTGATGGCAGTGGTGGTGCTGGTGATGCGATGGTGTGGTGATGCGATGGTGTGGTGATGCGATGGTGATACGATGGTGTGGTGATGTGATGGTGTGGTGATGTGATGGTGTGGTGATGTGATGGTGATGATGATGGTGTGGTGATGTGATGGTGTGGTGATACGATGGTGTGGTGATGCGATGGTGTGGTGATGCGATGGTGTGGTGATGCGATGGTGTGGTGATGCGATGGTGTGGTGATGCGATGGTGTGGTGATGCGATGGTGTGGTGATGCGATGGTGATACGATGGTGTGGTGATGTGATGGTGTGGTGATGTGATGGTGTGGTGATATGATGGTGATGCGATGGTGTGGTGATGCGATGGTGTGGTGATGCGATGGTGATACGATGGTGTGGTGATGTGATGGTGTGGTGATGTGATGGTGTGGTGATGTGATGGTGATGCGATGGTGTGGTGATACGATGGTGTGGTGATGCGATGGTGTGGTGATGCGATGGTGTGGTGATGCGATGGTGTGGTGATGCGATGGTGTGGTGATGCGATGGTGTGGTGATGCGATGGTGTGGTGATGCGATGGTGTGGTGATGCGATGGTGTGGTGATGCGATGGTGATACGATGGTGTGGTGATGTGATGGTGTGGTGATGTGATGGTGTGGTGATGTGATGGTGATGCGATGGTGTGGTGATGCGATGGTGTGGTGATGTGATGGTGATGCGATGGTGTGGTGATGCGATGGTGTGGTGATGCGATGGTGTGGTGATGCGATGGTGTGGTGATGCGATGGTGTGGTGATGCGATGGTGTGGTGATACAATAGTGTGGTGATACGATGGTGATGATGATGGCGCAGTGACGGTGGTGTTGGGATGGGGGTCCGTGTATAGAAAGCTGTCAGACTGTCATGGTAGGGCTCCATGCCCTGTTTGTGAGGAAGGTGTTCAGTAAATATTTTTGACTGACCGAATGAAACAAGTGGCTTGGGAATCCTTCTGTTCTGCTACATTTTATCGCCATATTAAATTCAACAGGCTCAATGATGCATAATAGTATGAGTCCCAACTACATTAAATAAATATAAAGCAAAGACTCGCTTTCCAGGGTCCGACGTTCCTCCTAGACAATGACTACTTCAACTGAAATCTGGCTTCAAATGTTGGCGATGTTGACTCTTTGCCGTAGCCTCGTTTTATCTTTTGCTCCAACGTGATCTCACCTTGCGGAATGACTTATTGCACCATCCAGAGGTCGTCCAGCCTCTGACCCAGGGAAGGTGATCCGGTTCCTCCGTGCCTGGCTGCTCCCAGATATGATGAGAGTGCTGATCACAAAGAACGCTTTCTCTCCCCTCGAGCACCGCTTCGGAGTGGTGACAAGAAGACATTCCAGCTCCGTTCTAAAATTAGAATCAGCCCTGTTTAATTAAATCTAGATTTTGGCGAAGAAGTCATCTGGACTCCTAAAGTCTGAGACTAAACTGAAGGCATGTGACTCCTTCTTGGCCAGACCTCGGGGTCACCGCCCATGGCCGTGAATCAGAGGTAGGACCGTTGCTCGGCCAGCTGGTCTTTCCCATCTGAACACCCACACCACGAGTGAATGATTAGCTGTTACTCTCCCTTTCCTCCCCTTCGAGCCAGTCCTGTGTAGCAATGTCCAGACTCATTCCGCAGATGCGTATGTGAGAGCAGCCTGCATGCACTCCCGATGACAAACATGTGCTCCGAGCGAGGAGGAGATGCAGCTGGCGGGCGACCACTGACGTGCAGGTGAGCACTGAAATCGTGGCAAGTCCACAACCCCTGCACAGGAATGTGCCGAGGAGGCCACACAGCTGGACCACGGGACCACGCAACAGCGTCGCTGCAGGGCTCTGCTCCGGGTACAGAGCAAATGTGTTTGTATGGCGTGCGTACATAACGCTTCATCGATAACGAGATCTCATTACATACGTAGAAGACCCGTGCTGTCCATTGACTTCCTCGAAAATGCTTGTTATGGGCATTATTTCAATCAAGACCATCAGACTGGGCTGCAGAGAGAGTCCAGTTTTCCCACTCAGGGACCTGGACAGTGTCCACTGAGAACCGAAGACATCGTGACCACAGTTACGTAGCTAGCAGAACATCCTGCGTTTGAGGAGCAAGTTGATATTTGGTTACATCTGTCATTTCCTCATCCACGAATTATTCCTTGAGTGTCTACCCTGTGCCAGGCCCTGTTCTATAAATAGCACGGTTCTTCTCTAGGCATTTGTTACATTCTAAGGAGCATCCTGCAAAGAGTAAACTATTATACACAATTAAGTTCAAGTTACTGTCTCAAAATCTCACTAAGCAAAGCGACGTGAGGTCTAGTGTAAAGACATCTTTGACATTCTGCACTTTCCTAGTTCATGATATTAAGTGGGAATATGTATTTCCTTGTGTCTAAAAATGTGTATAGTTTCCTGCAGTGGAAGCCATTCTTAGTTCAAAAGACCCTGATGAACTTGGACTTGAGTGACATTTTAGGTCACCTGTCTAAATAAAGTCTCACACACACCGTTTCCCGCTTTGCAAACGTTTCTCTCCAGATGTTCTGGGCCTGTATGTGAGAAGCACAGCTGCGAGAGCTCACCCATGGCTGGGGGCCCAAAACACAGGTTTGTTATCTCAGTTCTGCCACCTACTCAAGGGACCTAGGACACGGGTGCAATTCCTAGAGCAAAGACTTCTCCGTGGAAAGGGAGGTAGCCTGGTGTCTACACTGGGGCATCAATGAAGACACAGCGGAGTGACTGTGACCTACTGCACTGCAGGTGTCTGGAGCCGATGCGCTGGCCGGTGCTCGTACTCACTGCGGGGGTGTCTGCGCATCAGCGCTGCACTTGGGGGAACCCCCTCCCATTTCACAGGTCCTCCGAAAGTCTTCATTCACGGCAAGCAGTAACTTCGGTCCTGGGCTAAGTCCCTTCAGAAAGGAAGGATACACTCAGGAAGGTTTGTGATCCAGACGCCGCCCAGGGCATCGCTGCTCAGAGGCATTAACATGGACTGAACTCTGCAATTCCACCTCAGCCCGGCCAAGACGGCCTCGCTGCCCTCACTACCGGGCTCACTCTGAAGGAAGCTCCGTGTCTTCCTCACTGACACAGGCACATGTGCACGCACACACCTGCATGCACACACCTGCGTGCACACACACATGCGCACACACCCCTGTGCACAATACCTGCACACACGTGTGCACACACATGCACACACACACCTGTACACACACACATGCACACACACACCTGTGCACACACACCTGCGCACATCTTTCCAAGCATTCAGGACTGAATACCGTGGCAAGCACAGAAGACTGACATGGGTGGGAGGGACTGTGTGGGGAAGGGTCTATGTCACAGCCACATAACCAACTTTGATTAACAATTGAGCATCCCTGCTTTAATTAATTAATTTATTTTTGTTCATCTTCACCGAAGATATTTTCCCATTTATTTTTAGATAGAGTGGGGAATGGGGAGAGAGAGAGAGAAACATTGATGTGAGAGAGACCCATTGACTGGCTGCCTCCCGCACAACCCCGACCAGGACAGGGAATCAAACCCATAACCCAGGTACAGGCCCTTGACTGGGAATCGAACCCATGACCCTTTGGTCCTCAGGCCGACGCTCTAACTGCTGAGCCAAACTGGCCAGGGCTGGGCATGCCTGCTTTTAAAGTATCCTCAGGCCACTCACCACGCTGTTGCAGGATTTTCACTGCTTGTGCTTTGTCCCTTCCCTTCTTGTTCCTCAAGCCCTCCCCCTAGGATACACCCTCCCCAGCCTGAAGGGCTCTCCCCTCCCACAGCCACAGTCTGCTCCAGGCCTCCTGTGTGCCCAGGCCAGTGCGCTCAGTGGGCACAAGGGGCCTCCATACGGGAGCCACCTGACCGCGGCAGAGGTGACAGGGACCTTGGACACGAGTGCAATTCCTAGAGCAAAGACTTCTCCCTGGAAAGGGAGGTTATAAGGCATGCTCTGCTTTCACCGATGTCCTGGGAGAACTGCTCATAATTGTGCCAACGATGAACGACACAAACATCTAACGATTAATTATGCGGGTGGTTGCCTAGGGCGGGGAGTAACAGCTAACAAGCACGGGGCTCCCTTTGGGGTGCTAAATGTTCTACAGTATTCGTGATGGGGGCACGACTCTGTGCATACACTACAGCCACGGAATTGTACACCTTCAGTGGTGGGGTCATATGCTAAATGAATTATACCTCAATGAAGCTGTTCCCCAAACAACCGTGCTATCTTCTCATGATAATGAGCCTACGATGAATAGAAGGTGTGAGTGTGAAGATCCGTCCCCCCACGCCCGCGACGGCCGTGTCCGGATCTGCCTGGGCGGGCTCGTCTGTCCTCGCTGCCCTCTGGTCTCCACACGTCCCTGTTCCTTGGGACTCTGCTGCAGCTGAGCTGTGACCCCACTTCAGCAATAGCCTTTGGACGGAAACGCTTGGCCCTGAAGTCCATGAACATTTGGGTTTGACCTCCGTTCTGGATCATTCAAGAGTTTTGAGCGACCAACTCAAACATCAGATTGTGTCAGTTACTCTGCGGTCACCAGGATGTGACCCTGCCCTGCCGTGGCCAGGCTGCAGTGAGGCCGAAGGTGCTGGGGCACACTGAGGGAGGCCCTCACGCTCGGTCTCACACCCTGCACTTGGGAGGGCCCGAGAGGGAGGGCCTCCATCAGTGCGCCCCAAGCACCCCTGGGCCTCACTGACCTCAGGGGGTCCGAAGGGAGCACCATCAGACACTGGACAAGAGGGTGCGTTTGGGTCCAATTCATGATTTGTATTCCTTTTTTAATACCGCCATAATTACACTTGTTTTTTTCAGCTAACAAATTAAGTATGCCTAACAATTCTTGCTTTTTAAAAACATAAGACCCCAAATGGAATCCTCTTCTATTGAGCAAAGTTTGTTTTGAGGTTGTAGGAACGAAGTACAGTCAACAGCACAAACATCCGACGTTTCACTGTCATAAAAATTCAAGAGTAAGGCAAGGTCCTTGCATAATTCCTTAAGCATATGCTTCTCTCGCTGGGGCCACCTAAGTACTGTTGCGTGTGGCACCTGCCCTGGTCTCACCTGGGGGTTCAGTCCACGCGAGGCTCAGCTTCAGTTCCACGAGCTGTCCCCTCACCTGCTCCACACCAGCAGAGCACACAGGTTGTCTCCCTAAACCACTTCCTTTGAGTGCCCCTATTTGATTCTGGTGTGATTCGCTATCTCGCACATTATTGGCTGCAAAGATCGTCACGTGACTTAGGCCTGGCCAATCATGATTCATTCTACCCTCTGTGCAATGAGTGGACCTGTGACTGGAGAGCCAATCAGAGTTCTGCCTACAGGTGGATCTGTGCAGGGGTGAGGGTGGGTGGGCTCTCCTGCTGAGAGGTTCTCGGGCTGTACAGACCTTGTGAGCCAGCGCCCGTCCTCGCACCGTGTGCTGCCGGGGGAGAACCACTGCCGGAAGGACGGAGCCCGAGGAGGAGGAGGAGGGATCTAGAGACGGAGCCCTCGCGGTGATGTTCCGGCCCCCGGATCCAGCTGTGTCTGAAATCCGCTAGGCCTGCACTTTCGCACGGTGAGCCAATTATGTCGGGCTGGGACTGTTTTGTTTTGCGTTGCTTGGGGTATCTGAGCTGTACTCCGTCCGTGTTGGTTGCATGGAAGGGTCTGGATTAAGAAAGCCAAGATCTTACTCATCATTCAGTAGATCTCATGCTCCTTCTGCCTCCTTCACTGTTTCTTCTTCCTGCTCATCGTCCTCAACACTCTTTCCCCACCCAGTGAGTCCCCCGCCACGCTCGCCACCCAGACTGCATCTGTGATCACCCCGTCCGTTCCCTGGGGGACCCTGAGAGCCTCACACCAGGGCTTCTCAATTCACAATATTGTGATGTAGAGTCTTTCCTCCGATGAGCACAGCCTCCACCTGACTCCTTCAGAGAGAAGCCCAGCACCACGGCGGCGTGTGTCCGGGGCTCTTGGGTTGCGCCAGGGTGATGACCGCTGGAATAGGTGCTCCTCATCCAGCACATGCCCCGGTTAACTGATGAGGACTCCTTAGCCGAAAACATGCCGGGCAGAGCTAATTCAGTATAAGTGCAAGTAGAAGCAAAGCGCGTACCTCAAGACTCTCTTGTAGTTTTTCTCTTTTCATCGGAGAATTTGCAGGAGGTTAAGCTGTCCAGCCGTCTGCTCCAGTAGGTGCCGTGTGAGACAGATAGATGAGTCACTGAGGGGCTGGACATAAATACCAAATGCTTGCAACGAATGTTAGGGAAGCCAGGTTAGCAAATCTCATTTACTATCTAACAAAAGTGAATACCCTCACAGTCCAGTGAAAACACTTCTCTAGACATGCCACGGACTTTCTTAACGACTTCAGGAGTTACTTAAATACAACATTGAAGGCCATAACAGTCTTGGAATAAAAAATTCATCAGATTAGTCAGGAGGGTAATAAAAGACGAAACATTTCCAGGAGAAGGGAGGGGACATTCTGTCCCCTCTGGGAGGTGCCGCTCTGGGAGGAAGCCATCCAGCACGAGGTCAGCTGTGAGGACAGACACAGACCAGAAACGTTCCCCGGAGCCAGTGAGGGAACAATGACTGAGACCACCTGACGGCACAGATGCTGTGGGCGGAGGAGTCAGCCACGGGAAGTAGGATTCAGACACCGGGGCAGGGAGGGGACAGACTGTGAACGACCTTGGGTGCAAAGCTAGGGATTTGGACTGACTTGGGCGTGGGGTCCTTGGAGACGACATCAGGTCTAATGTGGGAGTCCACCTTCTCCGCTCCCTCTGCACTTTCTCTCGCAGGTGTGCCCCTTCGTGTCATTCCTGTATGTTCCACCTGGTCTCGTCATCTGCTTCTCGGAGGACCCAGGCTGACACGTTAAAATGTATTTTATTTGTATTCAGACACTCCAAGTATCCCTGCAATATTAATGCGCTATGAACATTTTCAAGACTTTAAAATAACGACAACGCTGAGTACGTGGCCGGGACCTCCTCAAAGTGATTCCTGCATGAATCTATTCCGACTCACAACACGCGAGGAGGCAGGTGCTACTGGTATCCCCCATTTAACAACGAGGAAACTGAGGCAGAGACAGGTTGGGAGGTTTGCTCAGAATCCCACAGTGGAGAAGTCAGGACTTGGACCCAGGGAGGCCCCCCACAGCTTCCATGCAGAACCCGGTTTCTGCGCTCCGTGTGACCCGCACGGTGGGTTCTCAGCCCGCCTTATCTGCACGCTGCGCGGACCTTTCTCGGTCGCCTCTGCGCACTTACCTTCCGGGCAATCATTTAGAATCGTCACCGCTTCTCACTGTGCTCCATAGCCCCGGTGAACCGCAGCTCACAGAGAACTGGGACTCCTGTTGGGATCCGGAGCCCGTCTCCCTGCCACGAGCTAGGGGCTCAGGAAACATTGCTGAACGTTGTCCAGGTCATCATACCTCCTGTGGGATGTCATCCCAGCTTTTTTTTTTTAATCCTCACCTGAGGACATTTTTGCATTCATATTCAGATAGAGCAAGAGAGAGGGAGGAAGAGAGAGAAACATCGATGTGAGAGAGACACATCGACTGGCTGCCACCCACATGACCCCAACCAGGGCCGAGGACAAACTGCAACCGACGTACGTGCCCTTAGCGGGAACCGAACCCGGGTCTCTCTGGTCCGCGGGCCGACGTTCCACCCGCTGAGCCAAACCAGCCAGGGCTCATCCCGGCTTTTCATCAACACAATACCAACGGCATCGTCCCGGTTGCTCCTCAGTCCTCATAACTACCGATTTCAATGACTGCATGTCGACCATGACCACTGAACACTGACAATTTCTCCAGTGTCGCTAGACAGCCACGGCTTCTCATCTTTTGCCATTATACACGATGATGCGAGGAGTATTCCCACGTATAGCTTTCCCGGGACAATCAAATCGACAGTGACCGGTGAGACGAGGAAAGCAGCCCCAGGGAGTGCATTTCCTCTACGACCCAGTGATGTCGCTCTGACCCTGGTGGGGAGGGGGGCCCATCTCTCTGCTGAGCCAGCCCACACCTCCACCTGTGCCCTGCGGCTCTCAAACAAGACCCGCCAGCCTTCCCGCCCAGTCTGCTTCGGTCTGTGCTCACCCCTCCCTCGTCCCCCGGAGCACCCAGCACAAGGCCGTCAGTGGCCCACGAGGCGGCAAACACCTCATGTTCAATGCCAGGCCCCTCGACCTGGCAATGTCACCACCCCACCCCCCCACCCCTCACACAGGGCGTGGCTGCGGCTGCTGTTTCCTGTTAGGTCCTGGGCTCTGCCAAGTGCATCGGTGCCTCGCCTCTCTCCTCCGGCCCCTCCCTTTGCCCCCACCCCTGGCCAGCCCTCCACCGCCTGGGTTTCTGTTGGCACAGTTTAACCCCAGGAGCACGTGCGCACGTGCACACACACGCACACGTGCACACACACGCACACACACACACACTGAACAGTATTGATGGAAGAAAGGAGGAACTGAGAATTCTGCTAATAAACAACTTGTTTCTGGAATCGGACATCTGGAGAGCTAAAAAAATCATTTAAGTCATGTTTTCTAGTGTTTGAGCTGCCGCTTGTTTCTGAGAATCTGCTAGGATCACCCGTGCAAGTGGGTTCTGACTCAAGAGGCTCCTTGGTGAACTGTGTTGAAATTTCTTTTGGAATCATGTTCATCAAAATAACCGTCGGAAGATGACTTCCCAGAGACGGCAAAAAGGAAGGTCGATGTACGCCCTTCTGAAACATGTTTCCTGTGCAACAATCCTGACGCTGTTTCAACACCCGCAGGGCGAGGCTGGCCACCCAGGTCCTGCGGCGCTCGGCACCCTCAGAGAAGCAGAGCCCACGAGAGCGTTAGACCCAGATCCGCCGGGACCCCAGGTAACGGGCGGTATTTGTGGGGAGACACTCCAAAGCCCGCTGCTCCTGCACGGGTTAGGTCATCTGATCATTGATCAGCGTTTCCTGAGCGACACACCGAGCTGCTCGTCCCACACACTGTTGGTTTTTAGAGCAAAGCCCAAATCCGGCCTCTGTTTGCTTGGCAGACTCCGGGCCAGCCCAGCACCGGGCCTTTGAGACAGTCACAGCGGCTTCTGCAAGAAGGGTGGGCGCGGTGGAGAAAGTGGTCGAAGGTGACACTGTCCCTGTCCGAGTCCTGCCCAGCTCCTCGGCTGAGCAGGAGTCCAGGGGAAAATGGGAGCTCGGGGCAAACAAATCCCTCTCCTGGGTTATCGAGCTCCCTCAGTGAACGCTTTAGAAGCCTTGAGCAGGTACGTGGGGCTAGTCACCATTACCCTAATCTGCGCGCAAGGCACGAGCATGCAGAAAAGCGTGCCCTGCAAGAGACCCCAGCCGTTTTGGTGGAGCACGGCCCGGTAGCCGAGCTTTCCCCGTTCTCAGAACAGGGGCAGCGGGAAGGAGCACAGATCCACAGGGCTCTGCGGTCAGATAAGACCGGGCAACAGGACTCCACTCGCAAAGCGCATGTCCACGTGCAGAGGCCTGCGGGGAAGCGGCCACTTCGCGGCTTGCTAAATCCAGTGGCGAAGGAGCCTGCGCCGCTGTCCCAAGGCTTTGGGTTCTGCTGGACTTCTGGGCAAGGCCACCGAGCTGGAAGGCGGGGGCGGGGCTTCCGGAGCCCTGTGCCCTCATTCCTGACAGACCTCACCTGGCAGCGGCCTTGGCACCGCGGGCTTTGCCGGCTTAAGGCAGCCAGTGAACTGGACGCGAACACGAAACCCTGTGTGGTTCCACGTGAAATGTCACCTGGAACAGCGAAGGCGCCTTTGGTAACGTACGACTTCAGCTCTTCAGTTCCACGCTTGCTCTCAGACAGACCGGCGGAGCGGCTGTCGGGGGACCACGAAGAAAAGGTGTTTGCTTACAGCTCAGGACGGCGATTTGTCCTCGAAATGGGCTCTTTCTACCAACAGGGAGTGTTTGCCCTTGAGGAGCCAGAGACTCCCCGTGTCCCCTTGGGGGGTCGTGTTTCTGGAACCTCTGGGTTGACCTGTGGCCTGTGGAGAGAAGGGCAGGTTTTGCCAGAGTGGAAGCGTGCCCTGAGGCCCACGCCCTGTTACAGACGTGCCCTCGGCCTGGGACCCCTGGAGAAAGGAGAGGGACAGAGGCCCCCCTCCTCCTGGGCCTCCTGCTGACCCCGACTCTGCGTGGCTGCTTCTCTGTGTCGCCCGTGTCTTTCAGCCTGGCTTTGGAAACTTCAGCTCCCGGGTGGAAAGTAGTGGGCAGAGGTCTGGAGACGATGGCCAGTGACGGGGAGGCCCTCTCAGAGCCACAGAAACATGAGTTTGGCCTCTTCCTCCTTTTCTTCCCCTGGGGTCCTGGCCACACAGTCCCCAGGAGTCGGGATAGATGACTCACGCTCCGAGAATCCTCCGCTCGCCTGGAAGACCAGCCGAAGAAAGGAAACTCCGTTGTGTCTGGTACTCTGGGGGACACGGGGGACCAGCGCTCCCTCCCAGGCCGGGAGGGGAAGGAGTGCTATTCTTCCGGAACTGTTTCCTGAAGCTGCTCTTTATTCTTCTGGAGGCTGAAAATATTGGGTGAGAATAAAGTTCAATTCAACCCAGAAATACGGTTAAGATGCATTCTTAGAGGGAAGGAAATCAACAAGAAATGGTCCTCAGTGTGCAGTCCCAAAGACTGAATTCATTCCCCAAAAATAAACGAGAAATTCCTTGTTTACTTCTTAAACGAAATTTCAGTGGATTGCTAACAGGACCTGGACAGGACTTCCTGAAAGAAGCATTTGTGATCATCACAAATACCTACGAATGTCAAGGAGCATGCATCTTTCTTTTATATCCGGAAAATAAAAAGAGCCTAAATAGCTCTAGGAAGCTGGTCCTGGTGTCCATTGCTCACCCCCAAACCAGAGCTCGCAAGTCCACCCAAGGGAGGGTTCTTACAGACATGTGAAAAGAACAGTCAGTGTACATGATGTCAGTGATGCAGATCAAAGAAATCCTCTTGCAAGACCCAAAATCTAGCTGGAAACCCAAGCCAGGAGGAGTTGCTGCGGAAACTCTGCATTTTAACTTGAGCTCATTACTGGCTACTTTCTTGCTTGTCAATATCATGCCCGGAACCAAAGCAGCCTTGAGAATTGCTGCACAGCCCCGCCCAGGCAGTGGATCTGTAAGGGCAGGCAACCAAGTACACAAGAATTCTGCAAGCTTGTTAAGTTGTTGCTCCCTTAAATAGACCACGGTGGGAGTATTTACACTGCAGCAACTGGCAAAGGCTACAGATTGACTTTGTTGGTGGTGAGAGACGATTTATCAGCACACTGTGGACTGAGCTGGAGTGGAAAAAAGAAGGAAGCAGATCTGGCCAGAGTGCAGAATTTAAGCAAGTCACCAAGGTTTAAAAAGTGTCAGAACAACCCTTTGTTCAGCAAATGGCGACCTGCCTGAGAGAGCAGAGGTGGCGAGCCAGACAACCTGTTAAAGGGACAAGAAAGGGCCAGGGAAGATCCGAGAATCAGATACACCTGGAGGCAGGATCACCCCAGACATGGACAAAGCGGGAAAGGTGGTCAAAGACAGGACTGTCTAAAGCCATACTGAATAGGAACAAACCTACTCGTCTGAGCAAAGGTAGTATGACCCTGGGTGACCAGAGCCCTCACGGATACACAGACTGTGTTAATCATGTTTATGAAGGGCTCACTCTGCTCCAGGCACCCCTTCCAGAATTTTACATAGAATACCTCATTTAATCTTCACAGAAACAGCACCAAATAGGACTTGCTACCCCATTTCACAGATGCAGAAACTGAGGGATAGAGACCTTATTCAGCTCACGGTAGAAGAGTCAAGATTGGAGCTCAGGCGGTCTGACTTAACGCCAGCACTCAGGACGCCACGTAGGATTCGCTGATCTCTGCTTCCCGAAGCTTCCATCGTCAGATCAGTCACAGCCCTGCAGGCGTCGCCCAAAGGGAACAGTAGTTCCGCCCTGTAACAACCCTTCAGATGCTTGAAGCCAACTATGACAGCCTTGGGTTCCCTTCGGTTCTCCAGATAAACGTCCCGTGCTCACTCTGCTGCTTCTCCTGGGGTGCGGTCTGGATTCTCCCCGTGGTGAACGTGCCACGGAGAAGTCCATACCACCTGTGGAGAGTGCGTGTGTGTGTGTGCCTCTGTGTGTGTGCGCGCGCGCGCGTGCATGTGTGTGTGTGTGTGTGTGTGTGTGCACGCGCGCGCGTGTGGTGAGGCTGGGTCTGGGGATGAGGAGTCAGGGAATTTCACACTTTATCCACTGCTATAGTGATTGATGTTTCTCTAACAATTATGTATTATTTTATTATTTTATTCAACCAGGACAGTCACGATGTTTTAGTTTATTATTTAAAAACTAAAATACAAAAATACTGACTTCTGGAAGTCATTCAATGACTTTTTTAAAATGAAAAGCTAGTTAGAAGGTATCTTTTATAACATTCAGATGGAATCTACAAGAAACCAGGCAGAAGCTCAGTTCTCTGAGAATTTCATTCTGCATATAATGATTTAATTAGAATTAAACTCGCCCTTCAGCCCAAACGTCTAATAAGAACATCTGAAAGGTCTGCTCCGGCTCCTGCTGAGGCCCTCCTGGCCTTTCCGGAGGTGTGACAGATGGCGACTCCCGGGCGTGTCGGGGTTTCAGGGACACACAGTTGGCCGTGCTCACCGTCGGCCCTTCTCCAGCCTGCGTTCCTGAGTCTGCGTGCAGAGGAGGGACCGCTTACTCGTCCCCTTGTCTGCTTCTGAGGATGCTCAGGGTCCTCCTCGTGCCTCGGAGGGGAGCCCTGTGTGGGAAGGAGGGCACACCCTCCCGAGGGCCCTGCGCGGACCACAGGCTGTGCGGGTGGGGGGCCCGGTGCCCGGCGTCCTGGAGCCGTCCAACTGGGCGGAGGTGCGTCCTTGCTCTGCTGTGGAAACCGAGGCTGACGGAGGGGGAGTGAGTGGCCCGTTCATACCCTGGGACTAACCCAAGCTCCTTCCAGCCCACAGCCGTGTATTTGAGCGAGAATGTGAGCAGTCCTGAGCCTAGTCCAAATACCACGCGGGATTCAAACTATGGGCCGCCACTTGGAAAGCTCTGCCATGTTCTTAAATCCTCGTGACCTTAGACAATTTCACTTTCAGGAATTCATCGCACAGACGCTGTCTTCAAAGAATGCATCGCATGTACACACTGCATCATAGCAGTGCTTGTGTTACGAAAAACTGGGAACAAATATCCTTAAATACATAGTCAAGTTAATCAGTGCACATAAGATGGGATCCAGGCAACCTTTTATTTTATTTTATTTATTTTATTTTTATCCTCACCCGAGGACATTTTTGCATTTATCTTGAGATAGAGTGAGAGGGAGAGAAGGAGGAAGAGAGAGAGAAAAATGTCGATGTGAGAGAGACACATTGAGTGGTTGCCACCCACACGACCCCAACCGGGGCCAGGGACAAACTGCAACCAAGGTACGTGCCCTTAGCAGGAACCGAACCCGAAACTCTTTGGTCCGCAGGCCGACGCTCTAACCACTGAGCCAAACCGACCAGGGCTAGGCAGTCTTTTAAAAAAGAAGGAAGAAGACTGAACACAGAGTAGGGAAAACTGAACAGTGTGCACTGCTGTGCGTGTGCAGCACGGGGCAGAGAGATTCGCCCTGGAATGTGTTTTAACGCCTGGAGTGCTTCTAGAAGGCAAACAAGAAATAAGCATAGCGATAGCCCCAGAGGGAGGGGACCAGGGAGGAGAGGGCTAGGGCCAGTGCCGGGGGGAGGGGGGCGCTCACATTTACTCTCGACCCCTATTATATCTTCTGAATTGTGCACGTATTACCTATTTGAATTTTTAGAAATAGTTAAAGAAAGAAGGAAAATCTTAGTCCGTGAACTTTGGCAACTCTCCAGAAACACCCTGTGGTTTCACTGGATGGAGAAGCGCTTTGTGGCCTGGGCTGTGACACGAGCAAAGTGGGGTCCTGGAAGAGGTGACAAGAATCCTGGTCCTAGAGAGAGGGTGAGTAGGGTTCACGCGTGAGAGTTGTAAGTGGGTCATGGAATCACAAGTCGGAACAGGCCTCAGCATCCTGTAACCCAAGTCTCAGCTGGAACACGCATCCCTGCTGCATCCCAGCACTGACCTCCGGCTGGACCACCCTGTCTGCTGCATCCCAGCACTGACCTCCGGCTGGGCCACCCCGTCTGAGACGTGCATCCATGCTGCTGCATCCCAGCACTGACCTCCGGCTGGGCCGCCCCGTCTAAGACGCGATGGCATGGCTCCTGTTTGCCATGAGCGTTAAGGAGAGCAGCACGAGGAAACAGCTTGCACTGTGGCCGGCACACAGTATCGGTTTGATGGGTGGCTGTCCTACTGACCGAGACCCATGCAGGACGTCCCGCCCTCGGGACAGAGCCACACGCTGTCTGTTCCGCCGCCTCTTCCACCTTGGGAAGCTTTCCCGCCGCCTCGTCCTGCTGTGGCTGCATAATTTTCCGCTGATGGAAAACCCATAATTTTCTTAACAGCGCATTTAGTTTGCTTTGGAATTTCCAGAGATATAAACATAAATACAGATGAGTGTCTTCTTGCAGACAGCAGGCTCGTTTTGAGACGTCCTTGCTTCAGGAGCACAAAGACTCACCAAAGGCGTGAACTTTGTTGCAGAGGGGAGGGTGTTGGTGAATAAGAATGCATCGTGGTGACAATGACATTCGGAGGCCAAACGAAGCTCCACAGAAACGGGGTGGGGGCGGGGCCAGGTAAGACTGTGAACCGGTCGGAGCCCAGGTTTTTTTGTTTTTTTTTAATCCTCACCCGAGGACATTTTTCCATTTTTTGTTCAGAGAGAGTGGGAGGGAGAGAGAGTGGGAGGGAGAGAGAGAGAAACATCAATGTGAAAGGGACACATCGAGTGGCTGCCTCCTGCACGACCCATCCAAGGCCGGGGACACACTGCAACCGAGGTGCATGCCCCTAGCGGGAACCGAACCCGGGTCTCTCTGGTCCACGGGCCAACGCTCTAACCACTGAGCCAAACTGGCCAGGGCCAGAGCCCAGGTTTAAAAGAGCTAGAGATGAGTTTGCATGAAGAACCAGACTCTGCGTAGGGCCTCGATCCCCAAACCATCTCTGGGACATCCAGAGTCCTGTAACATGTTGGAAACTTCACACAAAATTTTGGCTAAAAGCAAAAATAGCAAAAGCCTGATGTTTCAAATGGGTGAAGAGGCGTAACGTCAAAATGCGGGAAGTCGTCACGTCCTCGGTCCCCAGAGAGAAATATTTCACCTGTTGAAAGAATGAGCAGCGAGAACAGCATTGGACAAGTGGCAGCCCCCGTCCCCCGAGGCAGGAGCGGGGCAATGGCAAGAATGGGAGCTTTGCTGGGCGGTGGGGGTGTCACAGTGGGTGGTAACACTGGGCAAGGCAGTGTCACCTCCCTACATCATCATAGCTATGCGTTCGCTGTGAGAATGAGGTACTGGAACAGGCCGGTTCCCACCTTCCCTTCCCTGTTTAAGGAAAACTCTTCTAGCTGTGGATGGCCCCAGGCCGGGGGCTCGCGGTGAACACGCATGGCCTCCCTGCACAGGGACCCTTGGTCTGCTGCTGTGGCATCCTGGCGGCTGTTCCCCTGGCTCTCTCCTGACGGAGCCACCCTCAGAGACAACGGCCAAAGAGGAAACAAGACGAACGGTCCCTCGGCACTTCCTCCCTGCAGCCAGCCCTCAGAGCTCGACAGGCAGGCTCCCAGTGGTGCTCACGGCCACCGCGGGAGGCGGGCTCTGCTGTGACCCGGTTCACAGATGGAGGGAGGAGCACCAGGTAGGCCCACTGCTGGCCCCTCGGGTAAGAGTTCAAAGGAAACCCCTGGATTAGATTAAATCCAGACGCTGGGCCAGCACAGCCCGGTGCCCGACGGGTGGAGGGAGGGAAGACAGCCGGTCAGCAGGCAGAACTCAGTCCCGTTGCCTCTCGTGGGAGCTACAAGTCTGGGAGAAGGTGCCTGGCTCACCCTACCCGGCGGCAGGCTGTCCTCGGCCTGGTCGGGAAGGAGAGAGGCAGTCAAGAGGCAGACTTTCTGCACAGTGACCCACGGGCCCGTGGCCAAATCAAGGGCGTCTCCACTAAGCAAACTCTCTGTCTTCAGGCGACAGCAGAGAAAGTGGTGGAGTCCAGGGATGAGGGGAGGGGCTGCTCCCCAGCTCACACCGCCCTGCCGGCATCCCCCTTCGAGGCTTCTCTGTGTCCCTGGCTCCTCACGAAAATGTGACCCATTCCTGTCACCCTGTGACCAAACACTTAGCAGAATGCCTGGGCCAGCCCAGGTGCTCAGTGAGCGCGTGTTGATTGAGTAATTAATACACAGAGGAACCCCAAAAGTACCCAGTTTGGAAACTGGAATTGAGCGTGAATTCTGAGGGCCTGTTCCTGCCCTGCACGGGGGCAGGTCCCTGCAGCGGCCTGGTCCCCACGGTTCCGGACCCCACCCACCTCCCCCCCACCCACTTACCCACAGCAGGCTGGCCCCCACGGTTCCGGACCCCACCCACCTCCCCCCCACCCACCTCCCCACAGTGGGCCTGGCCCCATGGTTCTGGACCCCCACCCACCTCCCCACAGCGGGCCTGGCCCCCATGGTTCTGGACCCCCACCCACCTCCCCACAGCGGGCCTGGCCCCCATGGTTCTGGACCCCCACCCACCTCCCCACAGCGGGCTGGCCCCCACGGTTCCGGACCCCCACCCACCTCCCCACGGCGGGCCTGGCCCCCACGGTTCCGGACCCCCACCCACCTCCCCACGGCCACCCCCCACAGCCCTGGTGTCTCCTGCTTCAGTGTCTCCCACATGCTGTCAGGCCACTTGGTTTTCACACTTACCTTCTCTGAAACGTTCCCATTGTCCAGCTGGGTAAACTGAGGCCAATCTCTCTGAGGGACCCCATCAAAGCTGAGTTTGGCCCTGAGCCTCCTGATTTCCAGTTCAGTGACAGACGTCCCCTCCCCTCCCACGTACCCCTCTGTAGGTGGCACAGCAGACCCCCAGGGGCCCCCTTCACCACTGACTCAGAGCTGTGCCCACTGGGTCATCCAGCCTCCTGGGGCAACAGGAGAGGGTTTCCTTTCTCTGAACAACCAGCTCCCGGCCCCAGGGGAGCCCAGCCCCACAGCGTCATGGGCAGCACCAGCCAGCCTGAGGGAGGGCTCCACCTGGAGACCGTCCCTGACTCAAACCGGCCGTGGGGAGTGACGGGCGGAGGGCGGCAGTCGGTGACCTTCACCTGCCCGTTCCTTCTTCTCATCATTGCAAATAAAGCGAGTCCTCTCCCTCTGCTTGCTGTCTGGGAGTGCAGTTCTGCTCGGGTCAGAATGTGTGTGGCCTGGAGGAAGTGAGGGCGAACTCTATAAATAACTCAGGATTTCCAAAGCCGTTGTAAGGCAGAGCCTGGGCCCTCGCAAGCCTGGGGGCCGGACAGGAAGACAGAGAAGTGGGTCAGGCAGGCTGTGTGAGCCGATGGAACCAGACGGTCTCCAGGGATCGGCCGGCGGACACTCCCTGGGGACCCACAGTTACCCCACCGTCCGGCGTCCCGGGCCAGCCCGAAACTGGAGAGACTGTGTCTTGATGTGAAATGTACCGTGTCCAATGTAATTAAAATCTTGAACAAGACACCACGTGGGCTACCAGCATCTGACCTGTTCGGACCAGCCTCCGTTCCTGACCCTAAGGAAGGAAGACAGGAGCGTGGGAAGCCCAGAGGCATGGCCAGGACACGCCGCGCTACCACCGTGACACCGTCATTCTCCGGCGGCCGTAGAGCAGAGGCAGAGAGCAGACCTGTGGGGAAGGAAGGCAGCGTGAGGGGCGGCGGGGGTCCGGGCCTCCTCCACCCTCAAGAATAGAAAGAGCCACATGCCCGATTCCATGTGTTAGCAGCTGAGGCTTTCCGACCCTGCAGCCCAGGACGGGGACCCTGCGGGCAGCCCGAGACAGCGGAGGGGGGCAGTGTGGGTGCTGCTGCGTCCTCGGGCTGAGGAGACCCGAGGCTTCCGCTGCGGTCGAGATCATCTTTGCTACTCTTCGCAAAGCTCAGGCGACTCTGGAAGGACGGTTGGCCCCACGCTGTGCGCCTGAATTCAGTAAGACCTGGCCAAGACGGGGCCAGCAGGCTGGCTGGGAATCGGTCTGTTTCCCACGTAGACATGCTTTCTGCTCTCGGAAAGGAAGACGAGACTTTCCCACTGTGGTCTGCAAGTCCAGGGGTATTTTCTATAGCATTTCAGCCTCTGGGATGTGCCCAATGATCCCCAGTGGTGACTGTCTTAGAAATGGCCACGTCATTCGGGACCACGGAGGCCACGTGGGGGCGGAGCAGCTGGCCCCCATCCCAGGCTGTCTGGGTAGGAGAGGAGCTCCGGACTCGTTTGAGGGTGGGAAGCCTGGCCTGGGGAGGGGTGAAGCTGGCCAGGCAGGGGGGCCGGTCAGGGTTGTCTGCAGAGCTAGTGGGACCACCCAGAAGAAGCCCGTTCTGAGAAGCGATTGACGGAGGAGCCTCCTGGGAGAGAATTTTTCCAAAAGAGCCCAGAGGCAACGTCAGGCAAGAATGAGGCTGAGTCGTCGGAGGACAATAGACTGCACCAGCCCGTGTGACCCTGATCCAGCCTTAGCAGAAATCCTGGGGACACAGACGCGGAGCCAAGACAGACAGAGGGGTCCTCATCCCTAACCAGCCAGACCTGGGGGCGCCAGAAGGGGAGCGGGCTGCATCCCCTCGTCTGCCCAGAGCTGCCCCGGCTGTGCTCCCAGAGGGGCCGATCCCCCTGGAAGGGGCCGCGGGGTCAGCTGCAGGGACCAGCCGAGCAGTCAGGGCTGGAGAAGCAGCTGGGACCCCAAGGAGGAACCAGAGCCCCACGTTCATAGTACAAATGGGACAGCTAGAGCGCCCAGGGTCACGGGGCAGGGGACGCCATGCCGTGAGGTGACAGCCAGGCACAGGAAAGCACACCTTGAAGTGCGAGCATGACCCGCGTGTCAACTTCAGTCCTGGGGACCCAGAGAGCACAGATGCGGGAACAGCCAGCGTTCCCCACGAGGACTCAGGGCATGAGACCTCGCCTCGCTGAGGCTGAAAGTCCTCGAGGGTGGGCATGTGTCTGTGTTGTTAAGGCTCCCTCTCCAGGGACTAGAAAAGCGTCCAGTGCATCGTCATGTTGGTACTGACCGTCTCCTCACCGCAGAGCTTGACCTCAACAGTTCTCAAGCTTCTGGAAGGAGCCGACCACTTTCTTGAACTAGAACCTAAGTGGAAGGGAAAGACGCACGACAGGTAGGTGTGGAGTTACCCCGATGGAAGGGGAGGGGGGGAGGGGTCTGTGCACAGCCCGACCCAGTCCCTCTTGGTGGGACCCTGCGATGTCCCCGGGCAACTCCTAGGGCTGCAAACGGCACAGTTTGAAGCACGAATAAGGTCGTGATGCAAACAGGGAGGCTGGCGAGGATGCCAGTGTGACCCGTCCCTCCAGTGGCACTGAAAAATCCCCGGGCATGGACGCGACACGTGCGTGGGGTAGGAGGGCTGCAGTGCATGGAGCCCACGGAACGTGACCTGGCCACAAGATAGAACAAACCTTGCCACCTGCAACAGCGTGGATGGACCTAGAGGGCATGAGGCTCAGTGAAATAAGCCAGACAGAGGAAGAGAAATACCATATGATTTCACTTCTATGTGGAATCTAAAGAACGAAATGAACGACCAATTGAAACAGACTCCTAGACACACAGAGCAGACTGCGGCTGCAGAGGGGAGGGGTATTGGGGTGCAGTGAAGGCGAAGGGATTAAGAAGTAAACATTGGTGGTTACGAAATAGCCACGGGATGTAAAGTGCAGCGTAGGGACTAGAGTCAGTAATACTGTCATGACCTGCACGGTGCCAGGCGGGTACGAGAATGAGCAGAGAGGACACTTTGTGACCCGTATGCATGTCCACCAGCCGTGCCGTGCACCCGCACCTCATACAAAATAGTGCTGGGCGCAAACCGTAATCAAAAATGTAAAATAATAATAACTGTTTTTAAATAAAAGAACAAGCAGAGTTTGAAAAAAGACAAGAAAAGCAAAAAGGCCCAGGAGAAGCGCGGAGACCCCTCTGGAGAGCCTGCGCGATAGATGGCCCAGCAGATGGCCAGGGGCCACCTTCGGCTGGGGTGCGGGAGAGAGGGCAGAGCCGCCCAACCTGCAGCCGGGCCTGCAGCCAACCTGTCAGCACCCCTCTGACACCTCATACATATGCATGGCCTTTGGCTCAGCGGTTTTTGAATATTCCTGATTTCGAGTTCTGCCTCCATGCTTGCCGGGACGCGGAGCCAGGTTGAATGGAGATGCAACCCTTGCAGTTTTAGGAAATGCTGAGTTTAATTCTATTATTATTGTACGCTTCCCACCACGACATCAAATTCTGCATCTATATTGAGTTATTCCTGACTAGGTCTAGTGGCAATGTCATGGTGTCCCTGTCAGGACACTCCACGTGGTTGCCTTCACATCGGTGTCTCTGAATTCCAGACGGTACGAGACCACGTGCGTTCCTGCGGGAGAACCGGCACCCCAGCAGGGCAGCGCCAACGCGAGCCCGTGGACCTGGGACCAGATTTCAGCTGTCATTGTGAATGTTGCGGAAAGATCACTTGGTTTCTCTGACTCTCAGTTCCCCATCTCTAAAGGGTGGGGAATAACCCCTGCATTCCTACTGTAGCAAGTGATCACAAACGTGGTGGGTTCAAACAAAGTTATTATCGTACAGTTCTAGGGGTCAGAAGTCTCCAATGGATCTGTCAAGGTCACAATCAAAGCATCAGCAGGGCTGGTTTTCTCTGGAGTCCCTAGGGGGAACGTTTCCCGGTCTTCCAGCTTCTAGAAGGGGCTCACATTCCCAGGCTCCTGGCTCCTTCCTCCGTCCACAGGGCCTGCGATGGCTGGTCAAGTCTTCTCACGCTGTCACTGACTTCCGCCGGCCGCTTCTGTTTATGGAGACCCTGTGATCTCATTCAGCCCACCTGCATAGTCCAGGATAGACTCCCTGTTTTAAAATACACAGCTTAGCAATCTTGATTCCCTCGCCGGGTAAGGTAACAAAATCACAAGTTCCAGGGATGAAGACACGGACACCCTTAGCGGGCCATCACTCTGCCGACTGCAATACCTTGTCTCACAGCGTGGCGTTGGGGTTGACCTGAGGGCAAGCAGCCCAGGGCTTGACATACAACCGAGTGGCTTTTTCCACCGCCCAGAAGCCGGAAGGCACGCACCATCTCGCATTGTCCCTTCGCACCTGCTAGTCCCAGTGAAGGCAACCGTCCAACTTTGCCCACCTGCCTTGCCGATCCTCGGGACAAAGCAGTGCTCCGCCGTGGCTCAGTCAGCCTCCCTGTTGCCTTTGTCTGCCCAGAATCAAAATGACGAACACACTCTTTCCTTTTCCATCCTACCCACCAGTGGCAACGGCACTGAGCAGGGTCCCCACGGCAACCCCAGGACACAAGGAACCACACAGCCAGGCACCTCCCCTTTGGATGTTGGGAGCCAAGCCCCAGGGTCCCTCCTGGAGCAGACTCCCCACCCCCTTATATGAGTAACTCAAGCTGGTTCTCAGGAGACAAATGTGTGGCCAGTCTCTTCCCTGACACGGTGGGGACCCAGGAAACTCCACGTGGACACGAGGCAGCCGGCTGGACAGTAATTCCCAGTTCAGTCTCTGGGAGTCTTTCCTCACAATGGCCGTCCCCACTGTCCTCGGGAGCTTTCCCTCAAGCCATCCTTGTCCTTTAAAACCGGAACGATTCCTGAGTGACAGGACCCCAGCGCTTGAGGGGGCCTTTCGGCTCCCTGTCGCACCGCCCACCAGCTAACAGTCTGTGCAGTCCTCACGCATCTACAGCTTCCGCTCAACGCTCCGACGAGGGGTCTGTGGAAAGGGGCAAACTGCAGGATTCTTGAAGGTCATGGCTGCACTGTTCAGAGGACGTAAAAGGTAAGAAGAGGCCTCTTTAATGTCACGTAGACGATTGCATTAGAAGCGGCTGGCTTAACTGACCAGCAGCGGCGTGGTGCAGGGAGGCATGAGTTTGGCCGAAGTTGACGCTGAGTTTGAATCACTATTCTACTTTTTTTTCCCTTTATTGATGTTAGAGAGAGAGGAAGGGAGAGGGAGAGAGAGATAGAAACATCGATGAGAGAGAACATTGATTGGCTGCCTCCTGCACACCCCTCACTGGGGATCGGGCCCACAACCTGGGCATGTGCCCTGACCGGGAATCGAACCGGCGACCTCTTGGTGCATGGGTCGACGCTCAACCACTGAGCCCCACCGGCTGGACTCTATTCCACCCTTTTGAAGTGTGCGGCCTGGAGCGAGGTGCACTTGAGTCTCAGTCTCCTCACCTGTGAATTGCTGACAATAACCTGCCTGGCAGTGTTCTAGTTCGAAAGGAGAGAAGGAACACCTACTGAAGTCACCACCCTGGTACCTGGCTCTGTTCTGATGACTTGTCGCCGTGTCTCCAACTACCCCCGGCACAGGCGGGCTCAGCAGCAACCATGTGCTTATATCTTGCAGATCTGTGTGCCGGGGACCAGGCAGGGGGCCGGGGACCCTCTGCTCCTGGTGCGGGGGCTGCCGTCTCCCCAGCTCTCAGCTGTGGGCTGGCCTGGGGGTGCAGGACGCCTCTGATGAGCAGCCGATCCCCACGATTCACGCGGTTCTGTTCTTTAAACCCCCCACGAGCACGGCAGGCGGACTCTGAGCCGAGGCTCCCGGGAAGTGGGGGTGACGTGTCTGCCGACGAATCCGTAGGTAACCTCGCTTTGTGCTTCTGTCTGAAGACACCTTATCAATATCTGTTTCTTCACAGTAATGAATTAGATTAAATATAATTATTAATTAGAAGTAGAATTTAGCAGTATTTCTTTATACTGAACCCTAAAACGCTGGCTGAGAAGAGTTTGACGTCCTCCTTCGCCTGGGTAACGTGACTGCGAGCTTCTTTGGCTTCCAGACTCCCACGGGACTGTCCTCTCCACGGTGTGTCAGGTCCACCCTCATCCCTGAACCCGCCGTGTGTTAGGTCCACCCTCATCCCTGAACCCGCCGTGTTAGGTCCACCCTCATCCCTGAACCCACGATGTGTCAGGTCCACCCTCATCCCTGAACCCGCCGTGTGTTAGGTCCACCCTCATCCATGAACCCGCCGTGTTAGGTCCACCCTCATCCCTGAACCCGCCGTGTGTCAGGTCCACCCTCATCCATGAACCCGCCGTGTGTTAGGTCCACCCTCATCCATGAACCCGCCGTGTGTCAGGTCCACCCTCATCCATGAACCCGCCGTGTGTTAGGTCCACCCTCATCCATGAACCCGCCGTGTTAGGTCCACCCTCATCCCAGGACTCTGCACTCTCAGCCTCCATGGCTTCATCGCGCTACCTTAGCGGATACCAGAGAGGCCTCGTGCACAGACTGGCACATGCCCCTCCCTTTTCCTCCGTGTACCACGGTGCTGATTCATGAACGCACTCGCAGCCCACAGCGCCATCCCCCGGGCTGAGCGGAGCTCACGGAACACGCCGACATGCTCCATGAGGCACCCCACAGCCTCCTTCAGCTCAGGGACATTGGACAGCGCTCAGCGCTGAGCGTGGGCCACTGTATCAGCAAAATCACCGCCAACGAAAACACACGCAAAAATGTGGAAACATGCCCTGGCCGGTTTGGCTCAGCGGTTGGAGCGTCAGCCTGCAGTCCAGAGAGACCCGGGTTCGGTTCCCGCTAAGGGCATGTACCTCGGTTGCAGTTTGTCCCCGGCCCTGGTTGGTCGTGCGGGTGGCAGCCACTCGATGTGTCCCTTTCACGTCGATGTTTCTCTCTCTCTCTCTCTCCCTCCCACTCTATCTGAACAAAAAATGAAAAAATGTCCTCGGGTGAGGATAAAAAAAAAAGAAAAAAAAATGTGGAAACGTGGCACTCAGCAGACCGCGGAAAGGATGCTTGTTTGCAACACGAGCTGAAACAGAGGCAGAGGTCACCTTGTTGGACCCCAGACGACATGCCGTTGGCCTGTGAATGACCACGACGACCAGCAAGCGTGGGTGTTGGAGGTGGGAGTCATCTTAGCGGGCAGGAGGCTCCCCAGCCCGGAGTGTGTGAGTCAGGGGGCGCGGCTGCAGCGGAGTTCCTGCCCGAGGCTGCAGGGCGGTGCTCCGCTGGGACGGGCCCCGGGGCAGGACGTGTGGCCTGTGGTCACTGCACCCCTGTGCGGTGGCTGGCTTCCCCCAGAGTGGCACCCTATGGGAACAGCAGGAAGCTGCGTGACTTCCCTGCCCTGCTCTGGGGGTGGCACGGCCACTCCCCCGCGTTCCGGGGGTGACACGTGAGTCCAGGCTCAGAAGAGAATCGGCCTCCACGTCTCCGAAGGGCAGCTGCTGGGCCATCTTTGGACAGTCCAGCCCGCCAGAGCGCCGGAAGAAACAGTAGCTATTGTTTGATACAAAACAGCAACAACAAAAACTGTGTCAAGAAAACACCCATCAACGGAAGCCATTACTCAGAAAGACGGCTTTTGTGATGACCTCCTACCTCCCAGGACTCATACCTAGCGCACCCCGCCCGCCTGCAGCTGGACGCTAAGGACTTGAATCCAATTAGGACATCGCCTGGTCCCCACCAAGTGTCAGGAATCCGTGTCTGGTCCACGGTGACCTGGAACATCGGTTTACCCAGAAACAAGTACCTGGAGAGCCTGTTAAAAAAATAATAATAACACAGACTTTGCCAAACCCTGCCTGGAATGTATGAATCTGTAGGTCTGTAGTGTTGTTGACAAATGCCCCCACTTATCCTGGCACAGTCACTAGCACGGGTGCCCTCCTGCAGCCCAGGAGCTGGGAGGACCCACAGCTCAGCCCTGTCACTCACGTCGGCTCCTGCAGGGCTCACTGGAGACGGTGTCGGGCACGTCTACACCTACCCAGTCCCAGGACCTACTGCAGAGGACTGGAGTGCTGGCCGGCGCCTGTTTCCCTGGCCGCCAGGCAGGGCCCTGGGTCTCCTGGCTCTGACAGAGAGCTGGCAGGGAGGGCGAGATGGGGCCCAGTGGGACTTCGTAAATCCTCTTCCCAAAGCTCCATATTATCAACAGGTACTGTGGTCAGGAGGACAATGCCCCCCACAAAAGACGTCCACGTCCTAATCCCTGGGGCTTAGGAATATCTAGCTTACATGGCAAAGGGGAATTCAAGTCGCAGATGAAATGAAAACATGCCCCATCTTTGGTCGTCATGAATTTATCGTGCCGGAAGCGAGACAACGCAACGATTGCACATGGTAGGGGTTCAACGATGGTCTGAGAAGGACTGCATGCCCGGCCGGTGTGGCTCAGTGGTCGAGCGTCGACCCTGCACCAAGAGGTCCCGGTTCGATTCCTGGTCAGGGCACATGCCCAGGCTGTGAGCCCAATCCCTAGTGGGGGCATGCAGGAGGTGGCCAGTCGATGTTCTCTCTCATCGATGTTTCTATCTCTCTCTCCCTCTCCCTTCCTCTCTCTCTCAAATCAATAAAGAAAAAAAAAGTTTAAAAAAAAGTGACTGCATTGCTTCCTTATTTTGCTTTGCTCTTGTCTTCCCATACTTTTAAAGAAGCACTCATTCTTACTTTGGTTAAAGAGTAGTTAATGCAAGAGAACTCTGGAGAAAGCTTAGAACAAGAAAGTGTCACAGGCTTCGAGGGTTGACGTGGAGCCTTTGGGTAAACACCAGATCAGCAGTCCACACTGAGTTCATCCAGGTTCTACAATCACTTCCAATATTTCACCATCAAAGGCGATGTTAGTGTATTCGAATTTACAAGAGATATTTACAAGTCAGATCACAGGCAACGGGCCAACATCCCTAATAAATAAGAAAAGATGAAGACTTAAAAAAATAAAAGAAACGAGGACAAAGGACATGAAGGATACGAGTAGATACTTGATGGGAAAGAAAATGCAAAGGGTTGCAAATGCAGCGAGAAGACACTGACCCTCACTGTAAAAGAGCCGAGCAAGTGACAATGACGCTGACTGGAAAGATGGAATCACCACCTCTTGGCAACTTTCTTGAGGAACAAATGCTTCCATCCACAGCCAATGGGAGTGGGAGTCTGTACAGTTCTATCGGAGAATAATTAGACAGTATTTATCAAAATAATAAATCCATCCCCTTGAGCCATCCATTCCATTTGGGGAATTCCTCTGACAGACCTGCCCACAGAGAAGTTAAATGATGCATTGCAGCTTTGTCTACAAGAGCAAAATATTGGAAACAACCCAAACACTCATCCGTACAGGGCTGGTGTACTCGTCCATGTTCTGGAATAGTATACAACTGTAAAAAAGAATGATAAACTCTCTAGGTGTGACATGGAAACATCTCCAAGATATACTGTTAAGTGAAAAGGATCAAGAAGAAGGACAATGTTTATAATATGCCACCTTTTGGGTAAAAAAAAAAATGGGATAGAAAGTTAGACTCTATATTAATATCGCATGTACGTGTGCATGGAGGGTCTCTAAAAGGACACGAGAGATTTGAAATGAGGTGGGAGACGGGCTCAGTGTAAGGCAGGAATTGGAGGCACTTTTCACTCTGTGCCAGTCCGGTTGCTGAACGCAAAGGATGTTTGCAAATGCGTTATACTCATTAACTCTTAATTAAATAAAAAGCATCAGGGAGTAATTAAAATGCTTATTGTTCCAAATTGCAAACAATAGATGTGTCCTTAATAGGAGAAAGAGCACGCTGGAAGGGTCGGTAGAGAAGTGTTTTCCTCCTCGGTAAAATGTTAGCCTGGGAAACACGGAGAGGGGGCCTGACGAGGAAGCCAGATGCGACGGCTGTCTTTGGAGGCAGCGTTTAAACAATGTCAGCGCAATTTCCGTTCTGAGAAAAATCCATTTCAATTGTGGTATTGAGACATAGCCAAAGTTTATTGTTGGTTTTCTGTGTTTATTTTTTCTGATTCTCTTCTTACAAAACAGGGAGAGAGAATCGTAATGTCTCAGGAAATGAACTATGTTACTCTGTATTCATTATTCAAACGTGTTAAGGACAGGGAAATTCTGTGGCGTGTTTGTAGGAAAAGCTTACCAAAAAAGGACTATGATTTCATGCAAAATGTGCCTTTTCTCAAGTGTTTCTAATTGTACTATGTTTTGAGCATGAATCTGATACAAAAAAACATAAATGTTACTATAATTGGGTCAAATGCATAACCGGTGGCAGTTCTTGGATATTCTTATTCTTTATTGGCCCCTTAAGAACTGATGAGGTTTGATACATTTGGAACATAAGTCCATCACCAAATCATACTTACACAAATCCCTTTTAGTTACACGCTCTACCCATGTAGAAATAGTCTTCCCTGCTTAATTAATAAAAGAACCACATCGTTTATCATTCACCTGGGACACTTTCCAGAGCTTACAGGACACTCTCCATAATTACGCGGGGACAAAGGCCTGAGCCAGGCCGCCAGGCACATGCAGACACTGCCTGTCGTGGGCTCCTGATTAAATGGAAACCGCAGAGTGCTTACGGGTTGGTGTGGCTGTAATGAATCGCATCTTTCTGATCATAATACAAATCGCTGCCCCAGGGCACAGGTCGAGCCCCTTCTGTGAGGGCACCTGGCACAGGGCCGGATCATTTCACGCCTGCCAACCGGGAGCTGCCGCGTGGCCACCTCTCTCCTGTCAAAACTAGTCCTGTGTCCGCCGTGATTGACGGCCACCTGGACAGATTTGATGGTGCGTCCCCAATGTCAGTCTCGCTGTAGTCTATTCGAATTGGCGACACCTTATTCTTTTCCTCATCTAAAATTCACTTGTGCATTTTTTATTATTGTCATTGTGCTTTCTAGCAAAATAGCTTCACGTGTTCATTTCCCTCCAATCGACACGTAACAGACCTCAGCACACGTGTCACGGCAGTAAGGGCTCAGAGCTCCATCCCTAGGCTCCCGTCTCCAAAGCCACGTCCACCGACACCGAGAAAGAGTGAGTCCAGCTTCCGTTGTACACAGTCAATCAGTTTGCATTATTCCATGGGTTTCGTCAATTCGTCTCTTCGTGCAGACAGACAGACCCCAAAGCCTTTTGTTCTGCTCGCCACGCGGGAACCATCCTGCCGCCACGCTTTTAAGAGTCACGTTTGCAGGGACTGTGGGGAGCATCGAGGGCACACGAGAAGCCACTGCCGTTGTCTGCAGTACACTTTGTGTTCGGGTGCGCATTTGTGTCTCGTGGAAAACTGTTCGTAGCACTCATCAGAGCCTCGGAGGGGTTGCCTGAGCACTCGGGTAAGGTTAAAACAGACACACCTGAGTCAGGGGGGCAGCTTCCTTGGGGTATTTCTTCTGCAGACAGATGTGTCCGCTGAGATGGAAGTGTTCTCGCTAGATTTGTACGTAAACGGAAGCAGCCTGTGCTCAGACGGTCTCCGCGTGGCCCGGCACCCAGACGATGATGTGGCAGGTGGCATCTCCCTGCTGGCCACCATCCTGAGGTTGTTCACGACATACGTCGCACATTTTCCTCTTCATCGAAGCCTTTGCGTGATGGCCCCAGTGTGCACCTGCACTCCTGCTTTGACTGGTGACATTAAAAGGGTCGAGCCCTTTCCTGGTGACCTTCTGCTATTTCCATGTTTCCCTGGTACCAGAAAAGCACGTTCTCCCTGTCCACACCCCACCGACGTATTGCTGACAAAATCAACATATTCTGTGTTACAGCAAACATAAGACTTGGCCTTCTAATATTCGTCTTGACAGAGATAATTTGGTAAGGAGAGAAAAAATGGCCATTTCTCCACAAGTGAGATAGAAAAGAAATGGTCAAGAAATAGCGCAGGAGTCCATGAAATGGTAATCTTCCTATAAACTGCGTGGCCTCGGATCCACTAAGTCCTTACGGGAGGACCTGAGTAACAGTTTGGGGATAGGGCTGCTCTCGGCTGGGGCACCTGGAGATTCCGGGGAGCACTTTCTGCACTGTGGGGCCCACTCAGATCCTAAGCTGTGATCGGGGATCCTGGGCCTCCTTCTGGATGTCATGCCATTTCTTCTCTCGTTCATTGAAGAGCTCAGACTGCATCTCTTACCTGGGGGAGGTCTCCATGTGCCCAGGGCCCGTGTACGGAGATGGCATTTGACTCGGGCCTTTAATGAGCCCTCTCATTCTGTGCCCAGAACAACGAAAGACCGAGGGCTCTAAGGACTTGTCCCCAGCTTCTGATCCTGCAGACGACACCGTTTTCTCTGCCCAAGAAAGTGTTTGCGGGTAAAGCACTGTGACTTTCACCTGCCTGGGAGTCGGGTGCGTTAGGAAATGGAAGCCCGGGGAGGAGGCCCTTTTAGGCTCTGTCTCAAATCTGCAGGACTTTGCCCCATTCTGTCAGCTACTTCGCCTTTGCAAGCTTTACTTAGCCTTCTTTTTGAATTCTTTTTGTATTAATCCTCACCCAAGGGTATGTTTTATTGATTTTTTTTTTTTTTTTAAAGAGAGGGAGGAAAAGAGAGGGAGGAAAAGAGAGAGAGAGAGACATCAATCAGTTGCCTCCCATACTTGCCCTGACCAGGGACCAAGCCTGCAACCTGGCTATGCGCCCTGACTGGGAATCGAACCCACAACCTTTTGGTACATGGGACAATGCTCCAACCAACTGAGCCACACCTGCCAGGGCTACTTATCCTTTTTAAAAAGAAAAAGAAAGAAAGGGGAGTGGATCAGACTATAATCAGAGCAGGGCTTCACTGCCATGGGCGGAGGAGGCTAATTGGAGTGAAACCTCCTTGGAGATTTTCGTCAAGGGCCAGCAGCATCTCCACAGGAGTTAAGTCAATATCTGAGGGCCCGACTTCGCTCTGAGCACAGTGTGTGTGCTTTGAAAGTTGTTTTCTAATAGTAGGGTACGAAGAAATGCCTACCGCAGTCCGGAAGAGGCTGTTCTTTTATTCCCGTTGAAACGGACCGTGTTCTGCCCGCCGAGCGCTGAGACGGACACCCGTCTTCATTTGCCTGCTTGCTTCTCGGTAGACCGTCCCATATTTCATCTCCACGATATCTCAAAAACATTCTGGTCCCCTGCCTCTTAGCGACCGCCCACGTGTCGTCCCATGACATAGATCCCGTTTCTGTAGCTTCCATAACTATAAAACACTTCGGAGCCAGCAAACATCAGGACGTCCTCCTTCCCATGTCCTGGAAGGCCACCACAGTTTGCTTGCGTGCTGAATCTGATCACACGAAATTCTCGATTTTCCATTTGGGACTACCCAGGACGGCCTCAGTGGTACGTGTCAGGAAATGCAAAAATAATAATACTGGCCAAACACACCAAGGTAATGATGTCTGCCTCACAAAGAGCAATATCTTACAAATATAAAGCACTTGATCTGACTCTGTTTAAAAATCAAGGCTGATGTCCCTGGGTCCCTGTCTGAACAGCTAGATGGGGGCTCCTGGCACATGTCAGAGAAAGAGAGTGATAGTTATTGAGTCTCTCCTGTCTTACTACACTTATTTGATGCTCACAACAGCCCAGAAGTTAGTATCATTATTTTCCTTTTACAAATGATGACACAGAGGCTCAGAAAAAGTCCACCCCTTGCCCATGGTCATTGCAGCTAACGGAGTCCAGATTCGAACCCAGACTGAGCTCCCTGAGTCTGTGTCCCCAGGCGAGCGGGAAAGCCCAGTCCCTCGAGCAGTACGCCAACTTCCTGCTGACTAATCTAGCACGCGGCCTAGAAACTGGAGTAGTAAGCAGTCAGAGAGAAAAAGAACCATCCAGGAAACAGTGACAAAGAATTAACTTCAGGTACGACCTACACTTGGTCCTCAAAGGACATCTGAGTGGGCTTTGGAGGCCCTATAGGACAGATAGGATGGACTGAGGAGTTCTGGCCAGGAGGCACAGGGACTTGAAGACATGTCCAGGGCAGGAAAGAGTCACACAGGAGTGGGGGAGCTGCCTTACCCACAGGCTGAGACGAACTGAGCTGTGGACTGTGGCAGAGGACACCGGATCCACGGACAGAACACGGCAGGTCTCTCTGGGATGCAGAGAGGGGGCCAGAGGAGGGTGCTAGCCTCAGGGGAAGACCAGCGGTGTTGGGAAATCAGAGCACAGGCTCAGAGGCAGCCTGGAAAGACCTGGTAGGATTAAGTGGGTGCCCAGCTGCTGGGCTAAGGTGGGAGGATGGGTGAGGGTGCATGGCAAGGACCCCCTGTCCCGGGTCCCCAGCATGGCCAGCACCTTGGAAACTTAATAGGACCACGTCCTCAGGTGCTACGCCATGCCACCGCAGGTGTCCAGCCCTCAGGACACAGGGCCTGACCAGAATCCTCAGCACGGAGGTGGGAAGGCACTGGGAGCGAGCTCAAATGCCTCCAATTTTCCACTGGATGGGAAACTAGAAAAGAAATAGGAGTAACTAAAAAACAAACGAGGAGTCCGAAGAAAGTTGAGACTCTTTCCTTTAGAAAAGACGTCCCAGCCCTGGCCTGGGTGCATGACCAGCAGTTGGCGGAAGGCGGGGAGGACACTGCTTCCGGTGGTGGCCCCGTCCAGCACTGCCGGCGTCTGAAGCTTGGGTAGAACTGTGACACCTCAAGTTGAGAGGATGGAGTGGGTTCCAGGTGCGGAAAGGAAATGAACAGAGAAAGGATGGACGCAGTGGGTGTTCGGGGAACACTGAGCCAAACAGCTTTGCAGGTGCGGGCTGCCCCTCCAGAGGCTGGGAGGGGTGTGCACGGAGAGGCCCGGGAGCAGGGCTGGGGCGGCTCTGAGGACACGCATCTCAGGCTGGGCACGATGGTTCAATCTGCACCATTGCAGGACAGACTCATCAGCAAGGACAGCCGAGTGGGATTTTCCCTCTGACCAGGAGACAGCAGCTTTCCGATTAAGCTTCGCATCTGCTGAATCAGCAGGTCAGCTCCCCTCCCAGCAAAGGTACAGACGCTGCCCCCACTGCACCCAGTGCCCGGAAACTTTGGAAAGCGGGGTAGGCTGGGTGCATCGGGTACCTCCTGAGACTGTTTCTGGACAAGATGCAAAACCAGCATGCCAACATCTGTTGTTGCTTTCAACAACTAGGTAAGCATGTTTCTGGGATATCTAGAAGAAAAGAGACCTTCCCTGAGTTGCATTAAAGGAAATGTATTGACCTCTCTCTCTGCTAGCTGACACGCAAACATTATTTCCTCCATTTTTGTCGTCGTTCTCTCTTTGCTGGTACTTAAGGTGAAGATAAACCTTTTATAGGCCTGAGTGTGACTACCCACTATGACCTACCCAGTTAGGAATTTATGATCGGATCACCCTGGGAGGTTACTTTCGGTTAGATTTATTACAGAGCCCCTTTACATCCACAACATCAACAGACTAAAACAGAAACATCACATGATCATGTCAACAGATGCAGAAAAGGCATTTGACAAATTCCAAATACATTCATGATTTGAAACTCTCAGTAACTAGAAATAGAGGGGACTCGCTCAACTTGATAAAGACTATCTAAAAAAAAACCTACAGCTAACATCATACTTAACGGTTAGAAACTAGAAGCTCCAGCCAAGATTCCAACAAAGCAAGTCTATCCTCTCTTACCACTTCTTTTCATGCCCTACTGGAAGTCCATGCTAATGCGATAAGGCAAGAAAAGGAAATAAAAGGCACACAAATTGGGAAGGAAGACACACAACTGTCTTTATTTATAGATGATGTGATCATTTGTGAAGAAAATCTGAAAGACAGACCAAAAAAAAAAACTCCTGCAACTAATCATTGAACATAGCAACTTTGCAGAAGAGGAGGTTAAGTAATAGTATGATATAGAATAGTGTATTATTGTACTGAAAAAGGATAATGCCATGCATACTATTTTATAACTTGTTTTGTTTTGGTTTTTTCACTTAATGGCATACGTTAGACACCTTTCCATTTCAGTATATGTAGGTCTTCTTCATTCTTTTTAAGTGTGTATAGCATCCCATTAGAAAGGAGGTGATATTAAATCCGCTTACCTCGTTCCTTACTAAGAGTTTTGGGTTGCTTCAGGAGTCATTGCTTGGTTGATGTTTTCTTGCAGTATGATTTTATGGATGCCGTTATTATTTCAGTGTTACCTTAAATCTTTTCAAAACATAGATTGGGCTTTTACAAAAAATTCTCCAATATACTCATTCTTTTAAATAAAATTTTTAGAATACTGTTAACAGTGGCTACCTCCGAGTATGTCAGAGAGGAACGTTATGTGGCAGGAATGTGCTAATATATTTCACTTTATTCTTTTTCTAGTACCAGCATTTTTTACAATGAAATCTCATGCTTTTCTAGTTTTAATTAAAACATATAAATATAAAATGCTTCAATAACAGTCACACAAGCTGGTCTACTTCTTTCGGGCTATGTCTCAAGGGATGCATCTAGAAGAGCAATTTTTCAAAAAGTGTGCTGCAAGAATTTTTAAAACATGTAATACCTGTCTATTCAGTCAGGGGCACTGACCTCTTTTCTCTTAGATTGTCAAGTAAAAAAATGACAACAGCCAACACAACAATAGCCATACAGTGTGAATGAATCAAAATTATACCTTTTTATTTTTATTTTTGGTCCAATGGGCAAAAAAATTTATTGTCTTCATGTGCCGCAGAGCTTTAGTAATTAGTTTATGTGTGCCATGAGATGAAAAAGGTGGAAAATCGCTGATCTAGAAGTTAGACTACTGGCTTAAACGCTATGCTCTCGAAATCACTCTCAGGACGTCAGAGGCGCAGCACGCTACAGAGGCTGCCTACTCTGGGGAAAGGAAGCCAACTGTATACAACCGAGTACAAATAGTGGGAGTCTCACCCATGCAGCTGGTGTGGAGGGCTTGGCCCTAAAGATCCATGATAAAGATTCATTTGGTGCAAATGCTGGAAGCAGTCCTGCGTGATGAGCTGTGTTCTTGTCTCGCCTGGTTGTAGTTTTGGATCAGAACCCCAAGAAGAGCACCAGTGACTCTCTCTTCTTAGGAGAGCTCAGAGAAGTGGATGGGCACTCAAGGGTGGCAGAATAGTGCATCCAGCTCAGGCTTTGTGAACCCAGATTCCTTCTATTTCACCTTTTTCTGTCTCTGGCTTTGTCCTCCTGGTGGCTTCTCTCAAGGTCACAAGATGACTCCTGGTGCCCCCCCCCCCCGGCCGCTTTGCCCACATTCCAAGGTTGAAAAAGAAATCACTGAGCTTTGAGCTGATTGGGCCATCCCTGAACCAATCACCATGACCAGGAGACTGACATATGCTGATTATCTTTGAACCACTGTTTCCAGAGCCAATCACACCGGAAGGAGGAGGAACAGGTAGCTGTAATTGGCTGAGGTCAATCAAGACACGCCCCAGAGGACTCAAGCTCAACCAAGCCTGGCTGCTGCACAGTGGGCAGGTGGCCAGGCATGGCCACCAGAAACCTGCTCTGTGTGGCACTTAGAATTGTCCCCAGTGGGAAAACGAGAGAAAGACCACCATGTATTGGGCCACACTGTGCACTGGGCACCGAGTGAGGAGTCTTTATTATTTATGTGAACCCTCACAACAATTCTGAGACAGTCAATGCTATCCTTAAGGGAACTTCACCTCAGAGTTTGAGCATTTGCCTGAGGTCAGAGAGCTAATCTGCACGGACGCTTACCTCACGGATGCCACAGCTTCTTGGCACAGCTTGCTATCGGCCCTGAGTTCCGTCTAAGTTCAGCACGAAAATAGAGTTTAGGTTCTGTTCCCTTCAGGGTTTCGGGAGGAGCTTTGCTGTTTGGCTTTTTTTTTGGGGGGGGGGGAGAGTCATTATTACTGTTGTTTAAAAGCCATGTGGACTATTTAGACTCTGCATGTACATATATATATATATGGTTAAGACTAAAGTCAGAAGGAAAAGCAAAGCTTTGTGGGTGTTTTTTTCCACTTAAGCATCTTAATGAAGCATTTGGTTTGTGTTATCAGATGCTGGCCAAGAACCAGATCGCAGGGATGAATCATACCTGATGTAAGGTGCGTCTCGGTAGAACTATTATGTGGTACCCAGGTGTACTGCACTTTATGATACCAAATCAGATCGCCACCTGTCCCGGGTGAGCAAGCCTGATGTCATGACCTGGTGCTTGGATGCCGTTCAAAAAGCCGAGGACAAGTTATGAAAACCAGGGAAAGCAAGCAAAGCTTGGGGTCACAGGACAGCCACCCAGACTTTCCCCCCTCCCCCACCTTGCCCGCAATGCTGGGACCAGCTGGTGGAGAAATCGTCAGTCCGGGTTTCACTTTTCCCGAGACTCGTCAGGAGCTGTGGCGCCTCTGGGATGGTGAACCTTCCAGAAAGTCTGTTCCAGGGGGACTGCATGGAGGAGGAACCCCCTCATTCCCTGCAAACTGTGGGCTCTCTGTTCCGTTACAAACATTTGGACCAACAGTCCCTGACTGTGGTTCTGCTTGGGGGGAGTCTCGAGTGTGTGGGTGGGCGGGTGGGTGGAGGTCACAGACTTACACAGCCCCCTGTGGGCGGTCGTGACTGCCCGGAAGGGGAGAACCCTGGGCAGCAACACCAGGAAGAGCCCGAGAGGGAAGGTGAGTGTCCCCTCAACGCTTTGGGCTCAGGAAGTCCTGAAGTTAGGACCTCAGGACCTGCTGCCGTGGAACAGCAGTCACTCCACAGACACGCACGTCTGAATGCACGAAGGTGGAAGACAGCCCCGAAGTCCCCAGTTTCACGCAGAGTCCTTGTTCCTCGGAGCCCACGCGGACCTTCTGCTGCTCGCACGATTCCCGGTGCGCTTCACCCGAAATGTTTCGACATCCTCAAACCATTTCGTGTTTTGCTTTTACTCAAAATAATCAGTTACTTGCTAATTAATGTGAACCCCAGCGTGTAAAGGTGCAGTTCAGACCACTGAAAAGGGAAGGGACGCCATTGTAACAGTTTCTCAGAAGCAGTTTAGAAATGACAGTCTTCAGCGTCATATCTGAGGACACAGGACGCCCCACACTTGTGACGTTTACACATAGCAGTGCGCCCACGGAGGAAGAGGGGGGAAACGCCCAAACAGTATTCTCTTCTGAGGAAAACTACCCAGAGAAGTTGTCCCAGGCCCTCCCTGGCCGGTAGCTCAGCTGGTTAGGGCATCGCCCCGATACGCCCAGGTTGGGGGTTCCATCCCCCCTCAGGGCACGTGCAAGAATCCACCAATGAACGCATAAATAAGTGGAGCAACAAATCGATGTTTCTCTCTCTCTCCCTCTCTTCCTCTCTCTCTCTAAAAATCAACCAATGAAAATTAACAAAAATAATAAGTTGGCTCAGATTCATGCAGAGACAGCCATGTTTCCTGTCATGTGACCCCTCGGCCCACACACTGATTGGACCAGAGGTGGCTGCCCCGCCCCTATAAACTGATGAGAAATCTGTGATGGGGTTGGGGGGAAGGTTTTACACAATTCTCATTCACAATAAAAAAGTGGGTCATCTTGTTCAGAAAGCAGGGAAAACGCTCCATTCAGTGTAATCAAATGCAAAGCTTTTTCCTTTCTTCCCGTCTCCGGAGGTGTTTTATTTGCTATTCAATGTCATTTTAAGGAGAATATAAAATTTTAAATTTTTGCCATGAATTTTACCCTTCTTCTTTATATTGTGCAATTCCTGTTCAAATGCAGTGTCAGAGGACTTAACTCATACGCTGAATATCCAAATTACACGATGTATATGGTGTAGCTCATCCATGCAGCTACATTGCCCTCGTGCCAGCGGCTGGACAACCAGGCACACGGTTCCCTGTTTGTCATTTCGTGATGCACTCATTTTCTAAAATGCTCTCTACGTTGGGCTTACTGAAGGGTAAGGAAGGACCAAAGAACCGAAAAGGCTACCCGCTTACGTGCTTTTCCTCTTTGCCATCCTCTGAGCCTGCGTGGTTGGCTAAGACGGGAAGTGACGTGAGCGAGAAAGGTGTGGTGGGATTCCCCGGTCGCCTGTGTTTGTCACAAAGCCATTGACTTCTCCCTGTGCTTGGAGCAAGATCTGGGTGGAATAGAAGGTATGGCCATGTGGGGTCACCTCTGTCTCCCCCCTTCCTCAGTCAGAGATGAGAGGACGCCACCCACCTTTCATGCTGAGTCTCAGGACGCCCACGCCCCACGAGTTCGAGGGAACTCTGCTCATGGGGCATCACAGACACACCTGTGACTGGGACACACCTGTCGTGTGCATCTCCTCTGCTCACAAGCTTTCGGTCACAAGCACAAGTGCCAACCAGACTTTTCAACAGTTTGAGTAGCGAAGCATTAAACCAGCCCAGAGCTTTGAGCACAGGGTCCCCGTGTGACCACGCAGATCCCACGTCCAGGACAGCCGCCCTGCTCTCCGTCACAAGGGTCACGTTAGTTCGGCCAATCATATCCCCCTCGTTGAAACAGACACAGAGATGTAACAGTGAGTAAAGGCTCAGTGACTGAGCCCCAGGACAGGAAGCAGAGAAGGAAATATCTGAGCCACAAATGAAGCCCAGTAAGGACTATTCACAAACTTCCGGACCTGAGCATCTAGAACTTTCCTGAGCTTTTGATGCCCTCGCATTTCCACGTCTGTGTGGTCTGAGCTCAAGCACAGTCTCTGCACTGCCATGAGGTCTGGACCTGTGGCTGAAATGTTACTGATTACAACACTTGCCCTTGTGCTGCCCCTCCCACCACTTAGCACAATTACCGTAATTCTCTGTTCCCGCAGCGGGGGGCCTGGTAAACAATTACAGTAAATGCTTGCTGTTGGTACTGTCATTCTTGAGCAAAAGGAGGCAAGACCGCTGGAGTTTAGATCAATGAACCCTGAGAAAGAGGATGTCAACGCCCTTAGCGCTTTCAGGCGACGTGTACCTGCTCAAATAGCAAACTCCCTTCTTAGGCAAATGGAGATAGAATTAAACAATGACAGTGCTTCTTCATTTTTTTTATTATTTTTTTAAACTTTGTTATTGAAAGTATTACAGGTGTCTCGTCTTTCATCCCCCTGGCCTCTCTCCACTGGGTTCCCGCCCCACCCCAGGCCTTCACCGCCCTGTTGTCCGTGTCCGTGGTAATGCATAGATGCACACAAATTCTATGGTTAATCTCTTCCCACCCTCCTCCTCTGCCCTCTGAGATCTGTCAGTCTGCTCCATGTTTTCATGCCTCTGGTTCTATTTTATTCATCAGTTTATTCTGTTCATTAAATTACACATATAAGTGAGATCATGTGATCTTTGTCTTTCTCGGACTGGCTTATTTCGCTTAGCATGATACTCTCCAGGTCCCTCCATGCTGTCTCAAAGGGTATCCAACTGGCATAAATATATATCAGGGTGTTCTTTCTGAGTTACTTATAATAGCAAAAAATTACAAACAATCTAAATGTCCAATCATACAGGATTGGCTAAATAGACTGTCATTTGTATGATTTTTTTTTTCAGGTAGTAAAAAGTGTGTTTTTAAAAGAATGTTTTAGCAGTGGTACCTGTCAAGATGATCATAGTAACATTGCCAATTGTGTTCTGAAAATATAAATACTTATTTACTTATTTATAAATAGAACAAGGACCATAAAGTAATAAGTTACTTGTCTCTGGACTACAGGAGTAAGAATTTTTCCTATTTTTCATTTTATAATTTAAAAAAATTTTTAATGTATTTTAAGTTTTGATTAAAACAATTAATAAATTCCTTCAAAAAGTTCAATAAGTCCCATCAGTATAATTCCACACTTGGATAAGTAACCTTATAACTGTAATTGGACCTCTCATGCAATAAAGAATGATAACTAAGAGCGTGCATTTCTGGAGTCAAACGGCTCCTCATTCAAATTCCAGGCCTGCCCCTTTCTAGCTATTTGGAGCAAACACCTGCGTCAGCCTATTTTCTTATCTGTAAGATGAAGTGGTCAATAAATGACCGTTTTCAGAGTCATTGTAAGGGTTAAATGAGATGATAAATCCCCTTTGGGCAGGGCTTGTGGTCCATTCTGTAAAGTTTACATCCAAACGACGAGGGTGATGGCTGGCACAGAGTAGCTGCTCAGTACATATGAAGCGAGTGAATAGGCATGTACAAATTAGCATGTACAAATAAGCATGTACAAATAATAGGCATGTACAAATTAGCATGTACAAATAAGCATGTACAAATAATAGGCATGTACAAATAGGCATGTACAAATTAGCATGTACAAATAAGCATGTACAAATAATAGGCATGTACAAATAGGCATGTACAAATAGGCATGTACAAACACCCTTGCACGTGTGTGCACACATGAACAAATGGCAACGAGGGTCATAACAAAAATCAAACCAGTGTCATTTTCTTTTTCTCCATCATTTTGCTGACATTTGTGTGCTAATGGTATGTAAAAATGCATATCAACTTTTAAAACCTTTAGCTTTCTTTTATTAAAAGATCACAACGGCCAGGAATTCACATGTATCGTCTTCAAGTGTTCATTGTGATGAAGATCTAAGCTGACGTCGTAATTGAGAATACCTCTATTTTATCATTTTTAAATTGGGTTTATTTAATATTAATAAATAACCGATTTCCTTGGCTCAAAACTTTCAATAGTTTAAAAATGAAACGGAGGCGAATTCTCCCTTCTTCCCCTGTTGCCTTCTCTCCAAATCCCACCAATTTTTCCAAGTGGATAACCACTATTATTCATTCCTTCAGTATTTTTCCTGGGGTTTTAAAATATATATCTATAGTCAATTAAACGGTGCCCCCCCTAAAATATGTCCAAGTCCTAGGTAACCCACAGTATCTGTGAATGGGACCTTATTTGGGAAAAGGGTCTTGGCGATGTAATTAAGTGAAGCATCTCCAGATGAGATGATCCTGCACTGGGGTGGCCCCTAAACCCAAAGATAGGTGTCCTCTTCAGAGAAGAAGAAGACAGAGGAAGATTCGCACCAGAGACACAAAATGGTCATGGGAGACGCAGGCGGAGACGGACTGATGTAACCACCAGCCAAGGACACCTGGAGCCACCAGGAGCTGCATGAGGCAGGACTTCCCCAGAGCCCTGCCAGCACCTTGATGGGTCTTCGGACCTCCAAAATCGCAAAATAATAATTCTGTGGTTCACAAGCACTGCGTTTTTGGCAATGTGTTACAGCCGCCGAGGATCGAATCTGACGTAGAAGCAGAACAAGAACACCCATTGACTTCCGTTCACTAAGTTGCTCTTAGAGTTTTCATGTGTTAGCTACACTACTGTCAGAAAAGTCCAAACCCTGAATAGTTGTTAAACCATAGGAAAGTTGGAAGAAAAACATTGTCTACTCCTTGATAATACCGGGGCTTAATTATAGTTTCTTGAATTGCAGCCTCGGGGGATTTCAGAACACATAATTTAGCCTCGCTCTACCATAAAAATATTCTATTGGCGCAGACGAGATCAGGCTCTTGCATTCCGTTCCTCTTGCCCAGAAGGTAGAAGCAGTAATTCAGACTTTCAGACAGAGGGGGAGAGAATTTGCCTAAGTAGCCAACTTTGATTTCTGCGTTTTCTCATTTCTTAACATTGGGGCCGCGCTCTAAGCTGAAAATAAATGTATTTGGTTGCTTGGAGCCAAAGGCAGAAAACTGTGGGGTTCGTGACTCATGCCCAGCATTAACCGGTTCATTGCTGGATAGTAGGAATGGGAAGAGACTGGAGGTTGGGGCAGTCAGAGCAGGGAGGAGCCGCAAGGGGGGTGAGGGGACTGGGAAGGGCAGCAGCTGGCCTGTGAGCTGGACCCAGCTCCAGGGACGTTAGCACAAACCACAGGCCTGGCCACTCTTCCCCACGCATCGTCCTGTCCACTTCTCACGTGAGACTGAGGTAGCTGCCGTCCAGTTCGCAGGTGTCTCACTGAGGGCTCTGGGATGTAAAGGAACCCAGCACGCCGCCCTGATCCCATGTTCTGGGACTTCAGATGTGGCCCCCTTTTCATTAGACAGCAGCTGCTCTGGAAAGGACAGCAAATCTCCCCGGTGCAGGCGGACGACATAACCACTGGTTCCATTTCGGACGAGAGAACCAAAGAAAGCGGCACGGAGCTGGAGAACCAGAGAACCGGGTCTCCGAGGACACCGGGGCGTGCCGTGGGCGTGCCATGGGCGTGCCGTGGGTGTGCCGTGGGCACCGGCTTCTCTAAGGAAGCGCTCTCAGGCTGTGTCAGGGAGGAGACCCGAAATCGCGTCGCGCCGGGGTGGAAAGGCCAGCACAGCGCGCCCCTGGGCGAGTCCCTGATAGAGGCCACATCAGAGTAGAGTGTCCGCTGTCACAGACTGCAGCGAGGCTTATGCCAATGTACGGATGACGTCCATCGGGATGATTGCACAGAGAAGGGGGTTGAGAAGACACACTGTTGCTCGGGAAGCTGATCTCGGGTGGCCTCAAGGCTGGGCTGCCGAGGCCTCGGGGGCAGGTCTGCTGTCCTGCTGCTGAAGGTCAGCCTGCTGGGGGACCGCTGGCCGCGCGGTGTCAGGCATGCCCGGGCAGGGCTGAGCCTTGCACCTCATCTTGTTTACTTGCAGGCAGAAGAAATGAGGCAGCTCTTTCTCTGTAGAACCCCATGGCCCAGCGGGTGCCAGAGCTGAGGCCTGCCGTGTGGCGTGTGCTCATTTCTTTCCTGGGTCAAGGCTGTAGAACGGACTCGGGTTCTGAGCAATAGGAACTCTGCACCAGGCATCAGCCGGGCTGTGCTCAGGCCAGCCTCACCCCACGTCGGCTGCTGCTGGTGTTCGAGGATGAACCCACGGCACACGCAGCTCTGGGCACTGAGACCCGGGGGTGCGGAGGGGCTGGGGGCAGGTGGTCTAAACTATAGGATGTTTCTCCCGACGTTAAACAGCATCAGAGGCTGGCATTGCCCTACTTAACCTGAGGGTGAGTTTAAGGCTGCCCTGTGCTGGGAAGGACTGCCCGTCGGTGGCCCGTGGCACTGGGGTTTGGAATGACCTCTGTGGGGCACAGAGCCAGCTGACAGATGCAATCATGACAGTTCAAACACATTTCTGTTTGACCAACCAAGAATTCATGACCTACCCTGTGTTCTGTTTCAGGACTAGAGAGATAAAAATAAAAACAGTTGCCACCCAACAAAGCAAAGTAAATTAACTATAGGTTATTAAAACTAATGAGAAAATTAAATAAGTTGTCAGACCCCAAATCAACATGAAAAATATCGATGGTAAAAATGATAGGAAATCCAGGAGTTGTTTCGAAAGAATTGGGCAGGGAGCAGGGATGAGGTAGGGTAGAGAGAGAGAGACCACTCACGAGTTAGTAATTGTTGGAGGTTGGGTTTGGGGACGTGAGGGTCCCTCACTCGCTCAAGTTGTATATACTTTTGAAACTTTTCACTATAAAAAGGTGTGTGTTTTTTTTTTAAGTATCCCATTTAAAATAACCAAAACTATCAAACCCATTAAATTAAACCTTCCAAGAAATGTGGTGTTCCTATATAAATAAATCTGCAGCAGGAAAAGCTAACGACCCAAATAGACAAATAGAATGTTCCCGGCTGGGAATCCTTGTTATCATAACAACATCACTTCTCAGCCTATTTAGTCCATAAATGCAATGTGATTTCAATAACAATTTCAGCAGAAATGTACTGAAACTTGATTTTCAAGTTCATACCAAAAAAAAAAAAATTTAAGAATAGCAATGCAATTTTAAAAAGCAAAATGAACGAGAAGGAAATTGTCTCACCAAGGACCAAAACATGTCACAAAGCTATGATTAAGAGACGTGATTTCGGCATTAAAAAGGACAGGTACTAACAGAGGAAAACAGGGACTCCAGAAACAGACACACGTATGTGCGGAAATCCGATTTAACATACAGACAGCATTTCAAATCCTTCCCTTCCTGATTGAAGGCAAATTCCGTCTTTCATTTGTTAAAAATGCGGCTGTGAATATTTACTTATGTCTCTATCTATCCTACGTCTATATGTGTGTAGTCATATAAAGTTATGCATTTCTTCTAAATACCTATTTTATATTTTATGCATTTGCATTTGAAAAATGTTTAATTAATGTTTGTTGATCTATTCCATGTAGATAAAAGTTACAGCGACATAATCTCTAAATACAGTCACAGTCTGAGGGACTGCAGGTTGAGTCTGGGGAGAACATAATTCAGCCCATAATGGTGTTTTCCTGGCGGTGGACAAGTGAACCAGAAGGCAGCTTTGTCCCTCAGCCCTGCAGGGACCAGCACCAACAGGTCCCATCCGATCAAGAGCTGGTGACATTCTAACCCGGGGCTCTTGCAGGGGGCATGTGGTTGACCTCCCCACGGTCCGCTCCCCCTGACGGGGGATGGTGGGAAGAAGGGCGAAAAGAGAGCACGCCCTTAGTCCCTTCATGTCAAAACAAGGACAGTCGCCACTCTTGAGATCTCATTTCATCCCCACAGCAGCCAATAGGCGATGGGCCTACCGAGATTAGCTTTGTTTCTAAGATAAAAAACGGGGTTGGTGTGGTGACCTGACCTGCTAAAGGTCACTGAGCTGGGACATGCCTTGACCAGGCCCCTCTAACTCCAGAGCCCGTGCCCTGAATCCCCACACCGCTCTGTTTCCCCTCGGGTTGTCCCTACTACTGCTGTGCTTAGAAACACTCCCAGCTCTCACAGAACTCAAAGTTCTGGCAAAAATCTCCTACCCAGGAAGTCCTCCTCTGTCCAGGTTCCCAGTAGTCTGCGAGCCCTGCCAGTCTGAACGTCTCCGTCCGTGGTGCGGACGTGACGGCGGGCAGCGGCCCAGTCTGGACGTTCTCGGGGTTCCCTTAGAGCAGGAACACCTGCAGCCTTCTCAGGCGGCCCCAGCAGGGAGGTAGAAGAGGGGAGAAGACAAGGGGGGCGATGACCCACGCAGGGCGGTTTGGGTCCCAGCTCCCGCCAGCACCCAGGGTGGGTTCCGGAGAATGAGCTGAGCCGAGTAAGAGATGTGGTCCAGCGGCTGCCCAGGTGGCTGCGCCCAGTGGGACAGAGACAGGAGGGCAGAGAGGTCTCCCCGGACAGCATGAGCATCAGGAGAGCAGAGCATCAACAGTGTCAGCACCAAGACCCTCGTCCTTCTCCACCGTTGGCTACCATCGCTCCCAGCGACAGAATCCCGCCACGCGGCAGAGGCTGAGTGGTCTGCCAACGTCACATGAGAAACATCAGTTTCATTCTGAGAGCCCTGCCCGTCTTCCACATGGAAAGAGAGACACACAGTCAGCAGGTTCCAAAGAAATTCAAGACCTGGGAAGTTGTTTTTAAAAAAGAACACAGCCCTGGCCAGTTTTGCTCAGTGGTTAGAGCGTCGGCCTGCGGACCGGAGAGTCCTGGGTTCGGTTCCCGCTAAGGGCACGTACCTCGGTTGCAGTTTGTCCCCAGCCCCGGTTAGGGTTGTGTGGGTGGCGACCACTCGATGTGTCTCTCTCACATCGATGTTTCTCTTTCTCTCTTCCTCCCTCTCTCCCTCTCGCTCTATCTGAAGATAAATACAAAAATGTCCTCGGGGGAGGATAAAAACAACAACAACACAAATTGTGCAGAAATTGGTGCTGCCGATCCCGGGCCTTGTCTATAATGATACGCCCAGGGTTCCTTAACCGCGGGTCTGTGAGCCACGGATGGACATGCACCCCGCCGATGCAGTTATTTGCGGAGAAAACCTTGAGTCTGGCTCTTTCCTGAACACACTGTTCTGTCTTCACTGTGCCAGAGGATGGAGATCCCCGGGGTTCTCACAAATCATCTGAGCTGGAAACGCCTGGGTGGAGCAGAAAGTTCAAAGAATTCACTGGGGGGAAATTGCCTTATTTTTCATAGATTGTCCAAGCAGCACGAGCACACTCGAATGAAATAAATTTTCCTTCAGTAGCTGCCACAAGAAGCCGTGACAACGTGTTGGCACTGTCATAACAGAAATGCGTTTGTTTTGAGGGGTAAAACCTATGAATTGGAAAGAATAATCTTTATTGCTCAGCAGATGGGCCCTAGCACACCCCCGAGTGACATTTTTTAAGGGTGTTTCCTCCGTTTTGTGGATTGGCCAAATCGTAACCCCCTGAGGACTTCCCCTGGCCACCTGGCACAAGTGTGGTCAAGCAGAAGTTCGGCTTCCAGTGGGCAGGTGGGCGCGGCTGAGAAGGACATGAAGGCAGGTCCAGCGGGTCCCCAGCCCTGGCAGGACGGTGGGACTGGGAGCAGGTGTGTGACCCCAGGTCCACCATCGATCACTTTGAACCTGTCTCTAGTTACATAACACGCACCGTTCCGAACGGCATGGGTGACTAAGACAGAACAGACGCTAGAAATATGTACGAACATCGGTTATTTTGAATTTCAAATATTCTAATAGGACAGAAACGGATCTGTTTTCCTCGTTGTTCATTCAAATATATTCTCGTCCTGTCGTTGGATCATTAATTTCCCGCCCGCCCTGCGCTGAGTCATTCCGCTTCCTGGAGCGTTTCTCCTTTCTCCTTCCGAAAGGACCCAAAGAGAGCCTGGCGCTGGGACGGCAGGGCGGGAGGCTGTGCGGACAGAGATCGCCTTTCCAAGTGAATTCCACAGGACTTCGGGGTCTCCAGCCATTGACGCAGGCCCTGGCGACCCGGGGGCCACACCGCCCACAGCCTACACCACGTCTGTCCTGGTACCATGTTTGGTGCCTCCTCACGAATGTTTGAAAGTTTGAGACTGTGAGATGAATAATGATTAACCAAGACTGAGCATTTGGAGTTTCCCGGTTGAAAGCACTCAGGTGGAACCCAGGGCAGAGGTGCCAAGGAGAGGGACCCCTGTGAACAGAGCAGCGACAGTCACACTGGTGAACACGGGAGGGACAGGGGTCTGGACATCGTCAGTACAGAGGGGCTATGAACAGACTGTGTCTCACACCCGCTTTTTAAAAAGTGAGAAGGTTTGGGCCCAGCCAGTGTGGCTCAGTGGTTGAACGCGGGCATGTGCCCTGACCGAGAATGGAACCGGGACCTCTCAGTCCATGGGACAACGCTCAATCCACCGAGCCACACCTGTCGGGCTCAGTGTTTGTCTTTTAAATGACTTCTTTCCTATCTTGGTTTTATCTTGACCTTATTTATCATGGTTACAGGTAAATAAAATTCCTGTGTTGAAGTCCTAGCCCCAAATATGTCAGAATGTGACCTTATTTGGAAATAGGGTCATTACAGACGTCATTAGTTAGGGTGAGGTCATAATGGACTAGGGTGGGCCCTAATTCAATACGACGGGTGTCTTTATGAAAAGGGGACACACAGAGGGAGAACACATGTGACAGTGAAGACTGAGATCTGGGTGATGTTTCTACAAGCCAAGGAACCCCAAGACGGCCGACAAGGCAGCGAAGCCGGGAGAGGCCAGGACAGCTCCTCGCTCGGAGACTCGGAACCAGCCTGCTGACACCTCTTCCCAGCCTTCCAGCCTCCACACTGAGGCCAGCACCTTCTGTCCCTTGCCCCCACTCTGCTGTTACGGTGGCCCTGGGCATTGAAAACTATTTGAGGTGGCTTTTCTTTAGACTTTTACTTGATTTGACCCTTACATTTAGTCTTGTCATTGTTACAACTCTTTCATTTCTTTAAAGTTAAATGTTATCTGAAGATCTGAATCTTTCATTTCTTCCAACTTTATCTCTCTTGCTCCCTTAATTGTGTGTGTTTGTTCTGTGGGCCATGCATCACCCTGGCCTCTGGCCCTGTCAGTGGTTTGCCAGGTTGTCACTGCCTTTGTCTCTGTTGTCAACGTGATTTCTTCTCCCGCTTGTGTGAGGGCCCCCAGAACAATGGCGGGCATTGTGGGCACCCCACAGGGCCCGGGGTGCCTCGTACTTTTTTCCCTTTCCTTCTGTTCTCCAGCGCCCCTTAACAGATCCTCCGTCTCCTTCAAAGTTGATTCTCTAAATAGTTTCAACTTGTTTATCTTGCAACTCTCAAGCCAAAAAATTCCCCCGTAGGACAATGACGATTCTCCCAGATTAAACATTCAATTGTTAGACTATGGTCCAGCTAGTGTGGCTCAGTGGTTGAGCGTCGACCCTTGCACCAAGAGGTCACTGGTTTGATTCCTGGTCAGGGCACATGCCCAGGTTGTGGGCCCGATCCCCAGTGGGGGGCATGCAGGAGGCAGCCAGTCGATGTTCTCTCTCATTGATGTTTCCATCTCTCTCTCCCTCTCCCTTCCTCTCTCTAAAATCAATAAAGAAAAAAAAATTTAATCATGAGACTACGGTGTTTTGCTACATTCTACACCATCGAGTCCCTTTAGGAGAAAGAGCCCCTTCCCAGGCATGCCACTCTCCAAGTCACAGGGCCCGCGCTCAGACACCTGTGCTGGGCTCAGTGCTCGCTCCAGGCTGTGCCCCTGGTGCAGCCAGTTCTGCCTGGAGAGGAGCATTCTCTGAAACCCACGCCTCCCTCTCTAACCCCTGGGTGCAGGGACAGTCGCACGCTCGCTGAGCCATGCGACAGCAGGCCAAGGCTCGGGCAGGGTGTCGGGGAACTTCCCTCCGGTCTCCGTGGACGGAAGCCCAGCAGAGGCTCTGGGTCAGTCTCTCTGGGTGTGTTTCTAGGCAACCTGCCTCGAAAGTGGTGTTTCCAGTAGGCCTGACACTCACCAATATGCAGAGATATGTTTCTTTAAATGCCCAATACCGGAAAGAGAAGATCGAACAAAAAGGAATTCTCTAGAAGGTTGATGGGCTCCTGGACGCCATGAGAGCTCTTAACGGGGACTCGGAAAGATGCCCTCGGTCTGCAGACATGGTAAACTCTGGGATCCAGACCCTAGGGCAGCCCTGGTGCCTGCGTACCCCACACGGCAGTGCGTCAGCCCCCCTTTGCCCTTAGAAGTGTCTGGAGTCCACCTTGGCTTACCTCCTGCCCTAAGACCTCCCCGGATGGAGGCATTTCTTGACCCTCTGGCTCCCTCCCTCCTCTCTCTTTCCGGACCCCTTCCCTTTGTGCGGCCACCAGAGCTGGACAGATCCCTGACACGCAGGGATCCCTAACACTTTTTGTTAGTGATTTCTCCAAGGATCTCCCACTGCCCAGCTGGGTCTGTCAAAGCGGGCCCCCACCATGCTCCTTGCTGGGACTTTCACCTGCCGAAGAGGCCGGGCCCTGTGGGGAGCTCGACCCCTGACCCCTTCCCACCAGGCCCCAGCCCTTTCTTTGGTGAGGCACAGCAGAGCAGAGCTCATCAATATGCAAGAATGTGTTTGCGTGTCTCCAGGCCTGAAAGAAAAAACGTTTGCAGCAAGCTTTAAGACGCAGATGACGTTGCTTTCTCTTCTATCCCTCAAATGTTATAAATATTTTGTTCTGGTTTTAACAAAGAAGAAAACTGTATTTTACTTGCCAAACGTTATAAAGTTCATCTGGGAAATAAATTCTTAGGAATACCAAATAAACTTCTGAAAAACAAAGAGAATCAAGTGAGAATAAAAAATATTACAAAGCAAAACAAAAAAACAGCAAAGACCAAAAAACCAAACCGGTACAGTGGCGTGTTCGGAACAAGGCAACCGAGTAGAAACGAGCACACGTGTTGCGAATTTACAAATTAGGAAGGAAATGAGAGATTTTTTCTCTTTTTCAGCAAAATCATATTTATACAATTAGCTAAAAATTTGGAAGACAGAATTAAATCCTTGTTTTTCCTCTTAAACCAAAAGGAATTCCAGACAGATGAAGGACTCATACAAAATAAAGCCATACATAGAATAGAAAAAATACTGCTGAAAGCTTTATATACATCAAAGTGGAATTGGGACAGATTAGCTTGACACCGAAGACAGACGTGTCCAGGGGACGGTTTGAGCAGGACCGTGACGTTGACAAGGCCGGAACGGAGCCAATGGTGGCCCGCATACACACCACACGTGAAAATAGCCAGAAGTTGTAAGTCAAGCTAGCACACTGTTAAATTAAATGTCTTATCCTTCTAACTTGACAAATATACTGTCATAACAAACAACAAAAACACAAAAAATTGCGTAAAGCTGTGGTTGTTATGTGACTGGAAGTTGGCAAAACATCAAAGACTAACTGCAATCGTCATTGTATCTGGGAGTCTGTTGCTGGGCCAGCGGTATTTGTTAAGTCACACAACAAGTACACACCTAACTGTTAAAATATGTTCTAGTTACTCTATGAAAAGTACTTTCTTCCTTCACGTCAGCAAACACCGCTGTATGTTTTTTTTAATTTCCCACGTAATTTGTATCCCATTGATATAATGATCTAGGTCAGCGGTTCTCCACCTTCCTGATGCCGCGACCCTTTAACAGTTCCTCATGTTGTGGTGACCCCCAAACATAACATTATTTTCGTTGCTACTTCATAACTGTAATTTTGCTACTGTTATGTCTTAGGCGACCCCTGTGAAAGGGTCGTTCGACCCCCAAAGGGGTCGCGACCCACAGGTTGAGAACCGCTGATTCTAAAAGATTAAAAAATAAAATTTAATTGCATTCCAAATGTATAAAATTTGAATTATTTTCAAAAATATAAGTTAAATGAAGATAAGGAGTATAAAATTGTTTTCATGAGTTTTTAAGTAATACTTTTCTTCTAAAATAGCTAAGATTATCTACTAAAATTGAAAGATGAAGTTTAAACTAACAGCTATCAGGATTTTAAATCCAATTATTTATGCACAGCTGAAATTTTAAATTTACTTTCATTACATCTCACATATTTTAATAAAAATGACACTATTTAGTGCAAAATTCACTGCCTTTTTTTAAAAAAAATTTTTTCCCTTTATTGATTTTAGAGAGAGAGGAAGGGAGAGGGAGAGAGAGATAGAAACATCGATGAGAGAGAACATCTATTGGCCGCCTCCTGCATGCCCCCCACTGGGGATCGGGCCCACAACCTGGGCATGTGCCCTGACCCGGAATCGAACCGGCGACCTCTTGGTGCATGAGTCAAAGCTCAACCACTGAGCCACATTGGCCGGGCCCAACATTCACTGTCTTTGTTGCCAATAGAAAGAAATGGAAGCATGCTTCACACCTGTTATGTTTACACACGTGTATGTGTGTGTGCGTGTGTGTGACATGAATCCTTACAGAGACAGTGGCGGTATGTACACATATCTATGGAGACAGAGACACTACGAATTAATCAGCATCGGAACACACTCCTCGGCCACCGTGTGCAACTGTGAATGTCACACTAATCTGAAAAGACCTCCAGATTCAAGAATTTGTACACACCAAGAAGCAGGAAAATGGACACGCCATCCAACCAAGAGATTGCTCTTCAATATGTAACAGTGTGTGTCGTTCGTACCGTCCGAGAAGCAGTGTTTGACCAATCTGCGTTTTTCCCCCCGAAATCGCATGCGTGCCGCCCCGTGCTGCCCACTGAGAACAGCAGCCCTTCCCAGCTGCGTCTGCAGCACGACACACACCATCCCAGTGTGGGCACACCGTCACCTTTGCTTCGACGACGTGGACAACAGGTGAGCCACGACCCCGTGTCCCAGGGCTGCACACCCACCCACGGGAGCATCGCTGTGACAACTTTCAAACGTCACCTTCTTCCAAAACAAACTAAACCGAAGCAAAATCCATGAATAAAGTAAAAAGCAAACTACAATATATCTGTGCAGGATAACAAGAAGCCAAGGAGTAATGTCATAACTGTGTGTTAAAACAAAGTTTACAAATATTTTTATAAGTGCCCCAAAATAAAAGTGTAGAGATAACAGTGACAAACAATTCACAAAAGAAAAACTATAGATGATAAAAAAAAAAAAATACACTTGTACATGACATATACCTTTGTCATTCGAACTGATCCATGGGCCTCGCGGTCCAGGTAAGATCCTGGGTGGCCTAACTTGGGCCCGTGTTTGCACGTTTGGAAGAAGACCTGCACTCTGAGAGGAGCGGGAATGGGAGCCTGCAGGGAGAGTGTCAGGAGGGGAACTGTGAGGGGCCGAGGGTGCAACTTCAGGAAGCAGGCTGGGGGTTGGGGAGAGAGCCCAGGTCACAGAGAGATCCAAGGAAGGGACTCGCTTGTGTCACCAGGAGCAGAGGGGAAGGGGAATGCACTTTGCTCCATGTCACGGGTTTTGTCACAGATTTGTCGCAGGTGATGGATGACAGAGAAGAACCACTGTCCCCGTTGCTCTGGGGACCCGTCTCATGCCAAGTGCTGTGCTAGACGCTTTCAGGGGCATCTGCTTGAAACCTGACAGCCTTTTGCTCATGGGCACAGAGACATGGGCCCATGAGTGAGGCACCCCTGAAAGAGTGAGTCAGTGAGCGGTGGCTGAGCCAGACGCAGATTAGCAGGTCAGGGACCTGACACTATTTTAATGACCACATCCTGTTCCCGCGCAGAAACATACGTCACCGGCTGTGCTCGGTTATTGGACTCGACATCGCTTCTTCTTTTCTAAGACACAGAGCTGCACATTTTTTTGCTACCATTATTAATTTAAACTAGCAATAAACATTTAACTAGATTTTAGGACAAATAACCAGGGAACCTAAAAATAACTTATTTTTATTTGCCATCAACTATGCTCAGCGCCTTTCTGCGTAACAAAGGACTTCCTAAGTCATTATTAAAAGGAAATGTCTCAGAAACCAGCCCTGCTTGCCACCGTGTCATAGACTTACATCGTAAATAACAGAGGCCCAGATAAAATGATAACACCCTTTTTTCTCGGTCATCTTCTCCAAAGCCACACTCTCAGTGGAATACTATGCTGAAGAAAGTGGCACTAATTTTATCCTAGCTTTAACTAAACGGAGATAATTACAACCCTGGATTTTAGTTTAAAAATACTATTGGGTTGTGTTTAAAATAATAATACAAAGACCGTTCCCTATGGACGCTGTGGATCATCGCAGTCTGCTGCTGTCCGGGCCCCCCACCCGCAGAGGGCCGTCTCTGGGCCACAGAGAACCTTCTGGAAAGAACAGTGGATCTTGGAAATAGCAAAGTGCCAACAGAAGTGTTCTCCCTTGCCGCCCAAAGGTGATCCCCAACGTAGGAGTTCTGGATCCCATCGGAAACGTACCTGCTTCTGCTTAATCAGCGCTAAGGAGAAGAGCCAGGGAGAGCGGGCATGTAAACCTTCTGGAGTCCGGTAGGGAGTTTATGCCACAGACCCTCAGGGCAGCCAGCTCTGGCCAAGGTCACCTTCTCTGCCTCCCAAACTCTTCACGGACAGTCAGTGTCCCTGCCTGAGCCACGCAGACTCCAGGTCGTGAGAAGATCACCTTCCGTCCCTCTTCACCCTCCTCCAGCAGCTCATCTCGAGGCCTGGTTACTGATACTGTTATTGTCGTGGTTGTCAAGGTTACGACTGGCGCCGAGCTGTTCTGCCACCGGGACAGGGGAGCGAGTCTCAACCTCTCTCCACTCCTGGCGCGCGTAGACCAATTACTCAAATTCTGCCGCACGCCGAAAAAGAGTTTCTGCCCATCTGGCAAAAGAGATGGGTATAATTTTGGTTCATTCACACTAGACGGCCACTGTTGTCAGGCTTTGTCATTATTTAGTTGGCAGTCTAAGGGAAAAGAGGTCGGTTCCCCTGACTGAACAGTGGGATGTCGCATTTTTTCATTCATTAGGGACACCGGCATACGCCAGAGACACGCTGGGGGAAACCGCGGAGATGGAGAGACCGAAGACTTGTTGCAAAAAGAGCTAACGATAGAAATAGCCAGACTCCCAACACTTGTAGGCAAGTGGGTGATTTTAGTGACATATCTTTGGCCAAAATTCGAAGGAGGCCCTGAGATGCTGTGTGGCCGTGGGTCATGCCGCTGGTGCCCCCGCACGGTTGCGGGTCAGCACGCGGTCTAGGATCACATCACACGCAACAGCTCTGCCTTCGGAGGTTCAGGATAAGAAGGCTAAGAGAGCCCTGGCTGGTTTGGCCCAGCGGTTAGAGCATCGGCCCGCGGACCAGAGAGACCCGGGTTCAGTTCCCGCTAAGGGCATGTACCTTGGTTGCAGTTTGTCCCCGGCCCCGGTTGGGGTCGTGTGGGTGGCAGCCAGTTGATGTGTCTCTCTCACATCGATGTTTCTCTCTCTCTCTTCCTCCTTCCTTCCCTCCCACTCTATCTGAAGATAAATGCAAAAATGTCCTCGGGTGAGGATAAAAAAAAAAGAAGCCTAAGAGGGCAGACACACAGTAGGTGCTTGTTAACGATCTGTTTCAGGAACGCTAAGGAAACTCGGTCACGAGACCTCTCTGTTTCCGTGACCGTTTCTGACAAACAGCGCAGTCTACCTGTGAGATCGTGAACTGCTACATCGTCACGGCCACCCCTGCAGGAGAGACGCCCCTGGCTTAGGCGCCAGACCCTGTGCTGGGCAGCTGCTGGGCGAACTTCCAGGGATGCTCCATCCAGCCACGGCCCAGGAAATCCGCCGCAAAATCCCACAGGGAGGCTTGTCTGTATAGGACGGTGATGCTCAGAATCAGGCAGGAAGACGACCCTGGTCTGGTTGGAGGGAATGGAGTGCAGGCTGTGTTACATGTCAGTCCCCGGGATGGACACGCCCAGCCCCAGCAGGCCAGGCCAGGGGTGGAGGTGGGAAACACCAGACCATTCCACAAGGAAAACAGGGACCAAAGCTTAGGTCCAGGCCCTGCAGTGGGTACAGTGTCTCGGGGCTCAGAAATGAAGGAAGCCCCACCCCGTCAGAGTTGGCCTGGTTGCAAAGGAGGAACCTTGCTCGGCCTCTCAGCGTTAGTCTGGCTGAGTTTAAATATGTGTCCAATAAGGAGAAGCGAGGAAGGAATGTCCCCGAGACCCCGGCCGGGAAAGAAGAGTGTCCTCAAGACCAGGAGATGTTAAAGAAGTGGGGGGAACCAACATAGGACATAGGATTGGACTGAAGTCATTCCCCCAAGGCTATAAAATTGTTTGAGTTGACCCAACAGGACTATAAAAACTGCTGTTGTAAAAAAACAGGTAGGAGGGGGTATTCATTCGGATTGGTTCCCACACTTAATTGCTTTTGAAATCAGATTTCGGGTAGATCAGTGAATAGCGCGTATACAAGAGGAGACGATCACAAAGAAACTTGGTTTGAAACAGTGTTACTGTAGACGCTCCATTCTTGAGCCCACCATCAGCTCCTGCTACAATCAGGAGAAACTACAGAAGACTTTGAAGTGGGACAAAACGTAAAATGAAAACATGGCTGTGTTTTGCCTAGCATACCTTTCCCCAGCCCCCGCCCGCCGTCTCTGAGCGAGGGTGCACTTCTGTACGTTGTAGAAAATTGACGCTACTGCAAATTGTGTTTAGCTATGACAATGCCGGGATGAGCCATCGGGCTTTGGTCACTTAAAAGGGGCACGTGGGAAGGAAGGGCGTGCTGACCGACCGAGCCTCCGTGGTCAGCAGGGACGGTGTCCAGAGGAGAGGTTTGATGCAGTTATCCTACAGCAGAAAGAGCAGCCCCCCTGACCCACAAATTGTTATGAGTCCGTCAAATAAACGACAGATGTGATAGCCCTTGCGAACTTTAATTCGAAATAAAGGAGAAGGTATGACTGAATTGGCAAACTGAAGTCCACTCATTTTGATTACATGCATATGTATACATGTGCATATATATGGAATATGTGTGTGTGTGTGTGTGCATAAATATTCAGAACAGCTGACAGTGAAATGTTCCAAATACCTATGGAATTTGTAAAGTTCGTCCCGTGCAAATCTTGTTGAGTGTTGGTATGCCCAGATTCTACTCAGCAGGGAAAGAGGGGCGTGGGTGTGAAGCCCGGCTCACCAGCTGGCCACCATTTGGGGACAACTGACTCCTGTCTTGCAGGACAGCTTCAGAGAGACTCTCAGAAGTGGCTGCAAGTCCCAGCTCCCCACCAGAGGGACGAGAAGAGAAGAGTGGACCCTCCAGCGTCCACTCTGTGGATCAAAGCTCGCTCACTGGAGCGTCCGGGCCCTGAACTTCGGGGTTAGGCATGCACAGGGTCCCACGTGGCCAATCCTTGGTGACAACAGGGGTGCCCAGAGGCAAGGGACAAGAGACATGTGGTGTGGGTGTGAGGAGGGGCTCTGTGCAGTCCTACCCTATAGCCACACGATGGACTAGAACAGCCCCCTTGATGTGTCCCCAAAGTGACAGTGGCTTGGGTCCCCGTCATTGCCAGGGCCACTCTGGTCAGATATTGAAGCAAGCACAGACGTGGGGAGGAGCATAAACCAGTCCCAAAGCCACAGTAACATTCCCATGGTCTTCATACATAAATCTATCTTGGCTTCTTTCCTGGTTTTTCCATGAGAAAAATGTCCCATCACTTCCGTACTCATGCTTCAAATGAGACGCCTCCATTTTTCATCCCTCTCCCTTTGTTTCATGAATCAACATGAAGTATATTTTAGACGACTCTTTAAGGAAAGTCCCATTTTCAGCCTATTCACTAACCTCAGAAAAATCACCTCTTACGTGGGAAAGTTCACTGTCGTAAGTTTAAATGGTCCCCAGAGCCAATAAAATCCTGGTCCTCGGACCTGTAAATATTTCACAACCCACTTCCTGTTAACAGACCCTAAATCTTCCATGAGGAAGGAGTCGTTACGTAGAGGAATGAGCAGATGTGTCTTATTTTCTGATGTCTGGAGGAGTGCATATTTCCACTGGGATTAATGGCGGTCCCTCTAACTCAAGTCCCTTTGAAATAAATCCGCAGCCGCAGCCAGAGGAAGGCTGGCCGCGACTCTCAGATGTTCCCTTTCAGCAGCAGCTTCCTATTGCTTTGGATGCTGGGTTTGGTCTCTGATTCAGGCATCACACGTGTAGTCTCTTCCCTGATGCCAAACCGTGTTGACGTGAGCTTCCTGGCACACGTTCACCACGGCGTGGCAGGCGACTCACGTGGCCGATGAAAAGTCCCTTGTACGTGGAAAGAACTGCACCGAGTGGTCCAGGTAACACCTCCCTGGAGATAAGTTCATGATCACCGTAATCATCATTCCCAGAATCTGGTTTTGTTTGTTTGCTGTGTCAGCTACCAAGCAAGCTTTCCTCCCATCCGCATCACCCCGAGTCGTGACTGGGAACCCCCCCCCCGGAAATCTCAGGGAGACCACATCCAGATTCTGCTTTCTCTTTGATCTATAGCTGAGTGTCCGTCCAGCTACAAGCGAACAAAGCTCAGATTCAAACCGGGGAGCTGCGTCTCCTGCCCCCACGTACAACGTTGCAGTCTTTGCGGAGTTATTTCGTCGCCCAAGGATCCCGTGTTGCACAGACAGGGGATGGTAGGCAGGCGGTCTTTGCAGTGGGTTCTCGGCCGCTCCCCTGACTCCGGTTCCCAGACTCCCTCACTCTTGGACAAGGTTTGACTGAGAGAAATCACTGGAGCCATAGTCCGGACCTTAAACAAGCCAGGGTCCGTTCGGAAAGCTGGCTCCTTATCACAGAGCTCCGCTGCGCCCAGCTGGCGTGCAGTGCCCTGAGGCACGCAGGTGATCACCAGGTCCAGGACCCCGGGAGAACCGAGCCTCCAGCCGATGCTCCGGTTCTCAGAAGTCCGTCCATCTCCTCAACTCGGACTCTGGCAACGCTGCCCTCCGTCCTGCATCTCCTGTTCTTCCCCTCGCCCATTTCCCTGTGTATTTCTGTAGAACGAGCAGATTAGCGATCCTTTGGCTTCTTTGTACCCCCAGGGTTTTAGATTTTTATCAAGCAGTTTATCACAGTATTGTCTTAAATAGCTCCCTTTCTCAGAATAATTCTAGTTCTAGTCATTAAGAGAATGAAATTATGACAGATAGATAGATAGACGTTCCTTAAGAATACGATGTCTCCAGGTTTCCAGGATAACAGGGTCCCAATTATTTGACTCTCTGTTAGGCAGAAGCTCCCAGTTTCTATGGCAATGTAGCCCCTGCAGCCATACCTGCCTGTTCTGAGATCCCTTCTAATTGGACTATGACATTTGATATCCAATTCTGGATACACAGCTGGGGGACTAGCACATCATTCTGACAGCGTTTCAGTGACATACAAATGGCCAAGCACTCAGATTGTACATCATACACATCAGTAGGGTTTCAAATATGCAGAAGATGGGAATGCCGTGTTAGCTCTCTTCAGAGCTCACTCAGACCGCCCGGGGGAACGTGACAGGGATGCGCAGCTCACGGCCAAGTCCACTGTGGAGGCAGACCCCTGGGAGGACCACAGGCCCGTATTTAAGGCTCCCTCCTCCACCTCATCCCGATCAGAAAGTCTGTTAGTAAAACAGCGAGACTCCGCTCTGTGCGGCTTTCTACCCAGCCGATTTCAGGGCACAAAGTGCGAGGAATAGCAAGCATTTTCTAACCTGTGCCCGACTCGCCTTCTAATCCTCCAGGAAATGCACTCCCCTGCATGACCTTTGTCACTGGGGAATTAGAAAGAAGACAAGGAAAAGCAGGTGCAGCTCGGGCATCGGCTGGGAACCTCACAAGTTCCCGAGCTAGGGCCCCAGGACTGAGCTGGGCCCTGAGGAAGGGGTTCAAGGGTCTCATGCCAGATATGGGAGGCCATTCTCACACACACACACACACACACACACACACACACACACACACACACACCACACACCACACACACCCCTTACACAAATTACACACCCCCCCCACACACACACACCACATGCACGCACGCACAACACCCACACAACACACACCCCCACACCCACACACCACACACACACACCCCACACATACACACCACACACACACCACACCCCCACACACACACACCACACACACACACCCCACACATACACACCACACACACACCACACCCCCACACACACACACACACACGCTCAGCGTCATTTGCCGTTCTCTGCAGAAACACCTGCACAGCCCAGGGGAGGGGAGCCACGGAAGGGCCGCTCTGGAGGAACCCGCCCTCCACGGGCTGCCCGGCTGCCGGCCTGGTCAGAGGCCTCGGTGCACAGCTGAGCGAGATGCCCGTCACCACGTGCATTTACAGGAGAACCGCAGGGCTCAGCCTCCTTCAGAGGCAAACCAGCGAAGAAGGAGAACTGAGCTGCGGGGGGCGAGCCCAGGAAAGGGGGCCGCATGGTGCTCAGCCTCCCACTGGTCCGTGAGGCCCTGACCGCATCCAGGTTCCTCGGCAACACCATCAACGCGCCTGGAGCTGAAGCACAACCACGACCGCACGCCTCCACGAGCCCAGCACCGGCCTGTGGGTGGCGTCCAGGGCCAGGCTGAGCCCTGTGCACACGAGCCCAGCACCGGGCTGTGGGCGGCGTCCGGGGCCAGGCTGAGCCCTGTGCACACGGGCCCAGCACCGTCCTGTGGGCGGCGTCCGGGTCCAGGCTGAGCCCTGTGCACACGGGCCCAGCACCGTCCTGTGGGCGGCGTCCAGGGCCAGGCTGAGCCCTGTGCACACGAGCCCAGCACCGTCCTGTGGGCGGCGTCCGGGGCCAGGCTGAGCCCTGTGCACACGGGCCCAGCACTGTCCTGTGGGCTGTGTCCAGGGCCAGGCTGAGCCCTGTGCACACGAGCCCAGCACCGGCCTGTGGGCGGCGTCCAGGTCCAGGCTGAGCCCTGTGCAGAGAAGGTACTGATGATGTCGGACCTTGGCTGGATGCCTTCAGCGTGTCTGGCAGCATCCACACTCTGCGTCCGTTACGGGCTGAATTGTGTCCTCTCCAAATTCACGTGTGGAAGACCTAACCCCTCGACCTCGGAACAAGAGGACGCACTCCACGAGGTCTACGAACACAGGATCTTAAAGCCCGCCCTGTCGCTCTGAGGGGATAGAAGGGGACCAAATGAACACTTCCTGGAACTTCCCTCTGTGTGGACACTGCTCTCGGGCATCGGAGGGGTCCAGCCGTAGAAGACACAGTCCCTCTCGTGAAAAAGATGAAAAACCAGCCTGCAGAAACTCAAATAATTAAAATTCTGCGTAACAGCCACAGATGACAGTTGGGTACCACTTGGCAGTGCGGGAACAACTGCCAGGTGAGTTTGACAGGCGACATCGTTGTTTGTAGAACACGGAATTGTAGCGATCTCCCACAGACATCTCGAAGCAGGTGTCTCAGCAGGATGAGGAGCAGGGAGGACCAGCTTGGAAAGTGGTCAGTCTCGGTAGATCTTGGCGACCTCACTCATTATTACTGATACAGTACCCCATTTCTGTTTACTTGGACGCCATGCCGGTTTCTGTTTGTTGCTAATCAACACCCAGCGAAGGGAATGTAGATGCCCAGTCTGCGCGTCTGGAGAAGGAATATTAAATTGCGGGCTTTATTCTAGTCGTCTTGTATAAAGCTGCACCGAGTGGAATCGTGCTGTTTTACTAACAGACTTTCTGATCGGGATGAGGGGGAGGAGACAGTCTTGAATGTGGGCCTGTGGTCCTCCCAGGGACCTGCTCCCCAGTGGCCGTGGCCAGGGAGCCTAAGAGGACATCCATCCGCAGGACCATTGATCCAAGGCACAGAGATGCACTCGAGCTAAAAATAAAGACCATCGGGTTTGCTGCCCATTCTGCGTTACCTTCTCGTCACCTCCTCCATTAGCACGAATAATTTAGTTTCATAAAGTCCATCGGAGCTATTAGGCAAGTATGGATCTTGTAATAAACCCTTTCCTGTGCTCTGCTCCAAGCTCCCATTTCCCAGAACTGCCTCCTTCACCTCAGAGAGAGAACAGAGCCGGGAGCACTTTTGGAAAACCAGCGACATAATGCAGACGTCTCAGGCTCGGCGCCCCTGGGTTACACTTGACCCGATGACGCTCGCAGGCGTGACGCTGTCCCGGGACTTTGCCGGGGCGGAAGAGGGAGGCTCTGTTTGCTGGATGTAACTCCAGCCCCTCTCCCAGGAAAGAACACGGATGCCAGTGAGTGAGGATGCCATTCTGATTTCTTTTTTTTTTAATCCTCACCCGAGGATATTTTTCCATTATCTTCTGATAGAGTAGAAGGGAGAGAGAGAGAGAGAAACATTGATGTGAGAGAGACACATCGATTGGCTGTCTCCCGCACAACCCAACCAGGGCCAGGGACCAAACCATAACCGAGGTACGCGCCCTTGACCGGAATCGAACCCGCGACTCTGGTCCGTGGGCCGACGCTCTGACTGCTGAGCCAAACCGGCCAGGTCCGTCCTGATTTATTTTCAAGCAAACCGTTTGGCAGGGTCGGTGCTTTACGTGTTACCAGTAAGCAATGACTCTGGGGTACCCAGTACGCGGGGTCCCCTGCGTGCTTCAGCTCCTGGATGAAAAGAGCTGAAATGGACACGAGACTAAAACCACCCGTCACTTTAAAAGACACACTCCAAGGGGCAAATTTTTAAAAAGTGGCATTTGTTTTGCCAGCAACTACATACACCGAACTTAAGCCCAAAGTCTCCTGGGAGAGCTGGGTGGAGACAGGAATAAGAAAACCCGTTCTCTCTTACCAAATCAGGTGCTGAGGGGCACTCAGTTATGGAGGGCCACATTCTCCAAGCCCAAAATCGGAACAAATCTGCTCCATGCAGTCAGAAAACAGACTGAACGTTTCCATGCTAGATGGCCCTGTAAGACCTAAGAGATGGCACGGAGCCGGACAAGGGGGGACCGCGGACAGCAGGGATGGGAGAGGCTCTGGAAAGGCAGAGAGGAGTCTGAGGAGCCACCTCCCCAGGTGAGCATCAGGTGTGAGCGTTGTGTGTCCTCGTGCCGGGCGAGGTGGCGTTGGGTTGTGTCCTTCAGCTTACAGTGCTGTGGACCAGAAGTGGGGTCGCCCACTCCCGATTCTCGGGTTTCCCTCTCTGGGGCTGAGTGAAGATCTCCTCCAGCAGAGGCTTTGCATGCGTCTATTCTGGGGCATTTCTAAACACGACAGAACCAAACCCATTCATAAAATAGCAGCAAAGCCGGCATAGCCAAACAAACCTTCGCTGCGGTTGCTAGAATCACTCGAGAACTGCGAAGTAATAGCTGCCCTCACTTTCTCCAGGCAGTTTCCCAAACACAACTTCGCGGGAGAATCCCTCAGAAATAAATATTTAGAAGGCACGTTTGCCGATAAAAATATTTCATTAGTAAATATTTAGGGAAGCCAAAGCCTTTCTGTAAATGGTACCAAGACGAGGCTTTCTTCCACCAAGAGCAGAAACGTCTTCCGTTGGAAAAAATGGTGGACCCACTGTAGTTCTTTATTTTGGGAAGCCAAACGTACTCAGCAACGCTGGAGAAAGTCCAGAATCTCCGGAAACTGAGATGCACGCCCAAGTTCAGTCTTCAGGAAGCAGACAAAGAGATACGGAAAATTTAAAGGCGGCGGCAGCCTGGCCGGCGTGGCTCAGTGTTGAGCATCGACCCATGCACCAAGAGGTCGCCGGTTCGATTCCCAGTCAGGGCACATGCCCAGGTTGTGGTCCCGATCCCCAGTAGGGGGCATGCAGGAGGCGGCCAATCGATGTTCTCTCTCATTGATATTTCCATCTCTCTCTCCTCTCCCTTCCTTTCTCTCTAAAATCAATAAAGAAAAAAACTATTAAAAAATAAATAAAGGTGGTGGCAGGATTTTAAGGAGATGAAGGTGTTCTGGAGGGATCTCTGTACGGGAAGCTGGCCAAAAGGAACACACACACACACACACGCACACACACACACACACACACACACACGGCTATGTTTGGTCATTTGAACTTTTGAAAAAATGTATTTAAATGAGCAAATCACTTGTGAGCTGCCTTGCACATTCTGATGCTATCATGGAGCTCGTGAAGGTCCCTGACTCTCTGGCCACCGTTCAGGTATGTTCTCATTCAGCCGCGACTGACCGAGCTGCCGACACTGTGGGACAGAGCATGACACTCTCCTGTTCCCCCTTCATTCCCACAGCCACAGCCCTAGTCCCAGCCCGTAGAACTTCCCGCCCCAAGCACAGGCTTTGCCCTCCTGTCCACAGTGACAAAGAAATAGAAATAAGCCTGGAATTATAATCTGTGTCAAGCACCCTGGAGGAAAGCAACTGGGCCTTTCTGTGACAGACGGACTCAAGCTGGCCAACCACCCTGGCTGCCTGGGACTGTCCCACCTTAGTACCAAAAGTCCCAGGAAACCTCCCCTCCTGGGCACACTGGAACAGTCGGTCAGCAGCAAGTATTTGAACCAGGTTGGAGTGACCGGTACTCAGGGGGCATGGAGAGGATAGAATGGACAGGCAGGAGGTGTAGACTGGGATCGTTAGTGTGTCCATATAATTAATGATAATTAATGGTAGGAGCAGGGATGCCAGCCCCTAGGGAGAGTGCCTGACCTCTGTGCTCCTGGGGATGCTTCGCTTTGAACTCTTCAACCCCAACCCAACACACCCTCCCTCACTTCCTTTTAGTTCTTCTTTGCTACCGGATGCAGGTACGCCTCTAATTATCACTTCCCTGTCGTCATGCCCTAGGCCTGACTTCTGTAAGCAGCATATCATTAGATTTTGTTTTTCTAATTCAATTCCTTTTCCTTTTGCTTAGAGAATTAACCCATTTATACTCATTGTAGTCGTTTATAGTCTGTCTTGCTGGCGGCATCTTCTTTGTTGTTCTTTTGTTTGCTTTCTATTCCATTTTGTTTAGATGGGGGTCTCCTCCTTTTTGCTTTCGCTGTATAGAATTTCTGTGGTGATTTGTAGGGCAAAATACCTTTTAATTCTGCTGTTACATCAAAGATTTTTAAAATGCATTCAAAGTCAGTGAGAAAGCAGGCACCGGAATAGTCCTCTAGGAAGGCAGCAGGTCTGTCCTGTGGAGGTTCATTTATGCCTTTTCCTCCTTGTCTCCCTGTCCCCACTCCCACAGACCATGTCAAATTAATCTGGACCTTTAAACACCATCGTTTGCCTTTGTCCTTGTAAACTGTTCTTTCAATAACCTTTTAAAATGGTGTCTGAAAAATTTTACAGCATTGTATGAGCATACTTTTATCTGCTCACCAACTGCCCTTTCCAGCCACAGTTGCCTCCGTTTTGAGATCCACTTTAGGGATGGTGTGTATTTCATTCCACGATTTCTTCATCAGTCTGTTCCATCTCCATTCTGGGCCCTCGTTCTGAAATGCTGTTATCCGTGATCTTTCGAGCTGGGCTCCACACAGTCCTCCTTCCCCTCAGTCTCAGTCAGCTCTGGCTGCTACGGCAAGCACCCCAGACAGCTCCACTGAGTCACCAGCTAAAATCAAGGTACTGTCAGTCTGGGTTCCTCCTTCGCACCCGATCCCTCCACGCAACCTCCGGACTGGGCCGCTGCTGCCTCCCCAAATCTGCGCTCTCCGCCTGTGCCCCTTCCTCCCCACTGTTACAGCCCCAGTCCCAACCCTCAGCACTTCTTGTCCCACATTCTGCAACAACCAGCTAACTGTCCTCCCCGACTTCAGTCTCGGCCCCTCAGCGTCCACCCTGGCAGAGGGGACTTCTGAAGGACACATTTCACTATGTTCCCACTCTGCTTGAACCTAGCGTCTTCAGTTCAAATCACATGGAAAAGTATCTGTCCATCATTTGACTCTCACTTACATTCTCCCCATCACACACACACACACATTCACACACATTCACACACACCCCACCCCACCCTGTCACCACAGTTAGCCTTTCAGTGTCTGTTGCTGTTCCATGTCCCCATGCCTTTCCACCTGCTTGTCCTTCTGCTTGAGATGCCCAAAACCTCTTCAATTAATTTATGCCTGTTGTCCTTCAAAATACAACCCCAAGTGGTTGGGTACATTCTGGCACGTTCGTGCAGTGAAACAGTATATCCATTGAAAAGGAGGCAGAGCTTTGTAAATTGCTTGGGAACCACCGCCAGGACATCCTGTTGATGCAAAAAAACAGCTAACAAGCTGCAGAATTGTGTGTGTGTGCGGGTGTGTGTGTGTGTCTGTGTGTGTGTGTGTGTGTGTGTGTGATGCTATCATTTGCATAAATATGTATCAAATAGAATGGCAGAAATAAAAATTTGAAAAATAAAATGGTGGTGCTATCTAAAAAACAAAACAAAACAGCAAAAGGACAAAGAAAGAGAAAATGGACAAGGAAAAATATAAGGAAAACAGCTTCCATCCGGGAGGTCAAACATGCAGAAAATAGGAGTTTCAGAAAGAGAAAATGGAGGGACAGTGTCTTTCTCAATTTATGTTTTAACAAGTCAGGAGAATTTTCCACAATTTAAAGACAGGTGCTTCCAGATTGCAAGGCCTGTTAAATTATCCATCACAAATTATAATAAATGAAAATAGAACCATCGTGCGAGATAGCTCGAGAGAGTCCACAGCCCTGGAGAAAGGAGAAGCGCTCCGTGCAGTGAGAGCGATGACAAAACATCCGTCAGATGGGCTGCGTGCATCAGGCAGGAGCGAGCTGGCCCTCCAGGTGAAGCGATAAAATGCCTGCTGGTAGATCATACATTTATTCCTAACTTATTCTCTTCTCCCTTCTCTTTGGCTGCCAGGGAGCTCCGAGTTCCACTCTGTGGCGGTCTTATCCGTCCAGTTTTGCCGGAATAGAAAACTCCTTCCATCCTTAATTCATATTACAAGGCTGAACAGGTATTTTCCCTTTAATGGCTTTATGGCTCTTAAGTGTCCAAATCCTTTTAGAACCACGTGGGCATGAGACATAGGCCTGAAGGCAGGTCCCCCTTCTTCCTGGCACCCCTTTCCAGGTGTGTCCCACCGCTTGCTGGAGCTCCCTGCCGCCCGGGCTGTCTCTGTTTATGACAACAGCTCCTCTGAACGGCTCTTTCCCCCCTCGGAACCCGTGATGATTTTCTGCAGCGTCTGTCAAGTTCATGCAAACGAAAAAGAAAATGACTAATGTGGACTTTTCCATGTGGTTATTTACCGTCTGCGTCTCCTACCAGACTGTCAGTTCTGCCGGAGCTTGCCTGCTGCTCTATTTCTTGTGTCTACAACACTGCCTGACACATAGTAATTTTCTGGGGCTGCCGTGGCAAAATAGCGGAGGCTGGGAGCCTAACCAACAGACATTTATTTTCTCACCGTTGCAGAGGTTGGAAGTCCAAGATCAAGGGCCAGACACGGGTTTCCGGTGCGAGCTCTCTTCGCAGCTTGCAGACAGCATCCCTTCCTCTGCTGGTGTGGGGAGAGCTCTCTGGTGTCTCTTCCTTTTATAAGGACGCCAATCCCATTGGATTGGGGCCCCATCCTTATGACCTCATTTAACCTTAAAGGCCCCATCTCTAAATGCAGCCACATTGGAGGTTAGGGCTTCAACATAGGAGTTGGGGTGGGGGGGGGGGTGGACACAATGCAGGCCCTACCAGCTCTTACATATTTGTTAAATAGATCAATGGATCTGGAATCTTGGGGCTTGGGGGGACTTCAGAGAGGATCTAGTGCATCTGCTTATTTGACCCAAACTTAGAGAAGAAGCATGGCCCGTTCGGGGTCACACAGGCCGCGTGTGCACAGCTCAGGCTCCGCGGGCTTCCCCTCTTAGGAAGCAGTAGCAGGTGCTGGCGAAGGACCTCTGATGTTACAGGGACCAAGGTTCAAGTCTGCCGTGCGCCGCTTTCCGGCCGTGTACGAACTTGAGCAAACATTTAATCACGGGGAATAATGTTTGTAGAAATGAAAATAATCGAGGTAAAGCACACAGCAGACCATCTGGGACCCTAGAAGCACCCAAGAACTGGTATCGAAGTTTGACTCGGTGTTTCTCAGGGAAGGTGCTACCCTGGCAAGTACGTGGGGGGGTCCTAAGATGACGGAGACAACCTGCCTTTGACTGACTCCTCCTGCAGCCGCCTAGGACCTAGACCCGAAGACAAGGGGTCAGCGTCTCCAAACTCAGGCTGGGTGGTCCCCCTGGAAGCCTCAGAGCAGAACAAAGACCAGGAAGAGCTCCCACGGAAACAAATGATAACGATTTGGAATCCAAAGACCACATTTAAAGCAACCGAGCCAGCAGAGTGCCAATCACCCGGGCCTGCCAGTCCTCATCTGAGAGATGCGGTGACAAGGACCTAGCCACAGGGGCCTTGTGCCAAGGAAGCAGATCAGGTTTACGGAGGACTAGGAAGCGGCCCAGAAAGCGCAGCCCGCGGCTCGGGCTTCCCACCAGAGCGCCGGGAGGGGGGACCAGAAACCGGCATCAAACACCGGGGGTGGGGGGCTTCCAGTGTGCAGTGTGCCCTGATCCCTTCTTAGCTTGGTACCGTTCTTTCTTCCTATTTTATCGAATGTATTGGGGTGACATGGGTTAATAAAGGCATACGGGTTTCGGGTGCACAGTTGTGTAATACAGCATCTGTATTTTGTATGGTGTATTCACCACCCAGGTCAAGTCTCCTTCTTGATCCTTGCATTCAGAACACGGGCTTTTGTTGCTTGCTGCCTAAGAGAAATTTCACGTTAGCCTTCTCGTGGACGGTGCCCCACCCTCGTCTGTGAGAGTTTAGTTTGTGATGCTCGGAGGAGAAGCGCAAGCCCCCTTGGCCCTCTTTCCAAGTGTGTCTCATTACTGTCCCACAGTGGCCCTCTGAACATGCCACTTCTCTGGAGCGGGAGCAGGGTGACCTCCACAGCCAACCGCCCTGCCCCACCGGAACCCTAACGTGGTCTTGTCTGGGGAGAGGCTGGAACCCCGCAGGCTGATACTCTGAACAATCAGCTCAGGGGGAGGCCACTGGAGAGGGATCGCCCCAAAGCTAAGCCCATAGCAGGCCACCTCCCAACACGGTCCCCTAATTCTGCGTAAGGTCTCAGCGATGCTTGTTCTTCCTGACACGTCGAGATTCCTCCGCAGGACCGAGCCATCTGCTTTCACACAGGCAGTGAGCTCCGTTGGCAGCCGGGGAAAAACCGATCATAAGGTCGAGACTGCCTCTGTCCCTGCAGGTCCCCGGGGTTCCGGCTGCACCTGCGAATCTCTCGTCCTCACCTCTCACTGTTCCCACCTCCCTTTTCATTCCCGTGACACAGGTCATCACGGCTCCATGGGGTGGAAGCTCTTTCTAGCCTCAAGGACTTCACACAGGCTGTTCCCTCTGCCTTCCTGCCCCTCCTGACTGCTTTCCCTTCGGGCCTGACGTCGCCTCCCCCGAGGGCCCTCTCCAGGTCTTACCTAAGGCAGGTGTCTCCTGTGATCTCCTTTCTTGGCTTCCTGTGGTTTCCTTTAGATCAGGCAGGCTTGGCCCTCTCCTTTTCGCACCACCCTGAGTGTCAGCGCGGGGCAAGCGGGGCCGAGTCTGTCCCGCCAGCCTCCTAGTCTCGGGGCGCCAGGGCCTGGCACACGGCAGATGGGCAGTATTTCTCGCGTGCACGATGTCATTCTTCAGGCTTGCGAACACGAAGAAACACCTTCTCTCTCAGCTGAAATCCCTGGGGCGTATTTACCCAAGCTGGGGTTCACCACAGCCCTCTCTTCACCTTCCGAGTCCGGGACAGCAAAGTGGAAATTCCACTTGGCCCTGTTGAAGATTCGGTTCCTAATGTTACACATTCCACGGGGAAAGTACCTTCTGCTCTACGCTCTGCCTTTTCTCTTAGCTGTGTTCTTGTATCTTCTCATTCTGTTTCCCCTTGACATGGGCACCTTGGCCACTGCGGGTTTCGCTTCACCAGAGGAACCCTGCTCTTTTATTTTCATTTTTTGTTCAGATAGAGTGGGAGGGAGAGAGAGGAAAAGAGAGAGAGAGAGAGAGAGAGAGAGAGAGAGAGAAACATCGACGTGAAAGGGACACATCGAGTGGCTGCCTCCCGCACGACCAACCAAGGCCGGGGACAAACTGCAACCAAGGTACGTACCCCTGGCGGGAACCGAACCCGGGTCTCTCTGGACTGCAGGCCGACGCTCTAACCGCTGAGCCAAACCGGCCAGGGCTGCTCTTTTATTTTCTTGTTGAGAATGCCCTTGTATGTCCAGAGATCCTTTTATGAGGGCCCACAGGAGATGTCGGGGCAGTTACTTCCTGACGGGAAGTGTACCTTACAGGTGTCCAGAATGCGATACCATATGAGCAGCGGTGGTGGAGTTCAGGATAGTATCCGTCCACAGAGAGTTATTCCTGTTTGAGCTGCTATTTCTGGGACTGTTGTGTCTATTTTGAGAAGCCTCTAGAATGAATCATTAGTGCTGGTGGGTGATATGAATTAAACTTCAACTACAGCTGATTTTTATAACAGGTAATGAGTTGACAGTCCAAACCCTCCCCACACCCCTCCTTCCTCTGACTTCCCCGAGCATTTTACTTCCTATGCACAGGAGACTCCCTGAAATGTCATTTTCCCTGTGCGTTGCGTAGATGTCACTAGAGAGAAGCCCACGCTAATGGCGAGATCGGGCAAGTGAAATGCGTGAAGTCTGAACTTCACGTGATCCGACTGTCTCATCAACTCCTCTCCCTCGGGGCAATGTGGTCAGCCTCTTGATAACTAACTACAGTGGCTTGAAAAAAGACATTTCTGTGTATAGCTGATATAAAACTAGGACCGTTCTCTTGGGTTCCATGTGAGCCAAAGAATAGCTTGTAAGTGTGTGTATAAATAGTCATGACAACAGCGTAGTTTTATAAATGATGCATATACTTCGTGCCCAGCACTACACTGAGCAATCTGAATGCATTATCTCATTTAATCCTTGCAAATGTTGCATTCATTTTAAGATGAGAAAACACCCAGCCCACCCAGCTGGTGTGGCTCAGTGGTTCAGCGTCGACCCATGCACCAAGAGGTCGCCGGCTCAATTCCTGGTCAGGGCACATGCCCAGGTTGTGGGCCAAATCCCCAGTGGGGGACATGCAGGAGGCAGTCAATCGATGTTCTCTCTCATCGATGTTTCCATCTCTTTTCCCCTCTCCCTTCTCCTCTCTCTAAAATCAATAAAAAAAAAAAAAAAAGAAAAAAAACACCCAGCCCTTGAGTGCTGGAGCTGGCCTTGAACCCAGGCAGTCTGATTTCAGACCCCACCACACTCAGTCTGTCTTTCTCTCTTTATGTGTGTATGTGTGCATATATAAATGTACACACACACACACACACACACACACGTCATATATACATGTGCACACACTAACTTAAATGCTAAGGACAAGTTTTAGATAGACACCCAACACGCTGTTAACCATGAAATCTTGCGAAAGGGGATGAAATTGGGGCGATGCTTACTGAGTCCTCCTCACACTCCTCTCATCGTCTGAGTTCTTTGAAACACGTGTTATGTTTGTACCTAAAAAAGCAAGGTTCTGATTTTGCTGCACACGTTCCCACTAGACATGTTTTCTGACTAGTTGAATGTTGTGGTGTTGTAAGTAGCTCACGTCTTTTCTTTTGTCTTTGGAAGGGTCAGTGACAAAAACTGGTGGAAGGAGGAGGCACAAGGTCTGCAGGAAGCGACATCTCGAGCCTGCTGGCTTCCGGAACACAGAAGACAAAATGGTCTGTTAACAACGCCCATCTCAATGTGCCAGGCTGTCTCCCAGCTCTCACCAGCCTCAAGTGCAACCCAGCTACTGTAATAAGAGTATGAGAGAGACGTCTGTGCCCGTTTCCGCTACTCTCCACAGATTCCTCTCCTCGGAGGTGAGCTGGTTTGCAGAGCTTGTGCACCACCATACCCATTGTTCATGCCCCTGTGGACACCATGAGGCACGCTCTCTGCCCCCAGCCCTTCAAAGGCGGGAGCTTCCTTTGTCCACAGTGTCCTGCATTTCCACAGCACTCCGCTCTTTGTGATGTTAATGTCTCTTCCTCCCTCTGTCAGTGGACTCAGCTTTTCCCAGACCCGGCTTTGTCTTTATTGGACTATTTTTGGGCTTTGCCCTTGTTCTCTGCAGCGGTGTACCTGCGGAGCTCTGCGTGCTCTGGCCCATTCGTGGTGCCTCTGGGAACTGGTTTTTCATACTTTTGTCCATTTTTTATTGGCTTGTCTTCTGCGATGCTTTATCGGCATTTTTTTTTTAAACACAGCAGCAATAATAGTAGCTAAAACTTACTGAATGCCAGTCTGTGCCAAGCCCTCTGAGCACTTCATACACTGCATTAATGTTTCATACTCGTGTAGGAAACTGAGTCACAGAGAGGCAAAATGACAGAGATTCCAGTCCAGCAGGCTGGCTCCCAACTCAGTGGTCCTCGTGTGTCCCTGTGCCACTGAGGAACCCTGGGCTGCCACATGCTCCCTAGACACCCTCCTCCTCTCTGAGGCTTCTCTACCTGCCCTTTCAGGGGCACTACCGTCTTTTAAAATCTGCAGCATACAGCTTAGGGCAGTCGAAATAATAGAATCAGAAACATTTTAAAACGAATCCGGATGCCTCGAATCTTTGGAATGTTAAAACATGACAAAATAACCTTGGGACAGGGCCTAAAGCAACACTGTAATCTCAAAGGCCTGTTTCAAAGATAAGAAGAAAGTAGTTATTATGACGATTGGACTGACGACTACAGGACTGAAAATTCTCAAAAATGTGTTTAGAATTAACATCACTGTTGTTCTCAGCACCAGTAGAAATGCCTGTCATTGTTTTCCTTGCTTTCTCATAAATAACCTGTTACCTCTGTCTCCTAATCAGAACACTATCTGGGCTTCCTCTGAATCAGCTTGGCCACAAATTGCTGTTCTATTGATCTCAAATAAATGCTTGTTGCCTCTCACTTTGAAAGGCCCTTTTATTTTCAGGTTAGCAGAGCTAATGATATCCATTTTCAGGAATGCAATGGTCCACACATAGGTGACACCAAAATCCGACACCACTCTCCACCCATTTAGACCCATGTCTCTGTCTCCTGAAAATTACACGGACTTCAATTCCAGAGGTAGGAGACCAGATTCCTTTGGTAAAAGGGAGCTCTGTCTCCAAGCAGAGGGCCTGGAAAAGCAGGTCTGAATTCAGAGTTGCACGTCGCATGTCATCATGATACAGTACATAAGGTCTAAAGTCACCTATCAAATGCAAACAATATCTGCCTTAGGAGGTAAGGTGAGGAATGCCCAGCTCTGGGCCTGACATAACGACTGTTAGTTTTTATCCAGGAAGACCTGGGCTTGGTTTCAGCGTGGCAGGGGCCCCCAGTCCTGCAGGGGGGCCTCTGTCTGCAGTGATTAGAGCCCAACCTCTGGAGCGGCCTTAGGTCAAATTCCGGTCCTACCACTTTGCTGCCCTCAGATCAACCCTCCAAGGTTCAGCCTCCTCACTCGTGTAATGGACTAATGAGGATAGCCAAGTGTGGGATTTCTGAGGATTAAGTGTGTCAGTCCATGGAAAGTGGCTACCCCACAGCAAGCGATGCGTTCACGTACTGAGCATTCATTGAGCGCCTACTGCGTGCCAGGCATTTCTTGGCGTGGGGACCCAGCGGTGCCCTGGCCATATCAAGTGTAAGGGGTTGTGACGCTGTGTATTCCATTTGCATCCTGCTCAGCGGGAAGTTCTCCTTTGTGATTTTCAATGTGTCTGCCTTTCCAATTGTTCTTACTTTTAACTTTCCGTTTGCCCCCTCACCCCGCACCTGCCTGCCGTCCACGGTCCTCGGCAGAGGTTGTAAGTGTTCTTAGAATTAGGCTCTACCCTCCCGGGCCTGGCCGACGCCAGCTCTGGGGGACCCGAACCTCCCCGGGGGACCCTGGAGAAGAAGTGGGAAGATGGGGATGCCGTGGGCACAAGAGTGCAGACAAAAGATCTCCACGAAACAGCCGCATCTAGATGCGCCCGGTACCAGGGACCAAGATTCCGGGGGCGCCCTGCGTCCCGGAGCCCACTCCTTGGCCGGCGCCGGGAAGAGGAAGAGAACGAGGTGCTGAGGCGGGATCCCACGGGACTCCGGAGACTCGGCGCCAACCGGCCCCCCGCGGCAAGTGCCACCGCCTCGCTCCTGGTAACACGCCCAGCCCTGGCCTCCGGGTGGCAGCAGCTCCACCCCGCCCCCGGCCTCCGGGCAGCCTCGACTAGGTCCTGCCCCCCTGCGATCGTCCCGCCCCCTATTTGCTCACATCCCGCCCCCGGCCTCTCGGCTCGCCCCCGCCCCTCCGCGCTCGCTCCGCCCCCTACTTATTCACGCCCTGCCCCCCCCTCGGCTCGGCCCCACCCCTCTTCGATCGTCCGGCTCCGCGCTCGGCTTCGTCCACACCCTGCCCCTGGATCTGGGCCGCCACCGCTCTGCCCGCGCACTCCTAATCCGCCTTCCCGGCCCTCTCGCCCGCCCCGCTGCCTCCGTCAGGCCTCGGCTCGGGCTCCACCCCGGCCAGAGACCCCGCCCCTTCAACCCCGCCCTGGCGCGGAGACCACCCCTGCCGCTGGCTCCCGCCGATTCCTGCCCGGGTCACAGCCTCGCGAGCCCTGCCCCCGCCCCAGAGCCCCGCCTCGCCGCGGGGACCACCCTCCGCCCGCGGAGGCGGGGACCGAACGCTCCGGGCACTCTCGGCGGTCCCGGCCCCTCGCCTCCGCCGCGCGGTGATTCCTGCGGAGCCGCGCGCGCCCCCGGCCGGGCCAGCTCCCAGACCACGAGGAGAGCCGCAGGAGCCGGCGGGACGCAATGCGAGCCAGGTAGGCGGGCGGGCGGCGCGCCCGGCGGTCCCCTGCAGGCGCTCCGACCCCGCGCCCGGCCTCGCTCCCGCGGCGCCTGCTCGGGCTCGGCGGGTTTGCGCACCTCTCGAGCGCTGATCGTTCCCCCGCCGCCTGAGTTGGGGATCCGGGGTGCCCTGGCGCGGCTGGCGCCTGGCGGCTTAGGGAAGCCTCGCGCACCCCATGCCGCTCCCCTGGGCGCCCCGGGCACCCGCTCAGGCGGGCGGGTCGGGGTTCCGGGCGCCAAGCCGCACTCGGTGCCCCCGCCTGCGCCCCGCAGATCCCCGCTCTCCCAGCCCAGACGCTTCCCGGGGCAGCCTGGCGGGGTGGCCCAGATCGACAACGGGGCACGGATATGGGGGTTGCGCACTCGCCTCTCACGGCCGTAGGGCGCCCCGAGGGCTGGAGGGGCCGGGGTTGCCTCCTCGCGCGGCCCTTGGGTGGAGGGAAGAACGCGCGGTCCCGGGTTAAACTTGCTGGTGACAATGCATATTTCAACTTCGGAGGTCCCTCGTTTTAGGATGGAAATGAAAACCCGGGCTTCTAGCTTAGCCGCGAGGTGACTGAGCAGCTGCGAGGTGACAGCGCCGGCGGCCGGCGGGTGGGCACAACTGGGAGAGGCACGTTGTTCTCTAAGTGATGTTTCCCAGGAAGCCCGCTTCGCCGCGCGGATTGGTGGTCTGTAGGATCCCAGCCTTGGAGTCCGTTGGCTCCTAGCCCGGGGCTGGCCCTGCAGCCCGGAATGCGGGCCCTCTCTGCCCCGTCCCCGCGGTGGTGGTCACCCGAGGAGCGGCCGGGCTCTCTACGTACGGAGAGGGTCGTGGAGCCTCACGGATCGGTGAGATTTAAAAAGGGAACACTGGGCAGGATTTTATTAGTGCTGATTCTTTCCAAGTTCGTGCAGCAGCTTGGTAACCGTGTGCTTATCAGTAGTAGTAAGTTCGCGGAACTTTTGTTCTGATCACAAAAACAATATATGCTATGGATAGGAAATATGGAAGTAAAGACGTCCGTGATCCTTCAGTTCCTCCCGCCTTCAATATTTATTCATCTTTCTTGGGGTCACACACTTGCAAATTTCATTAGTAAGTTACAACTGGAGCCTCTGGAGCCTAAATCAAAAGTAATCTCTTTATTCAGCTCTCCCCTCCCCACGATTCAAAATGTGATGGCCTCTGAGCACCAGAGTTTAGGTCTATGAGCCGGGTTTCCTTCTCAGCGAGGGCCAGCTCCCTTTCCAGTGGGTGGTGTTCTCCATGCCTTCTGTAGGCCTGAGCTGGAGAGAGAGGAGTGGTCAGCTTGGAACACTGGCTCAGACAGGATTGGCCTGGTGCCTCTCCACCCTCCCCTGTGGTTTTGGTTCCTTGCCTTGTAAAAATGAAGGTAATGATTCTCAATCTGCTTCTCAGGCCACCATAAAAATTAATGGGTGGTTTGCAAAGCGTATTGCCATCCTTGGATGGACAGCGCCTGTACTTTAAGGGGCTAAGGAGCATTTTGCTTGCTGTTCTGTGTTGCTGTCGTCATCAAATAAAACAGTCTGCCTCTCACCTGGCCATGCTGACCAGGAGACAGACTCTAGGGATGTCTGGTGGAGCCTGGAGAACCGTCCTGGTCCCCGGCTCAGGGCAGTCTGTTCAGGCCAAGGGCTTTGGAAAGATACAGCATGCCCAAATCCTCTCTGCCTTCTGCATGTGAGAAACTGCGAGAGGGTAGGGGGGCATTGATATTAAGATGGGCCCCAAGTTGTACAGGCTTGATGCTTGTCCATCTGTGGACTGCCAAGGCCACACTGACCCGAGAGGGAACAGTTAGTTCTGGGAGAGGGACTCAGAAAGTGCACAGACCTGGCTTCCTGGGGGTTCGTTTTATGGCTCACTTGTTTACTAAAGGAACAATGCCCAGCTCAGGTCTGCCTTGCCCGAGACTCTTCTGTGGGCCCTCATTTTTTCCTGTTGTCCCAAGTCTCAGGCACCACACTTCGGTGACCCTTTAAAACAATTAGAAGGGACTCTTGCCATTAGTTAATTTCAGGTATGAGAAACAGGAGTGGGGAGAGGTGCCGCACAGGTCTCTTTTTGTTCCCCTAGAACAGAAACCAGGGTGGAAGATAGAAGATCCTCTTTCTGTGAACGTCTCACGGGTTCCAGTTCGTCATCTGATAGTTTCATTTTTTCATTGTTGCTCCCACCAACACTTTGATCTGCCCAAAGTAGCTGATCCCAGTCCAGACACCGCGGGTTTCCGGAAGGACCCAGAAAGGGGGCTGGACAAGTTGCTGATAGTGTCCTTAGCCGGGCTCATTGTCTGGTAACTCCCTCTTCCTTATCTCAATGGGGCGGGGGTGGGGGTGGGGGGCTGGCTGGATTTTCTCCTTTGCTCTTGTTTGTGAACTTGCTTTCTGGCTACCCGGCTGGGCTGCCTGGAATTGTTTTCCTGCAGGCTGCTTGAACAGACTTCTTTCTTATTCTAATGTTGGTTTCTAGTCTGATAATAAGATATGCTAATGTGAGTGGGGTTTAATCCTTGGATCCCTGCCAGTTAAGTGTGGGAGGTGTGTGCGCTCACTCTTCTTCCTGGGGAGGAGGCCCCCAGGCGTCCACCGGTTCACCCCTGATGACCTCATCCCGCTCGGCACCAGCCTCCCTGGCTCCCTGTTTCAGGTTCTAGCCTTGTTTTGACTGAGTAGAAGCTGCTGTTGAACAAGCAGGCCTCGGGCCAGCCATGTGGGTTTCCCTTAGCTTTGTTATTTTCAAATTCAACACCTGAACTGGGCTGTGTTGCCATTTTTCTTCTGAGAACTGGAGTCCGGCCCCTGGGATATTTTCTTTCGGGAGGCCCTGGAAATGAGCACTAGGACTTCTTTGTCCCGAGGTCGCTGCCTGACAACCAGGGATTGGGAAAGGTCGCTGAGCAGGGAAATACACTTCACAGAGAGCGCACGGGCCCGCTTTGCTCCGCCGGGTTTCACTGGGCTCCCAGAGCGGGCTCCTGGCTCCCCAGCTGTTTGTACAATGGAAAGAAACCCCATGTTCTGCCACTACCCTCTGGAGGAGCGACAGAAAAGTCATTCAAGCCCCCACCTACCCAGGGAACAATCCAGCTACTGACTCAGGATCTTCCCGGGAGCTCCACGGGCCCAAGGGCATCCCTGTTACATAACAGCACCTGGTGCCAGGACCAGCAGGGCTCGCCGGAAAGGATGGCAGCCTTTCGAAGAAGGCAAGGGGATGCAGAAGGTGTTTTAGAAATTAAGGGTGTGTGTGGTGTGTTTCGGGGAGGGAACAGTGCAGTCCCATATGTGTGCACAGCCTCTGGGCCATTAGGTGAGCACATACCTTCCCAAACCATCAGTAGGCGCCTATGGACTCCAGGGAGAGAAGGTGGACCGCGTTAGCCTGGTTTAAATCGAGATTGGAGGTGTTTTAATGGGAAGAAATCAGTGTCCCTTGCCGAGGGCTTACGACGTACACCAGGCCCTTTGTGCACACTTTAAAATCCTCACAAAAACCGAGAATTGAAGTCGCTCCTCCAACATAACAGTTCGTTCAGTAAGTGCCTTAGCGGGGACTCGAACCTGGAGCTGCCTGAGACCAGCTTGGTCTCCAGCTCACGTCTCCCAGTGAGCTGAAATTAAAGGGGTGCCCATCACGAATTGCGGTAGCATTAGGGCATGAGATGAGCAGAGTGCCTGCCTCACTCACACCATGATCAAAGAGCTTGGTGGGATCTTTAAAATCTGTGAAATCAGCACTGGCTGGTTTGGCTCAGTGGTTAGAGCGTCGGCCCACGGACCAAGGAGTCGCAGATTCAATTCCAGCCAAGGGCACGTACCTCGGTTGCGGTTCAGATATGTCTCTCTCACATCGATGTTTCTCTCTCTCTCTCTCTCTCTATCTATCTCTATCTCTCTTCCTCTCCCTCCCTCTCTCTCCCTCCTGCCTCCTCTATCTGAAATTAAATGGAACAAAAAAATATCCTCGGGTGAGGATTAAAAAAAAATCTGTGACATCTTTTTAGCTGAATAGGAGACAGCCAGTTTGCACTTTGTTCCGGGGGGCTAGTGCCCTCACCCCGTCTCCAGGGTTACGGCTGATTTATTTGGAAGACTGCGGTTTTGAGGTTGGGATATCTCAGCACCTGCTATGAAGTGTGTCCTGGCACCATGAAAAGAGGTATTCTGGGCAGGTGAGGTTACTAGGGTAGGATTAAGATTATGGGAAGGCTGTTAAGTAAATGTGAGATAAGGGTTCCACCTTCCGCTTTACAATCTCAGGAATGACATACTACCGAGATTATTCTTATCTACTCAATAAAAACTAGTCTCTGGGGAATTCTGCTCAAGTCTGCTCGCCCAGCTCTTCTGAACAGATTGAAAAGAATCCTTTCTGCAAAATGATTTTGTGGTTCCAAATTCTTGTCAATCACCCCCCCACCCCCAGCCCCACCCCCCAGCCTGTTCGATTTAGGAAAGCCTGCCCAGTTCTTCAGAACAGGGAAGCCTACTGAAGCCTGCAGGCCTGAATGGAATACAAGCGTTTCCTCTTCTACTTTCTCCAGCGTGGGAGCTCCCAGCCGCAGGGTGCCGGTGCACAGAAACCTGCTGCTTGAGGGAAAACAAGGAAAAGCCTTGACTGTAGCATCACACTGGTGACATTGCCAGTTACTGGGTGTAAAATGCTCCCGCCATGGCTGACCTCAAGCTACCAGTGTCCGGGCTGCACGTTACTGAATATGCAACAAAGTGTCAGCCAATCAGAGCTGCTCCGGCTTACCTTTCCTGGGCTGAGCCCACCTGCCCAGCCCCCTCCTGTGGTGGGCGAAGTCGCTGGCTGGCTTCCGCTCGGGCCATGTCTTTCTGGCTGTGCCAGAGGGGAGAGGATTCAGGTGTCACTGAGTAGCCTGTTTTGGCCAGCAAGAGTAGAGTGCTTCAAAACTCAGACCACACATTAAAATCACCTAGGAGCTTAAAAAAATTTTTTAAACCTCTGCTGCCCCCTTCCCCATTGAATCAGAATTTCAAAGGGTGGGGCTCAGACATGAGTAGTATTTCAAAGCTCCCCGGTTGAGCCCTGGCCAGATGGCTACGTTGGTTGGAGCACCGTCTAATACACCAAAAGGTTCCAGGTTCCATTCCTGGTCAGGGCACATACCTGGGTTGTGGGGTCAATCCCTGGGGCACGAGGCAACCAATCAGTGTTTCTCTTTCTCTCTGTCTCTCTCCTCCTCTCTGTCTAAAATCAATATATATAAAAAAAATCTTCCCTCAGATGAGGATTAAAAATAATCATAATAGCCCTGGCCAGTTTGGCTCAGCGGTTAGAGCGTCGGCCTGCGGATCAGAGAGTCCCGGGTTCAGTTCCCGCTAAGGGCACGTACCTTGGTTGCAATTTGTCCCTCGCCCCGGTTGGGGTTGTGTGGGTGGCAACCAGTCGATGCGTCTCTCTCACATCGATGTTTCTCTCTCTCTCTCTCTTCCTCCCTCTCTCCCTCCCGCTCTGTCTGAAGATAAATGCAAAAATGTCCTCGGGTGAGGATAAAATAAAAAAAAATAACAATAATAATAACAAATAAAAATAAAAGCTCCTCGGTAGAATCACCATTCTAATGTCTATCCAGGGTCCAACTCCACCCATGCAGGGAATTTGTGTAAGAAGAATGTGGAAAGTGTCAATGTAAGAAATGTCCAAACTGTAGAGAATTTTTGTGTGTATTGGAGCCACACTGATGACATTGCCAGGGACCAAGATCTCAAATGCTCCGGAGAATAAGTTTGCAGTTTCTTTTACACATTTGGAATTCAGGAGGGGGGTATAAGGAAGATTATATTAGAACCACCCATGGAACAGGACTGTTCCGTTAGGGGAGAAGTAAGTATCTGTTCACAGGGACAGACCGGGGGGTCTGTTTAGTGTGGAACCGTCCCTGGGGCAGGGACAGCCGCCAGGAGTTCATTTGCTCCAGGTGGGAACCAGGGACTTGTCTGTCTCCTCACATATTATTCTTAAATATTTTAAGAGTCTGAGAAATTCACGTCTCAGATCATTTGACATTGAGATACATGCTGATCTCTCAAATATGGTTCCTGTTTGGGGACACACACCTGAAATCCTCACATACACCTTTTAGCTGCAACTTTGCTGTGGTTCCGCGGATTGACGGGGCTCTTCCCCCCGTGGCACTGCCAGAGTTTTCTGTAAGTGGCTTTCTTTTCGGTCACTCAAATGTGCAACAACCCGGTATGCACAACTGAAAGTCATCATATTGGATTCAAGGAAGGTTCTTACTGAGAAGTGAGCGAGCCCTCGGCCAGTGTTTGTTCTAACCGTGTGTTCCGCCCCAGGCCATTGGCAGGGAACGGGGGTAGTCAAGTGCTCAGAGGCTGGACTGTGGGAAAAGTCCTTTTCTTGGCGCGGTCTCCAGCGGCTCATCGTTTCGGCCTGTTTAATTTCCGGTGACATCAGGAGCTTCTCAATGCCACACCTGTCTGTGTTCGAATCTTTGGCTTCTGTTTACTTCTGGTTTGACCTTGGGCCCGGCGTTGGACTTCGAGGCTCAGCTTTCTGATCTGTGAAATGGTCATGGTCCTGCGTACCTCCGGGCTGGGGGCACAGCGGGTGTCACCACACCACCCCCTGCCTGTCCGGGAGCCCTTCGTCACTGCGGCCGCTTCTGAGTCTTGTGTGCACTGGAGATTATTCTTAAGTGTTGAGTAAAATGGAAATATTTCTTTATGTGGCCCCCTCTGAAGGACTTTGATATTTTTAGGTTTTCCAGCTGACCTTTAAGAAGCGTATGGGGGCGCAGACTAGCAGCATGGTGCCTAAATAGGGGTGAGGATCCCCGATCCTTGCCCCGTTTCCCAAAGTCCTAGGAGCAGGAGAGGTGTGGGGGTGGAGTCAGCCCTGGGATGGAGTGTGGCTCTGGCTGGCAGCGTGGGGGTGCAGCAGCGCTCGCTGGAGGCCTCTGTGTGCCAGGCCACCTGCCCTGCCCTGGCTGCCTTGGGCGGTGGGGCCTGGGGAGGGAGGTGAGAAGCATCTTGTGTTCAACAGAAATACTTTCTAGGCATATGAATTGTTTGGGGACTAGTTTCTTACGACTTCTTTTCTTTAAACCCTGTCCACTTACGTTTTTAAAAGATTATTCCAAGTAGTGCTCATTTTAGAAACACTAGAAATGCAAAAGGAGAAAAAGTTCCCATCCGTGAAACTCTGCCGCCCTCGATAACAGCTCTGGACGTGTGACATGGAAATCTAGACCTTCCCAACAAAGCCGGTGGCAGGGAGGACTGTACCCTCCGACCTGACCCGCGTCCTTCAGTAAGTATTTGTCCAGTGAATACCGCGCTTTAAAAACTGCTTCTTCTCTCAGATTGTTGCCGACATATGTCCAGATGAAGAAGTGCAGATTTGGGTCTCAGACTTCCTGTCTTGTCGGGGGCCCCCCTCCTTATTTAACATCTCCTTGTGCACGGACAGTCTCCAGCGCCTTTGAGACTAGAAGCAGCACTGCGGTGCCCGTCTGGAGGTATCTTCCCATGCCTGTAAGTTTCTCCTGTGAATGATTTTGTTTGCTTTTAGTGGGCTGAAAATCGATGCAGAACTAATTGCATGAACCGTTTGCTGAATGCGTACTGTTTGCCCAGGAAGTACCTCCAAAGGGAGGGGCGCGGGGCCGAGTTCTCCGTCTCTTGAATAACATTTGGTGAACGTGTGCCTCCGTCCTGGACTTGCCAGCACCCTTTTGGGGGAAATTCATTTCTAATTGTCCAAATCCTAACGTGCTCTGCACGGTGAGTTTTTGGGTGGGGTTGGAAGTGTACCTCTCAATTCTAGGGAGGCGCGCAAACATGCCAGATTCGGGAACATGAAACCACAGGGGAAACGAGCGTTTTGGAACACAGGAACTGTTTCTGTTGGGAGGTCTTCAGGGATGGTCCCTGTAGGCTCCCGGGCTCATGTCCTTACGGACGACCAGCGTGATTTGTGGGGCTGTGCCCCTTGATCGGCTCCGATAGGGGGATAGCAGTTGGGTCTGGCACAAGGTACTGGTGTAGACTGGATGTTCGGAACCTCCAGGTTCACGAAGAGGAAAGCACTCCATCCCTTCCCCTGGGGACAAGGCTGTCCTTTGTATCTCTCACTGCGGTCTGGTGTCACAGGACGTCTCCGTGCTGGCAGGAGAGGAAAACTACATTATGGGCAGAAGATCCTTGGCCTGTCTCCTGAGCCTGGTTTTGCAGAGGGGCCTGGCTGCTTCCCCTGCTCTTGGCACCGGCGGGATCCTGAGTCATTGTCCACCTATTGGAACATGAGGCAGCACTTTGGGGGCCGCCGGGAAACCAGGAGATCTGCTCATTCGCTCTGGTTATATGTTCTGGGGTGCCAGGTCCGCCTCATGGAGTTTGGGGGGGCTGGAACCCCTAGATCGGACCTGATTGCTGAGCCCTTTTGTAACTCTGGGACACTCTCCTGGCCCTGTTCCCCTCTGATTAGCTCTTGTGTGACTGGAATTCATTCTGTCACCTGCGCCGAGCCTCTGTGTGCCAGGCAGGGGGCTGGAGATGCTCCCAGTATGGCCTCTGTCTAGGGAGGTCAGGGTTCATGAGGTGTGCTGGGGGTCAGGACAGGCTCCCCAAAGCAGCCCCACTAAGTGGGGGGACGTGAAGAAAGTGTGTGGGTGCAGGCAGGGGTCTTGGGGATGGCGAGTGATTGGGTGAGTGTAGGGAACCGAGCATGGAACACCTGTGGGCCTTGAGAGAGGGGTCTGGGTGGACAGGTCCTGCGGGCTGCAGCCAGCTTTGGACTTTTATCTCGGGGCCTGGGGAGGCTTGGTTCAATGCGCCAGCCTGATTTGAGAGGGGTCAGGGAGCACCACACCTCATTCTGTCTGAGTCCTCTCCTCACAGCCCCGACACCCCTACAGCCTTGGGCTCCTGGGACCCCCTATGTGGCCCACAGTGGTGCTTCTCCCTCGTGGCCTATTTATTGTGAGAGGCCCATGAAATCATCCGATTAACTGACCCCTCTGTACCGTTTTCAGAGTTACCTTTATTTAAAAAAATGACATTGGAAGCTGAGCCGCCTGTCGCGTTATTGAGGGAGTTGCAGCATTTTTTATTCCAGAAAGGAAAACGTGTCACGTGGAAGCGGAGATTTCCAGTTCCAGCAACGGCGGAGGGACCCGGTGCGATGGATCGGAGTGCCTCTCGCAGGTCACCTGAGCCCCTGAGGGTCGCTGAGGCTGTCCCCCAGGCCGTAGCACATGGGGCACCTGGTGTTCTTCGTCAGGGTCGGAAACTCCCCAGGCTGGGCAGTGGTTCCCTCCTGACAGTCGCCTCTCTGCCCATGCGAGCTGCTGAGAGGGTGCAGCTTTGCCCATCCTGTGTCTACTTTTGGGGAAACTCAGTAGAACCTTCTGCTCCGGTAGGACAACCAGCTGTCCTCGACATGCTCAGGGTAAAATCATTACTACACGGTTAAAAGGACATAGCTAAGAGTTGGAACGTGATGTCATAAACACCCCTTTATTGTCATTAGTGAAAATGTCAAGAAACTGGCTGCTCGCTAAATGGGGAGTCTGATTATTACTGTGGGAAGAAGCGGGGTTCTTTCGATGAGCGGGAACACAGAGAGAGGAGCAGTGATTCCTTGGGGATCGGGCGGAGGCTGCAGGGGACAGGTGATGATACGGCGTTTGGGACGGACAGACTGACTGACGGCGTAGGTGATTGTACTGCGGGGAAACCTGGGCCGTCACTCTGGATATGTCAGGCTGCTTGTGGTTGTCCTTTGCCTTCAGATTGTTCTGCTGGGAACTGCAAACAGGGAGTTTGCAGAAATCGCCTTGTTGTTTGGGTGTGAAAACTGGCCGGCGAGGTTTCGGGTGGTCTCCTGGCCCCTTACCCACTCCGTTGTCTGTAACCAAACAAAGTAAACTGTAAATGTTAAGTGTTTGGGGAGAAAAGAGGAGAACTGGGAGCTAATACTTGTAAAGCACCTACAGGCAGTCACTGTACTGGGTCCCTTGACTTGCTTGAGCCTCGTGAAACACCGGTGGGTAAGGGACATCTTTCACATCGATGATGGAGCTGTGTCTGTGGACGTGGTGAGCGTGGAGAATACCAGGGAGTAAACGCCTTCACGTGGCGCTTAGCCTGGAGAGTAACTGCGGGGTATCCGCCCCGAACTTTCCATTGCCCGTGGAAGCCATGTGGGCACGCGGACTGGCACAGCTGGGGACGGGCATCGTTCGTGAGCGCTGCTCAGGCCGGCGCTGCCTTGCAGAGGCCCCCACGCCCCTCCCCTGCCGCCCAGGGCTCCGACACCGGCCTCTCCGTGAACGCTGTACGATTGCGGATCCTCCGTCAGGGAAGTCGGACTCCCTGAGCTCCCTTTGAACAGCGAGGATACGCAGAAACTTTGGAAACGAATCGCTTTCATCGACGGCCAGTAGCCCTGGTGTCAGACTGACGTGAACGTCGCCTGTGAGGCGGAGAAGGTGGAACCCCTCTGCTTACTTAAGCTAACGTGGTACTTGGTCGTAACAGTATCAGAAAATACGGATTCGAACACAGATACATTGCGCTTCTGATGATACAGCGAGGATGTCAGTCGCCTGTGTTCTGGGCCGTCCCGTGTCTCTGCACTTGACTGCACACTCTTCACCTTGACGAGTCCTGTGAGGTGAGGGACCCTCACGATGCCTGTGTCACGGATGGGGAGACTGAGGCACGGGGGTAAGGGACTTGTCTGAGCTGTGAGTGCAGTAGCCAGGATTCGAGTCCAGACTGTCACCTGTCGCACTGATCTGCCCCTCACTGGGTGCCAGGTCTCCCCCAGGGCAGGGGAGTCCCAGGGTGAACACGGTGCTTCCCACAGACCAAGGAGCAGCGTGGGGTGGTGCTGGGGAGGGAAGGGAGGCGGGCAAGGTGAGGTCTCAGGTGAGATGACGATGGGCAGGTACTAGCCAGGTGGGTAGTCTGAGGGCGGCAAGTCCTGTCCCCCAGCAAGAGACGAGGCTGGAGGACGGGGAGAGACCCCGATGTTGGGAGGGGGAGCTGGGCAGGAGGGAGCTCCACCTTCTCCCCACTGCACGCTCGTGCCTGGCACGCGCCCCTGAGCCCTGCTGTTGGCTGTGCGGCACCGTGTCCATGTCCTCCCCTCGTCTCCACTGATGCTGTCATCTGTCACCGTCGGCGCCGTGCCAGGCGCCAGGCGGGACAGTCGGTCGGGATAAATAGAATCACAGGTCCTCACAACCGAGTGGTAGGTGATGTTACATCTCCGTTTTGTGGTGCTTTTCTGATTTAGCTATTTTGTGTTAAATGAGGAATTAGCACAATATGGGAAGCTCCCCACCAGAAGGGTCAAGGTGCCTCTGGTTTTCCGGCCACCAAGGAGAAGCCTCACGGGCTTTCCCTCCATCCGGTGCCACGGGGTCCTCTGTGGCCTGCCCACTGCAGCTGGTGGAGTGAGTGGAGGGTGGGCATGGCTGTGCCCCAGTCCACCAGGAGACCCGGCACTCGGGCCGGCGTGGTGATAACTGATGGACTGATGGGAAGTTCCAGAATTGCCTCTTCGGGTGTTTGAACTCGGAGGGACTATTTGGAAGTAGCAATGTCACTAGAACCTTGGGGTGGGGTGTGTGTTCCCCAGCTGTGTGTTCCAGAGTCGCCTGGTGAACCCCAGGGGGCCTGGTTCTTTCTAAGGAGCCTCTAGCTTTTAATATCCTCTTTAACCCAAGAGGTTCTTTTTTTTTTTTTTTTTTTTTTCTGTTTTCCTCTCTTTCTAACCTTATTTTCTGGTTAACTTCCGGTATCATTTCACTGAGGCCCATGGGTTTCTGCACAGATTCCTGCTTTTAACCTTATCAGGGTTTCAGGGATGCTTCCCGTTGGCTGGTGAGCATCCCTGCATCCCTACCCAGCATTTTCTCCGGGGCGCGGGGTTCGATACGCATCAGTTAGACTAAGCTCATTGGTTAAGTCCTGCTCTTCGTCGTGTGCCCTTTGGTCTGCCTGCGGGCTGCCCGATTTCGGGGAGCTGGGCGTGGGGTTCCCGGCTCGGCTGGTTTCGGCATGTTCTCCGGGACGGTTCTCTTCATGTGGGTGCTTCCTGCAGGACAATTGCCTCTTCTTGTCACTCCACAGTGTTGATGTCAAAGCCCCCCGCTGTGTGTCTGCAGTGTGCCGGTCCTGAGTTCTGTCTTTTCTGACACTCCTCGGTCATCGCGCTCTCCGGGTCGGTTCCCTGTGGATTGATTCCACGCGGTGTGTGAGCGATGGTTCTTCTCCCTGGGCAGTTAGACCAAGCGTCGGGGCTGTAGTCCACCGAGCCGTCACCTCTGAGAAAAGGAGAACGTTTCAGCCAAAATGACTTGGTGGGTGTCAAAGTGAGAGTCTCGCCGGTGACGTCCCCCGCGTCTCTTCCCAGGGTCTGCACGTGGTTGTCACTGAGAATTTTGACTTGTGTTTTGTGGAATCTGCTAATCCTGCTACACATTTATTTTTAAATTTTGTTTTCTTTATTGGTTTTAGACAGAGAGGGAGAGAGAGATAGAAACATCGATGAGAGAGAACATCGATTGGCCACCTCCTTCCTGCGTGCCCCACCCTGGGGATCAGGCCCACAACCTGGGCATGTGCCCTGACTGGGAATCGAACCGGCGACCTGTTGGTGCGTGGGTCGACGCTCAACCACTGAGTCACACCAGCCAGGCCTGCTATGCGTTTTTTTTGTTGCATCGAGTGTCTGATTAGTTGTTTTTTTGCAGTACTGTGTGGTTTTGGTTTTGTATGTTTAATGCCTTGATCTGGCGGTGACTCTGGTGAGAATCTAGGTCCCATCCCCCACCCCTTTCTCTGTATTTGGGAGGCTGGTGTTATTGTATGTACTGGTGGCTTTCTGCGGGACTCCAGAGCCATGTGATATCCCGTGTGTGCTGACTTTGGCTGTGAGAGGCATGGCTCTGGGACCCTGGCCTCTGCCTGGGAAGCCCCCCTCCCACACTTGTTCCCGCTCACTCATTCATCGGTCCCCTTGCTGGCACCGTTCAGTCTCGGCCTTTGCCCTTTTCCGAGAACTGAAAACACCATCTGATCATGTTTCTTCCTGGCCTGCAGACTCCCAAGCCCCTTCGGGCTCCCCACAGGGAGCCTAACTTTCCAGCGTGGCACCGGGGGTCTGGCAGGCTGGCCTTGAGCGTTTCTCTCTAGCCTGCCCCTCCATGCTCTCCCAGGCCCGACCCGAAGATGCCACAGTGTTGCCCCAAGTGGCGTGTGTTGGCATTCCTCGGCCTTTGTCTTGGGGCCTGCCTGTGGCAGTGCCAGCGTGCCGGTCGGAACCCAGCTGCAGGCGGCGGTCCTGAGGACGGTGGTACCGAGGACCGGCCTGGACGGCATCCTCACGTGTGCACGACTCCTGAGCTTGGGGCAGGCTCAGCAGGCCTTCTCTCCTCCTCCTGCATGAGAATCTCCGGTGAGGGTCCCTGGCAGGCATTGCTCAGGTTCCACCACGAGAGAGTCCGGTGGCCTGGGGCCCCAGCACCTCTTTAAAAGCATCCTAGGTGACTGTCCCGCCAGAATGAAAACCACCAGCTCAGAGTGACCGCATTGGAATCCGTGTCTTGAATGGTATCAGTCCTGAGATGATGGTGGTTCTAACTTTGGTGTGCTTGCATCTTTCAGTTGTAAGGATAATCAGTGCTCTGGGAACAGTTGCAAGCAGTACAGACACCGGGAAAGTGCAAAGTGAGTTCCTCTCGGAGTACATGGGCTGTGTCTCGGGCTCTTCACGCTGTGCCCGGGGGCCGGCCTTGGCTTCTCGGCCTTGACTTCCTCCTCATCCCACTGGCTGTGTGGGGGTCGTCTGCGGACTGTGCCCTGCAGGTTCCCATGTTTCCTTTTCTGTTTATTAGCTTCGGGCAGCGATTTTCAACCGGTATGCCACAATAATTTTCAAACATGCAGTACCTTACTATTCAGTCAAAGGCACTGACTTCTTTTCCCTTAGACTGTCTAATTAAAAAAATGACAACAGCCAACACAACAATTGCCATCCAGTGCGAATGCCCTGTGTTGACCCTTAAATATGTAGGTCACATAAGAGAGTCGCATCTTATTGGTCATGTCAGATAATAAGGTTGCGTCTGATTGGTTCATTCTCAGTACCAGAAATCCTTATGTACAAGTACAGACACCTGGTGGTTGTTTTTTTAAATTTTATAGCATTAATATTTTTAAAAAATATTTTTTCTGTATTGATTTTAGGAGAGAGAAGGAGGGAGAGAGAGATAGAAACATCGATGAGAGAGAACATCGATTGGCTGCCTCCTGCATGCCCCCCACTGGGGATCGGGCCTACAACCTGGGCATGTGCCCTGACCAGGAATCGAACCGGTGACCTCTTGGTGCAGGGGTCGACGCTCAACCACTGAGCCACACCGGCCGGATAGGCACCTGATTTTTAAAAAAATCACTTTGGAGCCAAAAGGGTAGGTAATTGCAATTTATTTTTGTAAATTAATCAAAATTATACCTATTTATGTCAGATCAGCAAAAAATATGTTTTTGTGGTGTGCTGCAGAATTTTATTTAGTTTATGTATGCCATGAGATGAAAAGGTGAAAACGGCTGGCTTTGGGGATCGGGATCACTTTTTGCCTGTGCCAGCAACTGCAGAGGGGATTGTCTCTTCAGCCTGCTTACACCTGGCTGGGGGTGCCAGCCCGAACTGAAGGCAGCTGGATTGTGTTCCTGCGAGGTGTCCCAGACACACCTCTTCAGCAAGGTCTCGAGAACACAGAGTAGGCTGCTGCTTGGGATCTCCCTCCCTTTTTAAGAATTTTTATTTGTTTATTTTTAATTGTGGTAAAAAAAAACACACACACACACACACACAAAAAACACAAGACTTACCATTGTCAGCCAATGGTTGGTCATTGGCACCAATTCCGTGCCAGCAAAGATCCCCAATCTGGGGTGCAGTGAAGAAGAAAACATTTTCAGTGCAAAAGGGCTCAGTGGTGATACAGCACGGCTGGGAGGCAGCCCTGGGGCCAGGCTGCTCCGTGAGGGTCTCTGGTGTCCCGCTCTAGCAGGGGAAATGCAGTCTTCAGCGGAAAGTGCTCTCAGAGCCCCAGGGGAGCTGGCTTATATGGACAGAAGTCACCACCCCTGGTCCCTGATTGGTCTGTCCTCATGCATAGGAGCGCTCCAAATCCTCGAAGTTTGATTGGTCCAGAAAGCACTGCCCTGATTGGTCAGAACTGCTAAGTTCCGGTGGTATGGGAAAAGTCTCAGTGCTATTGGCTGCAACAGGATTCCAAGAACTCCTTTATAAGGGCGGCTCAGAGGGCAGCAGCTGTGCAGGCCTGTGGGCCGGTCACTGCCGGATTCTCTGTGAAGTGCGGTTTGTGCAGAGGACCCTGTGCTGCGGGGCTCTGCTTTCTAATTTTTTGTTTTTTGAGTGCAGCTGGCCACCAGGAGCCTTTCCTAGTGGGTGTCTTCTTTCTCAGGGTCCACACCGTCCTAGCAGCTAAGTGTGCAGATCAACAATGCGAAGTGTATTCACACAGTTGTGCAACGGATCTTCAGAACCTTTTCATCTTGCAAAGCAGACTTGCCCATTCGACAGCACCCCGCTCCCCCCCCCCAACTCCGGTAACCACCCTTCTGCTTTCCCTTTCTGTGGGTTGGACTGTTCGAGATAGCGCGTATAAGTAGGATCGCACGGATCGCCCAGTGTTTGTCTTTTTGTGACTGTTTATTTCACTTGGCATAACATCCTCCCCGTTCATCTGCATTGCAGCCTGTTAAAAACGTTCCTGGTTTTCAAGGCTGGATGCTGTGCCCTTGTGTGTATACGCCACATTTTGTCTGTCTGTCTGTGACCTTCGGCCTGCACCCCTGGGCTCCTGTGACAGGAGCTGCTGTGGGCCTGGGTGTGCAGCACATCCCTCCTTGAGACCTGCTCTCAGGTCTTCGGGACCGATATGCAGGGATGGGATTACTGCATCCTCCCATAATTCAGTTTTAGTTTCTGGGGGGAACCTCTATGGTTTAGCATTCCCACCAGCGGTGCACAGGGGTCCAGTTTGCCCAACCGTGCCAACACTTGTTATCTTCTGCTTTTTTGATGGTTCTCAACCTCACGGGTGAGCCATGATGTCGCTTGGCGGTTCTGACCTGCATCCCCTGGGGATGAGGGACGTTGAGCATCTTGTCCCCTGTTATTGGCTGTCCCGTCCTGTTGAAGGAGCCTTCACGGAGATTTCCACAAAGTGTTCCCGACGATTCTTTTTCTTCACTTTGTAGGCACCAAATCTGCTTGTGGTGGGAAATGAACACGGAAGGGAATTGTTTTGGATATCTTGGGTTTCTCCCACTTCACGTGTGCTCAGGAGCTTGCTTCTGACAGAGCATTTAGGGGGAGGATTTCCTCCCGTGAAATTGGGAGCAAGCCTCCCCTGGCACGGCTCCCAGAAAGCCGCCTGCCCCTTTGCAAACTGTCTGAGGGGCCGATGTCGTTAGAGTCCCTTCTCACGAATCACACACATAAAACTCATCACCCTGCAAACAGGAAATCTGGGACGAGAAGCCACCCTGCGACTCAAGATTGCCCGTGCATTGTTTTCCGTTGGTTGATGAGTAACCCATGCTTATCGTAGATTTATTTAATTTTTTTTTTCCTTTATTGATTTTAGAGAGAAAGGAAAGGAGAAGGAGAGATAGAAACATCAATGAGAGGGAACATGGATTGGCCGCCTCCTGCATGCTCCCCACTGGGGATCGGGCCCACAACCTGGGCATGTGTCCTGACCGGGAATCGAACCGGCGACCTCCTGGTGCAGGGGTCGACACTCAACCACTGAGCCACACTGGTCGGGTGCTTATCATAGATTCAGAGAATAGACCCTGTAGAAGAAATTAAGTCATCTGACAACCTGTAACACGTGACTGTGAGATACGTCACGTTATTTCAGAAAGGGGGTCATTTGTGTTCTCTTGCCACCTGCTACTTCACCCGGCAGTCGGGGACAGGCCACACTGAGGCCATCGGTGTGCCATCTAGCTGCGTAGCCATGCCTGGCAGGTGCGATGCTGTCTTCACTTCCTCATGACCCCTGCGTTGACCGGGGGCCACATGGTTGTCCATTCCGTGCAGTCCCCCGTTTGAACACTTCCCTTCCAGTCCTGCGTCTAAGATGGGCTTCCTGCCAGCACCCCCAGCAAGGCAGACGGCTTCCCTCGCACCCGGATCGGGCGGGAGAGCATTCTGCGTCAGGCACCACGTTGAAGTGGCCCAGCCTCCGGGGAGGAGTGCCCGGTGCAGACCCTCGGGGCAGACGCGCAGTGTTTCTCTTGCTCCCTTGGCCACTGGCTGACGGGGGCTCCTCTCCCCTTTCTGAAGCCTGCACTGGGGGGCTGTAGGCGGCCAGTGAGTCCATCGCTAAGTGTTTTTCTGAGTCTAGTTTGAGAGGTGTGGTTTGGAAAGTTTGCCTGAACTTTCGAGAAGGAATGTTTTCACTTTTCTCAGAGGGTCAGCTCCTTTCCAGCTGTGGGAAACTGCCCTGTGGGGACTCGTGAGGGTCGTGGACTTGACCCGCTTTGCTGCCCCTGAAGTGTGCTGCGTTGGGTGGGGGGTGGGGTGGGTCGTCCTGGACACTCAGCCCTCAGCTCACTCTCATGTCCTGGATTACAACTCGGGGTGCACTGGGCCCCCTTGGAGCCCGGCAGCTTCTGGAGTCTTCAGCTTGACTCGGCCCTGAGGCTTCTGCCCCAGTGGGGGCTGGCCCTGCTGCCCGGCGCCCTGGGGTGCCTGGGGCTCCCCCGGCTGCACGGCCGAGCTTCCTCACTCAGACATCAAGCCGCTCACTGCCCGCACAGCTCCCCGCCTCCCTCTCCTTCCCCACCCCGCAGCGCCCTGCCAGTCACCGGCTGCTGTGGGCTGCTGTGGGCTGTCGGGTGCTCTTTGGCCCATGGTGGGAGGCTGGGAGGAAGGAGCGAGGAAGGTCTGAGCCAGTCAGTATGCCCACACTGGGGGGTGATATGTGGCAATTTGTAATGGGCAGAAGCGTGAAACGTACCCTGGTGACAGGCGTGTGACGCTTGCCTGGTACACGTCTCGGCCCTGCCCCTGGTGCGTCGAGGGGCTCGGGGACCAGAAGCTGAAGGTCGGCGTGGACTGGATGTCTCTGAACTGCTGCGGTGCGGGAACCGAGCCTCCGTTCCTGGTGGCAGCAGGCGAGGAGGTGGATTTGGCTGGTGGTTAGTGGTCCCCAGGCCGACTCCTTCCGGCCTCCGAGTGATGGCTGTGGCGACAGCAGCTTCGTCGCGGCAGCTCAGTGCCCGCAGGTGCGAGGCCTGGTGCGCATGCTGAGGTGGTGGGACAGCTTCCCCCGGAAGGTTCCGTCACACCCCTCCTTCGAGCATCTTCAAAGTGGTCTCACCTGGAACATCCCATCCTGACCCCCCCTTTCCCGCTTCTCTTCCAAAAGGAACCTAAAGGACGATGTGTTTCTCCTCCCCTCACTGCCCCTCGTCCGCAGGTGTCCTCTCCCCAGAGTCTCAAGTCCCACACAGGCAGTGAGCTCTCCGAATGGGATGAGGACTCTGGAGCCCCGGGGTCCTCGCGGAGTTCAGTGCTTGGGACCTTGTGTGCCTTCTGTATGTGCTTGTGTCCCCTAGGGCTAGGGGCTGTCCTCTGATGACCCCCGTGAAAGACACCACAGACTTGCAGGGCCGCCACCTTCCCCCAGCACCAGCTCACCTGGCCAGGTGTGTGTCCAGGGCCGGAGCAAGGCAGCTGGTGTCTGGGCTCTCGTAGAAATTGCCTTTTTGCAAACACAGGCCAGGTTATCACCTTCATTGATTTATCCAGCCACCGCGGCGTGACACTCCTGCTGCTCCGACAGCCAGCCGCGAGTTCTGTGCGTGGAGCGTCAGTGCTCGCGAAGGAGCCGGGTGGGTGGCTGAGAGGCCGCTGCTCCTTTCGCGCGAGGGGCCTGCAGCCCGGCCAGGCTCCCGCGCTGGTGCTGAGCTCCTTGCTTGTTTTGTTGAAAACGGAGGAGCCGGTGTCGACACCCTCCGGCTGGCCGTGGACCAGGGGAAATCGTTCCGCAGGGAGGGAGGGAGGGCCTGGGGAAGGGCGCTGATGGACGCCAGGTGACCAAGGTCAGCTACGACAGTGGGAGGTCGTGTTGATCGTGTGTGCCCATGATATGAAGAGATGAGAAAGGCACCTCACCTCTGTGGTCTTCCTCCCTAAAATCTGCGACCCCGGAGTAAGCATGCGGAAAACACCAGGCTTACAGAACACCTGGCCGGTCCCCCTCTACACTGTCCTGGTCATCAAACACCGGGAGTGTCCGAGAAACTGTCCCAGCCAGCGGGGCCTCCGGAGGCGTGCCCGAATGTCACGTGGTGTCCTGGGTGGGATCCTGGAATGGACAGGACACTGGGGGAAATTCAGGCCGTCTGAGGAGAGAATGCATATTCGTCAGTGACAGTCCCCATGTGAGCTCATTAATTGGACAGATGTGCCGTCCTGGTGTAAGGTGTCAGTCATACGGGGAAACGAGGTGTCGGGAACCCGCCGTCACCTTCACAACTTGTGTGTGATTTTTCTCAATTTCCTCTTTTTTGTGTTTTGTGTCTCAGATCTGCCTTTTTGTCTTGTGACCATTCGGTTTGTGTCAAGTGTCTGCTACATACAATAGGCCTTTTTCACCACAAGTTTTCTCTGAATCTAAATCTACTCTAAAAGGGCCCCGCCGGTGTGGCTCAGTGGTTGAGCGTCGACCCATGCACCAAGAGGTCGCCGGTTCGATTCCCAGCCAGGGCACACCGTGGGCCTGATACCCCGGGGGGGGGGGGCGGCATGCAGGAAGCAGCCAATCGATGTTCTCTCTCATCGATGTTTCTATCTCTCCCTCTTCCTTCCTCTCTCTCTAAAATCAATAAAGAAAAATACAAACAAATCTACCCTAAAAGAAAGGGTTTATTTAGAAAGAGTCGTGGGGAAGACGGGTGGGCAGCGGGGGTTTCACGACCCCGCTCTCGGGCCAGCATGGCCCTCTGCGCCCAAGTCCGCTTCCTTCGCTGACCACGGCGGGTGCTGGGATCCAGGTGCCCCCTGCCAGGGAGAAGCCCGGGGCCTCCACCTCCTGGCCAGTGGCCGCCCAGTTCCTCAAAGCCGGGCGCGGGGGGCCCAGCCCGCTCCGGGTCAGGCTGGGGCCTGTCTCTTGCCCACAGGACGTTCTTTGTTCTCTCTTGGACCAGACATTTGGAGGTGAGCTGCTCTCCCGGCCAGCGAGGGAGCTGGTTTCCCAACACAAACACCATCATCTCTTTGCCAGGTGAACCTGAGAAAAGGCGCAGAGCGGCGGGGACAATGGGCCCCTTGATACCCTGCCCTGAATGCTGAGTCCGGGGTGTTAGGCTGGGGAGGGGGTTCAGGTGTTCACGGTGGTGGCCCAGGGCCCTGCTAATCCTGTTATCCACTCAGGGTCGGGGGTTGATGCTTGTGCGATTGTCCTCCGAGGATGGCTGAATAAAGCATGCTCAGAGGACACACGCCCCAGGGGCCACCTGCTCCTTGAGTGGTCTCCTCGAGTGGCCCTGGGAGCCGGTGCTGTTGCCCACCCAGCCCCGGAAACCCACTGAAGGCACACAGGCCCTGGGCCCTGCCCTTGAGTTGGTGATCTCAGAGGAGAAGGCTTTCTCTTAGGGCCGGGCTCCGGGAGAGCAGATGGACAGATGCAGGACCCCGCTGGCCTGTGTCGCCCCATCTGGGGTCTTGTTAACAGGCAGATTCTGACCTGGCAGGTCTGGGGGAAGGGGCTGCTGGTCCGGGGGCGGCACTCTGAGCAAGCAGAGGCTCTGTGATCAGCGGAGGTGTGCTCGGGGCCGGGGCTGGGTGGCCTCTGGGAGGAGTCGGGCTCATGCTCTGTTCCTGGGAGCTGGGTCTGAATTTTGTCTGCTGGATACACTGACAGATAAGCCTGAGCGTGAGCAAAGGGACGAGACTCAGCTGGAAAGAGAAAGGGGGTGGCACTTGGGAGGAGCAGGAGAGCTGGGGTGGTCCTAGGCGGTCTGGTTCGCCATCAGGGAAAAACAACTGGACACAGCTGGAGCCCGTGCTCCAGGTGGTTCATTCCCCACAACCGCCCCTTTTAGAGACCGTCTGCCACCTGCCCAAGCCCCTGGCAGGAGAGCGTGGGAGCTGGGCTCCTGAACCCGGGCAGCCCGGGCAGGACAGGTGGCGTTTCCCTGGTGATGAGCTAACACTTCAGACCGGAGCTTACGGTCCCTCTGCCGGTCCCTCTGCCGGGTGAGCACCAGAGGCCCGAACGCCTGGCGTTGCCCTTCTCGCGTGCTGTGACAGAGAGCCAGGGGGCGGGGGCCGCTCACGAGCCCCTTCCCTGCCGTCTGGGCTTTCCAGAAGGTTCTTCACCTCACCACTCTGCTCCTCCATCCCAGGCACGCAGATCTGGTCAGCACAGCTCAGTGACAGACCACACACTCGCCATTGCAGCGCTTCAGGCTGTCGGAGCAAACACGTCTCCGGTCCCTCCTCGGCTGTCCAGGACGAGCAGGTTGTGCCGTTTGTGGACGGTCTCTAGAAAAGGCCAGGTTTTCCGGTGCCAGCCTTCCAGAGAGCAGGGCAGCCGCCGTTTTGGGGCCTCGGGGGATTTGCTCTCCTGTGCTCCCCGTCACTCGTGACTCGTGTACACAGTGTGTGTCCTCACTGCAGCTCAGAAGCACTTGGTCACTCGTCGGTTCCTCCGGCATTGGAGAGCCTGAGACGTCGGGGTGGAGCAGGGTGGGCGACATGCAGGGCCCGGGGTGGCACCGCCCCGCCGTCACCGTGGGCAGAGCCGGCGTGCACGGGGAGGTGTGTGCCCCGCGTGCCCTGCGTGCCCCGCTGCGGGCGTCTCTCCCTGAAGCCTGGGCAGAAAGTTCTTTTGTTCACGACACTGGCATGATTGAATCAGTGCCACAGCCAAACAGGATGTGGTCTGGGTGGCTCCGAACTCCCAGCCGCCAATGGCTCTTGTTTTCAGATGCCTCGAGAGGGTCAAATCTCCCACCACCGGGCGCTGCGAGGCTGCGGAGGGCAGCCCTGGACCGGGGAGGAGAGGCCGAGGTCGGCAGAGTGCACGCCGCGCCTCAGTGACGGGGAAGGGAGCCAGCGGGGGGTGGGGTGAAGCCTGGGCATCAGAACCCCGGGGAGGAGAAGGCTTCCAGGGAAAGCCAGAGGAGCGTTCCAGGGGGAGCCGGTCTGTGTCTTTGCAGGGCAAGGCGGGCGCACGGGAGGAGGGGCATTTCCGAGGTCCCACGGCGCACAGGGTGCTGGCTATTCCACGGGGTACCAAGGGGCCAAGCCGTGGGACACTAAGTCTTGAGAGTATTTGAGATGATTAGAAAATCACAAAAACTGTGACCACTCCTACAGACTCCTAGAGCCACTACCCAGGCCAAGATGTGGAACTGGACCCTTAACTTGGGCGTTCCTGGCGCCCCTGCCCACCCCAGGTCCTTCTCACCTGCCTCCCCTAAGGTGAGCCTCATATGCGGTGAGCATTTGGGGTATCCTGTCTTGCATGCTGCGTTTGTCATTCCCTCATGTTTGTAATTTTACCACAAGCAATACGCATGTCTCTGTGCGGTGTCATTTGTTTGACATGCTTTTGACCGCTGTAAAAATGGACTGGGCCTGTTCGTGGCTGGCCAGCTCTGACGTGGCCCCTGATGAGGCGGCTGGCCTGGCCACCTGCTTCTGACAGAAGTCAGCAAAAGTGACGGAGGCCACTCCTGTGATTAGCTTAGGATGGTAACGTCCTTCTTGATGACAGACTTTCTGTCTTGCTGGCTTTGAAGAAACCAGCAGCCACAGAGAGCCCCCGGTGGCAGGGAGCGGAGACCCTCGGCTGACTTCGTTTTGGGGGGTGGGGGGGTCTGGTCTGATTTATATGAGAAAGCATCCGACTCGTTTTTAATGTATGCTTTCCTTATGATCAGCCGTACGCGAATGCTTATCGGGCTCTTCTGATTTCTCCACAAAGAGGTGTCTCATGGGTTTTGCCCATTTTTCTTATGGAATTGCAGTTCTTTTGAATTTTCTGGAAAATAGCCTTTCTTGGCTGCAAGCGTCGCGAAGGTCGCCTCCCCGTGTGCCGCCTCACCACGTGGGCGTTCAACGTCCAACGAGGCGCGTCCTGAATCTGTCCCGGGGGGACCATCTGCAGGCTTGTTTATGAGGTGTTCCCGATTCTGGCCCGCGGTCCCCTCGTCTTAGCATTGTGCCTGGGAAATTGGCTCCTGCTTATCGCAATTAGTCGCCGCTGCCTTCCTGAGGCAGGTCGGCTCCCTGTGTCCCCCGTGGCTCAGCCGTGGGTCTGGGAGCACTTTCCTGCTCAAATGCCGCGGTGGGGACTCTGAGTCATTTTGGAGACGGTCTGTGAGTCAGCAGCGCACCTTGGGCTGCTCCCTCCGGCGTTTGGCGTGGACTTGGGTGCCTGCGTTACCGAAGGAGGAACGCAGGGAGGGTCTGGAGAGAATGTGCCCTGCAGTGAGCGCGCGCATTCCTGGGGAAAGTTAAAATTAGAAAGAGCCGCTGAGTTTCCTGCCTCTCCGTGGGTTTGTGTTTGTTTGCACAAGGATTCTTCTGGTAACAATCCGGAGCTGGGTTTGGTGGCAGAGGAGGTGAAGTCATGGTTTTCGGGATGGAGGTGATCGGTTTCCATGGCGATCTTTGTTGTTGGAGCGGCTGCTTTGTTTGTGAATTCTTGAAGAATTATGCCGGAGAGGAAAAAGAGGATGGAAACAACCCCTTCTTACAGCTGGCAAGAAAGATTTTAGTTTTTTTAGAAAGCTCTTTAATGAGAAGGAGATCTCTTGGAGGGTGCGTCTTTGTTAGTGAACTCTGGGAAGAGCAATTAGCCCCGTGGTGCACTTGGCTCCCGTTCACTCCCCCCCCCAGGCCATCTCCCACCTCTCCCCTTGAGACGGCAAGTCTTGGGAAACCCCTCTGAGTGGCACCGTCTGGGGGGCCACCCCTATAACCCCCTTGGGGTGCCGGGTTTAGCAAATAACACTGCAGGACACCCAGGAACATTCGACTCTATGGGACAGACATCCACTCATTAAATTGTGTATCTGAAATTCAAATCTAACCGGGTGCCCTGAGTTTTAGCTGGAGAGCCCTCCCGGCTCTACCGTTTGGTCCGTGATTTTGGTTTCCTGTGGTGCCCGGGCCTCTCCCAGGTGAGGAGGGGCATCGCCTGCCCTTGTGGGCTGGTGGCTCTTGTGGGCAGACCTGTGGCTTCGGTGGATTGTCCACTTCTGTGTCGGGACACGTCATGCTGGTGCTGGGCGGGCTGCTCTTCCTGCCGTGGTCCAGCTGCGGTCACGCAGTCATGGACACGTCGTGCCTGAGGCAGGCTTGACTCCTGGTCTGTCTGATGCAAGGCCCAGGAGCCGGAGGGCGCTGGAGAGATATGCGGGCATCCTCCCCAGAGAGCATATGTGCTCATCGGAGACTCACCCCCAGGGAGCTGGAGGCCGGAGCTCACTGCAGGCCAGGAGCTCACCTGGAGGCCAGGAGCTCACCTGGAGGCCGGGAGCTCACCTGGAGGCCGGAGCTCACCTGCAGGCCGGAGCTCACTGCAGGCCGGGAGCTCACCTGGAGGCCGGGAGCTCACCTGGAGGCCGGAGCTCACCTGGAGGCCGGAGCTCACCTGGAGGCCGGAGCTCACCTGGAGGCCGGAGCTCACCTGGAGGCCGGAGCTCACCTGCAGGCCGGGAGCTCACCTGGAGGCCGGAGCTCACCTGCAGGCCGGGAGCTCACCTGGAGGCCGGAGCTCACCTGCAGGCCGGGAGCTCACCTGCAGGCCAGAGCTCACCTGCACTGGTCTGCCCAGAAGTGCTGTCCTTTAGTGGGGGTGAGAGAGGCGGCAGGGCACCCGGAGTCATGGTGGGTGGGAGCTGGGCCTTGAAGGAGGGTCCGGGGAGGCGTTCCCCACAGGAGGAGGTGGGATGTGTGTGCAGGTTTAGCGTGGGCGGCTGACCTGGTGGAGTGAAGGAAACGGGCAGGAGGTGCTGAGCAGGCTGGAGGTGGGATAGGGCCAGGTGGGGGAGAGCCCTGGAGTGGGCAGGTGGCAGGAGGAAGCAGGCACTGTGTGCTCATGCGCAGAGACGGATACGATGAAGGGGCTAGCGGGACGGTGCTTGGGGGAGAGATGCCCCCGGGACCCTGCGGGAGGCTGGCCGATGTGCAGATCACAGGCACCTGGACTTTAACTTTCAGGGACCAGGTCCTGCTAGTGGAGTCTCTTACTGTGTGCCGGGCGCCGGACAGGGGCTGAGATACAACAGCGAATGACGGGTGAGTTCTGTCCCCCTGACCATACAGGCTCACCTGTCACAGGGAGGATGCTGATTGCTTGAGGGGTCCTAGAGCAATTTACTGAGTGCCTGCTGCGTTCCAGGCAGCCCAGGCAAACTACCTGCCTTCACGGAGCACTGGTAGAAGAGAAAGGAAATGGACAAACGATAGACGAAGAAGGTCAAAGGTGGGGCATGCAGCCGGGTGAGGGCGTGGAGACTGAAGGGCGCGCTGTTTTAGGTCGGGAATGCGGCTGAATAATGGCCCCCAAAGACACGCACACCCTAGTCCCCAGGACCTGCGGCTGTTACTTTATGTGGCAGAAAGGGCTCTGCAGGTGTGTTTAAGGATGGAGAGATTGATTTCCCTGCATCACCCAGGTGGGCCCTGAGTATAATGTAACAACAAGTGTCATTTTAAAGGCTTTAAAATTTTTTTTAAATGTTTCAATTTTTAGAGAGAGAAAAAGAGACATTGATTTGTTGTTCTACTTATTTGTGCGTTCGTTGGTTGCTTCTTGTATGTGCCCTGACTGAGGATGGAACCCGCAACCTTGGCGTATCGGGACGACGCTCTAACCAACTGAGCTTCCCAGCCAGGGCCTGACAGGTGTCACTGTAAGGCAGAAGAGAAGGGGAAGCCCGTGAGATGATGGAGACAGATTAGTGAGGGGCTTTGAGGGAGGGAGGGACCCCGAGGCAGGAATCCAGGTGCTGCTAGAGGCTGCAAAGGGCAGGTACGTGGCTTCCCCTTCAGAGCCTCCAGGAGGAGCCAGGCCTGCCCAGGGAGTCTGGTTTCAGATTTCTGACCTCCAGACTCCAGGGGAATAGATCTGTTTTAAGGCACCGAGTCGCAGGCGATTTGTTATGACGGCCGAAGAAGGTAACGGGGGCCTGGGGGGTGAGGAGGTGACTTTTGAGCAGAGCCCTACATGCAGGTGACCCGAGGTCGAAGCTCGTGGTCCTCGCAGAAAGTGGGCTGGGCTTCCCGCTCACGGGGCGCGGGGACCATGGGGCTGCCTTGGGGTCCAGGCCCCGCTGAGCGTCAGGGATTCCCTGGGAACCACGAGCTCTGGTGACCTCCAGCCTGGACGCGAGCCGCGGCGGATTTATGCAGCGTGTTTAATGTGAAGACGTCGGTGGCGGTATAAATAGCCTTCGCTTGCCTCCACATCTGGTTGAGTATGCGTGCACCCCGTTGCTGGAACAGAACGCGTCCTCGGCTTGCTGATGTGGGCGCGTCGGACAGTGTAGCTTTGGCAGAGCTGAACGAGAGCTCGCTCATTGCACCGGCTGGCTGTGTCTGTGTCTCCGCCCAGAGGCCCGCGTCCGGTGCCCGTTTCGTGGTCACCTGTTCTGGCTTGGGGAGAGAACTGGGAGAGTGAGGTGGGGAACGGGGAACGCAAAGGCCAGGGGGTGACAGCTAACGGTCACCGTGACTCCTGGGGACCCTCCTAGAACTGTCCCTCGGCAGGACGGGAAGCTGGGTCACTGACCCCGGGGCTGGTGTTCCTGCAGGCTGGGCAAGGGCCTGCTGCTGGGAGGGGGACCTGGCAGGCCGCACCCCCCACTTAGAGAGTCTCGACAGCACAGTGCGGGGCCAGCTGTGGCACCTGGATTCTAGGCCTGTGGTCTTCGAGGAGTCCAGGCTGAGCTGCTCCTGGAGGTCACGAGCAAGGCAGGTGTTTCAGCCCCACCCAGGGAGAGTTGAGACAGCCGGCAAAGTGTCCTCATGGCTGTCCGCCGTCAGCGAGGCAGAAGGTGCTCAGATCATCGGAGGAGTTCACCTGTGTTAGGGGGTGCGGGGGCCACGGAGACAAGCCCAGAGGGAGTTGGACTCTGGCGTGGCATCCTCTCTGGCACCTGTTTGGAGTCCAGCCGCCGCGGTGGCACCTCCCCCGGGTCCCAGGAGCCCCTTCTTCGATGGGGAGCCCCCCCCTCTTGTTCTGCAGGCCCACCAGCAGCTCCGCACCTCGGCGTCTTCCGATTTCAGCCTTGTCTTCCCTGTGGGCACCTGCTTCCTCCTCCCATCCCCGAGGGCAGGGCACACGTGTTTAGTTATCATGCCATTCATTCCCTCTGTCTTTCACAAGGAGCCGAGCCCGAGGGAGAATCTGAGACGACGGGCGATCTGCTGACGCAGCCCCGGTCCCCGCGAGCTAGACAGACACCGGCCAGAGTGTTCCCGCCGTGTGAACCTTTCCTGATAACTGGCCGTCACTGGGCAGAGAGACAGTCACAGAGGTTCAGATGGCCCTGGTGGGAAGGGACGGGCGGTGGACAAAGCCTGCTCGTGTCCTTAAATCCTACTGGACGGCTGTGTTCTGACCAGGACCCGGTTCCACACGTGTTCCAACCTGTGCTCGGGGGCTCGGGGGCTCGGGAGGGAGATGCCTTTCCCTGTGGCTGTGCCCTTTGCTCAGCCCTGCTGGCGGGGGGGGGGGGTCACCCCCACCCCTGTGACAACCAAGGAAAGTGTCTCCCAAAACGCACACCACTCCAGTGGACAGCTGGCCTTTGGAATGCCTTCTTCAAATCCGCATTCTTTAATTTAAAAAAAGAACTTTTTTTTGAAGATTGCATTTTTACAATACCTCGTTTTGAAAGTTGGATATTCCCTGCCCTGGCCAGTTCGGCTCAGCGGTTAGAGCGTCGGTCTGAAGCCCAAAGGGTCGTGGGTTTGATTCCTGGTCTAGGGCACGTACCTGGGTTGCAGGTTCGGTCCCCGGCCCTGGTCGGGGTCCTGTGGGAGGCAACCAATCGATGTGTCTCTCTCATCAAAGTCTCTCTTTCTCTCTCTCTCCCTCCCTTCCACTCTCTCTAAAAACCAATGGAAAAATATTCTCAGGTGAGGATTAACAAAAATAAATAAGTAAATAAAAAGGATATTCCCTGAGGCTGGGGATCGCCTTGCATTTCTGGCTGACGTGCTTGTCTCGACGAAGAGATTAGAAACTGAGGATTCATTTGGGGAAAATATTTAAAAATCCGGAATGGTCCTCTTAGCACGTCACTGAGGTCTTGGGCTTCAGAAAATGTCTGTTCAGGCGGTTCTGTTTCTGACCCAGCCTCTGTGTGTGCTTGGAGGGCACGGCCTGGTGTCCGCAGAGGGGGCAGCTGGTCTGTGATACGCACTCAGCTGAACGAAGTGCGAAATATCTGATGCTCTTATAAATCCGTCTCCTGCCCTTGACGGCACCGCTGGGCTAGGTTTTCTCAGCGGTGCCGGTTCCCACGGTCCTGACAGTAAGGCAGACGGAGACCCCGGGTCCCCTGTGCAAAGCCGAACAGGGAAGGGGGCTCTCGAGGGCCTTTGTCCGGGATGAGTCAGGCGTGGAGGGGAATTCGGATCCGTTGGAGGGCCGACTTGGACCGCCCCAGGCTGCGTTTTCCCCTCTCTTGCCCCTTGCACTGTTGCTAGGGTGAGAGGTTGCCGGGGTGAAGATTTGACCCCTGGAGGAGAATCCAAGAGGTCAGGTGGCGGGCGAGCCCTCGGGGACGGCCCTCCCTTCGCGGACACTCCAAGGAAGGGTTGGTTAGCTGGGAATTCTGGAAGGACGGGACCCGCCTTGGAACACCGTGTGTGGGGACCACGGAGACAGCATCAGAGCACTGTCGCCCAGCCTGCCCGGTGCGGGGACAGAGGTGGGCACGGTAGTCCGTGGCGGGGCCAGGCTTTGCGTCCACGTTCACGAGGGGCCCAGGCGTCCACGCAGTAACTTGTCCTGGATGTCGGTAGCCCCTCAGCGTGTGTTGGGGGGGGCTGTTTACTCTGCACCCTCTCCCAGGACCCACAGAGACTCCCTGCGTCTGTCTGGTCCAGGCAGGATATTTAACTTCTTCCCACGTGAACAGACCAGGGAGGTTTCATGACGTCTTCCGTGGAAGAAGGAAAGAAGGAAGGAAGTGCGGCGCGGGGGCCCCGTCCAGCATTTCACGCCCTCCTCGGAGACATCCTGTCCCACCACAGCCCGCGTACGCTCCCTCTGTGGACTTCGCACTTGCCCGTGATCCTTGTGTCCGGCACCGGTCACCGCCTTGGGTGTGATCCCGGTTCCCCCTTGGGTCTCGGTCAGTCATTGAAACCGTGAGCCTCAGTCCTCTCGTTGGCTACAATGCCCATCCCGGTGGTTCTCACAGTGTGGTCCAGGGACCGACAGCTTCGCCATCGCCTGGGAGCGAGTTCGAAATGCACATGGTCGGGCCACGCCAGGCCTCGGACCAGCAGTCTGCCGAGGAGGCCAGGCGAGGCGGCCGATGGGCTAACGCTGAGAACGCCGCCTTGTTCACACGGAAGAGGTTTGCTTTCTGAGGTTTCTGCTATGTATTTGGCACGACGTATCTGCGTTTTATGTGTCAGAGAAGAAGGCAGAGCCCCTGCCCCCAGCGTGATCCACAGGCCGGTGGAGAACACAGGAGAGGAAACCACGTTAAAGGGGGGACGCTCTCACCGGAGAGCCCTGTTCTCCACCGGGGGAAACTGAGGCCCAGAGTCCAGGTCAGTGATCTAGCAAAGGTCATGGCGCTAGGAAAGAGCAGAGCTGACACGGACCCGTGGTGTGACTCGGGACGCCTCAGAAATCCGGCGTCCACAGCGCCCCCCGGGGGTCACACACGCAGTCCCCTGACTGGTGCCGTCTCCCCACTGACCCACGGGAGGAGGTTACGGGTCAGACCAAGTCTGAGGGCTTCCGTGGGACGCTCTCCTCATCAGCCTCTGCGTGGTGATTGCCAGGACCCTGACCTTGAGCCTCCCGCTGGGTCCGACGGTGAAAGTCCTAGGGTACCTGGTCAGTGACGGAAAGCTCGTCAAAGCCTGGAAGAAGAAATTTTTTTTAAAAGGAAGGTCGTCTCTGAGTGTCGCTGGACGGTGGGCTCGCGTGAACTAACGAGCGTGACGCGTCCTCTGATTTCCGTTTTCAGATCAAGCAACAGCACAAAGACACGGTCAGACCGTCTGTGTCGCGGTCTTCTGGAGTTTTCTCCTTCTCTCCGGTGTTCACCGTGGTCGTTTGCCCGCCCGTCTCAGCCCTTCGCCGTTGTCGAATGCTCCCGAAATCCCCAACTCGGGCTGTCGTGGAGCTGCTTCTGTCTTTGTGGCCATTCACTCACGTCAACTAAATACATAAACACTTCTGTGACGAGGCCCGCCCGCTCCAACTCGAGGGAGCCCGAGCCCGAGGAGGAGGAGGAGGCAGCCTCTGGCCACAGGTGTGGACATCCACATGCCTGAGGGAGGGAGAGGCACAGGTAACACCAAGTGCCTCCTGTCTCAGTCACGGACAGACAGACGCCTCACCCGGGGAGGAAGGACGGTCAGATACGCGGGCGCCCCGTGAACCAACCACTGCCCGATCGGCGGGGGCGCCGGGTGGGAACGGGCAGGTGCGCAGAGAAACCCGTGTGGGTGCCTGGCGGTTTGTCTGCGTGCGCCCCGCCCCTTTGTGCTTCCTAGTCAGCGTGGGAGAGAGGAAAGAATAATCCTTACCACAGCCTTCGTCACGTTTGAAGTAACTGGGAAAGGTCAGCGAACCGGTTCCGTATTCTGGGTGAGAAAACGTCACCCGTGGATCGGTGAGATGTCAGACGCGCTCCCGTGGCTGTGTCATCCGCCACGTGCCGAGGAGTGTTCCCGTGAACGGGCTCCGCGCTGTGGATTTCGACAGCGTTAAACGGAAAGGCTGTCGCCGGCATTGAACTCTCAGCTCCTCGTCCTAGAGTTTCTCCCATAAACAAAGAAAAACCCGGGGTCCCCGGCCCGGCCACGAGGCCCCGCTGTGTCTCGAGCATCACTTGCATAAGGCAGATCCTTATCAGGTCTGGGGGGGGCCCTGTCCCGGGGAGGGGTCCGGGGGCGCTTCCCTCCTGACCTTGGAGCCAGCTCCAGACAGCAGTTTCGACCTGATGGAGTTTCTAGCCACACCTCACGCCTCCCTGTTGTTTTCTTTCCTTCCCTGTTGGCATCTCTCATGCCACCTTGGCCAGGACTTGGCATCCAGCCAGGCGCCCGGGGGTGGGTGCCCACAGCTCCATGCTTGTGCCCGCTGTGGCCTGGCCTGTCACCCCACTGTGGACGCGGGGCTGGTAGAGAATGGGGTCAGCACGCTTTTTCTGGAAAAGGCCAGACGGTAGATTTCAGGCTCTGTGTCCTCGACGCACTAAAGGACTGTAGGCAGGAGGTGAGCGGTGGGTGTGGCCGTGTTCCCTGGGGCTTGACTTACAGACACTGCGTTTGGAATTGCATAGAATTTTCACATTGCAAGATATTCTTATTTTGAGTTTCTCCCAAACTGTTTAAAAAGTTGAAACGTTCTCTGTTCACGGGCCATACAAAGACAGGTGACTCGCTGGGTTTGGCACAGGGGCCAGAGTTTGTCCCTGGAACAGGACACGATGTTCGGGGTTCCACTGCTGTGGGCTTTGGGGCAGGAGTGTGGTGGAGGCGGGGAGCGGGGAGAGCCTGCCCCGGACAGACTCCATTCTCGATCCCAGCAGATGCGGGATGTGGGGGCCCCTTTGGCCAGGGGATCCGTACATGTCCACCACGGTGGCTTGGAAACCTAAGAAATAGGCTTAGCGGTTTTCCCAAAGCCACCCGGAAATAGCTGTCCTCTGCCCTGACGAAGTCTGTGCTGGGTGAATGAGTGGATCGGCCCTGGGCCCACACTGAGGTTGCTGGAACAGAGAATGAGGTTCGGGGTGTTTGCTGACATCGGGGAAGCGTGAGGGTCCCGCCCTGGGAGACTTGGCCCTGCAGCGAGGACCAGCTCTGGGTGGTGTGACCCGGGCAGCCTGCAGGTGGAGGTGGGTGGAGAGTGCAGAGCATTTCAGATCGGCCTCTGACACAGCAGCCCCGGGTCGGACGGGTCATGAGACTTCCTTTTCCCAGTTTGGGGACAGAGGGTGTCAGTTTGCTGGGGCTGCCACAAAGTCCCACAGATTTATAGTGTTGCAGGTGTGGGAGCTGGAAGTCTGCGGTTGCGGTGGGCAGGGCTGGTTCCTTCTGAGGCTGTGAGGGAGGCTGTGCCGGGCGCCTCTGCGGCCCCCTGGCCATCCTCGGCGTCCCTGGCTCGTCCCTGCCTTCATGTCCGAGGCGTTCTCCCTGAGTGCGTCTGCCTCCACATGTCCCCTTTTCTGAAGATGCCGGTCAGGTTGGACTAAGGCCCATCCTAATGATTGATTTTAACTTGGTCACCTCTGTAAAGACCCTGTCTCTCAACAAGGTCACATGCTGAGGCCTGGGTGTCAGGACCCCCACCTAAGACTCTGGGGGCATAGTTCTGCCTGTAGCATAGGGGAAGTGGGAGGAATGGCTGAGTGTCTCCTTGGTGACCGTCCTGACACGAGAATTGAGGACCCAGAGTTGTCATTTGCCTTTGTGTGACTAAGGTTTTCTAAGTGTCACGCGCCTCTCAGTGTTGGTTCATCCACTGTGCTTGCAGACGGCTCGGGGGGGATAAACTGTGTTTACGCCGTCCGCGGGGACTGGGAGCTGTTGTTAAAACCGCCGCAGAGAGGTGCACGCGGGGCGTGCATGTCGCTCTCCCTGGGCGTGGAAGGCGCTCCTGTGAGACCCCCGCAGACACGGAGTCTTGTGGGCTCCCCACCGCGTCTTCACAGCTCTGTGGTTCTGCAGATTTCCCCAAATTCGGTCTGACGATGGCGCTGATGCTTCTTGACTCGAACACACACACGCAGTCAGGGGGTTGGGGTTTGTAGACTTCGGGACTTTGTGCCAACTTAAGGGACCCACACTCCCCTGTGGGGGTTTGGGGGGGTCATGGGGACTGGGACCCACACGGTGCATTGTGACTCCCTCCGGAGAAGAGCGTGGCCGGGAGATCGCGCCTGCTCTCCTCTCAGGAAGCTGGAGTGTGTGCAGAAATCGGCGGCTTTCGTGGAGACAGAGCGTGCAGCTGGGGAGGCGGAGAGGGGTGGCCTGCCCCCCGGACCTCACCGCAGAACCTTCACAGCCAGACACCCCCCAGCCTGCACACCGACACCGAGTCGCGGGAGGGCCCTGTCGCCCGAAGTCCAGCATCAGCCTGGTTGGGCAGCTCGGGACCTCCCGTGGTGGGTGTGAGGTGGGTTTACCTGTGCCCGGGGTCCTGCGAGGAAGCCCAGCCCAGCTCAGGCCTGGGGCTGGAAGAACGTTCTCCACCCAGCAGTCCTGGAAGAGACCCTGGAGGGCCCAGAGAGCTTGCAGGGCCCGACCCCAGAGGCTCAGGGAACAGGACCCTGGGAGAGCTGCTCCGCGGAGACGGAGAGGAAGACACGTGGCAGCTGTGGGCTCGGAGGGAAGCGGTCTGTCTCCAGCTGCTCGGCACACTGCCTGGCCTGGGAGGGGGGTCTGGGGGGCCGGGGTGGGGGTGAGCTCAGGAGGGTGCGGGTGCGCCCAGCCCAGGGGCGCTCTTTGCAGGGACTCGCCAGCCCCCGCCGGCCTCTGTCGTCCAATATTGGCACCGTTACCCCGGCCCGGAGGTGGGGGTGGGGGTGGAAAGGAAAAGAGGCCCCCACGGTCTCAGGCTGTGTGGTGACTTTGGAGGAGCCGCTTTTAAAAGTCAGAAGGAAAAAGAAGAAACGCGCTCACTGTCGGGCAAGTTGGAAACACTGAAGTCTGAGGAAGCAGAAACGCACCCGAAAATCCACTTCCGAGCGGCCTGTTTCACTTCCTCTGGCGGGGTCTCAGTTCCCTGTCCCCTGACACAGTGCGGTCCGCCACGGCTGCGTCTGGACAGAGCTGTCCCGGGGTGCGTGTTCTGAACTTCCCAGGACGTGCTGAGTCTTCCTCGGACCTGCGGGCGACACGGGGGACGCGTCCAAAGTAAATGTGAGGGGTGGACAAGGGCCTTCTGTTTCCTGTCTCGAGCATCCTGTCCCCACCCCCCAGTTCCCGGCTCCTTCGGCATGTGGTGGTGGGCGGTGTTTGCGTATTTGCTGGCATTGTCGCCTTTTCCGTGGCTCCGTGGCCGTGGTGCAGCCTGTCCCCTTTGCCCACGGGATTTCCCCCGTGGCTGCACCTTTGGGAGGTCTGTCCCTGCCTCGAGATAAACTGTGTCCGTGGGACATGCCCTTCCCTCTAGTTGGTTTCCTTCCCTCTCTCCCGCCTGCCTTTCTCTGCATCTGGAATTCATTCTTCTGCTGCAGCCCCGGGGGGGACAGTGTCCTGAAAACCAGCCAGCTGCCCCAGCCCCGAGGGGCAATTCCTGCCTTCTTACGATGCTCATTTTAATTGCACGTGAATTATTGATGCGGAGGAGGGGCTGTTCTGGGCTGTCTATTCTGGCGGGGAGTGGGGGTGGGGGGGTACTGTTACAGGCCGAGTGGCCTTGATTTAGGGAAAGTGTCCAGAGTGGAATTCCACCTCCCCTTTCCCAGCCTGACCAGGCCCAGGGGTCCTCGAAAGCCCAGAGCCCCTCTGTGACCCTGTCCAGAGCGTCCGCCTGGGTGCAGGTAGCTAAGAGTCACACGGGTGACTTTCGATCCGCTCGTCTCTGTCATCGTCAGCCTTGTGTAAGGAATCTGTCACGGACGTGGGCGCTGTGCTCACACGTCAGCGCTGTGCGAAGTGACCGCCTCCTGGTGACCCCACCGCGTGGGGAGGGGACCCACTGTGAAAGGCGATTGGAGTGTGTCTTTAGGGCTCCGCTGATGATATGCTTCTGCTGAGCGACCTTTCCAGTCTTATGGCAGAAGTAACAGCAGGCGAGGGAAGGCACACCGCTGGGGAAACGTTTAAAAAGCCCTTGTCCCCGACTGGGCTGCCTGGGAACTGGACACAGGTCCCTGTGCAGGAGGTCTGTGGGGACACTGGGGACCAGCCCTGGGCGGGGCGGCGTGAGCAGAGCAGAGCGGCTGCCCCCCGGGACCCACAGGAGCTCTCGGACCTCGGAGGTCCTTCAGAGTCCTCAGTCGCTGGGAGCAGGGGAGGGTCCCCCTTTTCACCCTGCACTGCTGTCTCAGGGAGGGCAGTTCTAGGCAAGGGGCCTGCTGGCCCACACTCCCAGCAGCGGGGATGGAGCGGGCACCTGGGCACCACCTGGCAGTGCCCACCCTGACCTCACCTGGCCACATACCTGTGGCTGCTCTAGACGAGGAAGAGGGAGGGAAAGGGGAGCCGTGGGTTTCGAGCCGTGCGAGACTGCAGCTCAGACACAGTTCCCTTCTTGCCTTGCAGCACCTCCCTTTTCCGGGTGGCAGGCCGGGTGCTGGGACGCCTCTGACGCCAGGGAGCTGGTGGCCCGTGGCAGGTAAGCGACACGCACAGGGTGTTTGCACGGCATCGAGGCAGCTGCGTCCTGGCCGAGGTGCACAGACCCGTGTGGGGAGACCGGCCCCACGCACGTGCAGAGCAGCTTCTGGAAGCTTCCGGCGGCCCTTGGCATGTCGGGGCCCTGCGGCTGTCTCCCTCGGGGCTCGGTCTTCAGGGGAAGGTCAGACGTCACCGGTGCGCCTGGCTCCGCGGAGTTCCCAGAACTGTCCCCTGTGTGTGTTTACTTTCTGTGACTTCCCCTCCGTCGCTGCCGGAACGTTCTCGCTCCACCCGGAACCAGACAGAGCCCAGGCTGGCTGCCCGCTTGTGTTTGCACAGAGGGTTGTGAGCTTGCAAACAATGGCCAGCAGTGACGAGATGGGGGGCCCTGTGGTTCCGGGTCACCCCCGCTGGGGCTCCAGGACAGCCTTTGTCCTTGGAACACAATAGCAGAAAACTTTGGAAGGAAGCACTAGCCGGGGTTCAAGAGGAATAGCTGGAGGCAGCTGGAACTCCCGGCAGAAAGGAAAGAGTCCAGGACACCCTGGTAGAATGTTCGGGGGTGTTTTCGTGGCTGCTCTTTCGATTCTCTGGGCGATAGACGGAAACCGTCTTTTATCAAGTCAGCGGGGCGAGTTCACCTGTGTCATATGTTGCAGCCATCCTGTGTTTAAAAACAACAGCAAAGCCTCCGTCTCCCCGTGAAAGGCTTGGACAGAATTGAAATGGACATTCGCATCACCCGGGGGGGGGGGGGGGGAGTTGAGAGGGCACAGCTCCCCGGGCGGGCGGGTCCTTTCGGGGTCCTGTTCGAACCCACCCAGATCACGGGGGCCACTTGAAGGGTTTCAGGTTTTGTCCTTAATCACACAGTCCTCTGCTCAACTGGGGAAGGAGATTTTGTCCCAACCTTCTCCTCCCTTTTACTCCAAGGGTCTGCGTTTCCCAGTATCCCCGAGTGTTTTAGGTCTTCAGGTTCCGACCTGGGGCCTTTTATGAGTGAAGGGAAGCATTCTGGGAGTGTTCTGGTCCCAGGGTCAATCCTCACCACAACTGAGGTCTCAGGGACTTAAAATACTTCTGCCCCAGACGCCGCCTCCAGCAGGCCTGAGGCCTGGTCGTATAAGGGCAGCCCCCCGGCTGGAGGCTGTGGTCTCTCTGGGTGGCCGTGACATCCACATTCCTGGCATTCCTCTGGCCTGCCATTGGGCGGATCGCTGGGGGTTTTGAAATCAAACACAAGTATGCAGCGAGGTTCTGTCTAGATATCCTGGAGAGCGACCAGTGGGTTGTACGGAGCGACCCCCGTCCGACCCCACACGGCTCACCTTAGGGTCTGAGCACAGCTCACACAGGGCAGGTCCCCTCCTGGGCGGGACAGGAAGGGGTTGACGGGGCCCTGCCTGGGGCCCTTCCCTGGCTCCTGCCGTTCCACAGGTGTCATTGCTTCCTCTGGCACTGATCCAGACTTCACAGAGCACCGAGATGTCTGGGAGAGGAAACGGGGGACGGGCCTGGCCGTCTCGACACGAGCCGGAGCCGTGCCCTCCGAGAGCCTGGCGAGGGAGGGCTCCCCTGTACCTGCCTTGGAGATGGCCGGGTGGACCAGTGTCTCAGCATTTAAACAGACTGTCCCCGGCTGGGACAACAACGGCGTCTTGACACGTTCGGCCGACGTCTGTGGCTTTTCCCCTCAGAAACATCAGTGCTGTGTTCTCTCTGTGCTTCATCGTCAAGCTCTGATTTGTCTCAAGTTCGTGGTGGGATGGAGCCTCCCAGGGTCTCGGTTTCTGTGTCCAGAGTTTTTGTGTGGTTTTCATGGAATTCCTGCAACTCCGGGGTCAGGATCTGAACCTTCAGGGGCCCCGCTGTTCTCGCCGTCAGAAGGCCGTTCGTAGATGCTGCTCAGGGTGACGCCCAGGCGAGAGGGCAGGAGGGAGCTGACTCCGGGCCCTTCCCTTTAGGACAGTATGGATGGTGGGTGTCGCTGGACATGCAGAACTTGCCCCGAGAGCTCCTCGGTGCGCGTGCCAGCCGAGGGTAGATGGCTGGGGGAGACCCCGGCTCATTCCCACGGCTCTGTGGGTGCCGTGACGGTGGGAGTCCAGCTCAGGACCCGTCCTCTGAGCACCCGCTCCCTGCATGTCGTCCCTGCTCCAGCCCTGGCCACCGTGCGTCCTGCCCATTTTATAGATGAGAAATGAGGCTCAAGGTCAGAGGGTTACCATTAGTGAGTAGCAGGGACCAGGTCTAGAGCCCACGTTTGTGGGCCCCAAGACACTCCTCCCTTGCCGCCTCCCTTACCTGGCACCTGGGAGGGCAGGTGAGCCACCTGGGCAGGGTCCCCAAGGCCAGCACCGGCCAACAGAAATGAATGCCGAGCCACACACGTGAGCCACACAGCTAAGTTTTAGAGCAAAAATAAACAGGTGAAATTAAATTTCCCTCTCTCAGAACTGTAAATGTACTTGGAAGTCAAGGACACAGTTAGGACGTGAGTTGGGTGGTCTTAAAAGGATGGTGCCATTTGGCTGGACCGGGCCACGCTGAAGGGGTGGCTGGCCGGGCACCCTCGTCCGGGCCACAGGGAGAATCACTGAAGTTTTGCTCTTCTGGGGTTACTTTTCCGACTGGGACTCTCCGAACTTTTCGGATGGTGTGGGTGTTTATTTATTTTTTTATTATTATTTTTTTTTTTATCCTCACCCGAGGACATTTTTTTTTCATTTTTTGTTCAGATAGAGTGGGAGGGAGAGAGAGGAAGAGAGAGAGAGAGAGAAACATCGATGTGAAAGTGACATATCGAGTGGCTGCCTCCCGCACGACCAACCAGGGCCGGGGACAAACTGCAACCGAAGTACATGCCCTTAGCGGGAACCGAACCCAGGTCTCTCTGGACCGCAGGCCGACGCTCTAACCGCTGAGCCAAACCGGCCAGGGCTGGGTGTTTATTTTTTAATGTGGGTTTCGTGTATCCAGTGAACCATTTTGAGGTGTGCAGTTCATCGGCCTGTAGTACACGCACAGTGGTGTGTACGCGCCACCATCTCGGGTCTCTCTCCTCCATCCCGGTGCCCTCTCCCCGCATTCCCTGGGGTCACTCCTGCAGTGTGACTGTGGCTCCGGCCTGTATGTCGGGGAGATCCCGGCCTCCCGATGTCCTTGGGACAGAGCAACTGAGGCCAGCGTCCTTGACATCGCAACATCCAGGCCCGCGTGGACCGTTGCCGGCCAGGTGACCTAGAAGCACTGACCCCGCATCTGCCAAGGCCTGCGTGGGCCCCTCGTGGGGTCAGGTCTGCTGACGCAAGGATGTCCAAACCTATAGAGGATTTTTACGAAACTTTCTTGGAGCCAAACAGAGGACACATCTGGAAGCAAGATGTCAACAGACTGAGGAAAATGCTTTCTGGAACGTCAGCCTGCCGCTCTTGTATGCATATGGGATTGGGAGGGAGCCTGAGGAAGGTGTTACATGGGGCGGGGGTGGGGGGTGGGGAGCAGGGCGCCACTGGGTTACAGAGGGTGGTCATGGCTGATTTCAAAGGCCTAGAGGCACAGAAACCAGGGGCAGGGCTGGCTTCCGGCAAAGATGGACCATTTAGAAGTTGTATGCCAGAGACGTGACCACCCCCCATGACCCGTGCCGTTAGGAGTTTATGATCGGATTGCCCTGTGGAACCCCTCTGTGGTCCGCAGGTCTGACCTCCCCAAGGCCCGAGAGAGGGGAAACCCAGAGCCCTGCATGACCTGAGACATGACTCAGCCCCTTTCGAAACCTTTGCACTGAAAAGCCTCCCATGTTGCAGCTTCAGTTAATAAAGGGGCTGCCATGGGATGAGTGCGCCGTGAGCCAGGAAGGGAAGCCGGGGCCCTGTGGACTGACCAGAAACCCGAGCTGCGCCCCAGCTGCCCCCAGCCGCCCCCTAGGCTAGAAATGCCATTTGCGTTCCTAAAAGCCTTGTGCTTTGGCCTCAGAACGAGTCCCCTCTCCACCCTTCTTAGAGCAGGCTGCGTCCTGAGGACAATGGGGAATTTTTGACGTACTTTGGGGATAAAAGGTGCGAGGGAAGAAAGATGCCGCCGTTGTTTATTTCAGGAGCCTTCCAGCCTCTTACTGAAACCTGCTTAGACTCACAAAGACATTCCCAGCCTAATCAGAAAGCCCGGGTTTTCCTGTCTCTGGCTGGAGTTCCCCCCTTTGTTAGTTCGTTACTTCCAGTTGGCCGGCAGGCTGCGTTAGGAAGGGCAGAGGGAATGCGTTTCATCCCGGGGTCAGCGAACCGCCTCTCTGCACCGCGCCCGCGGGCTTGTTTGTAAATGAGTCTCGAGCTCGTACACGTGCTGTGCGTCAGCGGGTTTCCTTGAACCTCAGTCTCCTCTTCTGTAGAAATGGAGCCAGTGTCCCAGAAGTGTCTCAGAAATAAAACGAAATTAGATAGGCCCTCAGATTTGCTGGGGGGCAGGGCGTACGGGAGAGATTCAGAGACCCAGCACGGTGGCGGCGGCCGGGCACCGGAATCTGGCAGATGAAGCTGTGTCCACGTCACCAGGCCTCCGCGGCTCACCCCACGCGCGCCTGGCCCAGGAGTGGCCTGGGCCCCGGCACCACACACCTGGCCTGCTTGTGTGTGACCCAGCTCTCAGAAGAGGAGGGTTGGACTGGGTCAGCAGGCAGTTTGTGGATCGGTGCCCATGGCTGATCCATTGTGGGGACGGGGCAGGGCCATGGCGGTGTCCGGGCTGGGGCATTCCTGGGCCAGGGAGCGATGGCCATTGGTTCTCCCAGCAAAGTGGGGAGGTGGCGCTTCATCCTCACCTGGGCTCGTGTGCAAGCTCCCATCCCTCCTCCTTCCTCCCCCCTTCCCTCTGATGTTGCCACAGCCCATCACTTTGGGCAAGCCCCTCAGCCTCTCTGGGACTCCCTTTTCTCGTGTCATTGCTGAGGGGCCCCAAACATTGGTCCAGTGGGGGGGGCGGCCCTGGCCCTGGAATTTGGTTCATGCCATTTCTCAAGCACATTGCCCTCCTGACCTCAGGTTGCTCCAGGGGTCCCCAGGGTCCAAAGAGGGATGAACACGACCCCCTGGCCAGAGTGAATTCCTCAGGGCCCCTCTGGCCTCCAGGCGGGCTGAGCCAGAAGGACTAACGGGATCGTCCTGGTGTGCGTGCTCTGGTGTGCAGAGGATGGGCGGCACGCCGAGATGCTCCTGTCCCCGTGGGGTGGACACAGGGCCTGGAATCACCCGTGTGTGCCCCCAGTACCCTCCCACTCCATTCAGGGGGAAAGGGACTTGAAAGCCTGCGGAGCCAAGCTGTGCCTTTGGCAGAGGAGACTGACTTAAATAGCCGGTGGCTGTCGGAGGTCGCACAGTGTCTTCCTGTTACAACCCATCATCCACTGCCCGCCAGGTCAGGGTCGGCCCACTCTGCGGCCAGCGCCCTCCAGGGCCTGCCTCGCTGTGCCCGTGTGGGGCGCCCGTCGTCCTGGCTCCTTGTGGGGGTCTTTTCCTCTCCCGCCTCCCCATCTGTCTCCCGGCAGCCCTGGACTTTGCGCTCAATAAACAGGGCTCCATTCTTTTTCCTCCTTGGTCGTCCTTAAATCCCGTGTACGCTTACTGTGCCTACAGATAAGCTGGGTGTACGCCCTCTGCCTTGGGTTTTGAAGAAATTGTTGATCGATACTCTGTTGACCTGGGGTGTCCTGTGATGGAGAGCAGTGGTCTGAGCCTTGCCGGTGAGCATAACTTTTATCAACAACGGAAGAGGCGTGTCTTCCCTGACGGGCTCCCCGCAGGGGCTGTTTGGAGGGTCTGCAGCAGAACCGCACAGGTCTGGGTGGTTTTCTAAGGCAAAGCCCGTCGCCCTTATCAGATTCCTCCAAGGAATCTGTTCACAGCCCCTGACTCGGAGGAAGGCCTGGGACCTGCTCATCAGGGTGGCTGTGACTGGGGGCTGGCTGCATGTCTCCCCATGGCTGCAGTGCTCGGCTTAAGCCAAGATTACACCGGGCAGAAACCAGTGAAAACTCTTTTTTTTTTTAAGATTTATTGCTACTTTTAATTTTATTTTTCTTTATTGATATTAGAGAGAGAGGAAGGGAGAGAGAGAGACAGAAACATCGATGAGTGAGAACATCGACTGGCCACCTCCTGCATGCCCCCCACTGGGGATCGGGCCCACAACCTCGGCATGTGCCCTGACCGGGAATCGAACCGGTGACCTCTTGGTGCATGGGTCGATGCTCAGCCACTGAGCCACACCGGCGGGGCCAGTGAAAACTCTTTATCTCCTCCATCGATTTCATAGTTTGGTTTTAGTTGAGCCCAGGCGTTATTTGCTCACTTGCAGAAGGGGGAAGACCTGGCTGAGGAGAACTTGGACCCACACTGAACGAAACCTGAAAACCAGAGGTGCTCACGGGGGTGTGTAGAAACCCAGGGTCCAGGGCGAGGGGCAGCGTCCACGTGACTAGCAGGCCGTCGGTGGGTAGGTGACTGGAAGGAGGGGTCCTTCCGACTTGTTCGGGCTACCCGGCGTCAGGTCTTGATTTGGCTTTTGAAGAAGAATTAATGAATGGGCGCCGGAGAGTCAGGCCCGCGGGTTTGCCCAGAGGAAGCTCCGGGAGCGAAGCGTCACCTGCGGTGTTGGACGGGATCCTCTGTAGCCGTGTGTTAGTTGTACGCTTTGCACAGCGGTTCCCAGTTTGCAAAGCTCTTAGGGTTGCTCGTGATCTTCTCGGAGCGGTGAGCCCAGCCAGATCTCATTAGTACCTCGTTCTACAGACGGAGAGCTTGTGCCTCAGAGAAGCTGAGCAGTGAGTGACGGAGGTCAGGCGGGACCTCAGCGCCCTCCCACGGGGTCCCCAGAGCCAGAGGCCTGGGCCGGGACGATGGGAGCTAAGCAGGGTCTGGGACCGTCAGTCAGCGGGAGTCGCCCGGCAGCGGCAGAGCCCACGTGGGGCCGGGCGGACCTCCGACGGCAAGCTGCGGGCACACCAGAGTCCTGTCGGCTCCGCTCTGGGCTCCGCTCTCGGTTCCGCTCTCGGTTCCGCTCTGGGTTCCGGAAGGGCTCCGTGTAACTTGAGAGCTGGGCTCCATCTGACTGGGCGTCAGATATTCGCCGGGAGGCACTTTGCCTGTAAGTCACCGGGAAGTGGTTTTGTCCACGCTGCGACGTGGTGTTGCTGTGGAAATACTTCAGGGTACCACACGAGAGGGGGCTTGCGCGTGAACCTGGGCAAGCCTGTGGGAGGCTCCCACGGACAGGGTCCTGAGGGGACAGGGTGTGTGGTCTGGTGGCAGGAACCAGGGTGGCCCTGCCCTAGCCATCCTTCCGTGAGGCTCGTCCAGGAGCAACCTGGGGCTGGGCCAGCATGACCGAGACCTCTGGCCAGGGTCTAGTCCTCAAACCCTGGGCTCTGGGGGGCCTAGATCCTGCAGACCGAGTGTATCAGTGGGACGTGACAAAGCAGATCCTTTGGTGATACAAACAGAGCATCCTGGCTGCACCGACCTGGGGGGCGGGGGCGGGGGCGCTGAGAGCAAAATGAGGGTCCTCAGTGGGGCGATGAGAAGAAGACCCTCTTTTCTTGGGGACCGTTTTTCTCCCACTTGGCCCTGTGGCTCTGGTGGGTGTGGCCTCTATGTGTCTGCCCACCACGCTGCTGTGCCTCACCTCTCTGCCCTGTGAAATGGGAACAGGAAGCTGTGCTTACGTCACTGTGACCAAGTGGGTCTGTGGGGGGCGGGGCTGACCCCACAGGGACGGTGACCCAGGGCTGGGGCTGGCAGTGTTGACTGGCTTCAGGGCCAGGCCCACCCCTGTCCTTCCCTCGCCTTGATTTGGGGGTCCCAGGCTGTCCAGTTTTGCTTAGTGAGTTTTTGGAGTTCTAACAATCCACCCGAGACGGCCCGCAGCTGCCCCTACCCGGCACATTGCTCGGGGGGCCAGACCCTGAGGTCTCGGGCAGCACCTCTGACCCCCACTGCGTCCTGGCCTTGCTGGGGTGCCCTCTGTCTGGAGTTCTCCGGGGTGTGGCTTCTGCCCTTTGCCGGACCCACCTCTGCTGACAACGCATGGGTTTCTTTTTCTTTCTTTCTTTTTTTAAGATCTATTATTTTAAAAAACAAAATTTTTAATTCTCACCTGAGGATGTATTTTTAATTGGTTTTAGAGAGAGAGAATGAGAGACACCGATCGGTTGCCTCCTGTACACACCCCGACTGGGGATCGAACCTGCAACCTTTTTGGTTTACAGGATGATGTTCCAGCCAACTGAGCCCCTCGGCCCGGGCCATGCGTCTCTTTTTGACCTGGTTATAACAAAAATATGTCTCAATGCATGCCGTTTTTGCAAATAAAGGTATCTTTTCAGACTGTGCACACACAGCGTGTTGGCCCCAGGGGTCCTGCTGGACTCCCTTCTACCCTGTGGCCTGCGGCTACGCCCCTCGGGGGTGACCTTGCTCCTCCCGTCCAAGATCCTTTTCATTTACGTTTTTTATTGAACACAAAGTTAACCATGTCAAAGTGTCACAATCCAGTGACATTTAGTAGAGTCACAGTTATGCCGCCTCTGTCTAGCTCCAAAACACTGGACCAGCCCGAAGGGAGACGGCGGCAGTCACTGGGCGGCCCCCTCCGCCCCTGCCTCTCGGGATCTGTCTGTTCTGGATACTTCCTGTCCGTGGGATCACACAATGTGTGCCGTGTCTCCAGGGCTCCTCCACGGTGCCGCGTGTGGCGGGGTTCCTTCCTGTCTGCGGTGACACTCCCGTGAGGACGGCGCACGCCTGGTCTTGGTCCGTGGGTGCACACGTGGGCTGTTCCCACCTTCGGCTGTTGTGAAGAGTGGCGAGGGGTCATTCTGTGTGGGTGTCCTGATTTCCGTCTCAGAGCTGTTGGAGAGACCCCGGCTTTGACCTCGCCCCCGCCCTGCGCCCACGCCTGTCCGGTGTTCTCAGTCTCCCAGAGCCAGCCGGACCTGGTGTGAGACCCCCTGGCGGGGACCAGCGTGGCTCACTGTCCCACAGAGGCCGTTTGCTGTGGTTTCTGGGAGTCCTTCAGCTGCGTGTTGCCACAGCAACGCCGGGAACAGTGAGTCACCTGCAGGAAGTGCTGCTTGCCGAGGGGTGTCCGCGGCACACCTAGCCAGGTGTTTCTCCAGGGGTGGCCCCTTGGCACCTGCCTCGGGATCACATGGGAGGCTTGTTTTGAGACAGCAGTCCTCTGGGCCTCCTCTGGCTGCCGTTGGTCTGTCCCTCTGTCCCTCTGTCCCTCACAGCCTTTCCGCACCTGCTGTGGTTGGATTGGAAGGACGGTAGCGGGTGGGGCTCCCTTACCTCCTGATGGGATCGGCCAGCGGAGAGGACAGGGAGGGAGAGGACAGGGCGGCCCTCCCTGCAGGGTAGCCTGGAACTGCCTCCGGTTCCCCGACCGGGAGCCCCCGTCTCCCCAGGTTCCAGTCGTCGTTGCCCCTTCCCTCTCCTGCTGTCCTGCATGCCACCCACACTCTGTAAATTGTCCCTTCATCGAACTCTTATAAAAATGATGAGTGCGTGGTCCCCTTCCTGTCGTGACTGAGTGACAGCACGGCCTGGCCCTGCCCAGTGAGAAGGCCACCTCGGGGCCAGGGACCTGCAGCCCACAGACCCGAGCTCCTCCGAGCTGGGGAATCCCCAGCCCAGTGGCCCCTGGTGCTCTCTGCTTCCTGGTGTCCACGCCCTGGGCCGGCCACTCCTGCCCTGTTTCTGCCTTTTGGAGCATCCGCCAGAGGAGGAAATGTTTACTGAACCTTCCTGACGCCAGGTTCTGCAGGTTTAGTACACATCTGACAGGCAGCACATGGTGGGGCAGGAAGGAGAGGGACAGCCTGCTGGCTTTGGAAGGGTGACCCACCCCTGGGTCCCCTTACGCCAGCCTCTCAGCTTCCTTCCAGGGCTTGGAATGCCATGGCGGTGTCCCGTCTGTGTCCCTGGGAGTTGGGGTGTTTCCGAGTGCTGGCCGGGTCCCTGCAGCTGCTCCAGCCTCTGGCTCCAGCCTCTAATCCTGTCCTGGGCTGTGGGCATGGAGCAAACCCCAGAACACGGTCCTCCAGACGCAGCTGTGCTGGGCCCCGCTCTTCCCACCCGAGGGGCTAACGGGGAGGAGAGCAGGTGGCAGGTGGGGAGCCCAGGTGGTGTCCTGTGTCTCTTCCTGCGTTATTCCAACAGGGCCTGCCTGCCTCCCTTCCTCCCTCCCTCCTTCCTTCTTCCCTTCTTCCTCTCTCCTTCCTCCTTTGGTGATGGACGTGGTCATGTTCAGAAAATCTCAGAAGGGCTGCTTGCTGCCTTGCGGGCACTGTCCCTAAACTCGTGGGTTTGGGTGAAGATGGACTGGTCAGAAACTGTGGAGTCACATGTTTGTGGGAAACATGTTTCCTTTGCTTGTAATAGGTTTGTAACTGTTACGAAAACATTCCAGAAAGGGAAGCCAGCAGGACAAGGGCAGCCAGGACTGCAGTGTGTGACGTCTCTGGACTCCTGGCCAGCTCACCCACGCGGTCACCTGGGCTGTGGGCCTGGAGCCCTGCAGGCCAGCGTCCCGGCGGGGCGTGAGCCCACTGAGGGGGGAGGGTTGGCCTGTGCTGCCTGCTTGTGTAAGTGAGGTTTCACCGGAGCCCAGCTGCGCCCCTCACCTGCTGGGGCTGTGTTTGCCTTTCAGAGACCCGAGCTGCGGTTCCAGGAGAGGCCAAATGGCCCGCAGAGCCCAGAATAGTCACTGTCTGCTCCTTTGGTGTTGGCAGGGGACATCCGGCCATTTCTGGAGACATTCTTGTTCATCACATCTGGGGTGGGGTGCTGTTGGCACGTGGGGGGGTTGAGGCTGGGGTCCCACAATGCACAGAACGGCCCCCACAGAAAAGATGACCGGGCCCCGAATGTGAGTAGCGTGGACAGAGGCTCAGAAATGCTGCTTTCTAGAAAAAGTGCTGTGGCAGCGAGAACTGACTGGTTGGGGGACAGGAGGCGGCGAGGACGGTGGTTCTGGGCAGTGCCCTTTGCTAGGGTCGGGGTGGCGGTGAGGCTGGGCTGAGGCTGGGCGTGGGGGCCATCCCACGTGGGGCAGCTGTTCTGTGCCAAGGTGCTGCGGAGACAGGGCTGCCCGAGATGTGGGCTTGGGCATCACAGAGACTACGCGGCCCCGTGCCCTGGGGTGAGAAGAGAGAGGGCGAGGATGGCCACTGGGGACATTGGACACTCGAGGGCAGGCAGAGGACGAGAAATCTCTGAAGGAGGGCGGGAAGGACCAGCCAAGGGGTGTGTAGAGACACCCACAGCGTGGTCAGTGGTTAGAACTCTGCTAAGTGAGAAACACACAGGAACTGGCTGTTGGGACACGGGGCTCCGTGGGGCCCCTTGGGGCCGTCTCCAGCCCAGTGAGAACAGTGTGTCTTCCAGGGGAGGTGGGGCAGGGCCCAGCAGGAGGAAGGACAGCAGGCCCACCTGAGGGTGTTTGCGAGCTGAAAGGGAGGGGCCCAGCTTCCAGCCTCCTCCAGACCCCCCTGCTGGCCCTTCTGGGAAGGAGGCCCGCCCGGGGCTGCTGACGTCTAGGCCCAACCTCCTCAGGCGGGACAGGGAAGCCTTCCTGCAGAGGAGGGGCCGGGACGGGTGTCAGTAACAGTGGGCGGGACACCTGTTGTGAAGCAGGGGACCAAAACATTCACGGTGGCCCCCCTCTGCTTGTGCGTAATTCTTTTCTTCCCCTGGTCCTCTTCATCTCTGCAGAAATAACCGTCCTCAGGTACTTGGGGGTGCAAGAAAAGGTTCTCCCAGCCGCCCTGGGTTCCGGCTGTGCCCTCCGGCTCCAGGTCACACTGGCTCCCTGTTCACGCACCTCTCCTGGCGCCACCCGCAGAACGGCAGGGAAACACGGCCACCTGCCCGGCCTCTGCGTCCCTGTCTGGGAGTCAGGGCCACCTGCCCGGCCTCTGTCCCCCTGTCCGGGAGTCGGGGCCACCTGCCTGGCCTCTGCGTCTCTGTCCGGGAGTCGGGGCCACCTGCCCGGCCTCTGCACCCCTGTCCGGGAGTCGGGGCCACCTGCCCGGCCTCTGCGCCCCTGTCCGGGAGTCGGGGCCACCTGCCCGGCCTCTGCGTCCCTGTCCGGGAGTCGGGGCCACCTGCCCGGCCTCTGCGTCCCTGTCTGGGAGTTGGGGCCACGCGCACGGCCTCTGCGTCCTGTCCTGCGGGAAGCCTGGAGTTTCATTCAGGTCCTTCCTACCCCTGCCTTGGACAGATGTGTAGCAGAAGCTGTGGGAAAAGGGGTGATTCACACAGGTTTGCTGATTTATGCTTTGGTTTAAGAAAACAATGGAGGCCGACGTTTTGGCCGTTAGCTCTGGCCAAGGTAGAACTACCGTGGGGGTTCCTCCAGCTGGTCTGCAGGCCCTGGGCTGATGTTTGCCCAGCGGGACAGGTGAAGGGACAACTTGTGTTCTCTCGAGTTGTCTGGATCTGAGTTGATCCATCTGGCGCCCGAGCTGGGCTCTGGCAATAGGCCCTGGAACCACTGGGCCCAGCCACTGGGTAGCTGGGAACCTTGGACAAGTTACCTGGCTTCTCTGCACCTCTGTCTGTAAGGTGGAGTTAAGCATCGTGTCTGTCTCAGGGTGGTGGTGACGGTCACATACAGGAGTACACCCTGATACACTCAGAGTCAGCCAGTGTCTGGGTGTCCCCGTGTCCCACTCTGGGAAGAGCCGGCCCTTGCTTTTTCCAGCTTCTGGTCCTTACAGAGTCCGTGTCCCACTCTGGGAAGAGCCGGCCCTTGCTTTTTCCAGCTTCTGGTCCTTACAGAGTCCTGGGAATCCTCATCTTGCAGCCTCATCATTCCAGTCTCTGCGTCCGCCTTCCTGTGGCCGCCTGCCCTCTGTGGTTGTGTCTTCATAAATAATTCCTCCTACAGCGACGCAGGGACTGGATGTCGGCCCCCCGGAGCCCAGTGTGGCCTCATCCTGACTTGGTCACATTTGCGAAGACCCTGCCTCCAGCTGAGGTCGGATTCACAGGCTCCGGCGTGCGGGATACCGCTCACTGGACCGCGGCCGGGGGCCGGCGCGCGTGGCCGGCGCTCTGGCTTCTGTTGGCGTTTGTCTTCGTGCTGTGGAGCCTGCCGGGGTCAGGAACCGTCTTGTTTTTCGTCACGTTCTTTAGCAGCTCACGGTGCCTGGCAAGCGCTCAGCTGCTACGTCGTTAATGACTGAAGTGAAGGAAGACGCCGCTTCTGATAGCCTTCAGGTTTTCAGAACAGAAATCCGCCCTAGACAGACAGAAGGAAGGCTGTGAACCTCAGAAGGCGTGGAGACGTTTCGCGTTCATAGGCGGTGAGATCGGAGCCGCCCGAGCCCCTCACTGGTTTTAGTACCACTTACCGAGCGGTTGTCACTGTGTGCGAGGCGCTTCGGGGGTGCCGGGATGCTAAAGACCGGCGCTGTCCTTGCTGACCCCGAGCGGCGGCCTGGCTGGAGAGACCCTGTGAAATGGGCAGTTATGTCAAGTTGTTAGGTCCTGGGGGGTGCAAGGGAGCCTGGGGCACCAGGGCCAGCGACCACAGGCGTGGCTCAGGGGAGCTTGGTGGTGTCAGGACGGGACATCGTGGACGCACAGCTTCCCTTCTGCCCCTGGCGTGGGGTCACAGGGCGTGGGCAGCTGTCCAGGGCACCTCCTGAGCTGTCCGGGAGGAGACAGCAAGGCAGGAATGGAAGGAACAAAGAATAGTACCAATGCCATGTCCCCAAAATCCTGTTATTTAAGGAAGGGAGAGGTGGGAAGACATGTTATTAAATTATTTTGAAGTTCATTTGGAAGAAAAAAAATAGGTAAAGATAATTGATAGGAGACTTTGAAGCAGAATGGCCTTGGAAACTGGTCCTTCCACAGAGTGAACGTAGAGAGCCCACCGTAGTTAACTAAGGGCTGATGCTGTTCTAAACATCATCAACAAATGGCCCGGCCGGTGTGGCTCAGTGGACTCAGTGTCCTGCCATGGACTGAGAGGTCCGGGTTCGATTCCCGGTCAGGACACGTGCCCGGGTTGCAGGCTCGATCCCCAGTAAGGGGCGTGCAGGAGGCGGCCGATCGATGTTTCTCCCTTCCTCTCTTTCTCTAAAAAATCAATAAAAACATATTTTAAAAAAATCAACAAGTGTCTCAGAAGAGGCCAGAGTCCAACCCTGGTGTCCACTCACACTTAGAATGCGTTTAGATGCCGTCACGTCAACAGGAGGGGACAGCTCGGGGACAATGCGGATCGCTGCTCTGCTCCTTGCTAGGTAATTTGTGAGCGTCTCACCGAGCAGCGAAATCACTTCTGTGTACGTGAACGTCGGCACAGCCCCGCCTTTCTCACTAAAGGAAAATGGATGTGGCTGTTGGTGAAATGTTTCGTTAGGGGAGGCCCTTGTGCTTCGAGGCGAAAGCACGAAGGAAAGATTGTTCCGGTGGCATAACGGAGACCATCGAGGCAGCAAGTGGATTCGTCTTTTCAGGAGCGACGACGTCGGGGAGATGTCGGCGCTGACAGGTTGAACTGGGCACAGTCACTGAGCAAAAGATCCGAAAGGATAGTCACAGAGCAGGAAAGAATGGTGGATATTTGAAAACATGACTGGCTCACCGTCCAAGGGATGTGAATTTGGATGTTGCTATTCCGTTTCCCCGGTCAGGTTAGCAGAGCTCTGCGTGGACCCCACCACCGCGGAGACCAGGGACTGCTGCAGCTTGCCAGGAAGGGGCCATGCTTGCTGCTCCGAAACACTGGTGTTGACACTGTCCCTGCTCCGATCTCCCTTCTGCACCCAAACCCCATTCTGCTGGGTGTTTTTCACCCCACGGCCACTTCTCAGACACCAGCGGGGTGTCCTGCAATTCAGCTCAGTTCTGACGCCATCTGCCTGGAGACAGTATGACAGCCCACGGGTTGACTGTCCCCCTAACCACACCCGCCCCACCTCACTTCAGCCGCCGGTCTGGAGTCCGGTGTCGCCTGTGCCTCTGTAGGTTGGAGATTCCAGTGACCCCCTCCTTGGGCTGGATGGACTTGCTGGAGCCGCTCAGAGAACCCAAACATTTCCTTAGCAGATCACCAGGTTATTACAAAAGGACACAGCTCAGGAACCGGCCAGTGGAAGAGACGCATCGGGCGAGGTCTGGGCAGGCGGGGGGCGCAGAGCCCTGTGCCCTCCCTGGGCACCACCCTCCCTGACTCCTCATGGTCACCAGCCCAGAAGCTCTCGGAACGCCGTGCTTTTGGGTTCAATGGCGGCTTTGTTACATAGACTGTATTGATTAGATTATTGGCCATTGGCGGCGGATCCATCCTCCAGCCCCTCCCCCCACTCCAGAGGTCAGGATTTGGGGGGGCTGAAAGTTCCGACCCTCTAGTCCGGCGACTTTTCAGCCCCTTTCATCTCATGGCCCATAAACCAATCACTAGAGTGCTGCGGCATACCAAAAGATACATTTTTTCTGATCTAACAAAAAAATAGGTATCATTTTGATTCATTCACATAGGATGGCTATTGTTGTGTTGGCTGTTGTCTTTTCTTTTTTTTTACAAATTTTTTTTCTTTATTGATTTTAGAGAGAGAGGAAGGCAGAGGGAGAGAGAGAAACATCGATGAGAGAGAACATCAACTGTCCGCCTCCTGCATGCCCCCCACTGGGGATCGGGCCCACAACCTGGGCATGTGCCCTGACCAGGAATTGAACCGGTGACCTCTTGGTGCATGGGGTCGATGCTCAGCCACTGAGCCACACCGGCCGGGCTGTTGTCATGTTTTAGTTTGACGATCTAGCCCTGCCCCGTTGGCCCGTGGAGGAGCTTTGCGAGGCTCCTACTCATCCTCACGTCCCTTCGGGTTTCCCGGCTCCTGCCGTGTCTCCACGGTCTCAAAACCTGCCCCGAACTTGAGCGCGCACTTGGCCTGTTGACTGGGCCAGCACTGCACCCTAGAAGCTGCCTTCCATCTCGGGCTCGTGTGACTTCCGTGTTTTAATCAGAGTCTCACAAACGAACCTCGGGGAAAACCCCTTTCAATAAAAGCCAAACAAGCCTCAGTTTCTCCATCTGGAACATGGGTGGCACCGGCCAGATGTGTATTTCTCAGAGTGGCATCTGAGCCGACCTTTTAAAAAGTGTTGTAATATGCGTGTACTAGGAAAGGTGTCAGTCTGTCCAGCCCAGGGACTGGCTTCCTCTTTACACGGATGGAAAGCCATCTCCAAAATAACTGCCCTGAGTAAACTGAACTTGGCTTAAAGGGAACGATAAACGATGTTTGATTTTTTTTTTTCTGGAGGAGCGCAGGAAATCAATGACTGACGTTTGGACCCCACAAGTCCTCCGAGGGCTGATGTCTCTCAGCCTTGATGAATGTGCCCGGCAGGTCGGCAGCCCGGGGCCACCCCTGCCCAGCCCCGGCGAAGTCAATGGGCTTCTCATCCTGTCGGAACTTCAGACGGTCATGCGTTTTCTCTGTAGTCACTGGCGACCAGTATTTCTGGTCAGGGCTGATCACAAGACCCTGCTTCACAGCCTGTCCTCTGCCTGCTGCTTCCCACGGGTGGGCTGGCCTTCCCCTGGGACTCGGGGAGGCAGACCACAAGCCACCGTCGTGACGGATGTCCCCGCCAAATCCCGTGCTCGCTGAGCAGGCGACATGCCGCCCACTGGTTAGTGTGTGAACTTGGTGTTTCCAGCCGCAGGGTGACGGGCAGCTGAGGAGCACCCACCGCCGCACAGTGGTGTGACGGGCCCACCCAGATGTCTGGGCGTCCAGTCTCCTGTGAGCCCAGGAGACGTGGTAGAAGCCCCAGCCCCTCCTCCCCTCCGATGTCAGTGCCACAGGTGTGGTGGTGTCAGCCAGGTGGTCAGCAGTGAAGGGACGGACCAGGCCCTGTGTCCCCTGTGTCTTTGGTGGTCCCCGTGCACCGGTTCTGAACGTCTGTCCATTCAGCAGGCGACACCAAACACCAGCTGGGTCCGGGGACTGTGTTGGCTGCTGGGCAACTGTAGCGATAGAGAAGCCACAGGTCCAGATTGCATGGAAACAAGTATCCGTTTAGGGAGTGGGCTGGCAAGTGCGGAGGCCCGGCGTGAGGCCCGGGCCCGCAGCGGGGCATGGAGGGCAGCTGCATGCAGGAACCGCAGGGAGGAGGTGGGACACCGTGGGCAGAGGCCTGCTGGACGGGGGCCTTCCCAAATGGTAGTTTTTCTGTAGCAGGAATTGGGAAGCCTGTTAGGTCCTCAAGAAGCTGGGGTGGGGCCCTGGCTGGTGTGGTTCAGCGGTTGGAGCGTCGGCCCGAGGACCAGAGTCGAGGGTTCGATTCCAGTCAAGGGCAGGAACCTCGGTTGTGGTTCGGTCCCCGGCCCTGGTTGGGGTCGTGCAGGAGGCAACCAATCGATGGGTCTCTCTCACATCGATGTTTTTCTCTCTCTCTCTCCCACTGTCTGAAAATCAATGGAGAAAATATCCTTGGGTGAGGATTAAAAAATGAGTACGTAAATAAATAAAGACGGCAGAAGTTCGGGAGATGGCTGGGGGATGCTTTGAGCCAAGTCAAAGGAACGGGCTGTGTTTGGCAAGAGCTCAGCGCATGCAGAAGGCGTGACACAGACGTGGAGGGGGTTAGTGCGTGGGGGGCTTCCTCAGACTGGAGGGGGGGCTTCCAAAGAGCCTGAGGTTGTTGCCTTTACCCGAGGAGAGGGGATGGGTCCCACACACCAGGAGGAACAAGCCCACAGCTGGGCGTCCGTCGCCTGCAGGGAGGGGGCCGGGTAGTGGGAAGCTCGGTCAGGCCCCAGGCACCCTCCCCACCCTCCCTGACCCCACCCACAGCGCCCTGATTCTCCAGACCCAGATTTTGTTACTTGGGCACTGGCTGGTGAAAACATCCCAAATCCTTGTGCCAACTCCCAGCCATCACACTTTCCACAGCGAGTGAGAAGGGCCACATGTGTGGGCCTGCCGCGGCCCCAGGGTCCCTCCCACTGTCCCCGCAGAGCCTGTGGGTGGTTCTGCGTCTCCAGCGTTGGGTGGGCAGAGGACTGGAGCGAGCTGGTGGCTCGGAGAACCTGCGTTCCCCTGGAGCCTTGGCCTCTCTCGGACGTGGTTCCCTGAACATCACGGCTCTGCGTGTCTGTGTCCCGTCTGGGCACAGCCTTGTTCCAGACGCAGACGCTCGGCGGCTGTTGGCCGAGGCCACGTGGGGCCTGCCGGGGAGACACCCACCGTTCTCAGACTCGGGGACCGGGCCACATGGTCCCGCACACGGACCTCACGACTGACCCAGACGGCGTGTTGGAGGGCCCCAGACAGCTGCTGCCGCCCCCCCAAACGGAACTCAGGGTTGAACCAAAGTGAAATGCTCTCCAGCAACACCTGCAAGCGAGGCCAGTGCGCCCCGGTACCTCCGATGGGGTGTGCCCTCTGCAGGACATGGGGTGGCACAGTCGTCTCGTGCTCCAGGTGGATGCTGGCGGGCTCCAGAGGTGAGGCTCCTGCACGGGGAGAAGGCCCCCGGAGGCGGGAAGGGTTGAGTTTCTCTGCAGGCTGGCCCTCCTGGTAACCAGAGCCTGGTGTTCCCTGCAAGGGAGGGAGAGCCTGGAAAGGGGACACCGGTCACGTGTTCGCTTTCCACTTGGGTTCTTGCCCAGACCGGCCGGGTCAAGGGTCAAGAGGCAGGGGCAGCAGGGGTGCTGTGGAGGCTGTGGGACCGACCTCCCTCCAGAGCTGTGTGCAGGGGGGCGGGGAAGGGGTGCCGAGACAGTTAGAGACCGCCAACCCTTCTTCTGGTCTCAGTGTGACTCCGTGAAGGCCAGCTGACCCCACAGCCCCCGCGCTGCAGGTCAGGAGCTTGGGGCGCGGGGGTTCAGGAGGTTGCTCGCAGGACAGGTCAGCCGGGAGGGGCGTCTTTGGGTGACTGTGGTCCTCGGGGACACATGTTTGGGGAGCGAGTGAGGGGGGCAGATTCTGTGGAGTTTCTGTCGACAGCCTGGTGACTGAAATCACCGAGAGTGAGCCGAAACTCAGACTTTCTTCTCTAAGGCAGAGGAAATGTGATTAATCGACACGACACGCCCACTCCAGAAACGACAATGAAGGCGGAGAGTGAGTCATCTTAGACGGGCAGGCAGGCGGGCGATAGGCAGGACCCAGGGCTGGCTGCTCGCGGACTCCTGCTGCATCTGCACCGGGCAGGGCCACCGGAGAGGCTGGCCACCGCTGTGCGGCCTGGTCCCCGAGTGGGGCTCTCTCCACCCAGAGGTGCCGCGATCTGTGGTTTTTCCTGGTTGGTTTGTTTTTCTCATTGTTCCTGGGCCCGGACGTTGGCAGATAGGCCCCCACAGCGTACGCCGTGCTCCTGGCCTCTGAGGAAGGGCTGTGTGCAGTCCCCCAGTTTGCCCCCTGAATCCGTGAATAGTTCTGTCTGTGCACAACGATGTCTGTGCCGAGGCCAGCCCCCTGGTTTCTGGGAGGAGCTGGGAGCAAGCTCTTTCTTCTCTAAATGAATTGGCCCTTCTACAAGAAAAGGAAAACTCATTAGTGGTGAGTCAGATACGCGTTAGCTGTCATGCCCCTTCCTGGCGTCCTGACCTGACTTTCACCCAGGGGAGCAGAGGGCGGCCTCGAAGGTCCCGGCTGGGTGGGGATGGGGACAGGGATGGGGGACGGACTGGCTGCCTCAGCCCGCCCTCCTCAGATGTCCCCAGCTCCAGTGCTGGCCCAGGAAGGGTGCAGGCAGCTGCAGACTGTCCCGGAGAGGTGGCCCACCCCTGGGCCCTGTGGGTGAAGTCCAGTTTCTCGTGGAGGGTGACAAACGTCTAAGCCCGTCCACCCAGGTAACCCCATCAGTGTTGGATTTTTTTGTTTTTGTTTTTGGTGTGTTTTTTTGTTTGGTAATATTCTTTTACTGATTTTTAGAGAGAGGAAGGGAGGGGGAGAGAGAAAGAGAAACACGGATGTGAGAGCACGTCAATCGGCTGCCCCTGCACGCCCTCTACCAGGGTTCGAGCCCGCAACCCTGGCATGTGCCCTGGGCAGGAATTCAGCAGGCAACCTATCAGTGCACGGGACGGTGCCCAACCAACTGAGCCACGCCGGCCAGCGCCACTCATCAGTGTTTTAGCATGTATGTAACTCAGGATTCCAGGATAGGGTGGGATTCCCGAATTCAGCCTGCTGATATAATCACGCCTGTCAGCCGTCGGGGGGATTGGGGGTCACTTGGCCCTGGTGGGGATTTGGGCTCCTCAAAGGAGATTATCCCAGGGATAGCTACCAAAGTATCTCTGAAGCCTTCGTTTTTATTTAAATACACATCCCACTGACCTGGGACAGCTTTCTCCCGGCAGAAAGAGACGCCCGCTCCTGATGTGGCCGTGGTCAGGACCCAGGGCCCATGGACAGTGTCCCAAGCACAGAGATGGTCAGTATTTGTCCACCATATGCTGCGTGCTGGAGACCAGGTCCACGCTCAGAGAAATACTGCACGCACAGGGAAAGGTGTAGGCGAGATTCAAATCAGTTTGGAAATATCTGGACTCCTAGACACATCTGGATTTTCAGACCCGATTACCTGGGTGGTGCAGATTCTGTTATAATTATTCGGTCTTTATTACGGTGGATTTCTAAGTTCCATTTGATCCCTTCACACCAAAGTCCATCTGCCAACCCTAGTTTTCCTCTCCCTGGAGTGTTTTCCCTAAAAGTGTACATATTGCTCCTGCACCAGCCGGAGAGACTGACTCCCTGTCCCTTGGCCCCACTTGGCGGAGTGGCTGAGGCTTCACTTGAAGGATAAACTGTGTGTGTGTGTCTCTGTGGCCGAATCTCCAGATCCACTGGCTTTTTGGAAGTTACACTCAGCAGGAACATTCGGGAAACTCATGTCAGCACCTGAGAGCGTGGGGTGTATGTGGCGCTGGGGGCTGCTGAAACCTGTCTAATAGCGTCGCGACCCCCCCCTGCCCTCTCCTGAGGAGGGGGCGCAGGCGCCCTGAAAGTCTTGGACTTTTCCTTTCTGTCTGGTTTGACGTTTTCTTGGGTAAAAGTGAAATACAAAAAATAAGTGTATACAATTATTACTATAAAATTTTCAAAGGTCTTGCCCGGTAGTTCAGCAGAACAGACTTTCTCTTCAGTCAGATTAGCCAGACTCTTACAAAAGCCCAAATCTAATGTCCTCAGCAGCCAGCCGGACTCTTTGGAGCCAGTGAAAGCGGAAAATGCCTCCTGGCCAGTCCGGTACCTTTCGCCCGTGGTTTCTGCAGATGCAGCGTGAGCACAGGCCCGGGGGCTCGGATCTTCCTTCAGCCTCCCCGGGACCGCCTGCTGACCTCAGCAGAGACAGCTGTCCCCAAACCTCTCAGTTGCCTGCGTCCTGCTCCCTGATTGAAGGGGCTCACGCTTCCCCGGGCACTAGCGGTCTTCCCATTGAACGTCTCAGGCGTCAGGTGCATTTCCTGCTGGTAGAGGGCAGCCGTCAGCCCCGGGCCAGCCGCCCGCCATGAGCTGCTTAGGGATCTCCCCACCAGACAGGTGTCCCCCAGGGCTCCCAGGGTCGCTCCGTGTCCAGAGATGTGATTTCAGGCACAAGGGACTCAGGTCTCTTCACAGCAGAGTACAAACTGGAAAAGGGATTTCCAGCGTCCAGCCATGAGTGCTCAAAGTCTCATGTGTGACCCAGAAGGAAAATAGGAATACTAAAAATCAAGCTAACTGGGTGGGCTGTTGGTCAGCTTATTTACTCAGCATCTATAGAACTTTGCTCACGCACAGCTTACAACCCTGATATCGTCCGATTCGGAATTATTTCTAGGTAGAAATATAGCTCGTGTGACCACGGCGTTTCTTTCTTGCTTATGCCCGTGCACACGCGCCTTGGATAGATGACTAAAAACATCATCTTGCACCCTGAGAACGGAAGGACACAGACCATGTTAAAAATAAATAAGTAGAATTCATTCATTCATTTGTGCTTGAGGGCCAGCTGTGTATCTCTGTCGCAACACAGGGAGCAGAGACACACCCTGTGGGCTCACAGAGCTGAGGGTATCATGGAGAAATCAGACTGTGAATAGAGCCGTGTCTGGTGGTGGGAGCAGGGAGGGGGTGGGGGAGAGATGCCGCTACTCCAGGCGTCTGGCCCCTGCCGATCCGGTGACGTTGCAGGGGAGGCCTGGGTGTAGCGAGAGGTCCGTCTGGTGACTGGGCAGGGCCTCCAGGCCGCGGGAACAGTGTGTGCAGTGCCCTGTGGGGGAGGGAGAGGACCCCAGGAAAGGGGCCGGAGCGCTGGCCAGGGCCCACAGTGCAGGGTCTCAGGCGTGGTCGGCACACTGAGCTCAGACGCCTTTGGAGGCTTTGAACAGGGTCCTGACTCTTAACGACCTTCTGCCCACTGAGGGGCTCAGGCTGCCCAGGCTCTGAGTTCATGGCTCCGTGGGCTGTTTCCAAGTCTAGGGGAGACAGACACACACATCCCTGACGCAGGTCTGGGAAGGCAGGTGACAGATGCCGCCTATTACTGTCTTATTGTCTTCAACGTTTTACTGCAGACATTTGAAACAGGTACAGAAACAGGGAAATGGTAAAAATAAGATAATAAATAATAAAAATAGATAATGAACTAGGAGACTTGTAAATAAATAGGGAAGGTAGTATAATATATAGATAGTCGTGATGTATTTATATACGTATACGTTCATATCAATATATGTGTAACAGTAGTATAATGTTTAGTAAAATACAGCCTAGTGACCCTTCATGCACTCCTTATAAAGCAAATCGTGTCTCCCAATGCTGCTTTTCTAATAAAGCGAGGGCTGGTCCGGAGGGAGTGGTCCATGAGCTCATGAGCCTTGAATTTGAGGCTCGGGGACATGGCAGATCCGAGGCCAGCAGGTGAGTCACTGGGGTTTGCAGGGCTGTGCGGAGGAGGGTGGGGCAGGGGGAGGCGGAGACGGGTTTCCCGGAGGCCCGGGTGAGGGGCGCGTGTTCCCGGAGCAGCAGCTGGCGCGTGGACACGCCTGAGCAGGGGAGCGTGAGCGTGGCCTTGTTGGCTTTTGGGCGGAGGTGCGTGCTGGACCTGGAAAGCTGAGTGTCGTTTGCTGCTTTGAAAGCGGTGAGCAACGCCCTGACTGCACTGGAGAGCTTTGCGGAAATTCAGGGCCCGAATGGAGACTGAGGGGGGGATCCCATGGCTGCAGGCGACGGTGGCCTGGTGACCTCTGTGGGTTTGGGAAGACCGTGGGAGAACAGGGCAGCGCCTCCTGGAGTCGTACCTGGGTAGGGGACCCCAGGCACCCTCCACGCCTCGCTCCGAAGCTGGAGGTGCAGGGCTCCCCTCCGAACCCTCACCCGACTGCGTCTGCTTGGGGAGGGGCCAGGCGTGGTCCAGCGGGGCCGGCTGCCCTTTCTGTGCTGTCAAATACCATCTCCAAATGGCGCTGGGCTCACGCTCACCACCAGGGGACTGGCGGTGTCAGGACTTTCTTTAAGGGCCGTCTCCCACTGCCACCGGAGAAGAAGTCGCCATTCTGGGCTTTCCCCGGGGCAGTGAACACCAGAGGACAAACCGCCTCCGTCCCGTGGGAGACAGAGCGTGAATGGCTGCACTGACGCTCAGCGCGAAGGCGACACTCTGGCCACCAGGGCTGGCGCGTCAGTGCTGGGCTGCGCTCCCGCTGCTCAGTGGCTGATCTGTTCCTTCAGCCGCAGCGTCTGCGAGGGTGTCTTGTGTTTTTAAAGATCTCCTTGTGTAACTGCTCACACTTTCTGTCTCTCCCCTGGCTCTGGGTCACCAGTACGTCCCCCCATCAATAATAAACAAAAACGATGATCCGTCTCCCAAAATTTCCAGGGGTGCGTGATCCGTGCTGCCCACCCTGGCGCCCTGATTCCCCCCGGGCCGCCTCCTAGGCAGTGATAGGAAGGAAGCCGAGAATCTGGCCGCTCTGAAGTGTTTCTCTCGTTTCGTGTTGCCGACCTGCAGATTCTTCCCAGTGCTGCCTGGAAAGCTGTCTCGGGGTCCTGTGGGTGCCCCCGTGAGCTCTCCAGCCCCGGATACCTCTGCCCCATCCGGACTTCACCCACGTCATCTGCCGCGGACGTGGGACTTCGAGGGTGGCGGGGCTGGTTCCCATGTCGCCTCTCCTTGCCGTCCACCTGCATCCCACCCCCTAAGCTGTGTCAGTCATTTTCAGAGATAGCATCATTTTCCTCGTCTGCAGCCAAGTTCTCTTTCTCAGGAGGGAGCCTTCCGTGGCTTCCCGGGGTCTCCAGGGCAGACTAAACCCTGTGCCAACACCAGGGGTGCTGAAGCCCCAGCTTCGGGGACAGCAGCCCCCAAGCTGTTCAAGCTCCCCACGGGGTCGTCAATTCACACAGGTCAGATCCAGACAGGCTCTCCGTGCCCCTTGCCGCAGATGGGAAGACTGAGGCTTAGTGGAGCCAAACACTGAGCACAAGTCATCCCCAGTGTGGATGCGAACCTGGAGCTGCTCGCCGCACCCACCCTTGGCCAACGACGCTGCAGAGCCCGAGGGGAGGGGGTGCTGGACTGGCTAAGTCGTCACCACGGCACAGGGGCTGCAGATGGCGGTGCCGGCCCTCCAGGTCCCTCTGATCAGAAAAGGAGACACGTGGGTCAGAAGCTGCATTTCAGGGTGTCTTAGGATAGAGAAACCGGGGACCTCGGACCAGGTTCCGTGAACATAGTTACATTGGGGTGAATCTCACCTGCACTCTCCTGGGTGCTCTCAGCTCTGAGGGTGGCACCGGCTGTGGGCTGTGGCGTGGCCGCCTGTTTCTGTCCAAGCCGGTGGAATTCGCCGCTTTGAAATTGGCTCTTGACTGTCCCTTTTCCTGAGTCCCGGTGAAGGTCTGCTCACAACCGGTCATCTCCTGCGTCTCCAGAATCCCCTAAAAGCCCCGTGTCCCTTCGCAGAAAAAGGCTGAGGCCTTGGGCGAGATCCCCCGTTCTTTTCCGCAGAAACGTCTGTGCTCGGTCAGTGGCGACACCAGGGGTCAGTGACTGGAGAGTCTCCTTGCATAAGTTACACGAAAAGACCTTATAGATACAGGTGGTCACTTGTGTGTCTTATTGATGAGGGTTTGTTTTTTGGGTCCCAGAAAGATTTAAGGGGAGTGCGGACGGGAGCCCTGTCCCCAGGGGCTGGAGTCACAGCCTTGGCTGACCCCACAGTGGAGCCAGCAGGGTGCACTGCACAGAACCAGTTTCACAAACCCCACTGTGCCCAGGAAGAGGGGCAGCAGCATGGGGCCTGGACACCGCGGGCTGTGTGCACAGGACCAGGGAGGGAGCCTGCTCTGCTCTCGGGGGCCGGGACAGGACATGGGTCTGTCTTTGGGAATGGCCTCTGGAGGGAAGAGGATTCCCACTTCCCATCAGATGACTGTAACCCATGTTTCACTTGCTCACGAGAAATCCTTCTCTCCGTCCAGGAAGAAGCACGTCGCACCCGGCGGCGCGGGCAGCATGGTTGTCTGAGCGGGAGCCTCCGCGTTGCTGGCCGGACGGAGGACGAGCGATGGCACCGTAGCGGTCCCCAGGAGGACGGTGCAGGATGGCAGCCCAGCGGATCCGGGCCGCCAACTCCAGCGGCCTCCCCCGGTGCAAGTCCGAGGGGACCCTGATCGACCTGAGCGAAGGGTTTTCCGAAACGAGTTTTAACGATGTCAAAGGTGAGCTCAGACCCGGGCCTGCGGGCTCCGAGGCCGCCAGGCGCTGGTTCGCAGGGTGCCTTCAGCTCCCTGAGCTCCGTCGTGCTATAAATCCAGCCCCGGAATGTTTCCCTGTTTTGTTTGTTTGTTTGTTTGTTTGTTTGTTTTGTTTCTCTGGTGTGTTGGGAGGTTGTTTTCAATCTCTTCTTTAGTAACGGAACTTCATGCGTGTGCTTGGTGACATTACGGTAGGAAGCTTGGTGGTACAGAAAACTAGGGGAAAGAATCACTTACTGGAAACACGAGGGAAGAAAAAGGGTGGTCTGGGACGGGGTCAGCAGGCTTTTTCCACGAAAGGTCATACAGGAAATATTTTGAGCCTTGCAGGACCGAGGGTGTCTGTCACAACGGCTCAGCTCTGGCCTTGCAGCTTGGAAGCAGTCAGAGAAGAGAGCAAACACATGGGCGTGGCTATGTTTCGATAAAACTTTATTTACAAAAGCAGCCAGTGCATGTGGCCCTGGGGCCATAGTTTGCAGATGCTGGTTTCAAGGGGGCCTTAGTGTTTAAGCACCCCATGCTTGTGGGTTTCTCTAATATCCACAAAAAAATCTAGGTTGGTGAGAAAACGTATCTTTTGGACATCAGGGGAGACACTGATGGGTCATCATCTTCCTTGAAGCCCACTCTGACCTCATAGCCATGAACAGCGTCTGCCATGAGCTGTCCTGGTGCCCTGTGCCCACCCCCACCATCACCGTCATTCTGCTGACATCACCCACCGTGCAGGGGCTGTATCTTTGCCTGTATGTCTTTAGCCCGTGGCACAAGGTCAGAGCTAAATAAATAATCCTGAACTAAACTCCTCTCTCCCGTGGCCCTCTCTGCTGACATACTGAGGGTCATGCTTACGTGTTTCTCTTTCTCCTCCCTCCTCTCTTCCACATTCTCCTCCCCTCTGCTTCCTCTCTGTGCTTTACACTGGCGGCCCTGAGCGCGGCTCCCAGTGTTCTCTGGGAGAAGAATGGCAGAGGGAGTCATGAGGGTTTATTCGTAAGCGCAGCAGTTTTTGGGTGTTGCTATAAATAGTCGAACCATTCATTTTTCATAGACTGGTAATGGATGTTGTTTTCTTACTTTAGCCCAGCTAGTCACAGTGAACGCTGGAAAGTGTGAGCATGAATGGATGGTGGAGTTTGGGTCAGGGTCTTCCTGAGGGGTAGAGAGCTGAATTTTAACAAATAATGATCATCTGGGAGGAGCTGTTATTCCTGAAAGAATTGCACAAGACAGTCTGGGATGTGGGAGGGGCTGGTGCGCTCGTGTGTGTGTGTGTGTGTGTGTGTGTGTGTGTGTGTGTGTGTGTGTGTGTTGGGGGGCGGAGGCCCCTCGACACTGCTCTCCGGGGGCAGGATGCTGGCCCAGCTACTCCACACACATCCGCACGGTGGGCAGGCTTCAAGGTGGGGATTTCTTCCAGCCAGAGTATCTGCTGTGAAATCTTCTGCTCCTGGTGAGTGTTTTTCCTGCAGAAGAACTGAGGTGTAAGGGGAGGAAATGTATTATCCAGTGCCCTGAACTTCCTGACGCCCAGGGAGCTTTTTTGTATTAAAATCAAGGTAGCTGTGAATCTGGGCAGCACTCCCCAGAATTCATTACGTTGGAATCCGATAGGGATTTTCCTGCATCTGATTGAATGGAGGGCCCAGCCTGGTGTCCTGGGGCGCTCTGTGGCGCTGACCGATGGAGGGCCCCTTCTGGAAGGGAATTCACACCACTGTCCACTTCCCGGAGGGCCCCAGCCGGAAGGAGCTTGGTCTGATTGATCCCTGTGTGAAATCTATTGCCACTAACCTAAGGAGAGTGCTTGGAATTCCAAGTAAAACCATTTTTATTCTTCAGTCTGGTAAGACCGAAGTGATCATTTGCATTGACGCACTGTCTTAGGCTATGTACAAGGCCAACCTATAATAGCTTTGGTTTTTCATTAAAAAATATTACTGTGAGAGAGTTATCCTGGGGCAACATTATAGGGATTGCACTGTTTCGGGAGTCTAACGAGATTTTAATAGCCCACGGGCCTGCTTTAATTTTCGTTTGGTTTTAATCTTCATGTGACATTTTCATTAAGATGTGTCCAGGAAACAAGGGGTGTATGTTGCCGGAGCCTGTGACCGGACAACAAAGTGGGAGAGGAGGTCTTCCATGGTCTCCGACCCGGCCCGGTCCTGCTCCCTTCTCCCACCTCCCTTCGAAGCCGTTTCTTTTTACGCTGCTGCTTTTTATCCGTCCCTCCCCTTCGGGGTTAAGTGGGATACTCGAGGCACAGCCAGGGGGAATTCCCACTCTGCCTTTGGCCATCCCCTTGACCCAGCAGCATGGAGAGTCCTCTGCTGTTAGCAGGCGAGACAAGATGGGCGGTAAGTCAGTGACTTTCTATAGAGCCGTCTGTGTGCCGGGCTCTTTTCCAGGGATTCCACCGTGAGCGGAACAGACCCGCATGGAGCTTATATCCTCCCCCGCAAAAAACAAAAATATGTAAGGTGTCTGATACATTGGTGCTGTGGAGAAAACTAAAACCAGGAAGGGCTCTCAGATGTCCACTGTGACAAAACATTTGTCCAGGGGTACTTTCTACCAAGCACATCCGTGTTACCTAGTTCATGCAAATGCACAGAGACTTCCTGCGTGAGACTTTGCCGAGGAAGAAACATTTAATTTTCATTGTTTCCTTTCAAAGGAAAGGGAAACTGGGTGGGAGATGGATTTTTTTTTGGAGGGCCAGTTTGATAGAATAGAAGCCTGTTCACTTAATCACATATTAGAGTAGTTCCCCTAGAAATTCAGTCCGTCCTTTGCTTGTTTACGCAGGCAGCCTGGAAAAGGTTTCCTTTTCTTTCAAGTGTTTGTTACAAGAAGGCGGGATGTGAGCAAGGATACAGAGTGGCTCAGCCCAGGTGGGGGTGGGGCTCGTTCCCCTCGGAAGAACTTGGTGCTGGATCTTCTTGGCCACCTAAAGGAGGAGGCAGGTAACAGGCTTAGGTATGGAATTAGCAGTTTTCAAAACACACACCACTTGGTAGATGACTGCACTTTGCTGTCCCGGTCGCCCTCCCCTTGGGTGGCGTCCGCAGTTGACCACCAAGAACCGTGAATGAGCTGAGTCGCTGTTTCAGGTGCTGGGATGTTTCTGACTGCCTCCACAGGGTTCGGAAATCATCCAGCCAGACAAACACCTTTGATTTCTGCGGTATCTGGGAGAGACCATTTCCATGTTATGTGAATGATCTGTTCAAGGAGATGGAAAGAGATTGGCCTTAAAAACCTTATGTCCATAGGAAAGGGCGTGGGCGTCCAGGGAACATCTTCCGTGGTGCAGGGGAGCCTGGGTACCCGCTGCAGGGTCACTGAATGCGGAACATCTCTGTGTTCTAAGAAAATCCCATTTAATGTATCTTTCTACTTTGGGGGAGGACAGTTTTTTCCCCACCTTTCTAGATTCTTCGGCTAGTCTAATAATTAAATTGACATAAGACAGATGAGCGGGAGAAAAACAAATTTAATGACGTGCGTATGGGAGTCCCATAAGAATAGAGACCCAGAGCCGTGAGGCTACAGAGATTGATATGCCAGCTGAGCTGGGAAGAAAGGGGGGCGGGGGGGCTTCGAAGGGAAGGAAGACAATTCCCGGCAAGATGGGAAAAGCAAATGTTTGCTAAACTGATGTTCTCCAGCCCCGCAGAGACAATGGGACCACACTCCCTTCCTAGCTCCCCGCCCCCCAGCCTCCCCAGCCCACCAGCCTGGCCCGTACTCTTTGTAGTTATCTCTGCTGAGAGTCCTCTTCCTGGAACAGGCCTTCCACCTAAATCGTCGGGAGCTCTTCCTTCATCTTCGGGGCCTTGGCTGTCTTCAGATCAGCCCCAGGCCACAGCAGCAGCCTGTTCCCCAGCCGCGGTTCTGGCCAGTCAGTTAGATGCAGAAAAGTTTGATCGAAACGAGATGCTTAAAACACAGGGACACAGCGACTGTGTCCGTGGATGGGGACAGACGTCTGTTGTGGCCTCGCCGGACCTTGTGTGTCGGACTTGGCCGTGGCCGAGTGGGGTGAAGCGCCCGTGCCCTCATCGTGTGGTGATCCCACACCCGGTCCCGCGTGGGTCTGAGTCTGTGTGTCTTGCGCCTGGCTCGTCGTCGCATCCGGTGTGCGTGTCTCTTAGCCCCCCTCGCCCTCGTCGGGACGGGTCCTGCAGCCCCGCCGGCCTGGCCCTCACCTTCTGCTCTGTTTCTCACAGTGCCTTCTCCCAGTGCCTTGCTCGGGGACAATCCCACCGCTTTCGGAAACGCCAAGGAAGTGATCGCGATCAAGGACTACTGCCCAAACAGCTTCACCACCCTGAGGTTCTCCAAGGGCGACCACCTCTACGTGCTGGACACGTCCGGCGGCGAGTGGTGGTACGCCCACAACACCACGGAGATGGGCTACATCCCCTCCTCCTACGTGCAGCCCCTCAACTACCGCAACTCCACGCTGAGCGACAGTGGGATGATCGACAACCTCCCCGACAGCCCGGACGAAGTGGCCAAGGAGTTGGATTTGCTCGGAGGGTGGACAGACGACAAGAAGGGATCGGGCAAGACCTACAGCAATAACCCTTTCTGGAATGGAGTCCAAACAAACCCATTTCTGAACGGGGCCGTGCCGGCGATGCCCAGCGTGGGTGAGCCGGCTCCCAGGAGCACCGTGGATCTGCTGCTCTTCGACACGGGCCCGGCCTCCTTCACCGAGTCCAGCTCGGCCACCACGAACAGCACCGGCCACGTCTTCGACGAGCTGCCGGCCACACACCCGCTGCACGCAGAGGCGCCGGTCCGGCGGGACAACCCCTTCTTCAGGAGCAAACGTTCCTACAGCCTGTCCGAGCTCTCCGTCCTCCAGGCCAAGTCCGACGCGCCCGCCTCGTCGGGGTTCTTCACGGGCTTGAAGTCCCCGGCCCCCGAGCAGTTCCAGAGCCGGGAGGACTTCCGAGCGGCCTGGCTGAGCCATCGGAAGCTGGCTCGGTCCTGCCACGACTTGGACTTGCTGGGCCAGAGCCCCGGGTGGGGCCAGACCCAAGCGGTGGAGACGAACATCGTGTGCAAGCTGGACAGCGCCGGGGGCTCCGTGCAGCTGCCGGACACGGGCATCAGCATCCACGTGCCCGAGGGCCACGTGGCCCCGGGGGACACGCAGCAGATCTCCATGAGGGCGCTGCTGGACCCGCCCCTGGAGCTCAACAGCGACAGGTGCTGCAGCGTCAGCCCGGTGCTGGAGGTGAAGCTGAGCGCCCTGGAGGTGAAGACCGCCCTCGTCCTGGAGATGAAAGTTTCCGCCGAGGTGAAGAACGACATCTTCAGCAAGAGCACAGTGGGCCTCCAGTGCCTGCGGAGCGACGCGAAGGAAGGGCCCTACGTCCCCACCCCGCTCGCCTACAGCAGTGGGGACACGGTGCAGGTGCACCTGGACAACCTGGAGCCCTGCATGTACCTGGCCATCGTCGCCCACGGACCAAACATTCTCTACCCTTCCACTGTGTGGGACTTCATCCATAAAAAGCTCACGGTGGGTCTCTATGGCCCCAAACACATTCACCCATCCTTTAAGACGGTGGTGACCATTTTCGGGCACGACTGTGCCCCCAAGACTCTCCTGGTCAGCGAGGTCACCCGCCAGGCCCCCAGCCCTGCGCCGGTGGCCCTGCAGCTCTGGGGTAAACACCAGTTCGTCTTGCCCAGGCCCCAGGATCTGCAGGTCTGCATGTTCTCCAACATGACCAACTACGAGGTGCGGGCCAGCGAGCAGGCCAAAGTCGTGAGGGGCTTCCAGGTGAAGCTGGGCAAGGTGAGCCGCCTGCTCTTCCCCATCGCCTGCCAGAACCCCGGCGAGCTCTCGGACTTCACCCTGAGGGTGCAGGTGAAAGGCGACCAGGAGGCCATCCTCACGCAGTTTTGCGTCCAGACCCCGCAGCCGCCCCCGAAAAGTGCCATCAAGCCGTCCGGGCAGAGACGGTTCCTCAAGAAGAACGAGGTCGGGAAAATCATTCTGTCCCCGTTTGCGGCCACCACCAAGTACCCGACGTTCCAGGACCGCCCCGTGTCCAGCCTCAAGTTCGGCAAGCTGCTGAAGACCGTGGTCCGGCAGAGCAAGAACCACTACCTGCTGGAGTACAAGAAGGGCGACGGCATCGCCCTGCTCAGCGAGGAGAAGATCCGGCTCAAGGGGCAGCTGTGGACCAAGGAGTGGTACATCGGGTACCACCAGGGCAGGGTGGGCCTCGTGCACGCCAAGAACGTGCTGGTGGTGGGCAAGGCCCGGCCCAGCCTCCTGTCCGGGCCCGAGCTCAGCACCTCGGTGCTGCTGGAGCAGATTCTGAGGCCTTGCAAGTTCCTCACCTACATCTACGCGTCCGTCAGGACGCTGCTCATGGAGAACATCAGCAGCTGGCGCTCCTTCGCCGACGCCCTGGGCTACGGGCACCTGCCGCTCGCCTCCTTCTGCCGGGCGGAGCCGGACAGCGAGCCCGAGCGGGTGGCGTCCGTCCTGGAGAAGCTGAAGGAGGACTGCAACAACGCCGACAACAGGGACCGGAAATCCTTCCAGAAGGAGCTCATGATGGTAGGTCCCCGGCGGGTCTGGATTCGGGGAGGGTGGGGCGCAGTCCGGCCTTGTCCTCGCACGCGTGGGTGCCGTGTGGTTTACTGAACCATCGGACCCGTGTCTGGGCTCATCCCTGAAGGGAGGGGACAGGGTTTTTAAAGCATGCACCTGGAGAGAGGCTTTCACGGGGGACCTGTGGGGCCCCCCAAACAACTCGGGTCTCCCTGCTGAATGTGGGGCTCCTCAGAGTGGATCTCCGCGGGCCAGTGGGATGGGGACACACGGGGCCTGTGCTCCAAGCCCCCTGTAGGCCCCTTGGGAGAAGGTCTGTGCTTTCATCCGCTTCCCAGCGGCATCCCCACTCCAATGTGTTGAGAATCACTGCCCCCTCCCTGTCCTACTTGAAGGCTCCCGGTGTCTCTCATTTCCTCTCCCTCCTCTCCGTGTGTGCTGAGTCGGGGATGGGGACAGCCTCTGTTCTGCCAGCACGGCCAGGAACTGGGACCCTAAGAGTGAAAAGGGGAAGTTGGTGTCACTGCAGATACACCCGACCACCGGCCAGCCCGGAAGCGGTTCCTGGAGCCTCTCCCGGCCCAGCCCAGGCCACACCCACCGGCAGCCCTGTCCTGATGTTGGACCAGCGCTGGTACTGGCCTTGGCGAGGCTTAGTCATGTCCCTCTCTGGGCATCTCCCGTCGAGTCTGTGCTGGACGTTGTCTTTCGACTCCATTCTCTCATAGAAACTGTCCCTCCCTGTCCCCTGCTGTGCTGTCCTGTGGGAACACCTGTGTGACTCGGTCACTTGCTTTTCTTCCTCGTTCCGCCGACTCCGCACAGCCTTCTCTGCCCCCTCCTTTCCCACAGCGCCTGCCATTCTGTGTCTGTGCCTCTTGGGACAGGTGAGCCAGGTGTGTCTGTGTGTGTCTGAGGTTCGTTCATTGCACACACCTGTCAGCCGCCCCTGGAACCAGGGGACAGAAGGCGTACAGCCCACTGTGGCGTGGCCACTGCTGCAGGGAGTAGGGCGCGAGGCAAGGGCCCCTGACAGTGACCCAGGAGCAGACTGGGAACCTGACATTGCCCCGGTGGGGAGCCAACCTTGGCCACCAGGTCATTGTGGCATCGGCCGCTGGTGGAGAGGATATGGGATTGTCATGGCGGGGTGAGTGGGGCACACCTCCCTGCGGGGCACACCTGTAAAATCGATTCCCGGGCGGCCCGCGCAGCCGGTCCCTTTGGCCGGACCTCACACAGTGGGCGGGGGCCCGGCTTCCCTCGCCAGCCTCGGCTGCAGTTCTCCACTAACTGCTGGATTCTGTGCGTTCACGGAGCATAAACAGGTTGCTGGGGTTTCTGACAGCGCAGTGGGCAGCAGTCGAGAACGAGCCCACACTGAGCCGCTCCCTCCTGCCTGCGGGGGTGTCTGAGGAGGTGGCGTTGATCCCGTCTCCTCCTTTCTTTCCAGAAGACTTAAGGGATTGCTCCTTTCTTTCCACTTGGGGAACCCAGAATCGATTTTTCGGTTGGTTTGTGTGAGGGTGCGGCTCTGTGTGTGTCTGGGACCCTCTCCCCCGCCCCCAGCCCCACACCCACCGTGGCTCCCAGAGTCCCAGGGAGGAGGAGATGAAACTCAACCTTGGCCGGAAGGTGCCGCGGGGAAGCTGGACTCGTGCTGGGGTGAAACCAGTTTCCCCTCATCCTCTCTGAGCAGCAGACCTGAATGACTTCTAGAAGCCACAGACCGGCTAATCCCGGCGTATTTGAGGACTCGCTGGAGAGCAGGTGTTTTATTTCCGGGGACCCGGACCTTGAAGAGCAGTCAGTTTCCTGCAGCGTCAACCTAGCATCTAACCTGCCCCTCGCGGCCTGGCCGCCCCCTCTGCACCCCTCTCCTGTGCAGGCGGCTTTCTGTTGAGCGATGAGGCTTTGGTTTGGGAATCGTGCAGATTTGGCAGGAGATGGGAAAGAAAGAGATCCGTCTGTCCACTGCCATCAGAATGGGGTCCAGGCCCCTTCCTCCACCCCCGAGGCCCTGAAAGACCTGGTCCCCCCGTCGCATCACGAGGGACCACAGGCTGCTTGCACACCAGCCACGCCACCCCTTTCGCTGTGCCACAGGTGGCTCGCTCCTGCCTCCGATTTTGCGCCGGCAGTCTCCTCGGCCTGGAATTCTCTTTCCCCAACCTCACGTGGCTGGCTTTTCACCCCCTTCAGCTACCAGTCCAGACCTCATCTTGTGGGACTTTCCCTGCAACTCTCAAAAAGGCCACCTTGTCCCTCTGGGTCACCGCACCTCGGCAGTCTCCATGGTGCTTTCCAGATCTGAGGTGGCCTGTTCCCCGGGTTCATTGCCCTGTCATTGCTCTAATTAGGACAGAACCCACAAGAGAAAGGACCCCAGCACACAGGAGACACTCAGGTATTTGGAGAAAAAGAATGAAGGAAGGAAGGCAGGTAGGCCAAGCATCCGACTCCCACACTCTGATGGGAGCAGACCGAGCTTCTGCTCTTTGGTTCCAGTCCCCCTTTTTGCTGTTGTAGTGCGTATTTTCCACATCAGCTGGTGTGGGAGGCGTGTTGCGTAACCACACGGACCTCCTGGGGTGCTCTGCCTGCTCTTTGTCACCCGCACGGTGTGTGACCACAGAGAATGGCCCCTCTGTTCCCAGTCCTCCAAGCTCTCCAGCAGAAGGCATGCCTGTCTGTGATCATCCAGTTTCGACGACACCCCCAGACCGTACTGAAAGTCGGGCAGGGTGGTGCTGGGCTGCCAGCAGGGTGGAGAGAGCCCCTGGCGCCTCTGAGCACCGGGAGGCATGGAATGGACCCTGGGGATCCCTGTGCTGGCGGGGCTTGCGGGTTCGGTAGACGTTGGAATGGACACCACACGTTTGAAGAGCTTCTGAAGTCCATTTCTGTTGTCAAAGGCAGGGCAGGGGTGCCTGGTGGCAGGTGCGAGCTGGGAGGAGCCACCGCAAACAGCAGGAGCAGGTGTGTGTACTCGGCACGCATTAAACACTTCTTGCGTGCCTGCTGTGTGCTGGGCGCTGGGCTTCCGAAGTACACACACCTGCACCAGAGGAAGGCTTGGGGTGAACATCACAGGACAGCCGCACAGACTTGTAATGGGCCCCAAAGAAAAGAACCTCTTTTGCATAGATGGACTCGGGGCAGGCAAATGGGGGTGCTGGAGGGGTGTGCAGGGGCCCAGCCAAGGGGGGGGGGGGCTGTCAGGTCTGAGGGACACTGGGCCAGGGCCAGGGCACGGAGTGGGGTAGAGCAGAGGCGTGGAGAGGCTGGGGACTGGGTTGAATTCAGGGCTTGGGGACTAGATGATGGTACATGGGGCAAAGGGACAGTGGCGTGAAGCCACCTGGGCCAGGCGACGCTTGCCCTGTGTTCTGAATGCTGAGGGCGGTTAAGTGTTTCAGGGGAAGTGAAGGGGAGCCAGATGGATCCAGGTGTGGCCCTGCTCCCTGCCCCTTCCAGTCTCTGAGTCAGGTGGCAGCCAGTGGAGTGTCCCCCGAGTGTCCTTCCTTCAGAATACCAGGACACCTGGGGTGGAGGACCCCGTTTACCCACGCATCCCTGGCCCTTAAGACAACGAGTGGGCTGTTCATTTTCAGCACAGGTGAGAAGTACAGGTCAAGTCGAAGGGCTGCCAGGTTGGGGACACCCTCACAAGCTTGTGCATAGCTGGCTTGGTCATTTGCTCCCCATCTGATTGCAAACCTGGTGGGCCCACGCAGACACACCGCCGCCATCCTGCCCCCTCCCGCACCCAGCAGGCAGGGTCTGCGGGCACCTGGGGACAGGCTCAGTTTGCTTTCCTGCCCTGTGCCCCTCAGCGTGGACCTTCAGAGCCTCAGGAGTCCTTGGCTTTGCACAGTGGCCTTGGCTGTGCCCAGGTTTTGTTTTGCTCAGGAATGAAGACAGTCCCCATTGATCTCTGTTTGTGAAGACAGTGCGTGCTGCTTACGCTCTGAAACTCTGCACTGCTGGGGAACAGGCGGAGGGTAGGTCCTCCCACAGGTAACAGCTGCGGTGTGTGCCGTGCTTGTGTCGCTCCCTAGGGCGTTGTCACCCGGGCATCCGAGGCCTCCTCTCCCAGCTGCCCGAGTCCGCCCTGGAGGCCTCGGCTCTCAGCCCCGGAAGGCGCTGCGGTCCCGGTCTGCGCAAGGGCGTGCGGGGAAGGCGCTGCCGTCCCGGTCTGTGCAAGGGCGTGCGGGGAAGGCGCTGCATCCTGGTCTGTGCAAGGGCGTGCGGGGAAGGCGCTGCATGCAGGTCTGTGCAAGGGCGTGCGGGGAAGGCGCTGCGGTCCTGGTCTGTGCAAGGGCGTGCGGGGAAGGCGCTGCGGTCCCGGTCTGCGCAAGGGCGTGCGGGGAAGGCGCTGCGTGCGGGTCTGCGCAAGGGCGTGCGGGGAAGGCGCTGCGGTCCTGGTCTGCGCAAGGGCGTGCGGGGAAGGCGCTGCTGTCCTGGTCTGTGCAAGGGCGTGCGGGGAAGGCGCTGCGTCCCGGTCTGTGCAAGGGTGTGCGGCTTCGTCCCACCACTACGACGTGGCAGCCAGTGTCACTGTGGGGAGAGCCAGGCTGGGGAGTGACAGGAATCATTCACACACCCTGCAGATGGACGGACAGCCCCCCTAGTGTGGACACCCCCCTCGCCCTGAGCTGTCGGAGCTGTCTGTTTTATGAAGAGGAGAAACTTCAGAGTCCCTACTTTGTTTTCAGGGCATTTAGTGCCTTCATGCTTCTGATACACTTGGTGGGTCTTGGAAAAGGTTTCCCGAGTGTGTTTGAGAGTCCAAGTGGAAAACACACGGCTGTAGGCCTGGTGAGAGATTGTGTGAGAGTGTGTGTGTGGGAGTGTGTCAGTGTGTGTGAGGTGTGTGAATGAGTGTGGGTGTCAGTGAGTGTGTGCGAGTGTGTGTGCGTGAGAGTGTGTGAGTGTATGTCAGTGAGTGTGTGTGAGTGTGAATGAGTGTGTCAGTGAGTGTGTGCAAGTGTGTGTGCATGAGAATGTGTGAGTGTATGTCAGTGAGTGTGTGTGAGTGTGAATGAGTGTGTGTGTGTTGGGAGGGGGGCAGACAGAACCCGAGGATCCAGCTTTCTAAGATCTAGAGCGTTTTCCTTGAACCACGAGCTTTCAGCAGAAGCAATAGCTCCCGATTCTCAGGACTTCGTGGCAGGGAGGGAGGCGAGTCAGCTGGAGATGGGGAAGGGATCATGGGGGTCCATCTCCAGGGGTCCATCTCCAGGGGTCCTCTGAGGCCCGCTTCCTGGGAAGCCACGGCTTCTGTTGGGGTGTGATTGAAAGTGTGGACCGCAGCGAGGCTCCGTGGGTGGGGCGTTGGTGAGCCGCACCCTCCCTGGCACTGCGGGGTGATTTCAGCACGCCCCTCCCGGGCCCGGGGTCCTCTTGGGTGGTGTCATCCGGCCTCCCAAAGCCACGCTGACTTTCTGTGTGACGAGGGTTGCGCACACCTGTTGCTGACACCCAGCGCCGTCGTGTGACCTGGGTGGCAAGCCGTGGGTGTCCCGTCGCACGCAGACCGGCAGCCTGCTGGGTTTCTAGTGGATGTGAGTTTGTCTCCTGAAGCCAGAAGTGCTGTGCCCTGTTTCCACAGCCTGATCCCGCTCCTTCCTAGAGGGACTCAGGTGTCTGGGTGGCCCCAGCCTGCCGGGGCCCAGCGGGGTTTGGGCAGGGCTCTGTCCCACTGCCTCCTCCCGGGGCCAGGGCATGCCTTTCCCTCCCTGGTTAGCAGTCTGTGCCCTAAAGCACACTGGAAAGTTCCTTCGGCTTTGACAAGGCGCTTCCTGATGGTTCGCCGTTTCGGCCTCAGGCCCTCTGTTACTCCCCGCTCCATCCACTTGGTCTCCAAACCCCGGAGGCCCAGGTCCCAGTCTGCGCGCCAGACCTGAATCCAGTGTGAGTCCAGAGCCCCGTCCTCTCCCGTCCCTGGAGCACTCCCTCTGGCCGCGTGGGGAGCACGTCACCCTCGGCCGGTCCAGCTCATCACCTCACCCCCTGAGCCCCCGGCCATGCTGTCGTCTTGGCCGAGGAGAGGCCGAGGAGATCGTCCACTCTCGGGCCCAGTGGGAGCGGGAGTGGGGTGAACGCCTGTCACCCTCACTCACCCTGGGGTGCTGTCCTGGGGCTGCCCCGGCAAAGCACCACAGACCGGAGGCTCAAGCTACAGGGTTGTTCCCTTGCTGTGCGGAGGGTCGGCAGGCTTGGTTCCTTCTGGAAGCTGAAGGAGACCCTGATCCATGCCTCCCTCCTGGCTCCTGGCTGCTCCCAGGACGTGGCTGCGTCGCCCTGTCTCTGCTCTGACTTCTTCCCTCTGCCCTGTGTCGCTGTTTCTCACCGTGTAAGGACGCCAGTCATTGGGTGAGGGCCCGCTCCAACCCAGTGCGGCCTCATTTTACCTAATGGCACCTGCACAGACCCTGCTTCCCAATCCAGTCACGTGCTGAGGTTTGGGGTGGACGTCCCTCCACAAGTCATCGACTTCCTCGTGTCCTGTGCGTCCTGGCGGTGCAGGGGGTCAGAGGGTGCGTTACGGGCGTTAGAACGTCGGGGCGGAGCGCACGGTCTCTGCGCCGGGCCCCTCGCGCAGCCAGGCCAGAGCCTCCCGCCTCACGCTCTGCTCCTCCCCAGGCCTTGCTCAAGATGGACTGCCAGGGCCTGGTGGTCAGGCTCGTCCAGGACTTCGTGCTCCTGACCACGGCCGTCGAGGTGGCGCAGCGCTGGCGGGAGCTGGCCGAGAAGCTCGCCAAGGTGTCCAAGCAGCAGATGGACGCGTACGAGTCTCCCCACCGGGACAGGAACGGGGTCGTGGACAGCGAGGTGAGCCGGGCTGCCTTCTCTCGCCCCGTAACATCTGTCGTAGCGATGTCTCTTTTGTAGCGTCTTCATGAGGACAGAATGAGTTAGGGCATGGAAGCCCGTGTCCAGCACACTGTAGGCCTCCCTGAGTGGGACGGGTCCCGTGCTCCTTGGGGTCTTCCAGTGGGACTCCCGCCCTGACGCTGGCAGGGCCTTGAAGTGGGGCGTTGGGGCAGCATGGGGCGAACTGCCCCTCCCTTGCTAATCCCCGTCTCAAGTCACCTTCCTCAGGGATTAATGCGTGAACGGGGCCTCTGGGCTCCGCTCTGCTCTGGGCCGCTGTCCGGGACCCTGCCCACGAGTGCCTGGCACGTGGTGTGGCTGGGCTCCTCTCAGACTTCCGTTCTCACTTGCCTGTGGAGGTCGCTCTAAGCTTCTGGAGACCTAGGAGGGTGACCAGGACTCAGGGTGTCCTTGATTAGCAGGGCGAATTTCTAAATAAATGGCCGCGGTGGAACATGTTACAGGGACTGTAAGGAGAGAAATCCTTTCTGTTTGAGACGCCATCTGCTCCGTCCCTGCTCTGGCACAAAAGGCACCGCTCCCTCTGGCCCTCCGGCCTGCCGAACAGAGGAGCTGCAGCGGGCGGCGGGGTCACACGTCCGACTGTCCCTCACCTGTGTCCCTTCTCCTTCCTTCTGTTTCGGGGGACTCCCCCGTGCAGGCCATGTGGAAACCTGCGTACGACTTTTTACTCACCTGGAGTCACCAGATCGGGGACAGCTACCGGGACGTCATCCAGGAGCTGCACACGGGCCTGGACAGGATGAAGAACCCCATCACCAAGCGCTGGAAGCACCTCACGGGGACCCTCATCCTGGTGAACTCCCTGGACATCCTGCGGGCAGCTGCCTTCAGTCCGGCCGACCAGGACGACTTCGTGATCTGAACGCGCCCCTCCCCCACCGGCCGGCTGCTGCCCCGGGCCTGTGCCCGTCTGCCCCAGATGCCCTCGCAGTCCCGTGTTGCCGGGGCGGGAGGGCCGGCGGCTCGGACAGATCGGGGTCGCTCCGGGCTGGCCGCTCGCCCAGGACCAAGCACACAGAATGCCCCACCTGCCGCCTCCGGGTCAGGGGAGGCCGGAGGGATTTCTCCTGCAGGTCATTGCCAACCAGATAGCTTTCTACTTGTTCCGTGTGAATTTAAAACCACTTTTTCTAACGTGTGGGGAGAGAGGGACATAGGAGAAAGGCGGTATCTAATTTTTTTAATGGACCATACAGGTAAAAAAACAACTTAGAGGGGCAGACGCTGTTGAGGTCTTGATGTTCTCGAAAGACCTTTTTAAATTATGTTACAGATGTACATATGTATTTAAAAGTCGTCGGGGGCCTTGTCATTCCCTGACACGCTCGCTTTTCCACACGAGGCATGGGAAGAGGCTTGCGCGAGTGCTGGACGTTTTTTCACTTTGTACTTGTAAAAAAGTATCCAATAGCAACCGTGGTTTTTCGGTAAATGGGTGTAGCTCGAGCCCAGTGTTTCTGAGAACGCCCTGGGTCCTGTTCTCCCCTCCGTTTATTACCTGCCGTACCTGTGCCTCGCGTGCCGGGAGGCCGGCCACAGGCACACAGACCGTTTTGTGTGCAAAGTTAAGTCGGACGCGCGCGACTGGGCCCTTGAGATGAGGAAGCAGCTGGGAGCAGGCGTTCTTTATGGCCCCTGCTCATTCCCGGGAGCCACCGCAGCCGGCGAGGTCCCTGCAAAACCCCCTCTGTGGTCACGAAGGACGCTTCGCCACAAGGACGCCCTGTTGCACAGGTGTGGCCCCGCCCCCTTGCTGCTATACCCCTGTCTCCTTGGAAATGAATAAGGTGGGGAAACCATTTTTATTTACGATATAAAGATGATCTGAGCAAGATGAACATTTTCTGAAAATGAACACTTTTCCCACATAAAAGCTGGGGCCTGGCAGAGTGTTGCATTGAGAACCGTTACTGTTGCAGAGTGACTCGCTGTGTCGAATCCAGCGGTTGTCCCGGAGTTGTGGCATTTCAGAGGGAGTAAGGGCGTGACTGAGGTCCCCAGGAGTGTGCAGGGACGCGCACTGTGCTTGTAAGAAGTAATGGGGACCCCCTGGGATCCCGGATCTCAATCTCTAAATCTGCTTTCTTGAAACACAGTAATTACTCAGTATAATCAAAGTATAGTCCCTTCTGGGCTGAAACATTCTTATGTATCTATTGATTCAGATACTGAAGATCACCTGGCTAGAAAAAAACAATGATACCAAAAAACAAAAACAAAAAAAAACACTACATGTTTTATGCTGCAAGAACCCAGACACACAATTCCCCGATCATCACACGAAATCACCTTAAATTCTGCTTTTCGACTCCGCCTTCATTCTGTCCCCTTTTCCCCAAAGAAGAAACAAAACCAGTTGCACCTTAAACCACGGATCTTCTTCCTCAGGGGCTTCGAATAGTTTCCTATGCAACGTGTCTTGTAGCACAAACTACATTCTACAGAAGTTGCAGTAAATTTTATTTGGATATTTTGACCTCTTAAGTGTGCGTGTGTTTTTTCTGCACCAGCCAAACCTTAAATAAAACCCGGTGTACGTGTCCGTGCCGAGGACGAGGGCTCCCTCCCCTAAGTCGCCCCTGATGACAGTGTGACGCCTGGGTGACCAGGTACCTGATTTCTTGATACGAATTTAGTTGCTCTTAGAACACAGGGGTGTCAGTCATCATGGGCCGGTGGGAATCGGCATCGCCCAGAGCCCCCGACGGGTTCAAGTAGAGAGCATACACTATCTGGGCCCCGTGTCCCCGGGCCTGGCAGTCAAAATCCCACCATGCAGTGTGGGACTGAGCCATAAGCTTCTGCCATTGTCCCCGAGGGCTGGCTGCAGCAGCCATGACTCCCAAGGGCCCTGCCTCCTGCCCTCCCAGTGCCCCAGGGGTCCTGTGCTGTGGAGGCAGAGCCGGGCGGGGAACCCAGGGACGCAGACCAGCCCCGCCTGGAGATAGTGGGGGCAGCAGGGCTCAGGAAAGCCTCCCTGGGAAGTGACCCACGGCCCGAAGGCTGGGTGGGAACCAGCGAGCCCAAGACCAGGCCAGATCTGGGGAACAGGGTGTGTGTGGCATCAAGAGGGTACAGGGGACCCCAAGAGGCCGGCTCCCACGGGGCTGGGGCGTGTGGAAGAGCAAGGATGGCCTCTTCTGCCCTCCCAGCCCCGCCAGCTAAGTCCTCACATGATGTGACCCCACAGCACAGCCAACAGCAGAGCCGGGGATTTTAACCCAGGGCTGTTTAACAAACTGTGTAGCCTGAGACAATGGAAATGGAGTCTCTCGCAGTCATGGAGACCAGAAGTCCGAAATCCAGGCGTCCCGTGGCCATTGCCCTCCATCTGTCTCCAGACCCGGCTCTGAGGCCCGCAGTCCTGGGTGAGGCCCGACTGCACTGAGGGCGATCTCATCACCGGCTTCCGCCTGCAGGACCCTATTTCCAAATCGGGTCGCGTTCACAAGGAGCAGGGTCGGCCCTTCAACTCTCAGCACTGCCTCCAGCCCGGGCCTGTGGAGGAGGCTTGTTTGGGAGGACAGGAAGGAATCCGGTTCCTCTGACTGAGCCCTCTGCCCAGTTCACCGTGAGGGCCAGAGGGGCACAGGGAGACCACTTCTGACGGGACCAGCTGTGTTCGCCCAAACCCTCTCTCTTCCTCAGCCAACCACTGCACAGTTCCAGTTACCCTCGGTCAACCACAGTCCAAAACCTTAAACGGGAAATTCCAGAAATAAATCAGAAGTTTTACATTGCGAGCTGTTCCGAGTCACGTGGTGAACTCTCTCGCCAGCCCGGCCAGTCACCGGGGGACTGTTTCGGTGGCACCGTGCTTGTGTGCAGGTGACCCTGACTTCACTGCCGAGGGCCGAATTTACATCACTTTTTTCACAGCATATTGTTATAACCAAGCTGTACCCACCCACAGGTGTGCCCACTGGAGACAGCAACCGGCAGAAGAGCCCTGGCATGAGCAGCAGATGCCCGAAGCCAGAGCTGGGGCAGATCACTGGCAGCTGTGTTTGGGGACAGGGTGACAGGGGTGTCCCTGCACTCCCACCCTCTTAGATCGCTTCAGAAACGTGTGAGCAGGGTGGGCCATTTCCCTAAAATCCTAAAGTACTGGAGATATTTGCACTTCCCCAGAGTTTTCCTTTTTAAAAACCTGTTAGCAGTATTGAGGTATCATTGACATGTAAAAAAGTTTCCCTTTTTTTTGTAATTTTTTTTTTATCCTCACTCGAGGACATTTTTGTATTTATCTTCAGATAGAGCGGGAGGGAGAGAGGGAGAGAGACATCGATGTGAGAGAGACACATCAGCTGGCTGCCACCCACACGACCCCAACCGAGGCCTGGGACAAACCACAACCGAGGTACGTGCCCTTAGCGGGAACCAAACCCGGGACTCTCTGGTCTGCAGACCGACCCTCTAACCGCTGAGCCAAACCGGCCAGGGCTTTAAAAGTTTCCCTTTTCGAAGACCCCGAAGAGTTCATCCTCGAGTGGTCGCGCAGCATGAAGGAGCTTAGTAACGGCCCTGAGCCACGGAGAGATGGCTTTGCGATGCGCATTTCATCACGACTTTTTAAACGCGAAGCGGGTGCAGAATCCCAGTTCCCTGCCCAGCAGTCTGATTACGACCAAGAGGGAGCAGCCGGCGGAGTGAGCACGCCGGCCTCCTCGCCCCTGCTGTGTCCCGGACCCTTGAGCAGTTGGCGGAAACCCGTGGGCTCCTCAGAGCCCAGAAATGCACACACCAATCCCAGGGTCACAGATGAAAGCCGTTGCATTTACGTACAGTTCCCAAAAGACTTTTAAACTGAGGTGTGGTAATACACGCTCATTTCATGCAGCAGGTAACAGTCTGGCGGTGGATGTCATACCCACCTAAGCTCGGCGTGGTGGTGAGTCGTGATGGCTGCAAAACATGGATGGAAATAAAAATATCTGAGATCGAGGAATTATCGGAATCACAGGGATTTCGAATATCGCAGGGGCTCCTTGCTGCCATGTGTACGTGAAGAAAATGCTGATGTTCAGCTAGAGGGGAATGGAAATGATGGGATTTTCCCCTTATTTAAGAAAAGAGAGCTCGTCCTGAGGAAACAACCCCAGGCTTTGCTGTGCCTCTTGTTCGGAACTGCTCGCATTATTATTTTCTGTCCCCGGTTGGCCAGAACGGTATTTTTAAAGATTTGCTTCTCTGATACTCGACTAGGGAGATGGGAAGCTTGAAAAAATTAATTGACTAATTGGTTGTGTCCATGGCTTTTAAAGACCATTTCTTAACTGCCTTAATTTCCCATTTCAATGTCACTTTCCCCTTTGGGGGCAGCAAAAGAACCGCCGGAGCTGAGGGCGCGGCGTGAACCTCGGGGGGAGTGGGCGGGCTGGCTGCCCCTCGGGCGTGTGTGTCTGGACGCCCGTCGGGAGCACACAGGGTCACGGGCGCCCCATCGAGGGAGTCTGTATTCCAATACGGAAGATCCAGACCCGGGAGCCAGTATCTGAAACTCAGGGGAGACTGGAGTTCTCTCGTCGGTCCACCAGGAAGAACCAGCAGCGGGAGCCCACGGGGTGAAGGCTTCCAGTGCGAGTGCGGCTGAGCATTCGGAGAGACGCCCAGGTGGAGGGGAAGCCCCGAGAAGATCCTGAGAGGGTGAGGATGGTTACCGAGAGTCCGGCACTGCTCTAGGCCCTGGGGGTGATTCCTGTCCCACGGAGGCCACACTCGTGGGGAAACAGACGATAAGCTAGATCGAGGTTCAGTGTAAGGCCAGGTGGAGGTAAGGGCCGTGTGAACAAGTGATATCCTGGGGCCTGGAGGGAGGGGCAGGTGTAGAGCTGGGCGGGGAAGTTCGGGGAGCGGGAGACTAGCAAATACTTGCAAGAAGTTGGAGTGCGTGCAGTTCACAAGCCTGCGGAAGGAGGAGGGACAGTCAGTGTGACATTCGATGGGGCAGAAGCAGGGTGGCCAGGGGCCTCGGAGAACATGGTTGGGTCGGGACTGGAAGTCCAGGACTGGCTTTACCGAAAAGAGGGAGGAGGATGCTTAGCAGCTGTGGCTGGGGAGGGAACTGAGTGAGACTGATGTGGGAGGGAGGGGGAGGGGTTTTAGGACTCTGGCTCTGCGTAGGTGGATGGAAGGGGTAGCTGAAAGGTTCTAGACCAGAAATCCAGTGAGAAGAGGTAGGAAATGTTATAGGCACCTGGCCAGCGTCCCTGGGCTTCCCCCTCGACCGCCCACTCCCATGACACTGACCAGCAAGGCCCCGACCCGCCACCTGACTTCCTCCTCTCTCTCTGGGGCTCCGACTTCAGTCCTGGTCACCATCATCTCTCCCGGTGCCCGCAGCTCCAGCCTTGTCCGCTCAACTCATCCTCCACAGAAGGGTCCTTCTAAAACATAAGCCACGCCTCTTTCTGCCCAGCCCCACCCTCCGTGGTCCCCAGGAGACTGCCAACTCACGGGCAGAGAGAGAGAGAAGACAGGGCACTGAGAAGGTTCATGGTACGCGAGTCAAATAACGGTCCTGATGCGGAGACGAAGCCCTTCACTCCTGTGGTGTCACAGTGTCCTCTGTTTGGGTAACTGATAATGATAGTCAGTCGCAGCGGTGGTGGTCTTAAGGCCTTTCTCGGCAAAGTGAAATGTCCGAGGACAGACGTCCGTGCGTCTTCCAAGACTTGGAGTGTCAGACCAATAGGGAAAGGAAACCCAAAATGAGACTCTTTCCCTGGCTTTTTGCACTTTCTACCTACACCACCCTCCGCACCGAGATGGTGGCTCTGTCATCTTTTCTGGGTGCTCAGCATCTTGAGAGCACTCTTGCTGTATTTGGAACCCCCAAAACGACAAACTCCGGCTTCCCTCGCAGCTAAATGCAGGTGTGCCTAGCTTCCGGCACGTGGGTCTCGGATCTGGTCACCAGCTTGCAGGAGGTGAGGCTGGTGGCAGAGGCCTCTTCCTCAGGGCAGCACGGGTCACCGGGAGGGGTACTGGCCCGCCCTGGCCTCCATGGAGCACGCAGGGCCATGGCAGTGTCCCTGACACCGTGGCCCCTTGGCCATCGAGCCAGTCCTGGAAGCTCAAAATTGAGCATTGGTCTTCAGTTCTCTGCTGAATCACCCCTGTGTCCTTTACTAGGTCCCCTTTCGGAAGAATGCGCCATTGCTAACGTCTGTTGCTTGCAAATAAGCACCTTGACTTCTGACTGTTTTTATTCCTTCAGGATTCTGCCGAGATACTCTGACTGCTCAGGGAAGTGACTCTGGGATGTCGCTAAAGGCCCTGTCTTTGCTTTCCTGCAGCCCTCTGCCCCTACCACGAATGTCAATCAAGTCTCTCCATGGGAGCTGTGCCTTTGCTCGTGCCCCGGGCTGCTAACCGGGCAGGGGGTTGCCCAACTCACACTCAGTGCATTCAAAGTCACACTCGGTGAGTTCGGGGTGGGTGACTGATTGAACGAACCTCTTCCCAGCGGCCACTGCGGATGAGTTCATTTAGGGGAATGAAGGCTGAGCGCCCGAATAGCTCTGTGTGAAATTGGAGCGATTTTTCTTTTATCAAACAAATATGAGTTTTATGGGGAGTCCATTCTAGATTTTTTTTTTCTTCTAGAAAGTTCTCCCTCTACTCTTTTTAGTTCACTGGCCTTCCCACTATCATAAGACACGTTTAGCTCAGCTGGAACACACACACTTTGGAATAGCAAGTGTTGGCTGTGTTTTTCACACATCCATCTATTTTTCTGCACTCTAACTGCAAAATCAGTTCACACCCAAGGTGCAAATGCTCACGCCCGGGTGAGAATAGCAGGTGCTTGGCGAGCATCTACGGCCTCAGGTGAGCTGTTCTGGCGTCACAGGCCTCCCAGCATTGTCACCAGGGCACCTGAGCCAAGCAGGAGGCAGGGGATGGGCAGGCCTCCTGGGCAGGCAGGGCGGTTGCCTGGCAACTCCGGCAGTCAGAGTGCCCTGGGTCTTCTTGTTTAGAAGAGAAAGGATCTGGTGAATTAAGTCACTTGCCGCCTTCCCTCTGAGCCTGGTCAGAATCAACACCTACAGAATGAAGCGTTCATGCTAAAATCCGTGCGGATGGGTCACCTTAACCACTTGTAACACCGTGATATACAAATGCAACCTTGTGTGTGCAACCGGGAGTGGATCGTGACGGTGTAAAAGGCGTATTCCTCGTATTCTTCGCGCAGCTGGTGAATGCACGGAATACAGTCGGGGGCTCAAAGTCTCTGAATCATCAGAGTCCTGTTCTCCAAGGCGGCACCTTTCTGTATTCCTAATTATCACATTTTCCTTGTGCTAGATGAGCTGAGAAACCAAAGATGGAAAAGGTGCTGAATGTGTACGGAGGGCCTCTGGGTGCTTGACCTAGTTAGAAATAATATACACAGACCTTGGAGATTTATGTATTTTTCCCAGGACCTGGGAGATAGCTATCACTTTTCAAATATTAGGTTTGTGCAAAACACATAGAGATGTACTGGTGGCTGGGGTCACCGTGCTATGCCCAGGAGGTCTCAGGCTATCAGAACAAGAATAACTGTTCTGCATTCGGAAATTCATTCTCACGTGAACGCAGCTCCATGTAACTCCCTCTTCCGCCTGCGGCATGTAACGCCTTCAAAAATTCTGTTTAAAATGTTATTGGAGACTGTTGCAGTCAGGCATCCTTCTGCCCCTAGATGGAAGAGCTTGCGTAGTATTTCACTTCGAACAAGGTGGTTTATTAGTATCATCATCATCATTATTATTATTAAATCCTCACCTGAGGATATTTTTCTATTTACCTTCAGATAGAGTGTGAGGGAGGGAGAGAGAGAGAGAGAAAGAGAAACATTGACATGAGAGAGACACATCAGTTGGCTGCCTCCCACCGGACCCCCACCAGGGCCGGGGTCCGAACCGCAACTGAGGCACGTGCCCGTGACCAGAATCGAACCCTTGACTCTCTGGTCCGCGGGCCGACGCTCTAACCGCTGAGCCAGACCGGCCAGGGCAGTATCATTATTCTCAACATACCTTTGAAATATAATACTTTACTTAGCATTATTCAAATGTATCGAATAGTTCCTCCTATTGGAGTCTTTTGCAAGCCTGTCAGATCACAACAGGCTCTGAGTGAAACATCATTATTATTTTGAATTCCCGTGTATTTTCTTCTGCCCACAGCTCTTGGAGGAGGCGAAATGGGTACCAGGCTAGTAATCTTGAGAACATGAAAGAATTCAACTACATAAGATCAGTTTTAAAATGTAGAGTGAATCTACACTGTACCAGGCTTCCCGTCTGATTCTTCGGGGCCCTGCAGGGTGACGACAGGCTCAGTTTTTAATTTTGTGGGGAGACACAGGACCGGAAAGGAACGGCAATGACTTCCACGTCTGGGGAGGGGGGGATGGGCGTGGACTCTGGTGATTTCTGAACATCCCAGCAGCCTCAGCACCTGCCCTGTGCTCCCCGGCTCCCACTCCCTGTCCCCTGTTCAGTTCCTCCTGTGGCACCTTAATTAAAACCCTGGCCATTGTTTTCGGGGAGGCTTCTCTGATACATACTGCACCCCTGGGACTTGTTGGCCTGTCCCCACTGAGAGGGGTGGATGGGCTGCTTGGTGCTTAGCAACAGGCCCGCCTCTCCTTGCCCTGTGCCTCTCAGGTTCCCTGTTGGTCCTGGAGTGACTTCTCACCCCTTGCTGGACACTGTGCTCCCTGGGCTTGGGCCTCGCCTGTGCTCTGTCTTCAGGGCTCTCATCCGTGGCTGTGGGATTTACAGCTGCCTCCTGTCCCAGGGCACCACCCAGGCAGATGCAAAGTCCTCTCGTTTGCTTAATGCTATCTTCAGGCAGGACCTTGCTGGAGCACCCCCACCCCCACCCCACTCTGTGCACCAGTGTGGGCTTGATAGGCTTCAGCTGTACTGGGAGGTGTGTGTGGAGTTCTGTGTGTGTGCATGTGTGTGTGCATGTGTGTGTGCATGTGAGTGAGCATGTGCATGTGTTTGAGCATGTGTGAGCATGTGTGTGCGTGTGCATGTGTGTGCATGTGTATGCACGTGTGTGAGCATGTGTATGTGCATGTGTGAGCATGTGCATGTGCATGAGTGTGTGCATGTGTGTGTGCATGTGAGTGTCTGCACCAGAGCTCAAGGAGGGTTCTGAGAAGGCCTCCTGGGATTCCCTACCTTGGACAACTCTACCACTGCAGAAGCAGGGGCCCCAGTTTCATTCCAAGGCCGTCTAGACTAAAAACAGCCAACCCTTACCTGTCACAGTCCTGAGAACTTCAGTGATTTTAACTCCTCTGATCCTCAAGAGGCCCCTTTGATGTAAGTACAATTGTTTCCTTTTTTCCAGATGAGAAAGGAAGGCCCAGAGAGGTTAAGTAACTTTCCTAAGTTCCCACAGCTACAAAGTATGGAGCTGAGATTCAAACCTGGGCAGCCTGGCTCTCAGGCCCTTGCTGCACCCCATTGCTGCCATACCCAGGTGACGTTCTCCTGTGGGTCAGAACCCCAGCAAGGGACAGAAATGGTGACCTGCACAAATGACAGTGGTCAATAGCAAAACCTGTACTTTTCACTGGAGCGCGTTCTCCGTGGCGATGATGACAAGTGTTTTTAATTTCCTCCGGGTGAGCAGATCTAATTAGCTCGTGGGCTCTCCCCGGGCTTCAGTGCCGGCCTGGAGACGCGCAGGGGCTGCTGAGCCGCCAGTGGTTCTGAAGATTGCCGCAACATAAATGCCCATCAATGGGGGCAGTCAGGTAAACCGCAGACATTTGCGCAGCGGAGCACCGTTGGACCGTTCCAAGGAGCAGGCAGAGCCGTAATTGTTGGTGGGAGGGGATCTTGGAGTCATATCGTAACTGAGAAAAAGAGACCAGTGAGTGGAAAAATCTCCCATTTTGTTAAAGGAAAAAATAACAGGTCCACACACAAAGCATTCCTAAAATGACACCCAAGACACTTGGTCATGGGTGGCTGGGGCCTGGGGATCTGCATTTGGGGGAGGGGCTCGGTTCCCATTGCTTGTCTTTCTGTGCCGTTGGTGTTTTTGCTGTGTACTGGTGGCATTTTCATACTTCTCGTGATATTTTTTGCTACAGATAATAATTTATGAAATGAGAGTAATTTAGAATTAGCAGTAAGTATCCAAGGAACAGAAGGAATGCCCCATTTGCAAAATTAAAAATCAAACAAGTACCTAATTTGCATCCTGTTAATCAGCCGAGTGGGCATATTACCGGCAGATAATCACAGCTGATTTGTGTGCCTAGAACGGGACGTCGCCACCAGGGCCCCAGATGGGTCCTAGGGGGTCTATGAAGCCCTCGAATGGCGCGCTCATTTTTGGTTTATTATGGTCTGTGCATCTTCTGAGGAGAATATGCAGCGTTTTTAATAGATTCTCATATAGATTTATGAGCCACGAAAGTTTAACGACCACTAGCCTAGGGCTTTGAGAAAGGTGATATTCGTATACAAGACTGCACTGTTCAGAGCTTCAGTGGGCCTTAGAGGGGGACCCGAAGCCCAAAGCTAAACCGAGGGGGCAGGAGGGACCGGCACGCTGGCGGTGATTAGACCAGGTGCCCCGTGCGCGTCCCATGCCCCGCACTCTGCCAGCTGGCCAGCAGCGCCAGGCTGGCCCCGAGCAGCCCTGTGGGAAGGGCTTTGTCTTTCTCCCCTGAGCGGGTGCCCAGGGCGGTGATGCTCTTGCCCAGAGAACCGCCTCCTTTGTCCCCGCACGGCCATCCAGCTAAATCTGTCTCTTTTCACGAAGGAAACGAGAACTTTCCTGGCCAACTGCACCCAGTAGAATTCCACTGCGTTCCATTAGCCAGAATATGATGACACCGTCCCCGGGGAGCTGGGGGTGAGGAGCACTATGTCCCCTAGTTGGCTACAGTATAACCGTGAATCAGCTAGAGGTCTTCTGAGGAGGAGGACTAGGGGCCACTGGAGATTGTGGCCCCACGTGGACCACACATGCGTGGGAGCGTGTAGGCGGACCTATTTCTCCGCGGTGAGCTGCCAAGTGTCGATGTGTCAGCCAGTTGGGCCTAAAAACTGGCCTGTCCGTGTATCATGAAAGTGCAGCCCGGGTCTAACGTACCCGTCAGTGCCATCGGAGTGAAGGACGAACATAATGACGTGGTTTCTGACTATTCGCGTGTAATCCCGATTCGTGGTCCAGGATCGCTGGTAAAAGCAAAATGTACTTTCTTCCAGTTGAACTGAGAATATAGTTGACATACGCACTGTATAAATATAGGGTTTATGAGTTTAGTAAGTGTATACGTTTAATGCAAAATGCATTTTAATAAAATCGACACGCAAGAAAAGAATAAGTGGAAGCGCCCCGGGCTGGGTTCCCTGGGAGACACAGGCGAGTTCCGACTCTGAGCAGACCCAGGGCACCTCCATTCTCAGCAGGAGACCCCAGGAGCCCAGCCCACGGAGCTGCTGCTCACGGCCTCCACTGTGGAAGCACGGGGTGGCCTTTGCTCGGAGCTCTCTGTCCGACACCACCAGATCCCAGAACAGGATGGATGGGTCTCTCCCAGCGGAGGACCCAGGCCTGCGGCTGGAGCAGCGAATGGACCTGGTCACCAGGGAACCCTTTGATGGCAGTCAGATAACAGGATGAGACAAGACGTAGGCTCTCGAACCAAATAACAAAACAGGTCTTTAAATGTGCGACTGGCCACAGAAGCAGGAGATCCCCATTTACACAGACTTTGTGTTGAATGAATGCTGACTTATTATTACTGTGATGCGGTCTCGGATTCTAATGGGAAGCACGCTCCGTGTAGAACACTAGCCAGCGTCCTGGGTCACACCGCCCACCACCCGTCTCTGTCACACACACCCCAGACAGCCCACAGGCCAGCTGCACCCACCAACACACCAGAGAAGTTCTTGGTCGAGCTGCCTTCTTCTCCGCGGAAAGTCTGGGGGACGTTTGGCTGAGACGTTTGTGCCATGTGGCATTTCTCCAAAGGCCAAGAAGCCACGAGTCGACAGTAACGTTTCACAGAAACGGAGCATGAATATAAACTTCGCAGCCTTCTCTCCCTTGGAAACCATCCATCCTCGTTGCGTTAACTCCAAAGGTTGAATTTGAAAACCTTGTGATTTAAGGAGAGGCCGCTGAAAAATAGAGTCTTCAAAATATCCCTCCTGCTTATCACAGCGTAATGGTTGTTCTGGACTTGGTGGCTTTGTCTGGATCAGAACTGAATACCTGGACGACAAGTACCCCCGTGTGAAGAGTGAGATGTTCTTCATCTCCAAAAGAGAAAACTCAAAATACCTGGAGAGTTGCTCAGCCTTTGAGAGACTCATACGGATGGGCTCAGAGGGCACCTTCTTTTTCATGGTGACACATGATGGTGTTTTTTAAATCATCTAAAACACCTTCCATTTATGGTTTCTACACACCCGAAGGGATAACGAACTGGCAGGTGACTCAACAGCTGTCGTTCGGGGAAACATCAGCCCTTTCAGGAGTTGCTGAAGATGAATGTTAATCCATGCCTCTTTATCATCAATATCCTTTGTTGATCACGGCTCTGCAAAGTTTCGAAGCGGTAGATTTCCTGCAGTCTGATTCGTGGAGAATTCCGAGGCCTTCTGTGACAGCTGGACACCATCCCCGTGAGAGCGGCGTGAAAAATGCAAGAGCTACGCAGTGAAAAGTGGGGGGAGCTGTACCTGCCGTGGCTGAAGTCAACCCACAGACATTTCCTGGGTGTCTGGCACGGCCCTCCCCGGCCGCCCAGTCACTGATAAGAAGGAGCCAGAATCCTCTTATCTCAACCGACCTGGGAAGACCGAAATGCCGTCTTGGCAGCCTGGATAAGACTCCTCTAAGGACGGATGAACAGAGACCTGAGAAAGCATGTCTGGGGGCTGCTCTCCGTCCCCTGACCCCTCCCTGTCACCAGCGGGGTGCCCTCTTTGGAGATGACTCCCTCCATCCCAGCCCTCCTGGCCCTCCCCTGGCTAACTTTCTCCCCAGCACTTTCTGGGGCGGGGGGGGGGGCCTCTGCTCCCTGTCCTTTGTGAAACACCCCTAGATTCCAGTGCCTTTCCTCCAGAGAGTGTCTCGCACTCTGTAGTTACACCGTCCTTAATAGGACTCTCTTCTTGACGTCTGCTTCCCCCGAGAGACTTTGGGCTGCTGCCTGGTGTGGCTGTGCTCACATCTGTCTCCCTGGGGGCCAGGTCAGGCCAGTGCCTGCCCCAAGGAGGGAAGGAAGGATGGAGCCGGGAGGGTCACCCTGCTGAGGCATCCACATTCTCATGGGGATGGTCTGTCTGACAGCCCCACCGAGCTCAGAAGTGGAGCTGGGCAGGTATGTGTTTTGTTGGCATTGCTATTACATCCCCTATGCAAACAGCCAGCCAGTTAGAGCGCGAATTTCCTCTTGCTGCTCTCCGATGGTTGTCACTGTCACTCAGAAGCAGCGTAGTCCACTGTGCTTAGAGGTGCTCGAAGGAGCCAAACTGCCACCTTATCACATAAACCGTTTCACACCCAGGGAGCTGACGTGTGGTCGTTTCTGCAAACAGCCTGCAGGCGTCTGGTCCTCCTACGGGACCTGTGGCTTTTCCAGTTCGACTTGGCCCAAAAGGGGCGGCCTCAGACCCTCAGGCGCTCCGTGGGACCTGCTCTCAGTCTTCTGGGAGAACATAGGGCCTTGAGCTGCACCCACTGTCGTTGGCTCCGCGACTTTTCTTCCCGAGTTATGCACTGATATCTAAGTTCGGTGAAGAAAGACCAATGTCCAAGCTGTGAGAAGTGGACCTGAACCTCACATAAAAGGAAATCGTTGCTTCTTTGTATGGCGGGTGGGAGTCCCCCAGGAGGCTGCCAGGACATCCAGGACACAGCTGCGTCCATGAAGGAGTGTGCGGGCAGCCCGCCAGCCCGCTCTTGGCCCCTGCATCCCAGGACACCCCTCCCACCCGGCAAGATCAGATGTGATCTCAGCCCGGCCGACCACCCCCCAGCACACGGGGAAGCTGCTTGGCCCTGGACCCGAGAGCCTGAGAGAGAGAAAGGGCGGGCAGCTTCCTGAAGAGCAGACGGTCGGGGTTATACTGCCCCTTCTCTCCAGTGTGTCCACTGCTCTTGACTAGCTCCCTTTGTTTTGAATTCACACTCTCAGTAAAAGTGGTTTTATACCAACACCTATCCAACTGAGTTCTGTGACTGGAAAGTCAAGCCCTCTGTGCGTGTTCATCGCGTGTGAATCCAGACGCTGTGATCTATGGGAGACCCCGTCCTCTGGGCTCACTGTTGGTAGGGGCTGGGGGGCAGGACACGTCTCTTTCCTGACCAGTTTGTTCGCTATTCACTCTCAGGGCTGCATTTCCTTTAAAAGCCTTTCAGGCCTCCAGGGGCCGGTTCCCCCTTCTCCTCTGGCGTGTGGTTGTTTGGTTCCTCTATGTTTCCAATCTTCTCTTCCTGCAAAGACAACAAACGAAAAAACAATGTAAGGAGTCACGGTCCACATCTTGCCCTCATGCTGGTCATAAAACACACATCGTATGTTTGTCTACAGCTCGCTTCTGCCTTTGTTCGTTTCGTGGAAGAAGCTTCCAGACTGGTGAAATAGTTTTCTTTTTGAAAGATAAATGAGAAAGATGGACTCCTTCTCCAAGCCGTGAGGTGTAGCCAGTGCCGAACTTGTTCACCTACATCAACAACTAGAAGATTGGACAAAGTGCACCAAACCAGGTGCTGGACCACAGCACAGGGACAGGACGTCCAAGCAGAGCCTTGAGGTCTCCTTGGGCTGAGGACAGGGAGTGGAGGTCAGGGAGGCCAAGGAGGACAGAGAGGCCCGAACTTGCAGAGCAGAGCAATGGAGTGGGGTGAGCCACCCAGACCTGCTCTTTGCGAGTTCTCCTCCAGTCTCCTCGAGTCTTGGGGTGAAAGCGACACCGTGCATGCGTAAGACTGACTCTCCAAGGTCAGGGAAGGAACCACTGTTGGAATTTGTATGTTTCACGATTTCCAGGGCCCACATAGTTTCCACCAGTCAAGTTGGAGAGACCTGGCTGAACAAACAGAGCACTTGGGCAAGAACTCAGAAAGGTCATGGTTTAGTCATAGACAAAAGCAGCCCAAGAATGAAGGCTAGTCTAAACCTGTCCCCCCAAAAAAGTTAAAAACAAGACTCAAAAAAATCAATCTGATTAAAAATTAATTTAGCTGCCTGCAAAAAAAACAAAAGCAAAACAAACAAACAAAAAATCTGCAATACTATTTAGAGGAAGATAACCAAATCTGGACACTCAAGAATGTAATCATCACAATGTCCAATAACCCACTGAAATTTACTAGACATATGAAGGTGTGAGAAAATGTGACAGGGAGCCAGGATAAAAATCAGTCATAGAGACAGACCCAGAAAAAATATAGATGATGGAGAGTTAATGGATTTAGCCCAAAGGACTTTATTCTTTAAAACAATCTCACATGCCCTGGCCGGTTTGGCTCAGAGGTAGAGCATCGGCCCGTGGACCAATGAGTCTCAGATCAATGAGTCATGAATTAATTCCGGCCAAGGGCACATACCTCAGTTGTGGTTCATCCCTGGCCCTGATCAGGGTCATGCAGGAGGCAGCCAGTCGATGTGTCCCTCTCATGTCGACGTTTCTCTCTCTCTCCCTTTCTCTCCCTCCCACTCTATCTGAAGATAAATAGAAAAATATCCTCAGGTAAAGATTACAAAAACAAAAAACAAAAAACCTGTCTCATATGAGCAAGAGTTTTAAGGGAAATAAGAACTTAAGGAGGAGAGAAACGGAAGGTAGAGCCAAAGGAAACTGCTACACTGGATGATAAAATATCTGAAATAAAAAGTTCTCCACACCTTTGCCAATCCAGGGGAACTGTCGTGTTTTTTTAAATCTTTTAATATGAAAAAAAATGTCAAACATACACGAAAGTATAACGAAAAGTAAAATGAACTTCCAGTACCCATTTCCTGTCTCGGCAGTCCCCCACATTCTGCTCTGTGTGTTTCACACAAATTGGAGCAATTCAAACAAATCCCAGATATCCTATCATTTCACTCAAAAATACTCCAGTGTTTATCTCTAACAAATAAGTGATCAAAGCTTAAATGCACACACAATGCCATTATCACACCCAAAAGATTAGCGTCCGGCCGGTGTGACTCGGTGGTTGAGCATCGACCCATGCACCAAAAAGTCGCCAATTTGATTCCCGGTCAGGGCACATGCCCAGGCTGTGGGCCCGATCCCCAGTGGGGAGCATGCAGGAGGCGGCCAGTCGATGTCCTCTCTCATCGATGTTTCTATCTCTCTCTCCCTCTCACTTCCTCTCTCTCTAAAATCAATAGAGGAAAAAAAATTAAAAAATAAAATAAAGATTAGCAATAAGTTCGTCATGTTATCTCATCACACTCTCTCTTCCGTTTTTCCCGACGGTCTCAGGATATTGGAATTGGCCTTCCCCGTCATTTCCTCCACTCATTGCGTCCACTGATACGTCTCTTGATTCCCGTTCCGCCTCCTCCTCTGTTTCCTTGGTGCCGGGATTTGTTAGACAGTCCAGTGACTCTCCAGGTTGGCCCAAGACAATGTCTCACTTCCGGATTTGGCTGGCTGCATTGTTCGGAAGTCCTTTACATTTCTTCTAACCCTCCTGTTTCCTGTGGGTCGGTCGTTCGATCTGGAGACTCGATCAGGTTCAGGCCCGAGGGGTAAACCACAGTACCTCACAGGCAGTGACGTGACTTCCTGCTGGGAAGCCCGGGTGTCCCACCTTTGACAACACGAAGGTGAGAGGAATCAGCTACCGTCAGCCTGCTCCGTCCACGATCAAGTTCCCCATCCACTCTTCCCCTCGCGGCACTGGCTCTCCCTCGGAGCTGTAACTTTACGATGTCCTTGCCAACTCAACAGCTGAGAGAGTGGGCCTGTTTTAGTTGGTCAATGTTAACTTGTTACTTATTTTTCAAGTCAGGGGATTCCTCCACGATCCACCTCTCCACCTCCTCGCCAGGCCTCCTCACCGGGCCGTGATGTCTCTGGTGAGCTCCGTCTCACCCAGCTCTGTGGATGGCTTGACGCAGAAAGTGTTCCATGCGCAGCTCCCAGGAATGTCCCCGCGTTCCAGGACGCTGTAGGTATGACACACTGGGCCCTGACTCAGGCTCCCCACTGAGACGACCGCTTCCCAGGTCAAGGTCGGCAATGCTTCTGAAGCCACTGGCTCGGTCACCAATTGCACACCCTCTCTCTGCCGCGGTCAGTGCTGCAGAATGGGAGGAGGTTAGTGAAACGGTCAGTCTGCTCAATCCTAGGCACTTTTCAATTTCCGAATCCTCTTTCTAAGACACGTGAGGCTGTGTGGGCGGAGCCATGAGCCGTTTGAGGGACAGACACTGTCCTGAGTCACAGTGGCCCCTCCCCTGCCACGTCGAGTCATTGGCTTGGGGCCACTCTGTGCTGTCCCCTCTCCCTCCTCTGAGTCATTTCCCAGGAAGAGCCAGAGGCTCTCGGCAAATACTCCTTGGTGGGGTCAGCCCAGAGGCACAGAGGCAGGCCCAGATCTGTCTGGATGCCAGGATGAACACAGGTTGGCCTGCAGGCCCCTGGCCCTGCTTACACATAACAGAAAGCAATGAGGTCGTGCCCTCAGCGAGGTACAGTGTGCCCCCAGTGAGGTACAGTGTGCCCCCAAAGGATGTTTTTCCAAAAGATTTTTTTTTTTTTTTTTTGGCAAACAATGTAAAAATATTTTTGTAATCCAGGTAGCTTTGTGAAAAATGTTGAAAATCTCCCTAGGAGATCTTCAGGAAAGGCCGACCCGAGAAGCACTATTGTGACAACTGTCTGGCCGGCTGTCTGGGGACTGTCCCCATTCACGAGAAACTGCCTGGAGCAGCAGGTCCTGATCAAGAACGTGCTTTAGAGTTTGGTGTATTTTTTAAAAATAGTTTATTAATTTCAGAGAGAGGAGATGGGAGAGGGGGAGAGAGAGAGAAACATCAATGTGAGAGCATAACATTGATCGGCTTACTCCTGCACGCCCCCTACTGGGGATGGAGCCTACAACCTGGGCAGGCGCCCTGACCGAGAGTCAAACTGGTAACCTTTCGGTGCCTGGGACGATGCCCAACCAACTGAGCCACACTGGCCGGGGCCCTCTCTGTAGGTTTAAAGTGGCCCCCAGTCTCTCCTCCCATTAGCTCTGCAGTCTCGGCAACCCCCCCGAGGCCAGGACTGTGTGGAAAAGCGACGCCGTGTGGCGACTGAAGCCGGGTCGGAAGAGACCTGCCAGGTCCACAGGGCCCTCTGCTCTTGAGGTCCTCACTGTCACGGAAGAAGCCCGATTTCTCTGAGGCCACCTGCTCTGAGGAAGCCCAGGCCACACAGGAGGCTCTGGTCCACAGTCCGGGAGCCCAGCCCACGAGTCACCCCGCCCCGGTGCCAGGCAGGTGAGCCAGGGAGCCTCCGGAAGCCTCCAGTCCCCAGGTCTTTCACACTGTGGCACGGGCACGCCATCGACTGCGCCCGCCTGGGTCCACCCCACGCCGTCCATGACGAAGTGAAGCAGCTGCTGTTTCTCAGCCGATGTTCAGGGAGTTTGTTCTGCAGTAGCCAGTAACCAGGACACTGCTTGACAGGCAGCTGCTGTCCTCGGTCCCCACACGTGCCCGGGGAGTCTCTGTCCTTCTTGCGTCTTCCCTCTCCCCTCTGGTTTCTATGCCGGCTGGAGAAATCCTGCTCTCTCCTGGCTCCTTCTAGAGAAGCCGAAGGAGCAGCGTCCCCCGTGCAGTAGACGGTCAGTCTTTGTGGATCGACGCGAATGTGCCGAAGAGAGAACCCGCAGAGGCAGGTGCGGGAGAGGCGGTGGAGGGCGCACCCAGCCACGGGCCCCACTTCCTCTGTGACGATGAAGAAGGGGAGTACTGCCATCAGGATGCCCAGCAGCATGCGTCATGCAGTAAGGAAGCCACAGGTGAACGGCGACAGCCTCGAGATGGAGTTGCGACCACTTCAAAGGACGGCAGTGAGGACAGCAGCGTGGGGAAGTGCCACGGTGTGTGCTTCCTGAGGAAGACAGACGTGTGCGCTGAGAATGGTCCTGCACAGAGCAACGTACAAAGTAGAGTGACCGGCCAGGAGAGTGCTCACCTACAACAGGACTCTTGTACGAGAACGTCCATTGCCTCCCTGGGGCCTTAGGAAGACCTGGAGACAACCTCATGCCAGGTGAAGGACGCGTGGAGAGATGTAGTCTTTATCACTGCGTCACAGTTCAGTGACGCTCCACAGAAGGAGGCCCGGCGTAAGGGACCAGCGGTCCGGGGAAGGTCACCCTCGGAGGCAGAGGCGGGAGGGGGCAGAGGGCGCAAAACCACGCAGCTGCATGTAGACAGTTGTCAAAGTGCTAACTTTTGTTCCGAGTGGTGAGTTCTCAGGGGCTTAAAAGTAACCAAAAGAGCAAACAGACAAACGTGGGTCACACATGGATCAACCATGTATGTACGTTAAGCAGCAAGGACTGTGATTCATGCAGTTCTGTGGACGGGAGGCCCAAGAGCAGAGAGAGAACGTGAACACGGGGGAGAGGGGTGGGGGCCTCAGAGGCAGCTCTCTCCAGAGGCTGAGCCGTACCGGGAGGGGCAGGTAAGGCCACAAAGCCACGTTGTTTGTGTGTGTGTGTGTGTGTGTGTGTGTGTGTGTGTGTTTGTGTGTGTGTTTGTGTGTGTGTGTGTGTTTGCATGTGTGTGTTTGCATGCGCATGTGTGTGCGCATGCGCATGTGTGTGTGTGTGCATGCGCGCGCGTGTGTGTGTGTGTGTGTGCGCGTGGTGTATTTGCAGGTGGGAATAACGCAGGGTCTCCGGATGAAGCAGGACAGGGAGATTGGGAGTGACATCCTTGAGGAGGCAGCTGAATTCCCCGTCTGGAGCAGACAGGCTCTCCTTCCCAGTGCACCTGCGAGGAGCCTCCCCTCCCTGAGCAGGTGTGGCCTCCAGCAAGAGCAGCGGGGGCCAGGGTAAGACGTCAGCGGCGCACACACTGCCCAGCTCTCCATCACCGCTCCACACGGGAGGCGCTTCCCTGGAGGGCCTGGGAAAGCCACACACCCGCACTATGCCCCTCCACCTGCCCCGATTCCTCCGCTGCCTGCCTTGCCCTCGTTCTCCTGGGAGAGGAAGATGCCCCACTTCCAAGGGGGCTTCTGTGGCCCTGGTCAAGCCACTGCCCCATTGGTGGGCTTTGCCATCTGTCTGAAGAGGGCCCCCAAGGGTCCCTGTACCCGCCCAGGCACCTGTCTCTTCCCTGTTCGCAGACCCTGAGCTCAGAGAGCCTGGGCTCCGCTTTCTCTGTCACGCGCTTGGAGGGTCTTTCTTTCCACCCAAGTACCAGACCCGGCTGAGTTCCTGTGTCACCTCCCCGCCTGCCCTCCACGCTCCCCCGCCACCCCCACCCGTGTCTCCTGAGCACTCAGCCCTGTCCAGGCTCGAAGAGCTCTCTGCGCCCCCCAGCAGGGGTCCTGGGGGGGAGGGGGCAGGAGTCACACCTAACCTGAGTAAGCCCGTGCGTCCAAACAGCCCAAGTGACACACGGTTTGACTTTCCTGAAAATCTTCTCCCCAGGGTGACTTCTCCATTTGTGAGGAGGCTGCGCACCCTGTGGCTGGACACTGATACTTCCAACTCCTTCTGGAACATTCCTGGGAACACCCTCCTCAGCACGCCTTCCCCTCTGCCACGGAGCCTCCCACCAGGGGGACTGTCTCCTCTGCCCTGGGTCTCACCCAGTCCTGACGCACACTCCCTCCACTGTCCCCGCCTTGTGCCCGCCCGCCCCACTGCACCTTCTCACCCCACCAGGGGAGGGGACACCTCAGGTGCGCCCTGGGGAGCTGGGGCAGAACGAACCTGCCCGGGAGGGAGGGGCAGGAGAGGCTGATGGAGTTCACTTCCTCTCCGTGGGGTTGCCCACTCTCCGCCTCCACCTTGACCCTTGCCCAGGGCCAGGGAGGCGGGGAGCAGACAGCGGAGTGGGACCTGGTTTGCATGCTTGGTTTCTGTTAATTATCTGGATAGCGCAAGCAGTGGGGCCGAGGGACCTCAATACTACACACTACACTTTCCAATGTTCACACCTCCAGCTGAGGAGTGGGGCCGTGGCCTCGGAGCAGAGGGCTCTCCCAGCCTGATCCGGGGCGTCAGGGTCCCCACAGGAGGGCGGCGGACAGTGGGTGCAGGGATGGAAACGTCTGAGGACCCTCGGACTTGGTGATCCTTCCTTCAAGGACTTTCAGATCCCGGGTAGCTCCTGGCAGAGGAACACCATTGCTCTCACTGCCCAGCCAAAATAAGAGCCGGGTTTCCTCGGCAACCGAGGAAACATCTGAGAGAACAGTTACATTGTTTTGCAATGTTTTGAAATCTTATCAATGGTTTCCAGGGAAACGCAGGGGGAAGAATGGAGCCTTGCTAGGTAACTGGAAGAGGAGGCACAGGGGAACAGACCTGAATGCAGAGTGCAAGCTCTCAGCCACTTCTCAGGGCCAAGTAAACACTTCGCTCCCACCTGACGTTCATTTTACTGCCTGTTCCCTGGACACGCAGGGACTCCTCGGGGAGGTCAGCATTCCCTGGGTCACAGTGGTCTTGCCAGGTACTGCCACCTGTTTACCATTCAGGGGGATGTCTGGCAGGTCTGACTTCCCAATGGATACTGATTTTTAATGTTCTTTGGCATCCCTTGAGATCGCTGAGTGTTTCTGCCTCCTTCAGCAGCGGACTCCTTTCCTCTCTGAGTGGGTTCTCAGTCATCTCTCAGGACCTGCTCCTGCGTCTGAATTCGTATCTTTGCCCTTACGAGTCGTGCGGCTGTGCAGGAAGTCTTCCCAGCTCTCCAGATGTGGCAACAATGGAAAAGCCAAGGATCACCATCCTCTCAGTCCCGTCCACCTCACATCCCCACGTCGCTTGGGAACAGCTTGTTTAATGGAAATTAAAATCGGCATTTTCATTTCCTGAGTGATATTCTTCATTGTCAGCGTGCTGTGTACATGTTTTATACAAAGTGACCCTTCCATTTTCCTCGGCTTTTGTTATTGGCGTCGGACACACCGGACGGCAGGCAAGAACAGATGGACCTAACTGTATGTCAGACTGATATAATCACATAGACACACAGCAATTAACTTACGTTTGAAAAGCTTGCTCTAACTATACACCCTCTAGTGGGATATGTTTTTAAGGACAAAGAAATGCTGAAATGTACTTACTAGGTTTGTTTTCAGCAGTGATACTGGTGTAGTGATAATATGACTATTCCGGTGTATTCCGTTGCACTGATGAGTCAGCACTCAGTCGGAAGCACGGACTCTTGCTGTGAGAGGAGGTGAGCTAACAGGGGGTGTGGGGCTGTGAGGACAAACCCTCTGACATGGGAGAGGTGAAGGCATCATCAGTATGAACTCACGATGTTTTAATTTTTTAAAAATATGTCTTTATTGATTTTTTAGAGAGAGAGGAAGAGAGAGAGAAACATTGATGTGAGGGACATACATCGATTGGCTGCCTCCTGCACGCCCCCTACTGGGGATCGAGCTCACAACTGGGGCATGTGCCCTGACTGGGAATCGAACCGGGACCTCTCAGTCCATGGGATGATGCTCACTCCACTGAGCCACACCAGCCAGGCACTCACAATGTTTTAAAAACACATAGTTGAATCTCTCCATTGAAGAGGTAGGAACAATGACCCCCAACCACCGTGAGCACACTAAGCACCCAGACCTTGGTTTCTAAATACCTTTCTCTACCACAGGGAAGAGGGACGGATCCAGGCCTGGGGCAGGAGAGTGCAAGGCCAGCTTGGAGTAATCTATGGTGCCAGGAAGAAGGAAGTGCCAGAGGACCAATGGGGGCATTAAAATAGCTGACTCAGAGGACTGCCCTGGACAAATCTGGGTGATTTCAGAATTAAAAAAAAAAAAAAAAATTGACCCTAATGCATTGCATTTTTTAGAAAAGCATTTGTGAATCCAAAATCATACTTTAAAAATGTGGAGAGGAAGCTGGTCTTCCTTATGGAATAGTGCTAATAAAGAGAGAAGCATTGGAATGACAGTAATCACCATTTGTTGCCACCAATGTAATGATCCATTCAGGTGCGGATTCTATCTGAGGTTTCGACCACAGGGCAGAAGGCTTCTGTGGAACGAACAAGCTATTCACACGGTCTCAAAAGGTCCCTCCACAGATTACTTACTAAAGGATAATGTATGTTTAAAAGTGGTAACTGCCCTGGCTGGTGTGCTTAGTGGTTAGAGCATCAGCCCATGCACTGAAGGGTTGTGGGTTCCATTTCCAATCAAGGGCATGTACCTGTGTTGCAGATTCCATCCCCGGCCCTGGTTGGGGTTGTGTGAGAGGCAACCAATCGATGTGTCTCTCTCACATGGATGTTTCTCTCTCTCTCTCTCTCTTTCTCCCTCCCTCCCTCTCTTCTACTGACTCTAAAAATCAATGGAAAAAATATCCTCAGCTGAGGATTAACAACAACAACAAAAAGTGGTAACTGACGTTGCCAATAATGGGACAAACGCATGCTTGTCCTGTGTGTCTCCTGTGGGGCGCCCAGGTCCACACCATTCATCCAAAAATGTCAGTCCTCAGCTCTGCCAGGAGAAAACAACGAGACAAATGCCATCCGAATCGTGGGGCAATGGAACACAAGGAAAAAAGAGGAGCCTGGCCTGGACTCCTTGAAAGTGTTGGTCATGCAGGACGGTGCAAGGCGGAGCTGCTTTCGAGTGGAGAAGACAAGGAGCCAGGGCACCAAGCAGTTCGTGGTTCTTGGTTGATTCCTGGATTTGAAACCTCAGGGCATGTGGGCCCCAGAGACAGAGGCCAGGTTCTAGTCTTCGCTCCAGAGTGACCTTGGGCGAACTTTTATTCAATCACAGGTGTCTCCTTGCTCACATGGGATGGACACTCTTTCTGCCCTTGGTGATGATGAGCACTAATGAAACGCTAAATTGGTGAAAAGCTTGGAAAGTGTCTGTTCTTTGCAAATACCACTGGAGCACGCTGGAAAGAATGCTGCCCTGGGCAGAGGGACTGGCAGTCAGATATGAGAATGCTGCCCCAGGCAGAGGGACCACCTGGATTCAAGAATGCTGCCCCGGGCAGAGGGACCACCTGGATTTGGGAATGCTGCCCCGGGCAGAGGGACCACCTGGATTCGAGAATGCTGCCCTGGGCAGAGGGACTGGCAGTCAGATACAAGAATGCTGCCCCAGGCAGAGGGACCACCTGGATTCAGGAATGCTGCCCCGGGCAGAGGGACCACCTGGATTCGGGAATGCTGCCCCGGGCAGAGGGACCACCTGGATTCGGGAATGCTGCCCCGGGCAGAGGGACCACCTGGATTCGGGAATGCTGCCCCGGGCAGAGGGACCGCAATGGATGAGAGTTGCCTTGCTGTTGGAAGCCTCCCTCGGAAGCCTCCCAGTGGGGTTTGGGGTAACCGCAGGTACTCTTCAGAGGTCCAGCATAAGGAAAGTGGCCTCCAGGTCACACGTTGCACCTCCTGAGCAGGCTGGCCCTCCCGTCTCCGCCTGGACCTGTGCTTGCTCTCGCTCGGCCCACGGAGCTCTTCCTGCTGCTTCTGAACCCGGCACTCCCATGAACGCCAGTGGTCTGACCCGGCCGCAAAGAAGGAGGAAGAGTCCTGCCACGGAAGACCCTCACTCTCTCCCTCCAGTCTGAGTTCTCATTTCAGAATGTCTATGCCAACGTCGACTGGAACTGGTACGTCGATCTGTAGCCAGAACTTGGGCTGCCCACATGGTTCCCTAAAAGCCTGGGGTCGAGCTGGTAAAATCCACACGCTGGACCTCACCAGCCACCGAGGCAGCAAACATGGGGGATCCCCTCAAAATGGGCGGATGGAGAGCGTGGGAACGTGTCAAGTGCCATCTTGAAGTGATATTGGGGAAGGAGTTTTTAAATAAGCAACGGAACCTGGCCGGTGTGGCTGTGGTTGAGCGTGGACCCATGCACCAAGAGGTGGCCGGTTCGATTCCCGGTCAGGGCACATGCCCAGGTTGTGGGCCCGATCCCCAGTGGGGGGCATGCAGGAGGCAGCCAATCGATGCTCTCTCTCATCGATGTTTCTTTCTCTCTCTCCCTCTCCCTTCCTCACTCTAAAAATCAATAAAGTAAAATAAATGAATAAATAAGCAACGGAAACCTGATCGATTGTATGGACCATGTCAGAGCCAGAAGGATGTGGGGCAGGCGAGGAAAGCTAGACCCATCTCTCGTGGGAAATAAGCTCCCCGGAAGATGTTCAACACCATTAGCCGAATTAAAGCCACGAGACAGGAGACTACACAGCTGTCCGAGTGGCTAAAAACGAGCCTAATAACGACACCAAAGCTGATGAGGGTGAGAAGAGCCGGACCCCGCATGGCTGGTGGGGATGTAAACGGAACCACCACTTGGGAAAGAGCGTGGGCATTTCTCACAAAACTAAACACGAGCTCACGAGTATATGCCCGGCCGCTGCTCTCCTGGGCATCTATCCCAGGGAAAGAAAAACTAACCACACAAATCACTACAGAAACGTTCACTGTAGATTTGTTTGTAAGAGCCCCGAACAGGGACAACCAAAATGTCCCAGGTGAACAGCTACAGAGCCGTGGTCCCTGGATGAGGGCCCGGGGAGGAAGGAAGGGGCTGTGGCTGGAAAAGGGCCACGCAGGGGACCCCCGTGATGGAATTTTCTGTCTTGACAGTGATGGTGGTCACGCGACTCTGTGCGGGTGAGAATACTGCAGTAACACTGATAAAAGCGCGGGTAGGTGCGTTCCACGAGTGACGAAACCCAGTCAGGACCACTGTAACCAATGACCACAAACAGAAGTCTATTTCCTCCCGCTCTGAAGGGCAAATCTGAAATCGAGGGGTCGGCAGGGCCTGGCTCCCTCTGAAGGCTCCAGGGGAGGGTCCTTCCGGCCTCTCCCAGCCTCAGGTCGCTCCAGCCTCCCTTGGCCTGCGGCCCATCGCTCCAGTCTCCCCTCCGTCTTCTCTGTCTGGCTGTGATTTTGTAGTTACGCACGATGCTCCCTCTGGGGAAACCGTGTGAAAGATCAATGGGGCTTTTCTGTATTATTTCTTACAACTGCTTATGAATAGACAGCGATCTGAAACGTTTTTTAAACAAAAAATGTTGGCAGAGGGAGAGAGTGAGGGAGAAGGAATGCATGGGCCCTGCCACCTGACTGGCTGCAAGACAGACACGGAAGGTGGCCTGGGTGACAGGTGATGGGGAACCCAGGACGAAACAGAGGACAGGCAGGGAAGGAGGCGCCGAACCCAGGGCCAGACCAGGGCACTACGGCTTCGGGGACTGGAAGAGTCTTCCTGTGGGCTGCAGGTGACCCCAGGCAGCTTCTGCAGCGATGACTTTCCCGGAAGGCTGTCGCTGAGGCTCCAGGCAGAGGAGCAGGTAGGCCCCAGGAAGAGTTAGAGCTGCGACCAGGGTGCACACACTCCGTCTTTCACCTTCATTGCAATCTTTTCCTTAACAGACCGGCTCGCTCTCTTCCCGAGTCCACGCGGTGCTTGGAACGGCTGCCCCAGCTCCGAAGTTAATTCCAGCCCCTGCGAGAAACCGGCCTCTCCCTGTATTGGCTCTAACCCCAAATTGCCAGGGCGGAGGTTCTGGCTGGGTCTCCTGGCAGGTGTTCTCTCCCAGGTGGCCAGAGGGCAGGGTCGGTTTACACAGCAGGACCAGGGGTCCCCAGAGTGCAACCGTCTGAAGGGGTCATCTGGATCCGGGCAGACATCCCCCAATGCATCGACTGCACAAGTCCTTAGAGCGCCTTGTACTTAGCCCAGTAAACTTATTGGGGCAATAAAATTAACCACAGTTTCTCTTTCAAAGAGGGGATTATTTGTTTTCCAACCATCCCGTTTTAGAAAGATTTTCTTCAATCAGAGCGAAAACCAACATTTCGCCAGGCTTTTATGAAACCAGAAAATTAAATTAACCAGAACATCAAATCCCCAAACAGTCTGAGCATCAGAGTTTTATTTTATTATACATCCAGATTTATGCAAGTAACAACCATTCTCTTATGGATTCATAGTCGCTGCTGCCCCCACAGCCCGTTCAACGTTCGGAAATCAGTGCTCATTACTCGGGTAATGTATCTGGAGACAGTTTATGGTACGGCGACCCCTGAGCACAAGGACAGTTTTCTTTAATGCAGAAACAGTGTGTATTTCTTCACACACACACACACACACACACACACACACACACACAGACTGTAGTCATCTGTGACCTGAGTGCTTCTCCAGGAGGTTTGCTGGGACAAGTTTCGTCATCAGCTGAAGGTCAGGCGCCAGCGCCCTGAGGGGCAGAGAGAACCTTGGGACCCGGATCCACGCAGATAGCATCAAAGTGCCCGGAGCTGGGACAGACAAACAGACCTTTCTTCCCTTCTCTTGCATGAACGTCTCCCAGAGAGGGACTTTCTCTCCTGTAAGGGCCTTTGTGGAATCGAGTCACACACAGGCTGAATAAATAAACAGGTCGCCAGCGCATCTGCTTCGGAGATTGGGGATTTGCGGCTTTAATCCCACCGTGGGCCTCCTGCGCGTCACTAATGAAGGCCGTGGAAACAGAAGAGCGTTGTATTCTTTAATCAGGGAATTTCCAAAACGTCAAAGGGGTCAAAGGAGTTTTCGGAAGCTCTTTGATTGGACCCATCTCCCTGCTGCTCAGGGCACCCACAGGGAGGCGGGCTGAGGTCCACCGGGGGCGGGGCCCCAAGCAGGAGGGCGGGGCTTAGGCAAAGGCGGAAGGGGGTTGGAAACTGAGCTTTGGGCCTGGAGAGACACCTCTGCGGGGCTGGCAGGTGGGGATGTGGATGATATAAAACAAAATCACATTCCAAACATACCCTTCCTGGCGGAGAGTAAACATATTCAGCAAAGCCAGGTCCAAAGTGGGGTCTGCGTAACATCCACAGGGAAGGCTGCTAACTGGGGGGGTGGGGGGGTCAAGGGCTGATGAGGGCGTCTCTGCAAGTCTGGGCCAGCGAGTTTTCCTCGGAGGTTGTGTAGGGGTCCAGCTGAGAAGAATCCCAGTGAAACGCCACAGAAGAGAGATGTGTACAAGGCGGTGTGGGAGCAGAGCCCCCAGGGGCCGCCAGGTTCCAGCCCCCGTGTAGACGCCGTGTGTGACCCCTCCTCGGGACTGCGTGGGCTGGGGAGAGAGGGATGTCTGCTGTCATGACGGGTCACATGGCTGAGTGACGAGCCGACGAAGGCTCGCTCCTGTGGCTGTGTGACCGTATGGAAGGCTCTCAGCCTGGCCCTGCAGAAGCACCAGCTGCGAGGGGAGCTACGCCATGTCGTCATGTCCTAAGAGCGCCGCGTGGCTGGGACCCGAGCGAGGGCCCAGTGACCCTGGCTGACTGGCAGCCAGGTGAAAGGGGCTCAGGCTGCAGGCGCCCGGTGCCGGATGCTGCCAACCGGCGGAGCTGGAGCCAGAGCCTTCGACAGAACCGCAGCCCGCCGCTCCCGCGACACCCTGCCCCAGAGACCCCAGCAGGGCACCCCGAAGCCGTCACTCCCAGATGCCCCACGATGATACACGTGCTGCCTTAAGCAGCTGTGGGTCAGTGCGTTCCACAGCAAGAGAAAACTAACACCGAGCTCAAGAGAAAGTCAGCATAGTTTATCTCAGCGGGAGCGTCTAAAACGAATTTCATGCGTCTGTCAGAGCAGAGGAGTGTGGTGTTGGATTAAAAACCCGAGGCCTGGCTGGTTTGGCTCAGCGGTTAGAGCGTCGGCCTGCGGACCGGGGAGTCCCAGGTTCGGTTCCCACTAGGGGCACGTACCTCGGTTGCAGTTTGTCCCCGGCCCCGGTTGGGGTCGTGTGGATGGCAGCCACTCGATGTGTCTCTCTCACGTCGATGTTTCTCTCTCTCTCTCTTCCTCCCTCTCTCCCTCCCGCTCTGTCTGAAGATAAATGCAAAAGTGTCCTCGGGTGAGGATAAAAAATAAAAAAACTTGAGGTACCTCGACATGTCACTGACAGTGAAGGGCACGGGATCGAGAGTCAACCCACCTGATTCTGGCCCTTCCTTCCCTGCAGGGTAACCTGTCACTCCATCACCAGGCAGGCTCGTCTGAGAGCCTGACACGAGGAAGCGCAGCAACAGGGTTGCGAAGCTTGCTTCTAGGTCTACACTCGTCAGCACTCCCCGTCCGCCTCGTCCAACCATGGAACTCACTCATGTGGACACTCACCTACCTGCTCAAAGCCCGCAGCGGTCCGCTTCCCTGGCTTCTTGTCTTTTCGTTTTTAATCCTCAACCGAGGTTAATTTTCCATTATCTTCAGATGGAGTGGAAGGGAGGGAGAGAGAGAGAGAAACATCCACGTGAGAGGGACACATCGACTGGTTGCCTCCCGCACGACCCTGACCAGGGCCGGGGACGAACTGCAACTGAGGTACGTGTCCTTGATAGGAATCGAACCCGTGACTCTTTGATCTGTGGGCTGACACTCCAACCGGCCAGGGCTTCCCTGGTTTATTTTCAAGAGCAAATTACATGGTCTTACCAATGTTGCCACCTTGTCTGGTGTCCTCCGTTCTCACCCCACACTCTAGCCAAGCCAACGCCTTAGAAGGACCTTTCTCATGCAGATGTGTGCACCTTTAATACCTGGGCACCCACCCCCTGGCCCTGGCACATAACCAGTGAGTGGCCTTGGACAAGCGACCTGGACAAAAGTCTCATCTTCCTCGCCTGTAAAGTGCGGGTAATAATCCTGTCTTGTCCTCCTGGTCGGATCGCTCAGTCACTCAGCAGACATTTCCCTGAGCACTTACACTGCGTCACGCACTGTGAGCTGCTGGGGTTACAGCCACGGACACACCACACAAACCTTCCCCGGAGCTTGTGCTCCCTAAAGGGTGGTCCAGGAGGGTCTCTCTGCTGAGGTAGGCCTAGGCACCCGGGATGGTCCTGGGGACAGCGCTCACCATTGAAAAGGAGAGAACGAGTAACTCGTTCTAGGGAGAGACGTTAAGAAGTTGCTCCTTCGCCAGGTCACGGATGGAGTTCCCTAGAACCTGTGCAGATGGGATGCGGGTCCCGGACCCTACAACAAGGAGTCGATCCTGGACCAGATGGACGGGCCCAATCTGACGGCAGGAGCTCTGAAGGGCAGAGGCGGCTGTCCCGCCGGAGGCAGGAGCTGCAGAAGAAGCTGGACCGGTCTGGAGTGAGTGAGAGGGACAGACTGCCGCAGGGGGCCCAGGGAAGGCTCAGAAGAAAGTGAGCAGCCGCTAGGGGCCAACGCTGGCCCCGGGCTCACAGCCAGCAGGGAAACAGGGACCTCAATCCCACAAGAAACTCAGTTGGTCCAAAACCCAGCCTTCCGAAAGGTAGGCAGCTCTCCCGACAGCCAGCTTCCGGCCTGGGACACTCGAACCTCTCACAGCTGGGCTCGGGCTGCTAACCAGCAGACTGGAGACAGTTAATGGTCTGGTTTTCTGCCTCTGAGTTGATGCGCGGGTTGTGGTGTCCCTGGACATTTGCTGTGTGGAGGCAGGAGTGCATGTCCTGAGAGGAGGGTATACTCATCCCTGCGCGGCTGAGCGGGGTGGATTTTTCGGAGGAGTTACCGCCTGCGCTCCAGGGCCGGGGCCAGGGCCAGCCCAGCTGCCCAGCGGCGACTGCAGCATTCCTGCCATGTTTCTGGGGAGGGCAGAGGTTCGAGGACGGGTTGGGTTGGACGGGTTGGGTGGGGGACCGGCCTGAAGCCGGATTTGCAGCCCCAGCCTGGTGTGTAGGTGTTTCTAGTTCGGCCTGGAGTTTACCTGGGCGGGGAAGCTGATGGGGACGGGGTGGGGTTAGCTCGGCCGGCTTCCGCCGCCCGGGCTCAGGCCTCTGTGGCTTGTTCCCGGGGTTTGGGGCTGTTGCTGGTTGAGGGGTCCCCCCCACCCCGCCACTCCGTGTTCAGGAGAATGTTGAGCGTCAAGAGGACAGGCCTGGATTCCACCTGCGCCATTTAGCCAAGTCCTCCAGCTCCCAAGCAGGTGCGCTCCCAGGTCAGGTGGGCTGAGGGAGGCCTCCCAGAGCCCTACTGCCCGCGGTGCCCTTACTCCTGTCCTCCCCGCTGCCCTCTGTGGGCGGAGGGCCCCCAGAGGACCCAGCTCTGCTGCCTGGGCTCCTCCCCGGGACTGGAGGCCGGTCCCCGTCTCCGGCCCGCTGAGAACGGGGGGGGGGGGGGGGGGGGGGGGGGGGGGGGCTCCTGCAACAAGCCGCTGGGAGGTTCCTGGGCTCCGCGCAGCCTCTCGGGGTGCAGTTCAGCAGGGATTTAAACTAGTTGGTAATTGGATGGTGCCACCCTCGCCCCCGCTGCCGCCTCACCAAGAAGGCTGCGTCCACGGTGCCCATTTCCGGGCTGGAGAGCACGCTCCCGACCCAGGTGGCCCGGAGCCGAGCGGGGTCTCGGGCTGGAGCGCGAGCGCCACCTGCCGGTCCGGAAGGCCTCTGTTCCCCTGGGTCTCCGTGCCAAGACCCCACCCATCTGGTTCTCAGGCAAAGTTGCTAATGGAGTCTCCCTTTGGTCTCGGCAAGGGGTGGGGGGTCGGTTATTAGAAACACTCCCCCCAATAAATACATTAAAGAACACAAGGCTCCCCTTTGTTCTGGCACCTAGTGATCCTAAACCCTAACCCTCTGCTTTCCTGAATGACGGTCCAGGGCCCAGGGGCTCAGCTTCTCCATGGGTCTCTGGCCTTGAGACCCAAGGTGACTTGGTCCTTCAGCAGTGAAGATTGTAGGTTAGCCACTGCACTGTGAGCCCCCAGGAAAGAGAAAACACAAAATGACCAGATAGCACGGCTGGGGGACTATCACTGCCCAGTGGTGCCAGCAACCCCTTCTTACCTCTGTTCCCGTCAGGGACCCCGGAAATATTCCCGGGAAAGCAGAGACCTCCGAGCACTAGAACTTGTTTCAACAGGAAACCGTTGTTTCGCTTTGCATTTGTATACGTGTAGCTCTAGATATAACATGTGTGCAGCTGAAACCAGCTCTTTATATTTCTCTGTGGATCTTGATATTGCTTTAAGATGTGCTGGCAATCACGCAGGTGGCAATGTGTATGATAAAATTAAAACATTTTGCGTTACTTTATGCTACAATGGTAATCTAGTTTATACAGCCCTGTTACAATGTATGAATGAGCTGTGTAAATTCCTGATTCATTTCTGAATCTCAGTTTCGCTTTTAAGATTTTATCCACAATTCCAGTTGCTATAGTTTCACATAGAAGTTTCTGTAAAACAAAACTAATAGCCCAGCTGGTTGGCCCAGTGGATTGAATGTCGTCCCATGGACTGGGAGGTCCTGGTTCGATTCCCGATCAGGGCACATGCCTGGGTTGCAGGCTCGATCCCCAGTAGGGGGAGTGGAGGAGGCAGCCGATCAATGTGTCTCTCTCACATCGATGTTCCTGTCTCTCTCTCTCCCTTCTTCTCTCTCTCCAAAAAATCAATAAAAACAAATTTTAAAAAATATTTAAAATGAAACCAATAAAAAACTATCTTAGAACCCTAATGACTCCCGAAAGTTTGTCTAAATTGTCATTACTATTAAAAAAAATGCACATCCATATGAAAATATTGATTATAACAACATAATTGGTGTTTTTTGATGAGCACAAGAATTTATGAATAGTATAAAGCTTATGAATTATGCATATCGTTATTTCATTACTTACTCAAACGGCATAGCCTATCCACAGGACATTCAGGTGCACACAGGAGCAAAAACAGATGTCTTTGATATTTCCCCCATAGTCATTTCAAACCACAGCTTTACATACATTGCTCAGGGGGTCAGGGAAGGCTGGCAAGCCACTTCGGCACGGCTAACCACTTTGAGAGAAGAGAGGTCGAGTCAGGGAGCTGTCCTGGACAGGGAGGTGTCCTGGTTGGGCAGCTACGAGGCGGTGCCGTGAGCTTCGCTGTTGGAACCGTCATTGCACCTGGGAGTCCCAAGTGAGCTTCTGGGAAGCTTCCTCCTCATTTCTTAGCAGAAATGTGGAAACCACAGCTGATGTGGACATCTGTCACGTTCCACGTCCACGGGTACCAAGGATGGGGACTTGGTTGAGGAACACCCTTCATGGAATACGTTTAGTTTCAAGTCACTGGCCATGAGCCAAATGACAGTTTTTCAAGAAGTTAGAAATGGGATTAGCATCTGACCAGCAATTTCACCTCTGCACGGACACCCCAAAGAGCTGAAAGCAGGCTTTGCAACAGAGATCTGCTCCCAGTGGACCAACGGCGGAAGCCGCCCCAGCGTCCGCTAGTGAATAGGTGGGTAACCAAAGGCGGCCCATCTATACGGTAGTATTCAGCCTTAAAAAGAATAGAAATTCTGCCGGATGCTACCGCACGGGTGAACCTTGACGATGTTAGGCGAAGGGAACCGAGCAGGATAAAAGAACGCCACTCTGATCCCACTTCCGGGAGGTGCTTGGAGTCACACTCACAGAGTCAGAAAGCAGAGGGCTGGCTGCGGGGGGCTGGGTCCGGGCTTCAGCTTGGCAAAGGGAGAGAGTTCTTCAGGTGGACGGTGGTGGTGGCGAATGTGTTTAACGCCTCCAGATCGTGCGCTCAGCTATGGTTACGTCGGTACGTCCTTTATTATGTCTATTTTACTACAATTAAAAAGAAAACACGATTTGCTACTCCTTTACACATTGGTTCACTCTTTCATTCAGCAAAAGGTGTTTCAGTGGTGTTGGGGGTGGAGTGCGGACAAGAAGAGACCATGGCCCCTGCCCCCAGAGCGTGCCGCTGTCCCCATCGTTTTGCCTTTTCCAGAAAGTCACATAGTTGGACTCACACCGTGTGCAGCCTCTCTGCCTGGCCTCTTTCCCTCAGCAATGGGCGTTTGCGTTTCCTCCGAGTCTTTTCACTCCTTGAGGGCTCTTTTGTTTTCAGCCCTGAAGACTACTCCGTCGCCAGGACGCAGCACAGTTTATTTACCCATCGCCTACGGAGGCTGCTTCCAGGTCTGGGCAACAAGAGCAACGCTTCTGCAGACATCCGTGTGCAGGTTTCGTGCCTCCGTTTCCAGCCCCAAGAGGCGTGGTCGCCGAACCAGGCGGTGAGGTCTGCTCAGTGCTGGGAGGAGGCCGCGTTTCAGCCGCACCAGCCCCGGGAGCGCGCCGCCTCGCACCCTCGCGGACACCCGCGGTCGTTGGCGCTCCGGCGTGTCGCCATGCTCACGGGCGTGCGGCGGCAGGATTTTCGGTGTTTTCCGAAGTTTCCTGGCTACACTGTGGTCGCGGCACTTGTAAGAGGAGAAGCCGGCGCCGGGGAACGAGCGTCCTGGGACGGGAGGTCCTGGTTTCCAGGGAAGAACTTGAGCCCGCACCGGGAGGCGGAACGAAACCACAACCCGGGCCTTGCAGACCACGCGCTGCTCGGACACAGAGCCCCACGCGAGCGCTCAGAGGCCGAAACTCGCTGTGGTGATTACGGGGCAGCCCTCTCCCAGAAGTCACATTCCCAGCTTCTCAATAGAGGCCCCTGGCCTCGGCTGCCAGCACAGATTTGTGACGCGATCAAGCCTGTCCGTTCCTCCCCTGGTGTGCAGGACAGAAACGCAGACGCGTCCCTTTCACCCTGGAAACAGGAGTCTGAGGACTGGACCACCAGGCGGCAGCCGCGAGCTGGCCCGTCTTACAGTGCTCCCGCCCCCGGGACTTTCCAAAATTCCTTACTCACTTCCTCCCAATTTGAAAATTGTGAAAATGCAGACAGAGACTATATGACTCATTCAATGTAAAATTAGAAAGTGGCTTGCTCGGCGTGATGCTTCATTGCGGGTGTCAGCTCAGCCGGGCCCTGCTGTCCAGTTGGGCAAACGCCAGTCTGGAGGTTGCGGGGAGGCAGTTTTTACATGGAATTCACACTGAAGTCAGTAACCTCTGAGTGAAGCAAACCACCCTCCATAGAGTGGGTGGGCCTCGTCCTAGCAGGTGAAGGCGATGAGAGCACAGGCTGACTTCCCTGAGCAGGAAGGAATCTGCCTCCAGACCTGAGCACCCACTCCTGCTGGGTTCCCAGCCCGCCAGCGTGCCCTGAGAATCCCAGACTTCCAGCCCTCACCACGGTGGGAGCCAGTCCTTCAAATAAGTATCTTCCAGTCTCAGTCCCTCCCCCCTTCACTGCAGCGTGTTCTGTTATGCCTCCCGTCCCCAAGCCTGCCCCCAGCTTGACCCCGGTGGCCCTCCACCGCTGGCCTGAAAGGCAGGTGACCTCAGAACACGGCAGAGCGCTGCGTGGGGACTCGGGGCTGGTGAACTGCAGGTGAGTGAGTGAAGATTTGCCTGGCGCACTGTTCTCAGGCTTGCGCAGTTCAGCCCCACGGTCCCCCACTGGATGGCAGTGGTCCTGGGTGATGTTAAATGCAGACGTCCCCGCTGGATGCCGGCTATTGACAAGGCCACAGCCTGTGGTAGGGCCAGCCGGGTCCTCTTGTGGGGCAGGGAGATGCTGGGGGATGGGCCCAGCAGCCTCCCACGCCATCCACTGGCCCCACTGCAGGCCTGAGATGGTGGCGGGGGGTGAGGGTCTCCTCCTGCACTAGCGCCCTCTGCTGGCCCTTCTGCATGGCCTGGGCAGAGCCCACACCTCCGCCCAGCCCCATCTGTTTTGGGTCATCATTGGGGTCTGGTTCCAGGCTCTGTCCAGCACCCCTCACTTGCTCCCCCCACTTCGTCTATGCTGCGAAGGAAAAGCCGTCCCAGACAGTGTTCTTCTCGGTCAGTGACTTTCACTGACGTGGTGCAAGAATCTTTAAAACAGGCGACACCTGACTATTCAGTCAGGGCACTGACCTCCTTTCCCTTAGACTGTCAAATAAAAAATGACAACAGCCAACACAGCAATAGCTGTCCCTTTTTTTTTTGTCAGATCTGCAAAAAATGTAGTTTTTGGTGTACTGTGAGATGAAAAAGGTTGAAAATCGCTGTTCTGGGTGTTTAAATTGTGCGGAGTAGAAACAAAGGAATAGAAGAGATGAATGAGACCTCACTCCGAAGGAGACGGTCCCCCGACTTCAGAGAAACACATCCGCGGGAGCAGCACGCGGTCATGTCTGAGCCGGAGAAGGGGACCCCAGCTGGGTCGTGCTGCTGTCAGACAGCAGGGACACTCGCCTGTCACCCAAGTGCCTGCTCGTCCTTTTAAACATTAGTGTCCCACGGGGCATCTGCACTTCTGCGGGCCATCGCCGGGCTGCGATGTGAACTTGGCCACTACCTCCGATTGGAATGTCACCTGCGCCAGCACAAAGGGTGGCATCCGAGCTGAAAACCCAGTGGGGAAAGCCGGTCCTGAGACAGCAGGTGCGGAGGGAGGCCGGCAAGGCAGCCGGCGGTGGCGCCGTGTGCTGTGCCACTGTTTTAGCAGCGGCTGTATGTCAGCACCGCCAAAGGTCAGGGGTGACGCCGCCAGAGGAGTGGCACTGAGAGGGTGGGCCTCACGCACACACCTGTACTCTGAAGGCCAAGAGGGACAGAGACCTGCTGGCCGCATGGCGCAGACACGCTCCCGTGAGTCAGAGCCCGTGAGCCTGGCGCAGCGCACAGGGAAGACCTTGAGGAAAGGCCAGGGACGGGGTGGGGGTGGGGTGGGGGAGGGAGGAAAGTCAGAAGTGGGGTGGGGAGTGAGGGGCCTGGGGGTCAGGGCGGTTGAGGGGGGCTGAGCGCTCAGAAGCTCAGATGTCCTCGGGTTGGAAGGCAGAGAAAATCAGCTGAGGTGTCACCCTGACGTGTCCGTGTCTGAAACTTACTTCTCGTGAGGACTTCCTTTGACTTGACCAGATGTGAGCATGAGAAAGTGTTGCCTGAGCCTGGATCTCTGGGCCGAGGTTCAGAAACATGGGGCACAGCCCTCCCCACCCCACGCCTGCCTCTGCCACCGTGTCCCGGCCCATCAGGCAGTGGCCTTCGTCCTGGCGTGACACTCCAGGCCTCCGTCGTTCAGACCGGTCTCCGGTCCTGCTCCTGACAGTGACGCTGCCCCCTCCGGGGCTGGGGTCCTGCCCGGGGTCGCATCCTCAGCTCCCCTCCCCCCAGCCTCCCTTATGTACCTATGAACCAGTGCGTGGCACATTCTAAGTTGTTCAAATTAATTTGTAAAATCCTCGATGACTATTGTTCAGCTCTTACACCCAGCCAGTTAGCCTCGATCAAAGTTGTAATTGATGTCAGCTGGAAATACGTCTGTATTAGAAGAAGTGATACAAAAGTGAGGTTTCTATAAATATACTCCCCCCCTCCCCAAATTATAGTATGGCTTTTTCTCTAAAGAAGCAGAACAAATTTTATTGAATCTCTCCACAGAAATGTATCCAATCCTCATCCTGTGGTACAAGAATTAAGCATGAAAGCCCCATTCACTTAGTCTTAGAATTATTCCTTCCCTACATTCTTAGCAAAACCAGCAAAAAGTAGCTTTGGAGTCATAGCTATTACCCGACCCATTTAAATAGCTTCCTTTATTTGCAATACTGCACCGCCCCCTGGTGGTCACAAACAGGTCATAACAACTGTGATCTTTTCCTGAATTCTTTGCAGCAAACATGTAAGGACTAGAAAGAAAAACCTAGTCTGTTTATTTCCAGACTTTTCACCCCCAAACCAATCACTTCATCCCATTGGTCTCATGTTTGAAACATGCTTTTCATACTTATCTTAAGATGTTGTATGTGGTCTTGCAATTTAAATTCTTTCGAAGTTTTATGCAAATGTAGACATATCTTTGGAAACATACTTTCTCCAAACTTCATATATTAATTAATTTTTAAACGTAGAAGCTAATTGTACACGTCTAACCAGTCAATCTGAGCTGATCAACATAAATTAAACAGCACTTTTGCTTGATGTAATTTCATTAAAACTAAGAAATCTGTTTTACCCATTTTGGGGGTAAATATTTTAATTAGGAAAACAAAACAAATAAAAACTCTAATAGAACATTATTATTTCTTTACCTTTATACTCCTAGTGAGTGAATTATTTTGCCCGTTTGGTTTTATAGGTGACAAAATGTGAACCTCAAAAAAATAAGTCTTACCTTCCGTGGGTCAGGGATGTGGAAAAAGGGGGGGGTGGTCAATGGCACCCCTCACAGTCAGGCTCCTACTCTCCCTGGAGACTGGGGGCAGAGATGAAATAATTCGTGATGAGTTTGCAGTTCTTATTGGCCAAGCTACAAGAGAGCTTAGAGGACCCCGCTAGAGTTTGATCAAGGAGACGGTTTTCTAGCGGGGTCCTAGCATCAGCAAATAATGCATTTTTTAAAATCATCCCTTCCATTCTTACATCATTTATTTATTATAATTATCTTATTTTATAACCATCTTCTATGTCACCAGTATTTCTTTCTTTCTTATTTATTTATTTATTTTTTATTTTTCCTTTATTGATATTAGAGAGACAGGAAGGCAGAGGGAGAGAGAGACAGAAACATCGATGAGAGAGAACATCGACTGGCCGCCTCCTGCATGCCCCCCACTGGGGATCGGGCCCACAACCTGGGCATGTGCCCTGACCGGGAATCGAACCAGCAACCTCTTGGTGTATGGGTCGACGCTCAGCCACTGAGCCACACCGGCCAGGCTCACCAGTATTTCTTTAAACAGTAGTGGACACTTTTTCTGAACTACACCATAAAGCTGGTGTGTCTAAAGTGTTTCCATGAGGTAAGATGCTCACTATGGGTTGTGGAGTTCTCTGTATTTCTTGGCTTACTGAGGTCAATCATAAGTTGGATTTTGTAAGAATTTGAATTCATTGAGATAATCCCAGGGCTATCTCACTGAACTAATAATGTGTCAATTGCATCGTTAGATTTTTCTGATACAGAGTCATCCTTACAGTGTTCGAACTAATGTCACTTGATCAGAATGTAAGTTAGGAAGTATCTCGGTTTAGGTTAACTAATGTATTATTTGGGACTTTTGCATGAGTGTTCATAAATGTCTTTTCTGTACTACATTATCTAGTTTGGGAATAAAAGCTACACAGGCATAATACAATTTATTTAACAGTTTCTCATTTTCTCAAATAATGTATACAAGATAAAAATGACCCATTCCTTGAAAGTTTGGTTAACTGTCAAACTGAACCTACTTTTAGGAGGGGATGGTTTTTCATTTCTATTTCAGGTTTTTACATTTTTGTTGTTTTAGTCAAATGTTTTATTTCTTCTCGTGCCTATTTTTACATTCTATATATTTCCCTAAAATGTATTTATTATATCTGGCTCTAAATTTTTTTTAGAATGTAGTTGTTCACAGTATTCTCTTATTTTAAAATCTGTGATTTTCCATCTTTACTATATATATAGTTTATTTGCATTTTCTGTCTTTTAATTAGTCTTGCTGGAGGTTTATCTAATGTTGCTTTTTACAAAACCAACTATTTGTTGTTAATTTTCTGTTTTAATTCTCCTATTTCTGGCACTGTCTCATTATTGACTTCTGACGTTATAGTCCCTACTCCACTCCCTTTGGTTGGTGTTTGAGCTGATGTCTTTTTTAACTCTCCAGGCTGAATGCTTAACTTCTGTGTTTGCAATCTTCCAGTTTCCTAACAAATATATTTATACATTTTCCTGCGAGTACTGACTTCTTTGCTTTTCAAAAATGTCAACCTGCAGGGTTTCCATTAAAATTCAGTTATAAATATTCCATTATCTTAAAGATGCTTACTGTTAAATCCAATCTTTATTTAGACAAAAAATATTATTTAGTTTCCAGTCACAAGAATTTTTAGATACAAACCTAAAAATGTATCCAAACATACGCTATAACGGAAATTATGATGACTTCTTGTCTAAAACATGATCCACGTTTTTGTTGATGTTTTGTGGGTTCTTGAAAATCGTGTGCTTTCTCTGGCGTTGGGGGCGGATTGCAAGCTTAATAACTGTGTTCGGCTTTAATAACTAAATTCGACCGATGGAGTTTATTTGTTCCCAAATCTGTTTTTATGCCGTTGCACCTGTGACAGTAATTAAGCAATTTATGTGAGCTTAATTGCAATAAACAAATGAAATATGACTACCGAAATAGCGTCTCTATGAAATCATAGATGAATCTTTAGAAAGACAAACAAGTAAATGGCTTTATATATATATATATATATATATATATATATATATATATATATATATATAATTCGTGAGATTACTAGAAAGGCTGGGAAGAAAGAGTACAATCTAGACAAATTCCGCACTCCAATGTTTTATTGGGTGTCCTTAAGGACTTACTTGACTTTACAGAAAACAACAGAATGCATCATGGGTGTGGTCTATGCAGAAAAGTGACTCAAAATTCCAGCCAGAGCCAAGGACCGCGTTAAAATACTATTTTAATTGGTTACAGGTTTTAAATCAACATAAAATATTTAAAGTATGTACGTGTAGCATTTTTTAAAATCATGTCCTAGGCTTTGATTAACTGGCCAGTGACTCACCCGAGCTGTGCTGGCTGAGGGGCTCCAGCGCGTCACCCGGCGAGTCTCGGCGACAGGAAAGGCGGGCGGAGAACAGCCCTACACACCCACAGCAGCCCAGCCCTGACGCGTCACAGCCGATCACAGCACCTGCCGGCTGCTCTCGTCTACTCTACAGCTCTCTGGTAAATTCGTATTATTCTTGGAATCAGAGGGGAAATATTTTAAGTAGAAAAACGTAAGAAATACTCTTCAATTAAAAGACGGCAAAGGAAGCAGCACCGCAGCGCCCAGGTAATGCTTCCTGGGCCCACAGCCCATTTCCTCGCGTCCTCGCGGGTCTGACGTGTGGGGCAGGCCAGACCACTTCCTTCTCTTCACGGAGGCAGACACAGGGTCTGACACGGCGAGAGGCTTGTCCAAGGTCCCCGTTCCCCTTGCCTGGCCCGTAGCAAGCCACCCCACAGCTGAGCGGTTAGAACGGTCTAGTGTGATCACCGCTCACGGCTCTGGGGTTGACGGAGCGCGGCTGGGTGGCCCTCACTCGCGGCTGGGTGGCCCTCACTCGGGGCTCACGAAAGTGAGGCCAGATGTCAGCTGGGCACGATGGCGCCCTCCTGTGGCTGCGTGCTGGGAGCTTGGCTGGGTCCCTGCCCGGGGCCACAGGCCCTGCAGCCTGGAGGCTGGGTTCCGAGAGGGTCCCTGCTAAGAGGTCTCACAGAGCCCTGGGCGGAAGCCACAGGCCTGGCCTCGCGAACTCCAGAGCATCATTTCCACGGCAGTGTTGTCCCTCCTGTCACTACGACCAGCCCGAGCTAAGGGAGGGGGGTCCACTCCGCCTCCAGGGGAACGTGACCATGAGGGAGAGAAGACATCGGCGGGGCCACCCTTGGGAACGGAATCCGCAAGGTCACCCAGCTACGGGTCGTCGGGAACAGACGACCCGGGGTTCTCTTCGCGGCAGACATCCCTCTGTGAGGTCCCCACGCGCACCGCGTGGCCACGGCTCACGGGACTGGCTCTGGGAAGGCCTTTTCCAAAAAACAAAGACTATTTTGGGTCGGTTACGTTTCATCGTCACAGCAGGACTGCTCGCTCAGGTGCGTGCACCTTCTTCGCGTGGAAGTCAGTGTGTGTGGGTCGCTGATCGGTTCTCGGTAGTGAGGCCGTCTCCCCAGGCGTAAAAATAACACTTGGCCACTGCTTTCTATATTAAAGCCCTGAAGTGTTCGAAGCAGCTCCCCGCCCCCCCAGAAATCTCAGACGAAGCCCTGAGGGATTTTTATAGCCCCCTCATTTCCCCGGAGTCCGCAGGACGTATTTCTTCCCTCCCTCTGTCTCTTCTCTTTTCCTCAGATCCCAATTTCCCTTGCAGGGGTTATCGGGGGAGCCAGTGCCCTGGAAGGTTCTGGAATGCTGGGACGTCAGAGGTCATCACGGGTCCTCAGGAAGTCCAAGCCTGGGGGACTGAGCATTTTTTTCTTTAAAGAGACACAGTCTCTTTGGTTTTGTCCTCCGTGTCTTGGCACGATGAAGGAGCACCTTAGGGGCCGGGGACCAGCCCCACATTCATTAGGGCTCTAAGTTACACCCAGCGCCGGGGTCCTCCGTTCCTGGCCGCGGTGACTCTTGAGCTTCTCTTCGTTGTCATTTTTGCTGTGGTTTAAACTCACACCACACTTGCTCTGGCCAGTTTGGCTCAGCGGTTAGAGCATCGGCCTGCGGACCAGAGAGTCCCGGGTTCGGTTCCCGCTAAGGGCACGTACCTCGGTTGCAGTTTGTCCCCTGCCCCGGTTGGGGTCGTGTGGGTGGCAGCCACTCGATGTGTCTCTCTCACATCGATGTTTCTCTCTCTCTCTTCCCCCTTCTCTCCCTCCCGCTCTATCTGAAGATAAATGCAGAGAGTGTCCTCGGGTGAGGATTAAAAAAAAATAATAATAAAAAAAATAAAAATAAAATAAACTCACACCACACTTGACAAACTGTTGGGGCACTTTCTTTTCTCCAACAGCGGCTCTGCTGGGAAGCTGCGGAGGTTCCCCTGCTCACGTCCACGGGCAGCCTCCTTCCTCCCGGCCAGCTCTGTCCTTCTGCTCCCCAGGAACCACGGAAGGGTCGAGAAGGAGCAGGGAGGGTGAGGAAGCAGGTGGCCCTGACCGCTGGGGGAGCGATGAAGGGGTTGAACTGAGCAGGTGTCTTCTGGTGGGGGAGGGTCACCGTGCAGAGAAGAGGTTGAGACTATGTAGCAGGGACGGTGGGAGCCAGAGGGATCACAGGGGGAGGGCAGGGCTATTGCTAGACATCGATGACAGCACAGAGAGCGGGACTCCTGGGGCCCCAGGGGTGCGCCCGGTCCAGCCCAGGGTGAGGTGGAGGGTGCCTTTCGATGACTCCTCTTTCTGTTGTCCCCGAACTTGGCCACCACGCTTCGGGCTTGCCTGCTGGAATTCAGCGTGCTTGTTCCTCGGTTCGGGCTAACTCTGTTTGTCTCTTTTCCCTCTTGTACCTCCTCCGTTTCTGACCCCTCAAACACCTGTCGCCAGACAGCCGTCTTTCTGCAGACACTTTCCTGGATGTGGTCTGTCTCTGTCGATCAAAACCGTTTGTGGCTCTTTTGAAAAAGCAAGCGTGTTTACCACTTAAATACAGCCCAGTGCCGGACACACCCCCATTTCTCCAGAAGGGGGCCGAAAACGGCTCCGTTACCTGCTTCCGGTCAGCAGCTCCGCCCTGTGGTGGGTCCCAGGGCGTGGGGGTTGCTCTTTGCTGCAGACCTCACCAGCCTGGGATGCAAATGAGGCCACGTCGACATTTGTGCCCGGACTGTAATGGCCCCCACGCACTTCTGAAATGGATCCCAGCTTTTCTGAGTGTTTCTCTGCTCGATATCATCAAATAAGCCCAGAGTGGCTTGCTCACGTCCGTGACCCAGCATGTGGGCTGCCCCGAGCTGCCTGCTCCTCTCCGGGGTGGAGCAGACAGTCCCTGGTGTCCAGATAGTGAGGGGTCCTCGAGAAGGAGGATGTGCAGTCGGGGTGTCTACAGAAGAACGACTGGGGCCCCAAGTATAACAGCTCCTCCCAATTCACACCCAGGCAAAGTCCCTCCCAATTTACACCCAGGCAAAGTCTCTCCCAACTCACACCCAGGTAAGTCTCTCCCAGTTCGCACCCAGGCAGGTCTCTCCCAATTCACACCCAGGCGAAGTCCCTCCCAATTCACACCCAGGTGAAGTCCCTCCCAATTCACACCCAGGTAAGTCTCTCCCAATTCACACCCAGGCAAAAATCTCTCCCAATTCACACCTGGGCAAAATCTCTCCCAATTCACACCCGGGCAAAGTCCCTCCCAATTCACACTTGGACGATACCTTTCCACCAGGCACAAATGGTACTTGGGTCACTGGATCAAAATGACATTCCTTACCGTCCACCCAGAGGTCTCAGAGCCAGCTTCCACACCGTGGGCTAGAGTCTTCAGTGCTCATAGTTCTGGGTTCTTCCCTTTCTTTTAAAAAATTTTACTAAATGTATTCGGATGACATTGGTTAATAAGATTATATACGTTTCAAGTGTAAAATTCTATAGCACATCATCTGTCTATTGCATTGTGTGTTCACCACCAAAATCAGGTCTCCTTCCCTCACCGTGTCTGACCCCCTTTTTCCCGTCCTACCTCCCCACCCCATTCCCTCTGGTAACCACTGTACTGTCGTCTGTGTCTAGGAGTTTTTTTTGTTTGTTCTTTTGTTGCTTTCTGTTTTATATCCCACGTGTAAGTGAAACTATAGGGCTCTTGACTTTCTCCATCTGACTCAATTTGCTTAGCCTGATACTCTCAAGATCATCATGTTGTCGTGAATGGAGTATTTCATCTCGTGGCCGGGCAGCACCCCACCAAGTGTCTACGCACCTCGTCTTCCTTCTCCAGTCGTCCATCGAAGGACTCAGGCCGCTCCCACGTCCCGGGCACCGTGAATAATGCCACAGTGAAGATTTGTGTACGAGTGGTCAAGGACACACACTCCACGCTCCCCTTTCTCGTGGAGGGTCGCCTCCTGGGACCCCTGGGGTCCTTTCCTTCCATCCTCCCATTAAGGCCAGGCCAGCCCCTCAGGCAGCTTTCAGTCGTTTTTATCATGAAGCAGGGGGAGTGAGGTCCTCCCCCCGGGGAGGGAGGATAATTCTACCACATTTTTATAAATGGCATGTTCTTGACTTACTCTTTAGTTCTACGACAATTAACAGGGACAAGTAAATACATTTTATTTTCAAAATATTCGGATTCAGTAACGATGGCTGGGACGAAGTCAAACAACCACCAGGAGCCTGGCTCCGTCCCACTGTCCGCCCCACCTGCTCCAAATCTCCCGGACGCACCCAGGGGAGTGTCAGAATCCGTGCCCGTAACCAGGAGCTCTGCGAACTGACTTCCGTGCAGAAGGCAGTGTTCGTGAGGTGCAGGGGGATCAGTGTGCTACGGGCAGCCTGCGTGTTTACTGTTCGTAGTGACCGCACCAATGTCTGCAGCTGACCACCCGGCTCCGGCTCACCCAGGAGGGTGCCCCGACTCTGCCCAGCCTCGCTGGCGCGGGAGCTAACAAAGCCGGGTTTTATTACTGTTTTTTACATACTTCAGACAGTGCCCTTCCCCTTATTATCTGCAGACACCCCCCCACCTCATTGCCTGGGGCAGGTACTGCCAGCTTGGTAGAAATAAACACTGTCCCCCACCTGCAGGGCCTGGTACCCCAGAAGGAACACTTGCAAGAGGTCTGCTTATTCCAAATACGGGCTGGAAAGCTCGTCGCGAACCTTCCGGGCGCGATTCCACAGGCTGCATGTGTACGGCGGTCATCAACATGCCCCGGACCCCTGCCCTCCAGGGGAGTGGGCGTGAGCCTGGCTTGCAAGTGGTACTCCACAGAGGCCGAGGACGCTGGGACCAGGCTTTGTGCAGAGCGGTGCCCACGCGTCGGCCTGCTGGGTCCCGCTCCCCGAAAGCCCAGGTTGGGCGTCCACTCGGGCCGAAAGCCCAGCCCTTTGCAGGCCTCCCAGAGTCTGCCCAGCTCCCCGAAATCCCAAAGGAAAAATCAGCCCAATAGCCAGGAACCGTGGGTTGCATATCAGATTTCCTTGGGACTGAAGCTAGACACACACTGGGATTTGTCCTCACGTGGGAGGAGGGGCACAAGCAGACCAGAGCGCACATTTTTAGCGAATCAAGGTTATTCGTCAGAACTGGCACTGGCGTCCTGGGGTCAGCGGAGTGATGGCTCCCCAGAGATGTCCACAGACTAGTCCTCCGGCCTTCGAAAGCACCGAGGTCAGACGGCAGCCAGCGCCAGGCCCGGGGCAGGGACGGGGGGCCCAGGCGCAACCAGGCTCCAGCGCCTCGATCACGGGGGCGCTCAGGGCCCTGGGTCCCTCCGACCTCACAGCACAGCTAGCGAGCTGGCCCGAAGGCCACCGTCCCTACCATCCCTTCATGGGGCTGTGACCATCTCCTTAGCCTGCAGCCGGATAAAGCACCAGGGAGGGGCCGGAGAGGTCAGTTCAGAGACTCACCTTACTTTTCAGATGTAATATTTTATAATAAGAGATGTGCTCGCAGCAGAGTCCCGTGGCTGCTGTAACAAATTACCGCACACCGGTGGCTTAAAACAACCGCACTGCGATCTCACAGTTCCAGGGCAGGAGCCCGCGGCTCGGTGGCTGCAATCCAGCTGTGGGCAGAGCTGCGGGCCTTCCGGAGGCTCCTCATCCCGGTGTGAATGGGAGGAGTGGTTACACTGGGGCCCCCGCAGCTTTTCTGTGGACCCCGACTCCACAGCCCCGTCTCCTGAGAACCCCTGTCCTTCCCGCACCTGGAAAGCGAGGGCCGCCTGCCCTCCTTGGCGAGCGGCCCCTCCCTGGTCTTCAGATTCTGCCCTCCCGCCTCCTTCGGGTAAAAGCCCCTGTGATCGGACCCCGCCCCCCATAACCCAGGGGCAAGCTCCCCGTCGGAAGATCCGTACAATAACTGGAGATGGGGTTTCAGGGGTCAGGATGTGGGCTCCTTGGGGTAGGAGGGGGCTGCTTGTCTCTCTTGGCTCTCTTGCCATTTTTGAAAAATAATATTAAAAACTGGTTCTGGGCATCGACCCATGCAAGAGGTCGTCGGTTCAATTCCTGGTCAGGGCACATGACCAGGTTGTGAGCCTGATCCCCAGTGCAGGGCATGCAGGAGGCGGCCAGTCGATGTCCTCTCTCATCGATGTTTCTATTTCTCTCTCCCTCTAAAATCAATAAAGGAAAAACAAAACAAAAACAAACTAGCTCTGGCCTGTTGTTTCTCTGTCTCCTAAATTAGAACAATTTAGCCCAGTTTATGTTTAGCTGAGGCCCCAAAGAAGTTCAATATGTGACTAATAATGACTGCTTATGAGGTCATTTACCATTTGGGATTTGGCTGTACTAACCCATTGAACTGAAAGGTGGTGATGAATTCATTTATTATTTTGATTAGGCTGTGGACAGGTCTTTGAAAGTGTTTTGAGCCAGTTTACAAACTTAAAATACAATGACTAAAATTAAAAGCGGGATAGGACTCAGTCAGAGAGACGAGCCCACGAGGCACTTCCAGAGTGACCGTGGACACGGCTGCAGGAGGCCTGGCGGGGGGACAGCCTTTCCAAGCCTGGAGGTGGCTTCTTGGAAACGTTCTCATCCTCCCACATTCCGGAGGCCCTCAGCCCCCGGGGGCTTGCCGGGACACCAGCTCTGGCCTCGAGTGTGTGTGTGGTCTCCTAGGCAGGTCAAAAGGAAATTCAACAACCTGTAGGAAATCAATCTGTAACTTTCACTTTAAAAGCTATATAGAGCTTTCAAGAGCCAGCTTTATGGGCCTGTAACTCACATGAGACACACCTCCCCTGTGTCACGCGTACAGTCGGACGAGCTCCGTGACAGCCGTGTGTGGTCAGGGAGCCACGGCTGCATTCCAGATCCTGACTACTCCCTCTCTGGAAGGCCCCTCGCGCCCCTTGGCGGCTCCCCCCACCCTCTGTCCATCCTCCACCCTCAGGCGACTGCTGGCCTGCTTCCTGTCACTGTCATTTTCGTTTCTAGGTGAACAGAAGCACACATTATGCAGGCTGGCTTCTTCCCCTTGGTGGGACCATGCTGCGCGTCAGGAGTGTGCTCTGGCTTACTCTGGGTGGGGTCCCTTCTACGGGTGGGGTCCCTTCTACGGGTGGGGTCCCCTCTATGGGTGGGGTCCCCTCTACGGGTGCACCCCAGTCTGCTGTTCCCACGCAGCAGCTGGCAGACATGGTGCTGTTTCCAGTCTCTGGTTATTATGACTAAAGCCGCCACACACATGACTATTGGGCGGGTCGTAGGGTAGCTGTCTGTCGAGCCTCAAAGGAACTGCATAGCTATAGAAGTGATATGGATGGCCTGTGAAAAAGGGTGTCAAAGTCAGGACCTCCGTGGCGCAGCCACACTTCAGGGGCTCAATGGCCACGTGTGGCTGGTGGCTCCCACATGGGTGGGGAGGTACGGAATATGTCCATCATCCCAAGAAATTCTACTAGCTAGAGCTGGTATGGATTTAAAAATTGAGTTTCAGCCCTGGCCAGCTTGGCTCAGCGGTTAGAGCGTGGGCCCGCAGTCCAGAGAGGCCCGGGTTCGGTTCCCGCTAAGGGTACATACCTCGGTTGCAGTGTGTCCCTGGCCCCGTTGGGGTCGTGTGGGTGGCAGCCAGTCAATGTGTCTCTCTCACATCGATGTTTCTCTCTCTCTTCCTCCCTCTCTCCCTCCCACTCTATCTAATGCAAAAATGTCCTCAGGTGAGGATAAAAAAAAAAAATGGAGTTTCAGAATAGGAACCTTCCACTGACATGAACACGGGTGTTTCTAAAGCTATGGGTGTTCTTGTTCCCACACATACGGGGTCCTCGCCCAACCGAGAGGGGCCGCCCCATCAGGTGTGCGCTTTGCAGAACTAATGTCTGGAAGCGCCCCAGGACCAGAAAGCCCCCAGCCTGAAGAATCATGAGCCGAGCTGGAGGAGCAGGCTGTCCGTGGGGAGAAGCCACCCCCGGGCCCATTGTCTTCCCGAGGGCCCGCAGACGGTGGGGGCTCTGCTTGCTGCTGGGAAAAGCCCGGGGCTCCATGGCAGGGCACCTAATGAATTGGTAGCATCACAGCCTCAGAAATGAGCTCTGGTTGCTCCTCACACGGCCCCTTCACCCATCACGCTCTGAAAAGGGCAGGGAGCCCAACTGACAAACTGTCGGCCGACCGGTCAGGCTGGGCACCCGACTTCAGGTTCCAGGACGTTTTCAGACCTCGGCCCACACGGGCCCGTTCGGCCTTGGCGTCTCCATGTGAGGTTCTGATTTCCCGGCTGCGAGGCCGTGGGAGGGATCGGGGCCACAACAGCCCGGGGCATGGACAGCGGGCGTGGCCCTGCGCGCTGTGTGTGGTCTTTTCCAGACCCGGGAGCCGGCCCGAAGAAGGGGGTTTTGTTACCTCCGGGGCAATGTTGCATTTTGTGAAAGAGAGTATTTTAACCGCCAATTTGAACCAGGCTGGTAAGACAATAGTCCCTCTTGTGGTCTTAGCCATTTATCTTCTTTTGTGGAGGAGAACACCAGATGCCTCCATGACGTCACCGCTTGGCTCGGGGAGGACCGATGGAACCAAGGCCACCATTGTTCCCCGCACAGTGGGTGCACAGGAGGCCACCTTTGCCTTTTCTGTTCCAGAGAGAAGAGGGCGCGCGCGTAGCCGGCTGGGATGCTGACACCGCGAGAATGTGCCGGAACGGCCGTGTGGAAGCCGAGGGACATCGCAGAGAGGCGCTCCTGTCCGTCACCTGCTCTCTTTTCCCCCAATAAAAAGAGCTCATTTCTTTCCGAGGGTAAGTCTGGTGGAACGTCCCCTCCCCCCTTCCTTCACTCCATTGTTCCGTTCTCTCCTCACCTTCGGTGGAAAGGTCGTTGAGGGCAATAAAACAATCAAGTGCTCTCACGGAGGTGACAGGTGGAGACCGTGAGCAAGGGGACTGCGCTGCATGGCGAGGCTGAATGCAGGACACACCTGTTCCTGGGAGGGGCCCGAGGACTCCGCGCTGCCCTCACTGGAGAGGTCTGGGAATGGCCCCATGGCCTGGGACAGAGGCGCCCTGGGGCATGGGTGGGACAAGGGAAGGGACACCAGACTGGACAACCACTGAGATGTAACTCTGTGTCCATCCAAAGCTACCGGATGGCAAAATGCAGCTCACAGAATGGCCCGGGTGTGGCTGTGTAGCGCTGTCTCTGCGTGCCCTTGCCGAGGCCTGGGGACGCCGGCAGGGTCCCATAGCTGACTCTCAGCAGACCGATTGAGGACGTGGCCCCCGTTCTTCACTCCTTCCCGTACCCATATTGCCCTCTCTCCACCAGAAGCCGGGGTATGTTTCTGCACCCCCTGAATCCAGGCTGGCCTTTGACTCGCGTTAGCCGAAGAACCTGGCAGAAGTGTCTGGACCCAGACCTCAGGATGCTCTGAGCGCTTCCGCTCCCTTGCCTGGACCCTGGCTGCCACCACGAGAAGGACCCGCAGCTCACCGGCCGGAGGGTGAGGGACCACGTGGAGCAGGGCCGTGTCCTCTGCGGGGCACGTCCCACACCAGCTGGCTTGCAGGTGCATGCTCGGGCCCCACACTGTTGTAAGCCACCGAGTTTTCCGGTGGTTGGTTACACGGCACTAACGTTACTGGTAACTCTTTCGAAACCGAGAGCCACCGAGGGCGAAGAGGTTACAGGGGACAACATCGTAATAAAATCCAAACCACGATCAGTGGCCGGGGTCATGATGAAGCAGTGACCTGCGGTGAGCTCCTCTCCAGCGGCCAGGGACTGAGAGGGTTGCCAACGTTATGTGGCCAGTCCCCTGCCAACTGCATAATCTGCACTGGAAATACAGAGTTGGCTGCAAGAATAATTCCCAGTTATTGAAGCAGGTGCAAACTATTAAATCCCACCACTTAGAGAAGGAGGTGTTAACATGTTGGTGAGCATCCCTTAAAGATGGTCCCGTGCACACACACACACACACACAGAGCTTCCATGACGGGGCTCCAAGGTGTCAAACGTATGTTTCTTGCTTTTCTAAAATCACAAGATGCCACAATGTTCACTGTGGAGCATTCAGCCAGCAGGGAGTGTCTCAAGTGAAACATGAAGGTGCTTCCTCCCCGTGAATGCCGATGACAGGCTTGCGAATTTCTTCCAGAACACTGTTCTCTCGGTAATTCCGCTTCCTGTTCCACGTTCTAAAGCACAGATTTGTTCCTCGGGGACCTCCTTTCCCCCTCTCGGTCTTCCCCTGAGATTCTGGTTTAGAGGTCATTATTTGTTGTTTATTATTGTTTCTAAGTTCCAAGAACTGTATGTCATCCTCTCGTTGGTCATTGTCATAGCAACCTGCCCTTCTTTAATGAATGTGGTATTGGTTCTCAAAACTCTCGCCCGGCCGTGGCTCAGTGGACTGAGTGTCGTCCCATGGACTGACAGGTCTTGGTTCGATTCCCCGTCAAGGCACATGCCCGGGTTGCAGGCTTGATCCCCAGTAGGGGGCGTGCAGGAGGGAGCCGATCGATGTGTCTCTCTCACATCGATGTTTCTATCTCTCTCTCAAAAAAAAATCAATAAAAACATATTTTTAAAAAACCTCTCTAAGGATATTAATTAAGATTTCAAAAGACCTCTTTCTCTTTCTTGGATTCACCATGTTTGCTTGCCAGTCTGCTATGCTTGCCCCTTTCGGGCACTTGGTTTTCCTCCAAAGTCTTGTCACCCTTGTGTGTGGGTTTATATGTAGTGGTGGACATCTAGATTTATCCGTACCGATCGCCGTTGCAAGCGTCCTTCATAAATATGAAGGTCAATGTTTCGATTCTCCAGGTGAGTGTCTTCCTTTGGGTACAAAGTTTGGCTGAATGGTTTAGGGGTGGCTTGTCCCTGGCAGCAAGTTAACTACCGGCCAGTAGGGGGGGTGCTTCCCTCTAGTTTGTGTGGCTGGAGGGAAGGAATGCACTGGCTGGTCAGGCCCAGCCCTGGAACTGCCCCCAAACCCCAGGGAAGGGGTGTAGGGGACGGGGCTTTCCCCAGTGAAAGTTGAGATGCTAAGGTCAGATGAGCGAGGGTTGGCTGGCGGGCAGCCACAACAGCAGATGGGCACCACACTGAGGGAGGGACGTGCCGCTGACCTGGGACCGTGTGCACACGACTGCTCCGAGGGCTGACGCATGCGTCCCTGACGGCACGTGGAGGGAAGTAGGTGTCGGCGTCTTTTTGAGTTCTGTGAGGCTCCTCTTTGCATTCCTTTTTTTAACAAACATTTTTTAAAATTGATTTTAGAGAGGAAGAGAGAGAGAGACGGAAACATCGAGGAGAGAGAAACATCGATCGGCCGCCTCCTGCATGCCCCCTACTGGGGATCAGCCCACAGCCCGGGCATGTGCCCCAACCGGGAATCGAACCAGAGACCTGTTGGTACGTGGAATGACACTCAATCCCCTGAGCCACACTGGCCGGGCACCTTTGCATTCCTTTCACATATGCAAGTTGTAGAGGATCCTGTCACAAATACAGATCCAAAAGCTTGGGCCAGCGCGCCCTCGTGGCAGTCGGGGCCTCGTCCCCCCTTGCAGAAAGGGGTGCAGGAGCGAGCCCATCAGCTCTCGGCACCGGGGCAGCTGGTAACCGCTTTGACAAAAAGCAGGCTAACCCACAGCTTCAAACGCTGTAGCCGAGAGCAGAAAAGCACGAAAACCAGTGATGGAAGGCAAAGCGACGGGTTTTGCAGCGATGCGCTTGATTGGAAGAGCGGGGTTCACCCTGCCAAGTGCGGGGTGCACGCTGTTACTTTGATCGGCGTCCCTTTAATTGCTGTGATTTTCAACATTTTCTACGTGTTCATTTCCTGGTGTTTGAGTTTTTGTTGGTTCTCTGCGCACTGTGCCCCTTCATGTATGTTGTGGTTGCATAAGCGTGTCGTGGGGCTCCCCCACGGACCCACGGTGTTGGAGAACAACTCCGTCGTGTGTCTGCTCACGCCTGTTTGTCCTCTGGATGGTCACCGAGCTCTACTGGATACATAATGCTAGAGGTTGGAAAGCTCTTGCTGACCTGTTTTCATTTATAATTAAATGTATACATGATTTCTAAGTTAGGAAACTGCATCCCCAAAGATCTTCAGTCTCAGAACAGGCCCAAAGCAGGCAGGGCCGGGAGACAGCGGGGTCCCCTAGCCCTCCCCAGTTTCGTCCCCCTCCTTCCCCTACGATGCACTGTTCTGGTCTGACGCCACTGAGACCTGACCGGTAGCAAAGTGGACTTCACTTCTTGGCACCCGGAGCCCTGGTGGGAGAGGCATCAAGTTAGCTGGTGGCTTCCTCACTCCCCGGCCTTCCCGCCCTGGACTTGCGGTCGCCTGTCATATCCAGAGGGACACCTGGGTGGCTGGCCGAATAATGGCCCCGCAGATGTCCACGCCCTCATCCCTGGTACCTGGTTCCCTACAGGGCCACCCGGCCTGTGCAGATGGGACTAAGGTTAAAACGAGGGGAAGATCCCGGGTCATCCGGGTGGGCTGATGTAATTACGGGACCCTCCAAACGGAAGGGGGGTTCAGACCCACGCGAAGCTGCCGTGGGCGGCAGGCGAGAGGGACTGAAGACGGAGGAAGGGGGCGGGAACCAGGCCTTGGGGTGGCCAGCAGTGACCGGGTCCTCAGCCCCGCAGCTCCAGGAGTGGACTGCGCACAGCCCGAGTGAGCCCATGCAGCCCCCGGCGCCCCCAGCAGGGCACAGCCTGCACTGCGGCTGGCGGGCCGAACCTTCAGGACCGCGAGTGTGCGCTGCTCTAAGCCTGAGAGTTCGTGGGGCGCCGCTCGGGGCCCAACCCTTTGTATGCGGTTCTTCCCTTGCGTGGGTTTTCTACAGCCGTGGTAACAAATCACCAGGAACTTGGTAGCTTAAGATAGTTTATTCTTTCCCAGTTCCGGAGGTCCGAAGTCCAGAGTCAGTACCACTGGGCTGCAGTCAGGGTGTAGGCGGGGTTCGTCTCCCTCTCGGGGCTCCAGGGGAGATCTGACCTTGGCCTCTGCCACCTTCCTGGGCTCAGCCGCAGGCCCCGGTCTCTGCCTCCGGGATCGCCTGGCTTCTCTTGTGTCTGTAGCAGAATCCCCTTCACCTCCCTCATGAGGACACGAGTGACGGCAGTTAGGACCCACCAGGACCATCCAGGATAATCTCCCATCTCAAGACCCGTTATCACACCGGCAACGTCTTTGTCACGTACGGTGACGTTTACAGGTTCCTGGGGTTCGGACTGGTATCTGTGGGGGCCGCTATTCAGTCCCCCACACTCACTGAACCTGCCTCAGATTATCCTGATTTGAGCGAGCCGCTGCCTCCTGCTAGGACCGGGTCACGATACTTAAGAGAGTACATATTCAAGCCACATGAGTACACATTCAAGCCACACGAGTACACATTCAAGCCACACGAGTACACATTCAAGCCACGCGAGTACACATTCAAGCCACACGAAGACGTTCATTGGATAACTTGCATGTGGCTTTCCCGATCACTGATACGCTAATGACCCCCGAAGGTGCGTCTCTCGCTCCTGCCTTTCCTCCGAGCTCCAACCTCACAGAGCCAACTGACTGTGTGACGTGTCCGGTTCCGTTTAGTTTTCTAGGCAGCTCGGCTCTGCGTGGGAGACCGACCCTTCCCTTTCCTCACCCCTCACCTGCTCCTTCCCTGCGCTCCCCCAGCTCAGCCAGTACCCCCCCACCCACTGGTTCACTCAGCCTGTCACCTCCATCTCTCAACATCCTCCTCCGACCCACTGGACCCCAGTGTTACCTCCTGCAGGTCTCCCTCCAGCTCATCCCTGCGTCCCCGTCGGTCCACCCTCCACAGCGGCAGACCTAGAGACTCTGTTCTCCCCATTTCTGCCGACACCGATCTCGTCCCAGGCGCCGCCTGGTTCCCCTGGAGCACAGCAGTGGCCCCTGAACCCCGCCAGCTTCCACCCGTCTCTCCTCTCTCGTCTGTCCCCTCTGTACACGGAGCCAGAGGGTAGTTCACAGATCGAGGTCGGATCACATCACTGCCCCACTTAAAACCCCTCAACGCCTTTCGATCGCATCGTCGCCCTCGCCCGCCGCACCTTCTGCTGAGCCCGTTCCCACCCCACCCCTGCTCATTGATGTCCCTATGCCTGGAAGGATCCCCTCCCCAACTGCTCCCAGTCGTGATCACCCAGTGCTGACCACAGTGCTGAACGCAGCAGAAAGCCAGCGACACCACCTCTCGACGGGCCGAGCTGCAAAGTCACCTTGCAAAGGGCGAGAGTACCAGGTGGTGTGGAGGATTGTGACCAGGACGGTGACCAGGACAGTGGTGGAAACCAGGCTGATGTGGAGGAAATGGGCCCGTGATCTCCCCAGAAACAGAAGGACCGTCCAGGCCCTGAATTCCTTCCGGGCTGGCCGTCTGCACCTCCTGGGACCCCATAAGAAGTGGCTGAGCTGTGTCTCCTGGGATAGGAGGCACCTGGCCTGTGAGGAAGAGTCTATCTGCACTGTGTCCCTATGTGTCCCTGCCCAAGGTCACTGGAGGGGTCTGATGGACAAAGGGTTTCGTCACCATCATTGTTACGCATCGTGTGACCACGAGTCCCAGTGTCCTTGGCTTGATCATCGGGTCTGTCTGCATCCCCTGTAGCATCAGTGATTGACAGCCGGAAGAGGAAGTCCGGGTTCCTGCTGGATGTCAGAGAAAAGGCCACCTGGGATCTGGAACGAGTCGCTCAATGAGCCCATCCACATGGGCCAGCGCTTCCCATATGGAAGCCAAGCGTGCGGAAGCTCCCTTACAAACAGCTGTGACGAGACGCCCTGGGCCGTGAGCACACCTGTGGAGATGTCTAAGGCGGGCACCCTGAGGACTCTGGGTGGCAGGCGACCGGGGAGGAAAGCGCTGGGAGGGGAGGGCTGGAGGGGCACTGGTGGTGGGCCTGAGACTGGGTGGGGGTGCCAGGTGTCAGAGCTGGGAGGTCACCTGGACATCCCTACTCTGAAATTTCCCTCCAGGCCATGGCATCCATCATTGGTTTTTTTCCCCTGTGGTCACTAGATGTCACTGCAGGAAAAAATCTGACCAGAAAACAGATGCTAGGCAGAGAGATGTTAATGTTTTGGAACCTAAGGAAGTGGTTGCCCTGGCAACAGGGAGCACGTGAAAGAACTTCCTTCTTTACTGACAGGGTGCAGCTTCTGAGTGACATCGGCATGCCCCCCCCCCCAGAAGATGCTGTAGGGAACCCAGCCCTTGGGTTGAGTGAAGGAGTTGGGAGAGGGGGGAGGGAGGGGGAGGGCGGGCAGACAGACAGAGAGCCTCCAGCACAGTGGGTACCCAGTGAAACTGTCGATTCTCAGTCTGAATTCCAAAGACACAACCAGAAGCCCAGGGTCCCTCCAGACGTTCATTATTCTGGTCCAGATGCACTTTCTTGGCAAATTCAACACAACTACAAAAATACTGAGAAAGAGAAGTGCCCAGGAGACCGAGCCCGTGCCCACAACTGAGTTCTCCATCCACAGGAAAAGCTCAGATACTGAACCACGACAAGGGGCGTGGAGGCCAGAGGGCCATCCGTCGCGCTGGCCTCCAGTTCCATCCCGCCTCCGCCTTCCACTTCCTCTCCACACCTTCGTGGGAAGGAGAGGGATTCCATCGCCAGAGGTGGAAATGGGAGGGAGATGGGAGGGTGCGAGGCCGACCATGCCAACCCGGGGATTTTAATTTAAACAGCAACCAGCTAACTAATCACAGGTGGCCGGGAGGCTGCACACTCAGATGTCACGGTCCTTCGGCCACCACAGCCCTGAGCAAAGCTGAAACAGGTGACCACCCCCCCACTCCCTGTCCCTTTCTGCCAGTGTCCTTGGACTGACCTCTGGCTTTTCTAAAAGTCCACTGTCTGCTAAAAGTCCTTCCTGCACCCATCAAAGCTGGTTCCCTTCGCCCCGCTGACCTTCAGATATTGGAATAAATGAACGCGCTAGGACCCGAGGGTAACCTGCCGGTGGTGTCAGTGGTTCAAGGGCAGGTCTCATCCTCATGCATATCTAACTGCTAGAATGTCTGCAAGGGAGAGAAAGGAGAGTTCTAGACTGGGATCCAAGCAGAGCCACCAGCACCTGGGGTCTGCACCTCGCAAGGTCTTGGGCAGGGTCATCCATGAAGCCCCCATGCCATGTGGGCCAGGCAGGGAGGTGGGCAGGACCCCCGGACTCCGATGTGGGGTGACGGGAACACCGAGAGCGGCTGGTGTCTCCTGGAGGGTACTCGGGGAGGCTTGCCGGAAGAGCCCTGGGAGATCAGGACAAATTACTAAGAAGACAAGACAGCGACATTCTGAAGACCAAGGTCCACACAGAGTCAAGGTCCAGCCTGCCCAGCCCAGGCAGGCGCCGTGTCTTGGTCCCATCAAGGCCACACGGGCGTGATGAGGGTGACAGTCCCTGAGAGGCAGGACAGGCTGGCAGCGGGACCCGCTGCTGACCCTGGGGGGGCCGGACCCTTTGTTTTGTTTATCTGTATTTTTATTCCTCAAACACTTATTATTTGTATTATTTTAAAAATACAAGAGTATTAGTTGGGCATGTTTTGCACATGACAGCAAGCTGGCCGCGCTATTTCAAGCATTTGCTCTATCTCACGCTTTAATTATTACTCAACATCTATCAGAGGTATCGAGCCAACACACGCATGCTGGCTGTGGTTGAGGCAACTCGTCCTGGGCTCTGTTTCAGACACGCGTTCACGATGAGGACAGAGGGTGTGCTCACGACAGAGGCCCCCAGTCTGGCTCGGGCTGGCCAGCTGTCACCGTCCAGGGGACCTTGGAAAGAGGAGCCCGGAGCGCTGACTCGTACCTGTGGGCTTGGGCTCTGCCGTCCCCCCAGCTCCCAGCAGAACCCTCTTTCCCCAGAGCAGCAAGCCGGTGCTGCTCACTGCTTCCACTCCTGCCCGGAGAGCGAGGACAGCTGTCCCCGTGACATGTGGCAGTTTCACCTGCGCTTGCTGGGAGGGGGGCTCTTTGGATATTTAGCTCTACGAGTTCCTGGACTCAGTTCCAATGTGTGGAGGGGAAGGGGCTTCCCCACCCCACAATTGCAGGGCACCAGCCAGCTTTCTGAGAATTCACTGCAATTCCGACCCTGGCCACCTGGAGGCAGCATTAGATTCCACAGGTTGAGGGCTTGGCCCCAAAGCCTGTCCCCCGCTACTTCCCACCCCCCAACCCTGGCTCACCAGAAGCCAGTCGAGAGCCTGTGGTTACCTGTTTCTGACCAACCAGCTGTGGATGAGAGGTTCTGAAAACCCCACCTTGGGTTTCAGACACCCAAGCTCACCTGGGCTTCTGACTGAGGCGTGGGAAGGAAGACACCTTCCTCTCCTCTTCTAGGTTCTTCCAGCTGGCCAACAATTAAACTGACACGAGACACCTTAAGAAGAGAAAATAACCAAATGTAACTACCTATATGTATGGGAACCCCACAGACATGGCCGGTTCAGAGGCAGAAAGGGAAACGAGTGATCTGTGACATTCTGAGCCAAGGAGGAGGAAAGGCGCCCGGGACTGCAGAGGAGACGATGGTCATCGAAGGACAAGAAGGACAGGTGCTCAGGAATGAGGTGTTTGCTCCCCGCCGTAGGTAAGTCATAAACTATTATTTCTGTTGACAGCTCTTATTACGGGCCGGGTCCCAGGTTCAATTCCTTCAGAGGGAGGAACACATTTCTCGTGAGCCCCCAGACTCTGCCTTCAGCTCAGACGACCTACATGCCAAGTGGCAGTGTGGGGAGGCCTATTGTGAACCCCTCCAGTGGCTGTGAATTAGGTCCCACAACCCCCTCCTTGGGTTCGATTAATTTGCTAGAAAGTTCACAGAACTCAGAGAAGCATGGACTGACCAGATCACTAGTTCATTATAAAAGGACACAACTTGGCAACAGCCAGACGGGAGATGCAACGTGTGGGGGAGGGTGGAGCTCCCCGGCCCTCTGAGCCCCGCCGTCCCCACAGCTCCCCGTGTTCCCAACCCAGGAGTTCCCCAGACCCCTCCTTCTGGGTTTTAGGAGGGCTTCATTATGTACACAACTGACTAAACCCTTGGCCACTGTGACTGGCCGGTGCTCCAGCCCTCTCCCCTCCCGGCAGGTCAGGGGTGGGCCTGGAAGTCCCCACCCTGGAATCACAAGGTTGGTTCTCCTGGCCGCGTTCCAGGTGCGGTTCTCCCTCCCCGACGGCAGGTGGGCAGGACAGGAAGCCACCTGCCAGCAGCCACGGTGGACCAGTCCACAGGCTGCACCTGAGAGCTCAGGTCCCCCGAGACCATGGTCAGAATCCGCATCCGGACTTTAAAGTCTGAGATACAGCACTGGGGGCCAGGGTCGGCAGGCTGGCCCGCAGGCTAGACCTGGCCACTGCCTGTCTCCGCGCGGTCCACAAGCTAGGCATGGTTCCTACATTTTGGTGGTGCTATCCCAACGGTGGGTGCTATCCACTGAGTGTTTGTGTCCCCTCGAATTTTATACATGGACACCTAACGCCCAGTGAGCCGGTGTTAGGAGGCGGGGCCTTTGGGAAGTGATGAGGTCACGGGGGGAGCCTTCGTGAATGGGATTAGTGTCTTTATAAAAGAGACCCTATTCGATGGGATACTATTTTGCCGTAAAAAGGAAGGAAATCTGCCATTTGGGGAACATAGATGGGCCTTGAGGACATTATACAAAGTGAAATAAGTCAGACAGAGAAACACAAATGCCATATGATCTCACTTTTATATGAATCTAAAAAAAAAATGGGGAAAAACTTGAATTCGTAGAAACAGACTAGAACAGTGGTCACCAGAGGTTGGGGTGGGGGGTCGGCAAAATGGGTGAAGGGTGAAAGGTACACACTTTCAGTTCTGGGCTGTGACACACAGCACAGTGACTCTAGTTAGCAATACTGGGCTGTGTATTTGAAAGTAGCTATAGAGTTCATCCTTATTTTTTAGATATGTTTCTATTGACTTTTTAGAGACAGAAGAAAGGAGAGAGAGAGATAGAAACATCGATGTGAAAGAGAAACATGGATCGGCTGCCTCCCGCATGCCCCTCACTGGGGATCAAGCCCGAAACACGGGCACGTGCCCTGACCAGGAATCGAACCAGCAACCTCTTGGTGCATGGGATGACGCTCAATCCACTGAGCCACACCGGCTGGGCAATATAAGAGTTAATCTTAAAAGTTCTCATCACAAGGAAAGAAATGTGCAACTAAGGGAGGGGATGGATGTTAACTAATCTTATTGTGGTGATCATTTCAAAATATTTACTTACATCAAGTCACGGGAGAAGGTAAGAGGCCCCGAGAGCGGTGCAGGTGACAGTGAGAGAAAGCCAGCCATGCGCCAGGAGCTGGGTGCTCATCAGACCGGCCCTGCAGCAGCTGGGTGGTTGAACCGTCCAGCCTCCTGAGCTGAGAGAGACGCCGCTGGCCGTCTGGCACCCCGTTTCTGGCGGCCTGTTAGAGCAACCCAAATGGACTAAAAAGTTGGGAGGGGATTCAAAGATATCAATAATATTTCATGATGTGAGAATTCTATGAAAATCAAGTTTCAACATCTATAGTGCAGTTTTACTGGGACACAGCCCACTGGCTCCGTCAGGTGTTTCTACAGCTGTGCCCACATCAACCGCAGTCCAGCGGCTGCAACCAGGACCACGGGTGGCCACACAGCCGCAAATACTCACCACCTATCTGGTCAACCGTTGGGCTCTAGGACTAGACCCATACACTCATCTCATCTAATTTCCCATGATATCCCAACACTGGTCCCCAGGACAATGAAAATCTAGCCTTGCTCTTTGACCTCGTAACCCCATCCCCCAGCTTGTATGACTCCCATCCCACTTCCCTGCACCCTCCTTGGGCAACACAGACCACGGGGCCCCCCTTTCCTGAAGCCTTGGCCAGTTTCTCTCGACACCTTGACTTCCCCTTTGCTAAACTCAGTCCCCAGGACCACGCAGCTTTATTTGTTTTTCAGGATTGCTCATCTGGACCAGTCCATCCCAGTGACCCCAGCATTAACAGCGCCTTGACACAGAAGAGGCACGCGATACATTGTTTGCCAAGCCAGTGGCTGAATGAACGGACCACGTCACTTCTGGGTGGTCTTCACAGCACCCAGCGCGGCTCTGGGCAGACAGCGTCTAACAGGAGGCTTAGCTGATGGATCGATTTTCCTTCAAGAGGTCCGAGGTGCCTCGTCTCTTCCAGTCACCCGCTCATTCTTCACAAATATATTAAGCAGCAACGCTGGGCTGGTTTCTAAGGTTACAAAGTCAGATGAAGAGAGAAAGCACCCCCCTGTCATCTTACAAATCTCTGAGAGAGGGAGGAGCGCGCTCTAAGCAGCCTGGTTGGGGCTTCTTTCAACTCATGCAAAGATTTTGCCTTCTGCCGGGCATCTCCGGAGCCCCACGTGGAGACAGCACAGTCACTCCCAGGCTGAGGGATGCGGCAGCAGGGTCCCTCTGTGGTCGGAGCTGGTCGGAGCAGGTTTGGAGGGCAGGGCAGGGTCTGTCTCACGCTCCACGCCGGCCTCAGGGTTCCGCAGGGGCAGAGATCCCTCCTGGTGGCTGCCTGGGCTCCGGGGAGGCTCGATGCTGCAGCCGGGCGGTGTGGTGGGGTGCCCTCCCCCCCGTTATAGCATCTGTGCCAGGGGACCAGTTTGTTACAGGGCACAGTGACTGTTATGGGCTGAACTGTTCCCAGAAATTCCCATGTTGAAGTCCTAACCCTCAGAATGCAACCTTGTTAGGAGACAGGCTCCTTGCAGATGTGAGCAATTAAGATGAGGTCGTCCTGGAGCAGGGCGGGCCCTCGTCCACTGCGACTGGTGTCCTTATTTAAAAGCGCACGTTTGGACCCAGAGACAGACATGACAGAGGGAGGACAATGTGGAGAGACACAGGAGAAGCTGGCCATCTGCGAGCCAAGGAGAGAGCCCCGGAGCAGTCTCCCTCGTGGCCGCTGGGGGGAGCCAGCCGGGAGCTCCGGACCTCGTGCCTCCAGCCCGCAGGCTGAAGCAGCACATTTCCCTGCTCCCAGCTCGTGGTCCCTGCTCAGGGCGGCCCCAGCAGGCTGGGCCAGGTGCTGCCCTTTAACAAATCGACGGCCAGGTGCTCCTCCAGCAAGCTGGGTTTATTCAGGAACAAGCAAGAATGGCAATTCCGGACGGTGGTTTAGTGGCAACCACGTGCAAGTCCGCAGAAACAGGACAGGATGCGCTTTCGTGGACTTGGGAGGAGCCTTGTGAACAGAGTCCACTGGAGGAAACCGGAAGTCCCGGTATGCTGACTTCTCATTGGCTGAGTTCTGCTCTCCCATTGGCTGAGTGGTTACTGGGCAAGGAGGAATGTCTTCCTGCTGCTGGATCTGTGTCCCTCCTGTCCCAGGTGCAGGTGTTCTCTTCCTGTTGGGGCCAGTGGCGTGCCTGACGTGGGTGGGACCTCTCTTTTCCACATGCATTTTAAGTGAGCTTTCTGTGTATTGTCACAAAGGACACAGCTCTACTTGGAGTCCCCCTGCCCCCCCAGGACGTCGGTTCAGGGGCGGGGCTGCCTCGGGAGGACTGACCTCCATGATGCTGTCCTCAGAGTCTCTGTCCCTCCTGACAGCCAGGACTGACCCGTGGAGGGACAGTGGAAGGCCTTCCTCAGAACCCAGGATGGCCCTGGGCTTGAGGAGGAGCGCCCAGCCATGGACAGGCACAGCGCAGGGCTCAGCCGGCGCCTGGCAGAGGGCCCGCATGGAGAGTGTGCAGGGCGCTTCCCACAGAGAGATGGCCTGTGGGGCGTAGAGGTGTTAAAGGAGGAGGACTCTGCCCCTCTGGACAACGGGGGTCCTGCGGCTTGAGGAAACGGGACAGGACCAACCCCACTGCACTTTGGAACAGTGGTGGCAGGAGTGGCAGGGGCTGTGAGCACCCGGGGGTCCCTCAGGCTGTCACCTCTGCCCTGTGCTTGGGCCGCGTTCCTCCTCCCCACACATGTGCACACACACACCACACACTCACACACATCACACACACCACACTCATATACTCTCATAACATACACAATACACACACACACATACACACACACACACACACACACATTTTCCCACTGTCTGCTTGATAAACATTTGCTAACATTAGCTCAAGAGTCACACTGGGAAAAGCTCTTTGTAGTTGAGAACGAACAAGCCAAAGCCGTTCGCCTCCGAATTTTAACCTTCTGTCTTGTGAAATGACATAGATGACCCTGCTGTATTCACCTACAGAGCTGTTACACAGATGAGATGAGATTTCGACACTGGACAGTACTCTCCACCTTGGCATGGATGTAAGGAGTGCCAATGAGAATGGTGATGCTGTCTATGATGGCGATGATGGTGGTGATGGTGATGATGACCCTGATGATGACAATGATGGTTATGATGACGATGACGATGATGATGATAATGGTGATGATGATGATGGTGGTGATAATGATGGTGACGATGGTAATGATGGTGGTGATGATGGTGATGATGGTGATGACCACGATGATGATGATGATAATGGTGATGGTGATGATGAAGATGATGGTGGTGATGGTGATGACAGTGGTGACAATGGTGATGTAGAAAGCCAGTGTATCCTGCCTTCCAGGCTATTGGACCTCTTGGCTGGACGACTATCTTATGCTGCCCTTGATACCACAGCCAAGAGGGGACTGGTTGGAACATGTAGAAAGCACAGCTCTATTCCCAGATATTCATGTTCATCAAAGCACAGGGGTCCTGCTGCTCAGAGACACTCCGTCTTTCATTCAGGAGCTTGTGCCTGGCACTTGAAGGAAGACTGAGGACTGCCTTGGCACCAGCCACCTGCTTGGCCCTTGGGCTTCAGGAGGAAGTCCTTGGCTGGGTAGACTGGAGGGGTGAGCCCCATACACCTTCCACACCAGTGGGTGAGGCCACGCTGAGCTACTTCTTGCAGCCTGTGGTGTGCTCCTCACTGGGAAACTCAATTTAGCCAGCGGAAGTGGGAATTCAGTGCTCATTCTTGAGAATTAAAAAGTGATCAGCAGTCCTCTGTCTTAGTCATATCCCTTTACCTCTGTCCCAGAAATCTGAGACTTGTGACAAGAAAAATGCTGTCACTCAATCCCCACAGGCCTCTTCAGGCAAATTCTCAAGGCCCCAGGGCCTTACTCAGCAACTGTATTTTCCCAAGGGCATTGGATCTTTTAAAGGTTATCACTTGTGGACTGAATATTTCAGTAGTTGGGAACAAAAGTGAATTTCAGCAATATTCCACATCATCTCTTCCTAAGGCAGGTTCAGTCCGAAGAGGGGAATTAGAAACAGGTGCCTGATGGCCCGAGAGAGCCATGGATTAGGACACGCAAACACCTTGCACCTCTGGACCAGTTCTCCCACTAGGGACGGGTCACTCAGGCCTGGACAGAGCCCCGACCCTCAGGGCTCCCGCCAGCAATCCTACTACTGCTAAGAATATCACTAAAAGTCAAACCAAGCAATTCTTGCCACACCCCAGGGCGGGAGTTTCACAGAGTGAATGATTCTGAGAAGATTCTGGGCATCTGTGTGCATGAGCCGTGAAAGTCCACGGAAGACCGAGCCTCCGCGAGGGGAGTCGGGGCATCAAAACGTGGCCCACATGAAATGGGACCACCCTCCCCTCAGCCTGCGTGGGCTGAGCGGAGGGTGGGGCTGCCTTCTTCCCCTTTTGATCACTAGAGAGGAACAAGCAAATTCCTTCTCAGCAGTTTAGCCAGAGGCTGCAGTTCTCACGCCTCTGGCTAGCTGTCAGGCCCCTGCAGCCCCAGGGGCAGAGGCAGGGACTGCAGCCGGGACGAGCTGGAAGACCTCACAGCGCGCTGCAGCTCAGGCGGGGAGGAGGTAGGGCGTTGGTCGCCCCCATCCTCGGGCTGGAAATACCATCTCCCACAGAAGCTCAGTGACCTCTTCCCTCCTCGAATCTCTCCTTTTCACTCACCGGTGATCAAGCGTCTAGGTCTTCCTGCCGTTAGCATCAGCACCTCTCAATGTCATCAGGCTCATTCCTTAACCAGTCTGAGCCTCAGTGTTCTCATCTGTCAGATGGGAACGACCCTCTTCCAGTCGCGAGAACAGAGACTCACTTACGCTCCATCCGAAGAGCTTAGGAGGCCCTTAGAAGTCGGAACAGCAAGGGTCTCCAGCACCGGCCATCACGCCGAGACACTGAATCGTGTCAGGCTCCAAGCAGTAGCTCTGAGGGTCCCACCGCTGAACTGCTGACCGACCAAGAGCTCTGGAGCGGTTTCTCAAGAGGGACTGTGGGCGCGTTCCAACCCTATAGCATTGACGTGACTCAGCCGACTTCCGTTCTGCGTGTCTCTGTTCAGTTTGCACTTCTGGAGAAAGGCACTCGGGTAGGGTTGGGTACAGCTGTTTTCCCCGCTTGGCCCTTTTTGTGTGACGCTGTATGGTAGGTGCTGGGCTGATTGCGATCACCTGTCCTCAGGTCACCTGCCCGTCGGGGTCTGCTCAGACTGTAGAGGTCGGGGTCACTCCAGCACAGGCAGTGGCGGTATTTCCTGCTATGCCATCAGTGGGGAGCAGGTGTGCGGGCCATGCTCCCCAAATACACCCTGTCACGAAAATTGTCACACACACACACACACCACGTCTAGGCCCCTGCCGTGGAGATTCTGATTAGGTCTGGTGGCCAGAAAACCCGGACATTCAGCAAATGCCTGCGAGAGGGTCTTAGGCTCCCCCACGCAGCGCTGGCGTCACGAGTGTGGCCAGCATAGTCACCCAGGGCCCCGACGCAGAGGGGCCCCGTGTTGGGGTTAATACTGCGGAATGCTGTCTTCAACTTCTTGATCGTTTCCTCTTTGAATCGGTGTTTCGTAAGTGAAGTCGGATGGGGTCATGGAGTGTAGTCCCACGATTCCCACAGCTCCCCAGGATGGGCTCCTGGCCCCCAGCTCACTGCCCCGGTGCCCCAGGCCCTGCCCACCCCTCCCCAGACAGGGACCACTGCAGCCTCTGCCTGGGTGGGCACCGGGCTGCACCTGGCGGGGGCTTCATTCTGCTGTCGCCTCCACCCTTGGCCAGGGCCTGGGCATGAACACAGGGGCAGGGGCGGGCACATGCGTTCAACAGTGTTTCAGGACTGGGCATGGCGGTGGTCATCTGTCTCCCAGGCCAGCAGTGACGCATTGCAGTAGGTGAGGGACTTGGTGGAGGCCCCTTCTGGGGACTCACACCTGGATTTCAGCCTTTCCAGAGCCGGGGTTGCTAAGGTGAGCTGGCCTCCTGACCCCTGGGTGCTGGGAGGTGATACGTTTGGGTCAAATTGCTGAACTGGTGATGATCTGTTATGCAGCAATAGCACACTAATACAGAGCCCATGAGAATGTAAGTCCCCAAGAAATCTGTGGAATTCCTAGTGAGGATATGGGACACTTACCAGCTGTGCATCTGGTCCTATTTCCTGGACCCTAGGGAGGAGAGGGGACCACTGGGCATCGGGTCCAAACCAGGCACCGCTGTGCCTTCTGCACTTTCCTGCCTCCTAAGGAAGCCGACTGTCAGCCGTCCTCTGAACTGTGAGATCGTCCCGGAGCAGGCGGTGGGACAATGGTCGGCTCTCCCTGGAGGTGTCATGGGGATCACCCGCAGCGCTTGCTGAACTTTGGACACTGGAGCCCACCCCCCGACTGGGGAGGCCAAGGACAGATCCACGTGGCCCCCGCCTCACTCTCTGAGAACCGAGGGGATGGAGCAGGGTGACGTGGGCGTCAGTGTTAACACCTGGGCATTCGGGCCACCAGGGCACAACCCACCTGGACCTTTAGGAGATGCGTTTGAAGGTTGCTCTGTAACTCTCCGCCACAGTGGTGCTTACAAATACTACCAAACCACTACACGCAGGCACAGAGTAGGGCACTCGTCTTCCTTCTCGCGGTGGCAGCAGAAACCCAAGCCCCGCCTTTCCACAGCAGCTACCCCAGCCTGCACCCCCACCAGCAGCGCACAGGGCTCCGGCTCCTTCGCTTCCTCACCGACACTGATTTCCAGCTTTTGACAGTAGCCATCCCGAGGGGCGTGGGCCATGTTTTGTTGGGGTCTGGATTTGCGTTCCCTGATGACCGGTGATACAACCTAACAGATGCTGAGTTCAAAACACTGCTTATAAGGATACTCAATGGACTTAGTGAGAACCTCGGTGAAATTAGAGAGGGCATCAAGAGCATAAAAAAGGTCCAGTCAGAAATGAAGGATGCACAGTCAGAAATGAAGGAGGCACTAACTGAAATAAAGAATAGTTTACACAGATTCAATAGTAGAGTAGGTAAAGCCAAGAAGCAAACCATCAATTTGGAATATAAGGAAGCAAAAAACACCCAATCAGAACAGCAAAAAGAAAAAAGAATCCAAAGAAATGAGGATAGTGTAAGGAGCCTCTGGGACAACTTCAAGCGTGCCAACATTCGCATCTTGGGGGTGCCAGAAGGAGAAGAGAGAGAACAAGAAATCGAAAACCTATTTGAAACAATAATGGCAGAAAACTTCCCTAACTTGGTAAAGGAAACAGACATACAAGTCCAGGATCTTTTCCTAGGCTGTTGGCCCTTCCTGTATCCCCTTCGGGCAGGAATGGTTTTAATCGTGGGGGTGCAGCCTAAACAAAACGAACTCACCTTCCCAGGTAAACATAAACCAGGATTACTGCCACCTAGTATGTCAGGTGATGACAAATGCTATGGAGAACCACCAGGAGGGCTGGAGACAGAGGGTTCTGGGGCAGGGGCTGACTTTGTAATGAGTAGGGGTCCATGGGGAGGCCTGAGGGGCTCTGTGCACAGAGGGTGTGGGGAGGAGCTGGTCAGGCACAGGTGTGAAGCCTCCGAGGAGGAGCAGCCGGTGAGTCTGGGGACCGAGAAGACCAGTGTGTGGATGGAGAGGAGTGGGCAGGGACCAGGACAGGGAGGAGACTGGGGGGCACTGAGTGGGGCAGTCATGTGGGGTCTTTAGATCCAGTGGGGGCACATAAAGTGCTCAGCACAGTGTTCAGTGTATAAAACACTTCGTATTAGTGATTGTTGCTAATGCTAGCCCATTTTACTCATTTAGAGAAAATGTCTTAACTAATTTAATTTTACAAGCAATTTAAGCAGGGAGAAGAAATCATATTTTTTCAAATCCCCTCTTCCTCCCGGGAGCTGGGAGTCGAGGGGCGCTGGGTGCGGCTCCCGGGTCCTTCCTGAAGGTGCTGGTCCGAGCTGGTTCTGCATCTCGGTGAGCCGGCTGCTTCCTGGACATCCCTGAGCTCCCGAGGATCTCCAGGGGCTTGCTAACTGCTGTGCAAGGACACATCCGAGGGGGGACAGAGCAGCTCGGGGCACTTCACAGCTCCGTGCCCACCCATAGCCTGGAAGGAGGGACGAGGGTCAGCTGGGTCTCAGGCAGGCACCCTTGACTATTTTCATGCCTCAGAGGAGTGCCTCAAAGTTGTCATTCTCCAGGGCCCGTGATGCCTTTCGGGGGTCCCAGCCGTCTCATCGGGCAGGTGGCCCGGGTGCAGAGATAGGGCCTTTCCAAGGAGAAAGCTAGTTCGTCCTTAGGAGCTAAATCCCTCGGCAGAGCAGAGGCCCCAGCCAGCCTCTCTGACCCCTGGGGCAGCTGTTTCCATGGCATCCCCTGGCACCGGGCACGTCACAAGAGAGCTAGATTGGAATTGGAAAGACTCTTCATACGTATCGGGGAAAGAGCGAGGAAAGGGAGAGCTTACACTCAGGTGGCAGAGCCTTCTGGAATGTTCTTCTGTCACCAGCCCTGTGTTCAGAGAGCTCCCTCCTTTTGTCGAGAGCAGGTGGGATCACGAGAAAGGCTCCTTGCTTCCAGGAAGGCATAAGAACACATGTTGGGGAAATTCCAGGGCTCTGAGATCTAACGGAAGGTCGTCTGCACCTCTGTCCTGGGCAGTGGAGGCCACAGAGCGCAGGCCGGTGACGGGCAGGCCTGTGGGTGTGTCCCAGCACCGTCGGTGTGGAGCGGGGACTAGAGCTGAGCTGATTCTGCAGGGGACGGAAAGGTGCCAGGGACACGGTCTCCTCTCCAGGAGTTAGAATCTGAACAGCAGAAGGGCTACGTGGACCATGGCATCGAGGACCAGCCAGCGTTATAGAAAGAATGAGCCAAACCCCCTCCGGGGCCTCCTCGCTCAACCAAGCAGGGGCGGGAAGACCCGCGGATGAAGCCAGGAATCGGCCATGTGTCGGGAGCCGCTGTGGAAACTTCCACCTGAAAGGTTACGGGCGGGGGAGGTGGCTGTCACTGAGGAGAGATCGTATGTCTTCCCACTTGAAAACTTTGTCTCCAAAATGATATGCTACATATCTATTGGCTATATTTTGTCTTGTTCTCTAGCAGTCGTAATTTTAAAATTATTGTATTATTAAAATAATGCACACACATCAGGGAAAATTTAGAACACACAGAAAAGTACAAAGGAAGTATTGAATTGCCCATAATGAACCACCCGGAGACTCTCGCTGTTAAGATTTTGGTGTTTGCCCTTTATTTTTATATTTATATTTATAAATATATATTTACAATGTAAAATATATTTAGGCGAACCTGGTTTTTTTTCATGTAACATTATATGAGGCACATTTCCATGTCCTTACAAGTTTTTGAACATCATTCTAAATGACTGCATAATGTTCCGTCCTTGGATACATTGTATCTTATGTGACTATTCGTCTACCGTTGGGCATTTATGTAATCTTAAATGCGCTACTATGATAAATAAACTGATAAATAATGCTGTAACGAATATCCTCGCACAGAAATCTTTGTCCACTTTATGTATTTATTCAACAAACATTTACTCAGCTTCCACCAAGCTCTCCTCAGTCTCAGGTACTGATGGTTCAACAGGGAATGAGACAACATTCTCACCTTCATGGAATCGGTAGGACAGCAGGAGAGATAAGCCAGAAATAAATGAGCAAAAGATGTGACTTCACATCACAAGTGCTTTTGAAAAACGTGAGCAAAGAAACGAGGCTGAGTGCCCACAGACTAGAGGCTGTTAGGTGAGATCGTAACAGACGGCATTTAAGACAGTGATGTTTGGCCAGAGACCTGCGCCATGGGAAGGAGCCATCCGTGGCCTCCCCGGCAGAGGAAGTAGGAAGGCTGGAAGGGCTGACTGGAAGAACTTTGCAGAGGGCAGTGTGGCTGTGATAAAGAGAGCACAGGAGAAGGGGACAGGAGGCGGTCAGGGTAAAGAGCAGGGGAGTCTAGGCATCGAAGGCCCTGGGAAGTGGTCTGAGTGGTGAGTGCCATGTGAGTAGCTCTTGGAGATTCCAGTCAGGATGTGACGTGACTTAATTTGCGTGGGAAACAATACGCCAGCTTCTAAATGTAACATTAGCTGTGAGGGGCAAGAGTTGAAACAGATCCCAACTCAATCTAGAAGGACGGTACTACCCTGATACCAAAACCAGATGAAGACATCACAAGAAAACATCACAGTGTTCCTGTGAATATAGATGCAAAAATTCTCAGCAAAACACTAGCAAACCAAATTCATCGACATGTAGAAAGGATTATTCACCGTAACCTACTGGCTTATATCTCAGGAATGCAAGGTTGGTTGAATCCTACCCCGAAATCAATGAAGCGTCCTGGAGTTCTGGACATGTCCACCTTTTTGTTAAAACAAATCCCGAGATGTAGTATTCCTGAGTGAAAGGATAGAGAAGAATGTCTGTTTTGCAAAGCTTTTAGATTCGTGGTTTATAATTCCTTGGGGTCACATGGTAGTTGGAGTGATGAATCACCCCTAGTCCTGGTATAACTCAGGTTCTCCAGTATATGTGTATGGTTGGATGCAAATGGGAGAAAGGATCCAGGTCCAGTTTTAGGAACTGTTTTCTGCAAACCATCCACCCCACCCCCCAAAAAAAAAACTATCAGGGCTAAACTGTCTACACTCTCTGGACCCAAGCTGTGCCTCCACACCCCAAAGAATCGCAAGCTACTTTGCAGAAAGCTGACCTCAATGTTTAGCTAATGCTTAGAAGGACAAACTGGCACCAGCTCCTAGGGGAGATTGTGTCGTTTTTACAAGCAGAACAAATTGTAACTTGAGACCTCTTGGAAAAGGAAGGGACAGGACAGTCTCTGAGAGGCGGGGTGCTGAGATGAGGACACCGAGCTGTGGGTGGAGGGTGTCGAGACAGGAGCAAAAGTCCAAGGGCAAGGCTACTCCTCCTGAGCCAGAGAGGACTGGCCATGGGGGCCTCCAGAAAGCTGGGATCGAAGGGTTGGGGCCCACCGGGAGGAGGGCGAGGGGCGCCGGAAAACCCACCCAGCTCAGCATTATGAAGGCGTTGGGAGAAACAGCTCACTCACAAAGTGGAAGACTGTGTTTAGTCTTTCTGGATGACATGAGTGGGCTTGATTGACTTAAAAAAAAAAAAGGCGAAACAAAGCCACTCACACCTGTGCAACCTCTCCCCTGTCGTTTAAGGGGCCAGCAGTGGACAGTCACCTGCTCAGAGTGACTTTCAGTGAGAAGGCTACCGCTTTGGTCTTGAAGAAGCAGCTAAAATTGTGGAATGGTCCCTGACAGGTGGTGCTCATGTTTGGTTTTGAGGCCAACGAGCTGAAAACCATGAATTCAAAGTATCTGCAAGCAACACACTCAGCCCTTCCACTAGGTCCCTGTGCTAGTGAGGTTTCCTTCCTGGCGAAGGACTCCAGAAGGTTCCAAGGCTCTCTGAGCTGAATCCGTGTTGCATCATTTCCTTTGTCCAAAGGCAGGGAGGTCACCTCTGACCAGCCTCGCATCATTTTCTTGTCTGTTCTGGCAAAGAAAGGATTCTACACCTACATTTCAATGTGAAGGTCATCTCAGGAAAGAAATCACCGAGGAGGCCTGGCCTGTGTGGCTCAGTGGTTGAGCGTCACCCCACGCACCAGGAGGTTGCCGGTTTGATTCCCAGTCAGGGCACATGCCTGGATTTTGGGTTTGATCCCCAGTGCGGGAGGCAGCCGATTGATGTTTCTCTCTCTCCCTCTCCCTTCCTGTCTCTCTTTTACTCTCTAAAAAGAAAAAGAGAACGAAATTGCCCGAGGAGTTCTGCAGAGTCTCCAGGTGCCCGCAGATTTCTTCTCGCAGCAGCCATGACGAGACCTTGTCATCCTGCACTGCGCTTCCTCCAGGATTGGAAAGTCCGTCCACTTCCAGGCTTTCCTTCCAGAGAGGCAGCTTGACCGGAATACCTCGTGGTTTTCTGGTAGCCTCTGTGCACTCTTGATGTAAATCTTTATCTTCTTCGTGTGCCCCAAGATACTCTCCCTCGAAGGCGAATGCAAACCGGGAATGAATGTCATGTGATCATATAGATTTGCCTTATCTCTCTCTCTGTCTCTCTGTCTCTCTGCCTCTCTCTCTGTCTCTGTCTCTCTGTCTCTCTCTCTCTCTCAAGACAAGCTGCCAACATTTGTACTGTAGGTTAGTTATCTGGTTTAGCCTCCATGTCCCCAGGAGTCGGTGTGAGTGCACTGAGGGGGAGGAGCTTCCACAGACATCATTATTGCTGTGGAGAAGGAAGAAGAGGCAGGAGGAACAGGGCGAAACAAAACCCAATCTCCCCACGAAACAAAACGTCAGCTCTGCTAGGATATGGATGGATACTTGGAAGATAATGATACAGAGCGTTGGATGCCGTTAGCCATAAATAAATTGGGAAGACTCATCCAGGCTACCCGAGTCTGGATCTCTGGGAAAAGGGAGAACACCAGTTTGGAAGGCTTAGAATTTTACTAATTGACGCTGCTTGACATGGACTGTCTCCACCCTCGAGATGATTTGCAGTCAGCGTTCTTCCTGGGGGTGCAATCGCTGCCTCTCATGGTTGCTACGGAGACTGAGTAAGTAAAGCCCGAGAAAGCCCCTAGTAAACTGTGGTGTGTTATCCAATCTCAGGGACTGTCATTTTCAGAGTTATCAAATGAAATTCGATCGGCATAAAAAGTATTTATCAAGGTGCTACTAATATTTAAGATACTTTAAATTCATGATTCATTTTAATCTTTACAATAACCTACAAGACAGGTATTGGTCCCATTGATTTTTTTTTTAATCCTCACCCGAGGACATTTTTGCATTTATCTTCAGATAGAGCGGGAAGGAGAGAGGGGGGAAGAGAGAGAGAGAAACATCAATGAGAGAGAGACACATCGAGTGGTTGCCACCCACACGACCCCAACCAGGGCCGGGGACAAACTGCAAACGAGGTACGTGCCCTTAGCGGGAACCGAACCCGGGACTCCCTGGTCCACAGGCCAATGCTCTAACCACTGAGCCAAACCGGCCAGGGCCCATTGATTTTTTAAAAAGTCAAAATAGCTTATAGCTTGTCTATAAGAGATGTATCTAAGTGTTTAGCATTTGGGAGAAGTTTCACATGAACCCAAAGTAGATGTAAATGCAATTTTTGAAAACCACGAGAAGAACAAGAACGTCGCATTCGGATCTGGCTGAATTTAGCAGCACTAAACTCAGAGAGCTGAGTAGTAAACATACACATTGGGGTGTTTATCGCAGTGGTGCTCGTCGGAAGACATTCATTCTCTGAAAGGAAAAATACAGAGTACGCGGTGACAAGGAGAGAAAGGCCACGTTCTCAGATTCCCTGAGCTGCCAGACACCACCTCACTAACTGGTGTTAACGAGAGGAAATTAGCTAGGTCTGCCCGTGGGTTTGCTGGAAGCACTGGCCTGGGAGTTGGAAGGGAGAGAGGCTCACAGTGGAGGAAGAGACAGGGGAAGGTTTTGAGTGAAGATGCTGTAGGGACAAAGGGTGTAAGATGACCCCAGGCTCTTCAAAGGCCCCTCAGAGAACGGTGTTTCTGCTAGCCCCCTAAATTCAGAACGCCCTAGGCTAAAAAGAAGATACAGAGAGGAGGAGAGAGAGAAAGCTAAGTCCGGCCGGGTTGTGGAATACAATCACAGGAATAAAGCAGAAAGTGGCGTTTCTGGACCCGCTGGTAGGCGTGCGTTCCTAAAACAGAGTTCACCTTCAGCACCCACCATGCCTGGAAGGGCCACGCAGATGCTTTTAAACAATAGCTCACCCTGCAGTGTGGCCCAGGCGCTGTCCGAGGTGCTGGAGTGACGACAGTGGCCGGGACCCATGCCTGCCCCCATGCTGGTCCCAGCCCAACCCCAGAAATAGGTAAGCAGAGGTTATAAAACTGAGGACAGTGCTCCAGGAGGAAAGATGGAGATCCCAAGTGTCCGAGCAGCTCAGACTAGGCCTGAGCACAGCGGCCACGGGGAGATGGGGAGGGGGCCGGGCCCAGGGTCCCACCAGCTCCTCATTGTAAAATCGAGGGACGATAGACGGATAGCCGATGAGCCGGTGAAAAGGTGAGCTCCACGTCACTGATCCTTAGGGGATGCAAATCAAAACTGCAATGAGACGCCACCTCACGCCATCAGGATGGTTACTATAAAAAAGTAAAATAAAATAAAAAGAAAGAGAAACAACGACCAGGCAATGAGTGCTGGTGAGGGTGCGGAGAAATGGGCACCCTTGTGCACCGTCGGTGGGAATGTGAGCTGTGAGAAACGGGGAAGCCTTCTCAGAAGATGAAAAGCAGAATGACCACTGAGCGTCGCTGCCTCGGGACGTGTTCAGCGGAACAGAGCAGGGCTGGGAGGGGTGCTCGCCGTGTCCACGGCAGCCTGGCTCCCAAGAGCGGGATTGTGCGAGTCCATAGTGGACGGACACGATGTGGCAGACACGTGAGGTGGGACACTGCAGCATCGGGAGGGAGGACGTTCCGGCGTGCCAGCGCGGACGCCTGGAGGTCGCTGTGCTGGGGACACTCAGGCATACGCTGTGTGATGTCACTCACACGAGGTTCTCAGAGTCATCAGAGTCACAGGGGCTGGTGTGTCATGGGTAAGGCATTCCAGTTTTGCGAGATGGGGAGGGTCCTGTGGATGGCGGGGCCTCCGCACTGTGACTGTACTGACGCCTCTGAGTGGGGCACCTAACATTGGCTAAGAAGGTACATTGCAGGTGAGGTGTGTTTTACCACGAGGAGGACAGAGTGGGCAGGGGCGGATGCTGGGAACTCGCTTGTGGGTTTGTGACCCTCCTGGGTACCGCATTGTGGTGCCTTCTGTGGGGGTTCACACTAACAACCTCTTTCCACATGGATAAAATTGTTCCCACCAGAGAGGTGGGGCTCACGGAACAACTAGGGGCCCCCGGGCCCCTCGGCCAACACGTGGCACCCAGTTCTGTACCCGAAACTCCTCTCGCCCACGGAGGATGACGCATGGGGACGCCAGGGACGAAGGTCCGCTAGCCAGGACCTCTTCCTTCACCTGGGCACCGATGGAGAACGAGGACTCCATTGCTCAGGGGAAGAAGTGAACTCCGTCCTTATTGCATTCCAGGAACCACGTATCATACTTTGTTTTGTATTTTATTTATTTATTTTTTATCCTCACCCGAGGACATTTTTGCATTTATCTTCAGATAGAGCGGGAGGGAGAGAGGGAGGAAGAGAGAGAGACAAACATCGATGTGAGAGAGACACATCGACTGGCTGCCACCCACACGACCCCAACCGGGGCCGGGGACAAACCGCAACCGAGGTACGTGCCCTTAGCGGGAACCGAACCGGGGTCTCTCTGGTCAGTGGGCCAATGCTGTAACCACTGAGCCAAACGGGCCAGGGCTATATTTTCTTTTTATAACAGCTTTCGGTTGATATAAAAATTGAGCAAAACGTCCAGAGTTCCCATACTCGCCCCACAGTTCCCTCTACTGTTAACATCTTGCATCACTGAGGGACATTAGTTCCCATGAATGAGCCAGCATCACGATTGTTATCAACTAGTGTCCACAGCCTGTTTGAGGGCTCCCCCTCGGTGGTGCACATTCTGGGGGTTTTGTTAAAATGCTGATGTGCTCACCCATCACAGTGCCGCACAGAATAGCTTCACTGCCCTAAAAATGCCCTGAGCCCCACCTTCACGTCCCTCGCCAACCCCTGGCCACCCCTGAGCTGGCTCCTGTCTCCTTGGTCTTCCTGTTCCCGGCTGTCCTATCGTCGGGTGGCACGGTAGGCAGCCTCTTCGGACCGTTCCTTCGCAGCAATATGCATTCACGTTTCCTCCGTGTCCTCTCGTGGCCGTAGCACACATCTTTGGGAACTGAATGAGCATCGTGGTGATGTACCACGGTTTGTTTATCCATCAGCTACGGGAGGAACGTGTCGGTGGCTTCCACACGTTAACCTAGGAAGACAGCTGCCGCAAACATCTGTGTGCAGGTCTGTGTGTGGACGTCCGTTTCCAGCTCCTCTGGGCAAACCCCTCGGGGCACGGTTGCTGGCTCGGAAGGTGAGGCTCGGGTTAGCTGTGGGAGAAACTGGCGGCTGTTCTCCAGAGCGGCTGCACCGTTTTGCATTCCCAGCGGTGGGAGAGAGTTCCCGCTGCTCCACAGCCCTTCCTACCCCATGTTTGTATCAACAACATGCTCACTCCGTCTTGGAGTGGCTCACGGAGCATTAGCCTGCACCTTGGGTGATTCTGCCCTGGTGGAGGTACGTGCCCTGTGGACGATTGCTGTGCCTTTGGGACTGTGTTCTGGTCCCTCTGGCTCTCCTGATTTTGGATACAGGACCGTCCCTCTGGTGGGACTTGGGGGCTTTGACACCTGCCCCGTCACTTGTGGCATAAAGTGATGTTAGTTCCCAGCGTAACCTGGGCCCTAGAGTAATTGCAACAACACAAGTCCAGCTGTCCCTCACCGTCCTAGGAGGTGGCCTGGGGTGAGCCTGGCGTCACACGTGTGTTCTCCTGCACTCGTATGTCCTCCGACGTGCCCATCAGCTTGGCGTGCCCTCCTCGGAATGAGCTCTCTGCCGAGTTTAGAGAAGGGAGGGCACGCTGGCTCCAGGAGGGTCTGGCTTTGCAGTGGCAGAGTGACTGTCCTCGGACTGGCAGTTAGGAGGCGCGGCGGGAATGAGAGTTGAGATTCCCTGAGAACAACAGCTGCGACCATTGGTCATGAATTCAGGGAGCCCTCCATGTCGCCAGCCTCAGAGTGAGGCTGTGCCAGAACCACCATGTTGGCGGCTCCCCGAATTCAGTCCCTTGGACCCCAGGACCAGACCTTCTTCCCGTCTGCGCAGAGCCTGGCTCTGAGCAGGGGTCCGAAGTGCAGTCTCCGTGCAGCTGAACCTGCAGGGGGGACAGAGAAACAGTTGAAAGGCTTGGCTCACACGACCGCCAGGCTGGTGAGTCTGGAATCCGCACGGCAGGAGACATGCCGGTGCTCAGGCAGGGTTTCTGGGTGACAGTCTTGAGGCAGAATGCCTCGTTCTCCAGGCCTTCGACGGATGGGACGAGGCCCACCCACACACGGAAGGCAGTCCCCCTTGCTTGCAGGCCCTGCTGGCTTGCCCCTGAGCACTTGGTCACCGGCCGCCCTGGGGAGCATTTCTGACCCGGTCAGTGATGGTCCGTCATTAACGGAGCCCCACACTCAGGCACCTGGCCTTGCATTGGAGCTCCCAGGCCTCCTTGTGCCAGGGCCCTGTGGCACCCGCCCACCCGTGGCATTGCGTGTGCACTGAGCACTCACTCTGGTTCAGCGGGGCCACGTCTAAACCATCAAGAACAGGTGAGCAACCCGACCCGTCTCCGAAACACAGAAAGATTTGGACCACAGAATGGCCCAGTTCAGCGCATCAAATTCACTGATTAAAAGTGTAATCTTTTGTGACATCTATAGGACAAGTCTTCCGTTCATCGACAGATGAATCCATAAACGAAGCATGCTCTAGCCGCACGGCGGAACATCGCTCGCCCACAGAAAGGGAGGGAACGCCGACCCCCGGCACGACGTGGGTGAGCCCTGAGCATCACTCGGAGTGGGAGCAGCTGGTCCCGAGGACCGCCTCCGGGACGCACCTGGAGGGGCAAGGTCAGAGGTGACCAGGGTCTGGGGAAGAGGGGAATGAGGACGCTTGCTTAATGGGCATAGAGTTTCTGTGTGAAATAATGGAAAAGTTGTTTTAGGGGAATAGCTGGTGACGATAATTGTATAACGTTGTGAATGGACTTACTGTTCACCTAAACGTATAAAAATGGAAAATTTTACCATATATGTGTGTGTGTGTGTGTAAATTTGACCCTTGAATAACACAGGGGTTGGGGCATGACCCCCACGCAGTCAAATTCTGTGCATCACTACTGATCCCCAAACGTGACCACTAGGGACCTGCGGAAGCCTCCCTGCTCACAGTGCACTCACATGTGTTTTGTGTTTGGTGCATGGTACACTGTGTTCTCGCGATAAAGGGAGCTAGAGGAAAGAAAATGGTGTCAAGAAAGTTAAAAGGAAGAGAAAACACATTTACAGTGTTTACTGGAAAGAATCCGCGTCCAAGGGACCCGTGCAGTTCAAACCGTGTTGTTCAAGGGTCAGGTGTGTATATATAAACTCTGACTGAGTGAGCTGTTTTGGAAACAAACACGCATTCTGACTGTCATGTCAGCTGCAGGAGACATCGCTGTGATTGGTTCCGGTTCTTTGACAGGGAAAAGCAAGAGATGCACTTGAAAGCAGGCTCTTTGCGTTGGAGCAGCTCCAGGCCTGCCTCTCCGATCCCTGGGTGGCCCTGCTCTGCCCCACCAGGCCCTCGCCGCCTGGCACGCACTGCCAACCCCCTCGGAGGCTGGGACCATGCAGCCACCTGCCCAGCCTCCCTGGGAGGGGCCAGGAGGCCAGCAGCCGCCAGCAGGCACTCATGGTGCGGCAGCCCAAGGGGGCCAGGCTGTGTTATAGACACCCTTTCCCTCCGGAGCCAACCCTGAGGACTGAAGGCAGCTGGTGCCCTCTGCCCGGTTCCTGCACTTCGAAGCTGCTCCGTGCACTTCGATCTCCAAAGGTCCAGTGTCTTGACGCGGAAGCTGTTCGTTTTAATGAATGATTTGCTACTCCGTCCTGGTTTGTTCTAGACGTGTTCACTTTCAGGTTGCACTCGGGCACCTTCTCCACCTGAAGCAGCGATGCGAGAGGCACACGGTTGCCTGACGTGGGGTCCAGGCACGTGCCACCAGCCGCTGCGTCTGACTTGCACCTCCGTGTCTCTGCAAGCTCCCGGGGTCAGCGTGCCCCGAGGACAGGACAACACACGGGGTGCCATGCAGTAGGGGGGCCAAATGTAGTCTTAGGGGGAAATCAGCTTCCGAAGGTCAAGTTCAGGGCAGGAATGACCTTCTGTGACTTCACTCCTGTCCCCATCTTCAAAAAGCTACTGAAACACACCCTGGCCGGTTTGGCTCAGCGGTTAGAGCGTCGGCCTGTGGTACAGAGAGACCCGGGTTCAGTTCCCGCTAAGGGCATGTACCTCGGTTGCAGTTTGTCCCCGGCACTGGTTGGTCGTGCGGGTGGCAGCCACTTGATGTGTCCCTTTCACATCGATGTTTCTCTCTCTCTCTCTTCCTCTCTCTCCCTCCCACTCTATCTGAACAAAAGATGGAAAAATGTCCTCGGGTGAGGATAAAAAAAAAAAAAAAGCTACTGAAACAGTTGCTTACCCTGAGACACTCATTCCGGGGACAAACATCCATTTCCAAAGAACTTACAATTTTTGATACCCTAATACAGCTCCAACACCAGACTCAGGAAAACACACATACTATGTGCACACACACACACACGTACACACACACGCGAGCCATCTTCCAATTTCTTCTTTAGGTCATCCCAGATTGTCCCTGATCCAGAAACCACCCAGCAACCGTGAGACCAGTGGACACGGAAGCGTCTCCACCACCCAGCTGAACTTCTAATCCTGACGACACACGGCAAAGCTGGGGGCGTGAGGCCATCTGGCAGATGCAGGTGCTGACTCTCGAGGCCACCTGCCATCGGGCACTGGAGCAGGTGAGTCTGCATCAAAAGCTCATGCGTTTCCCATGGACCCAAAATGCTTTCCCAGTGGCCCCATGAGGGACGGGAAACCACACAGCCAACGCTCTGGACTTTGTAGCTTTAGTGTAACACAAGCACCCACCACGCAGCCTCCGTGTACACGTGGAAGTTTGTTACTATGGACCCGTGTCCCCTCTCATGTGCGCCAAGCAGACACTCAGGCCATTGGGAAGATCAGTGACGCCCTGGCATCACATCCTGCTCAGCGGGACCAAGGCGGCATCTTGGGAACAGAGCTTCAAGCACAGACACCAGAAATCGGGGACAAAGCCGTTGCTTTCTGGGCTCTTGCAACCATCCTGGGCAGGTGGACTTGCTATGTGTGCTCGTCACATAGGTGATTATGCACAGCTCTAAGTGTGCGTGTGTGTGCATGCGTGCGCTCGTGTGCGTGTGTGCGTGTGTGTGCGCGTGTGCGTGCGTGTGTGTGGCATAGCTGCCCATCACAATACCTCTATGCCTGTCCCCTCCGTGCACCTGCTGGTAGGTGTACGCTGATGGTTTGACAACCCAGGATCTCCGTCCAGAGATGAGTCGATTCTTGAAAGCAAGCACTGTGAATAGCTTTTTGCGTCCCCAGCATTCAGGATACTTTCTCTCTCACAGACATTGACAATGTGTGAAATGCACCTTCCCCAAGGTGAAAACTGACTTGAGGAGCCCACGCCTCTGACGGCCAGTGGTCCGTACAGCTCCGGGCTGTGCGTGTGTTTCGGACGGAGCGCCTCGGGCCCCAGCAGTGACGTGCGGCAGGCTGTGGACCTTGTTCTGCACAGCGGACGTGGCCTGGGAGAGGGGGACCCTAGAGCGGGCTGGGATCTGAGCCGGGAAAGATTCCCACCTGACACCAAGACAGAGACTCGGCCGGAGCCAGACCAGAGCATCTAAGTCGGAAATCGGGGTGTTAGATGCTTCGCGCTCTATACAAGAAAAGCTTAAAATGTACTTTGTAACTTTTCTTTGCAGCTGCTCTCCCCACCCCCCAATGAATGCCCCGTCTGACACCTGGGGGCAACAATGGGCCTTTCCTCTTTCTTTCAAGCCCGGTGTCCACCGCTCATCTAGTTCTACCAATTTTCTACCCTCCCAGCCTCTCCCGACCAGCCTCCCTCTGCCTCCCCGCCCCGCTCTCCTGCCCCAGCAGGTGTGGCATGGATAATCGGGACATCCTACCATCTCGTCTACCTGCAGCCCTCACACTTAACCCGGTGTCATCTCCTCCCGCCCCCACCATCCTAGCGAGCTTTGGGACACGTGTGACCCCCTGTTTGCGTCACTTCTATGCATCCCCCCTTAGGCTAAAAACGCACACCCCAGATGCGGGCTTCGGCTCTGTGTGGTCTGACCCACCGACCTCCCTGGCCTTGTTACCGAGCTGTGACACCTTCACGGCCCACCCACTGCCCTTCACACCCCGTTTCACCTCGTCCTTTCCCACCCTAGGCTGTCCCTCCTCCCTGATCCCCTTTCCTCCCTCTTTCTTCAGGGATGTCTGCTCACCCCCAGATCTCAGGACACCTGTCAGCTCCCCGGGAAGTTCCCCACCTCCCTAAGTCCCCCATCTCATCTCAGTCTCCCATGTGACTCCGTGCCTGTCCACTAGCAGAGAGACCGCTGCAGCGACATTCACTTACAGAAGAGAGTCTGCTTCCTCTGGGCCGCCTGCTTTGTGAAGACAGAGCCATTTTCACACCTGCTCTCACCGTGGGTCCCCAGCACCTGGGGACAAGCTGAGCACCTGACAGACACTTGTTGACCAAAGGAAGAGATCGAGTTCCGGCCTCAGTCCCAGGTCAGCAGGCAGGGTGACCACTCACACCCTTAGGTGGCAGGGCAGCTGAATGGACCATCATCCAAAGTGGGGGGCATGCAGCTGGGCAACAAACTGTCCCCAGGGGTCCCAGGTATTTTTATATTAACAGGCGTGTGTTTACTCGGGTGTGTGTTAAAAACCTATGGAACCAGCATATTCTACCTGGCACCTCACAGGTATTACTTTCCAGAATAAGGCAAAATAAGAAAGAAAACAAAGAGAATGTATTCACAAAGTCTACTTACAGAAAAAGTGAGCGAAGTCAGCGTTTGGAAGCTGCAGACCATGGACCAACCCTGGCCCCAGCCTGTTTCTGTACAGCTCGCGAGTGAAGAACGTTTGTTTGTAACACTCTTTAAAGGGTGCAAATAAAAAGAAGGATCGATGACGGAGAGCACGTGTGGCCCACAAGGCCTAAAATGCTTACTATCTGGCCCTTTCGGGCAGAGTCCGACCCCCGAGCTGAGTAAGCGCAGGACGGTGACAGGCAGGTGCAGCAATGATGGCGGGGAGGGCGAGCGAGGGGCGTGTGAGGTCCGCGGTGCTCGGGAAAGCGAGGCCGGAAGTCAGGTACACCTGGATCCAAATCTCGGCTGCCTTCTAGCTTGGTGACCTTCGATATGTTATTTAACCTTCCTAAACCTTTGTCTTCCGATCTGTAAAATGGGAATAACGGCAGTGCCCGCTTCATACGATAATGTGAACATTCAATGGGATGATACGTGTCATGCCCGGTGCATGGTACTCAATAAATGTCAGCTATTGTTTTAAAACAACGCCCTCCTGTTCTTTACGTTTGTTTGCCCTCACAGAAAATTTGACAACTGCCCTTCGCGTTGAGTCAGAGACACCCACCTCTACCGTCTTGACATGTGGCCTTTGTCTTGATAATTTAGTTCGTGCATTCACTTATTCATTCTTCCTTTTATTTCATTCAGTGGGCCGGTTGGGCCCTCCAAGAGGAAGGTGGAGAGCTGGACTGAGGCACGGGGGAGAGTCCTGGGAATCAACGCCGTGTAAAGGGCCCGAGGGAACACGCGGGATGGGGCGGGGGAGCCATCAGCACCCCCAGGTCTTGGCCGCCCAGCAGGGGGTTCCCACGTTCAGCACTGTCCAGGCGCGGTGTCGCTGGGCTCAGTCACTGTCTGGGGCAGCCCTGCAGACATGTGGTCTCTTCCCCAAGCTAAGGTGGAGCCAGAATCTCTCCACGCTGGACAAGGCAGCCCGGGGCCGTGAGCCGGCCGGCCAGTCCAGGGAGGTCCAGCAGCGCTTTCCCACGGCCGCCACAGTCCACCCCTTGCTCCCTGGCCTGCAGCCCTGATCCTTCCCAAGGGGCCTCCCTTCCCAAGGGAGGCTGCACCTGTACTCGTCTCTCTTCTCCCCTCAGCCATCGCCTGGGTGGGTGTGGGGGCTTACCTGGTGGTGTGGCCCTTCATTCAGGAGACTCAGCCCCTGGTCGGCATCCCCCTCGCAGGCTGGGGCTGCATGCGATCCGTCCAAGGCCATCGCGGAGCGAAGAACACGCAGGAGCGGGAAGCGGACCACTTGAGTCCCATGGGGACTCCTCGCTGCACCCTCCCGACGACCAGAGCTGACTCCCCTGCCCTGACGGCAGCACGCCTGCTGAGCTGGGCGTGGAGTCCACAGAGCTCTGGGGTGGCCGTGCTGGGACTCACCTCCGTGCAGCCCCGGCGGCTCCCCAGCAGCAGAGCACCCCCTGGGAAACCAGACCCGAAGACCCCCGGCTTGCAGGGAAGAGAAGTAGACGTCTCGCAGGGGCGTCCTTCCAGAGGATGGTGGGCTCGTTTGGGTCCCCTGAGGAGTAGATGCCCAGGCGAGATTAGATGTGTGAGAGAGTTCCCGGGGAAGCACCGCGAGGAGAAGGGGAGCAGGAGGCTGGGGCAGCCAGGACTCCACAGTCCTGACACCGTGATGGAGAGAGGTCAGCGAGGAGGGCTGGGCGGGGAGTCTCAGGCTGCAGTGACATTCCGCTCGAGGTCTGGCAGAGCCAGTGGGGCGTGCTCGAACCCGGGTTACCCACGAGACCCGGCAGTGGAAGATAAACTGGGGAAGAGGCAGCACTGAGTTCGACAAGCCTTTCGACGGGAAATGTAACACCCACGAGCAGAAAGGGTGAGGAAGCGGACTGGGCAGGGAGGGACTCCGTGGGTACTGCAGGCCCGGGAAAGTCTTGGGCACCCCAGCACGGCACCCAGAGCCAAGACTGCCAGCTGGAGGACTCTGCTCCAGGCAGAACTGCCCAGGCCCCGGGCCCAGGAAAGGCCAGGTCTCAGCTCCAAAGGGCAGGGTGACCTGAAGCCGCCGAGAGGAGGCTTCTGCTCCCTGCACTCGCTGAGCCGCAGGGAGGTGCGGCGGGCCCCCGACGACCGCCCACTGAGCGTTATTATATCATCTCTTTCCATCTTCTCTCCCACATTCAGCTACGTGACTGCTTCTCTTCTTCATGGCGAATAAAACAATGCGAATATTTTTAGTGCCTGTTTACAAGTATTTGCATTGCTTGACAGAGTTTTCGCCAATGAAATGCCAGGGTCAGAAGCACAATCATTTTTAAGATTCTTGCAAGACAGGGCTCATTTTTCCAGGACCTCTGATTCACGCTCTGCTTCAGCCAGCAGGGTGAGTGCCCGCTTGGCTCCTCGGAAAGGGCCGGCTTAGGGCAGGCTAGCCAAAAGAAAGGGGGAAATACCCTCTCATCATGACATTTATTTATTTATTCAACTTGAGTGGGGTTTTGAGTTCTGTGGAGGTTGGACTTGTTTCCTAATGTGGTTAGACCAGAGGAGTTTTGTTAGAAAATTGTTAACCTGCACCTTCTGAGAGGCAGATGCTAAGGATTTGCCTGGTCAGAAACCCACCTTGGTACCACCCCTCGAGAAAGGCCGAGTGAGATGGGAGAGGGGAAGACATGATGAAGGTTGGATCCCAAATGAAAGAGACTGGGAAGGAAGGAAGGAAGGAAGGAAGGAAGGAAGGAAGGAAGGAAGGAAGGAAGGAAGGAAGGAAAAGAAGGAAGGAAGGGAGGGAGGGAGGGAGGTTGGTTCTGGGGAGATGTCCTCAACTGCAGAGCATTTGGGGGAGTCCTAGGGCCAATGTTGCCCATCAGAGGAGCCTCATGTCCCCAGGAACGGCCTGCCCAGGAGCAGCCCCCAGGAAGTGTAGCCTCAAGTATTAACAGGTTGATGGATTTCAGAGCCAGCTGGTTGCGTTCCCCGGTGGTTGGAGATCTAAGAGGCTCATTTCCATGGTCACCCGGAGTCCTTTACCTGTTTTGCCCCCTCACCTGTAGGTATCTCAGTGTTCGTGAATGGATTTCTATCAGACTTTAATGTAGTGACTAGCCGTTTGCCTGCCAATAGTGTCTGAGATACGTTCCCCGGTTTCTTTCTTTTCCTTTCGGTTTTTATGTAGATGTTCGATGTGGTCAAATGTATCTGTTTCTTTTCTGTTTTTACATTGTCATCTCAAGAAACCAGCTTCTTTTGTTTGAATGTTTACATTCAACTTTCTAATCGTTCTAGAATTTATTTTAACAGAGTTTAAAGTTAAGTGTAAATTGTTTTGAAGTTCCAAATGACTAGCTAATTCTTCCATAACAGGCTTTTAAATAATTCTTCCCTCCTTTATTGATTCAAAGGCCACTTTTGTCAAGTATTATATTCTTCTGTATGTTTCTTTGATATAAATTGTGTGCCTCATTTATTATTTTCCCGGCACCACGATCAATTGACGGTCACTCGGCAATGATAGCTGCACGAATCGCATGTTGATTATTCGCTGGGCAGTGTGCTAGGAAGCGTATCTGAGTAGCTCACGCAGTGCACACACCCAGCGCCCGTCGCAGACGTTGCTGTGCCCTCCGCCTGCGGACGAGGAGCCCGAGGCTGACCGCACCGGACTGCAGACGCCCCAGCCGGCAGGGATGCCGCAGGAAGCTCGTCGGGTGTCTGCGCCCCACTGTCCAGCCTGGGACAGTTGTGACCTTGATCAGGTTTCTAAACGTGCTGGGTGTGTTGGTGAACTCTCGGTGCCGTTCCGTTGATCTATGCACCTGGAGCAATAGAACGTCTAGCGACTAGATTTAGGGCACATGCAAATACCTAGTTGGGCAAGTTGCTTCTTCTCTCCTCCTTCTCTTCCTCCTCCTCCTCCTTCTCCTCCTCCTCCTTCTCCTCCTCCTTCTCCTCCTCCTTCTCTTCCTCCTCCTCCTCCTCCTTCTCCTCCTCCTTCTCTTCTTCTTCCTCCTCTTCCTTCTCCTCCTCCTCTTCCTCCTCCTCCTCCTCCTTCTCATTTCTCAACATCTCCCTGCGTGAACTCAAAAGAAACTGCAGTTGGATGGTGACAGCCCCTGGATGTCGAGGTGTGCCTTGGTCCCAGGCTGCATAGCAGAGCGCCCACGACCCGGTGGTTCACAACAACAGAAACACTTCCTCTCAGAACTGGGGGAGCCGGGCGTCTGGGGCCACGGGGAGGCCGTGCCCTCTGCGGGCTCCAGGGGCACGTCTGTCCCACGACCGCCCCTCAGCTTCTGGCTTCGCCAGCGATTCTGGGTGCTCCGTGACTTGTGGACACATCTGTCCCGTCTCTGCCTCCATTGTCACGGGACGTTCTGCTTTCTGTCTCTTTTCCTCTTCTTGTGAGGACGCCAGTCACCCTGGATGAAGGACCAGTCTACTCCAGACGACCTCAGCTGCTTACATCCAGCCCTGGCCCATCTCTGCAGGGAGTCAGGGGAGGAGGGACGGTGCCTGTGTGGTTCCCCCTTAGTGACGTCCCTTGTGTCCCTGGTTCCCGTGGCCCAGCACGTGGGCTCAGGCCCCACCTTGCCTTCGGGGTCTCGGGCACGCAGCATTGTCTTGGGGAGCTATGGAGGCTGAGGGGTAGGCAGCTGGATGTGGCCCCAGAGGCCAGCCCAGACCTCCGACCCAGCTTTCCCAGGAGCAAGCCGATGCCGTATTCTGAATCACGTCCAACCTTCAACTAGTCGGCCCCCTGCTGGTTTGGGATTCGGGAGTGAGATGAACTGGAGACGTGGCCGGATGGACTGGCGCTGAAGGGCCGGAACTCGCGGGTGGGGAGAGGGGGGCTTTGCTGGGACGGGATGCGGGCAAGTGTCCCGCCAGAGGGAGCAGAGGGGCGGAGCGGGGCCCGCGGCGGGGCTCTGCCTGGCAGTCACCTTGACCTGACAGCCGGGCCAGCTGGGCCACGGCAGGGAGCGGAGAGGCAGACAGAGTCTCCGCGATCCCGGCCAAGCCCAGCCCGGGCCTTCTCGGCTTCGCTCCAATTTCCTCGCCAGCTCCGCGCTCATTCTCAGAGAGCCTTGGGTCTTTTCCTCTTCGCCTTGCCTGCCCTCCGTCTGAGGTCGAGGCAGATGGAGCCCGCAGTGGTGTGGCCTTCTGTGTTCACTGAGAGGCGGAGAGGTGCTCGTGAGGGGTCTGCCTTTGGGGAGCCAGGGTCGGCCTTGCGAACCGACACATGGACCCGGAAAGACCCCTGTGAGGGAGGGGAGTGGCAGTGAAGCTGAAGGACAGTCACATGAATCTGAAGGTCAAAACCAACCTCACATGAGACTTGTACCTGGGACGTCAGGGTGGGAGGGGGCGACGTGGACACTCCCACACCTGGGGGGCAGCTAGAGGACTTTCAGGACAAAGGGACTGAGCAGGGGAGGCGGGGCCAGGCCCGGCCACGCCCGCCCTGGGTCCCAGGCCCGCACAGTCACCTCTGAGCACAGCCAGGTTTAGGGAAGAGCAGACGGAAGAAGCATTGGTCCCACCGGCCACCAGGCCACTTCAAAATCACCCACAGCAGCTGCCATTCAGGAATCCGCAGAGGGTGGTTCTCCTGGTGAAACGGAACCAATGCTGAGAAGGAGAGAGAATGAACTCCAGGAGTTCGATTTCACCGGCATGAGCAATTCTGCAGCAAGAGGCAGAGGTCGATGCCAGGGTGCCCAAGACGCTATCACTGCCCACCCTCGACGCTGCACCCAGGTGCCAGGTGGGCAGGGCTCAGAGGAGGTGGGGACCAGAAGTCCTTCTAGACTCAGCACGTGCACGAAGGAACAGACCGAAGGCCTGGTGATCAGAGTGTCATCGTGATGCCTCCCACATTCTGCACAGAGATAGGATATATCAGACGCTACTCTGACACAGGAAACAGGGATGTTTGGCTTCTTTGTATCAGACAGCTGTCGCTACAATAATACTGCTTAACGGACAGGCCCAGAACCTCAATGTTTATTTTTTGTGCATAGGTTTGTGGGGGCTGCGGTTCTGCTGGGCTCAGTGAGGATCTGCTGGGCTTGGCTCCAGGCTGAGGGCTCGGCTCAGGTCCGCTCAGAGCATCTCCTCATTCTCCTTAAAGCAGTGGCGAGCCAGGCAGGTACTTCTAGCACGGAGTGCAGGGAGCCAAGCCAACCATGCAGGCTCGCCGGAGACTCAGCTTGCATTGTGCTTGCCGACATTCCACTGACCAGCGAATGCAAGTCAGGGACAAAGCTTTACATCAGCCAGAGAGCCCTGGTTTGGCTCAGCGGTTAGAGTGTCGGCCCGCGGACCAATGACTCAAGGGTTCAATTCCGGCCAAGGGCACCTCGGTTGCGGTTCGTCCCTGGCCCTGGTCGGGGTCGTGTGGGAGGCAACCAGTCGATGTGTCCCTCTCACATCAATGTTTCTCTCTCTTTCCCTCTCTCCCACTCTATCTGAAAGATAAATAGAAAAATATCCTCGGGTGAGGATTAAAAAGATAATAATAATAAATCAACCAGAGATAAGGTTATCCTCCACACATCCCACTGGGAGACTGCAAAGCCTGTGGGAGAAGTGTGGATGTGGACCTCTTACGAAGAGGGAGTGAAGGACCGGCACCCGTCATCGTTCACCACTTTCCTGGCAGGAGACTTTTCTCAAAGGCTGTAGACCTGCAGGTTCTGGTGACAGACACGTGCCACAGACACTCCAAGCACGAGTGAAACCAGACCTTTCTTTCGCACTCTCTGCCTGTCTCCTTTCTTGCAGATGCACACGTCCGGGGTGGCCTTCGGGCATGCTGTTGGCCTTCGTTTTTGGAGAATCTCGGCGCAGTCTTCCGATCACATTGCAGAGTCTCTGGTGAGCTGCCCAGAGTGACAAGCCGGATGTAGTCTAAGACAGTTATTGGGACAGAGTCTATTTTTAGCCTCAGGCACAATATGTCATGAGGCAAATCTGAGTAATGTTCTGTTCCGTACATTTAGAGCCGTCCTGGGGGAGAGGCGGCCCTGCTTACCAGTGTGCCTGGACCCCTGGGGGATCCACGAAGGAGCAGCCATTGAAATCAGGGCTCTTCCCTCCTGAAGGTCCAGCCACAAGCCCCAGTGGACCTCAGCCTGACGGTGCCGTCCCGGGGCCGAGAGCACACTGCTGCAGAGGGGAGAGGTGTTGGTCGGTGGGGTCTGGGTCATGCCGCAGTAACACGGGTACAGGCGCCAGCCAGTGTTCGAACTTCCCATACAGAGAATCATACCGTTTTCAGCTTCGGTGCCTGGCTGCTGTCATTCACTGTCATATTCGAGAGCTCCTTTACGCTGGTGTGAACGTTTTTGACATGTCCATGTCCATGGCTGTGTGAGATCCCACTGTATGTCTTCCGCTCTTGATGGACTTTTGGGTTGTTCTGGTTTTTGACTGTTATGAATACTGCTCCTATGAAAATTCTAGCATGTGAGTGTGTGCAAGAGTGTGTGTGTGTGTGTGTGTGTGAATTGTGAGAGTGTGTGTGTGAGAGTGTGAGTGTGTGAGAGTGTGTGCGAGAGTGTGTGTGAGTGTGTGAGTGTGTGTGAGAGAGTGGGTGTGTGAGAGAGTGTGAGTGTGTGTGTTCCGAGAGTGTGTGTGAGTGTATGAGTGTGTGTGTGCGAGTGTGAGTGTGCATGTGTGAGTGTGTGAGTGTGTGAGAGTGTGTGCGAGTGTGTGTGAATGTGTGTGTGCACGCGAGTGTGTGTGAGTGTGTGTGAGTGTGTGTGTGAGACTGAGTGTGTGTGTGCGCGAGTGTGTGTGTGTGTGTGTCCGAGAGTGTGTGTTTGAGTGTGTGTGTATGTGAGTGTGTGAGTGTGTGTGCGAGTGTGTGAGTGTGCATGTGTGAGTGTGTGTGTTCCAAGAGTGTGTGCGTGTGTGTGCAAGTGTGTGCGAGTGTGTGTGTGAATGTGTGAGTGTGCGTGTGTGTGAGAGTGTGTGACTGTGTGTGTGTTTGTGCAAGTGTGTGAGACTGTGTGTGAGTGTGTGCGTGTGTGTGACTGTGTGTGTGTGTTTGTGCAAGTGTGTGTGTGAGACTGTGTGTGAGTGTGTGTGTGAATGTGTGTGTGTGACTGTGTGTGTGAGAGTGTGTGTGTGCACGTGTGAGTGTGTGTGAGCGTGTGTGAGTGTGTGTGAATGAGTGTGTGTGTCTGAGTGTGTGTGAGTGTGAGTGTGAGTGTGTGTGCGTGTGAGTGTGTGTGTGCGTGTGAATATGAGAGTGTGTGAGTGTGTGTGAGTGTGTGAGTGAGTGTGTGAGTGTGTGTGTGTGTGAGTGTGTGTGTGTGTGAGTGTGTGTGTGTGAGTGTGTGTGTGTGTGAGTGTGTGTGTGTGCATTTTCTGATGAGCATTCACATGCTTTCTGCCAGGGGAACAGAGGATAACAGGGCCCGTGTCCAGTGAGTTTCCAGAGTGGTGGTGGCCATTTACACCCCCATTAGCCGTGTACGAGCAGTGGTGTGCGAATCCAGACTCTAACACCTGGTCTTACCTGTCTTTCCTCTGAACTATTCGGTGGGTGTGGTTTGATGTGTTTCCCTGACGACGAATGAGATCGAGCACGTCTTCAGCACGCGCTGGCCACACGCGCAGCCTCTGCTGTGACATGCTTGGTCACGCCCGCGCTCTTTCGCGATCAGGTCTTCTCTTTCTCTTTCTCTTACACTATGTAAGAATGCTTGGTATTTTCTGCAGGTGAGTCCTGGGTCAGGTGTGTATCTTGGAAACACTTCTCCCACTCGGGGCTTACTATCTCCCTGTGGCCGTTTATGTTCCCGTTTCAGCTAACAATGCAAACAGAGCTGTCCTTCTACGCCATGGGGATGATGCATCGCAGGTCTCTGGGCTTCAGGGGTGCTCTGAGGTTCTGTCCTAACTTTTCAGCTCATCATTGGGGACCTCCAGGCTGGTTTACGGAGAGGTGGGTCAGCGCCGGCATTTCTCCTCCTGCACAAATCAACGCCTCGGTCCACTGAATGTGTAGCTCCTTCAACGGGGCCCTACTGGAAAATATCCTTTTACTCAGGGGTATCGGCCACAGTTCACACCAATCTGCCCTCAATCCAGCCATCTTCCAAGGCACTGCCACCGCAATGACCTCTGTTTCCACCAGGAGCGTCTCTGAGTCAATCTGGGTGCAGGGGAACCAGAAGGAAGAAACCTTACGTCCCCCTCCCCCCCGCACCAGGGTGTCCTTTGAGGAGCCCTGCTTGTACCTGAGGTCACCACAGCAGCCCCAAATGGGCAAAGTCGGGTGCTGTGCGAAAGGCACAAAGGGACATCATTCCTCTTAAAAAATTTTTTTCTTTATTGATTTTAGAGAGAGAGGAAGGGAGAGAGAGAGAGAGAGAGAGAGAGAGAGAGAGAGAGAGAGAAACATCGATGAGAGAGAACATTGATTGGCTGCCTCCTGCATGCCCCCCACTGGGGATCGGGCCCACAACCTGGGCATGTGCCCTGAGCGGGAATCGAACCGGCGACCTGTTGGTGCATGGTCGACGCTCAGCCACTGAGCCACACCAGCTGGGCTCATTCCTCTTTTTTAAACACAGAGGGGGAGTCACTGAACTCTCTGAATGGAGGGCAGGTGTTTGGAGGAATAGCGTTTTTCGTATTAAGTGGGAGACGGATAATTCTGCTCTGAGGGCACGGGTGCCTTTTCAGAAAGAGTCACCCAAGCGGGATGCAGACCAGCGGTGACAGTCAGTGGAGATAAGCAGCATCTGATGGGCCAGGAAGGAAAGTGAATGAGTGAACTGCCCCTCGGTGGGCACGGCTGACCAGGATTCAGGCAGAGCCCTTGGACCGGGCAGTGCCAGGAACCCCAGCCAGCACAGCGCCCTCCACATTGCTCTCACAAACGCCCCGGCCATCCTGGGCGTGGCGAGCAGATGTGCCGCCTGGGCCTTGGGGACTTCCAAGGCTCCCACCGCTCCCCCAGGAAGCTCACGCCGCCCTCCCGGGCAGGGGGGTTCACACACTCCCAGGACAGATTTAGCGTAGGAATTAAGATACACATATTCCGACCGTGTCTATGACTGCCTGTTTATGAAACGGTACAAACACACTCTGAGTATAAAACAAGAAAGTCCTATCTTTGATTCTAACTCGTGGCTGATGTTTTTCAATATCCAAGAAACGTTCCTCTTTGATGTCGGTCTCCCGGCATTCGACATTGTTCTGCAGCATAGCCCTGCCATTGTTTTCTGCTCTGCTGAGCGAGCCCACGAGGAATCCTTCCCTGTGAACCGTGGGAGCCGGTGCCGCACGCCCTTTGATGCCATTGTTCTTCTGACAGTCTCTGTGCGGAATCAAGAATTATCTGCGGTCTTGTCCTCATGGGCGGCCACGAAGGAAACATAAACTGTAAACACGCCTCTCGTGGAACTTCCAAGTTGTGCCGCCTGGAAAGACCTCCTAGCTCAGCCTTGGCGGACACTCCTCCTGCTGCCAATTCAGGGACTGGTTCCTCGGTTTCGTGAAAGGGTCACTGTGTTATTCAACGTCTTCACGGAAGACACAGCGACGGCACTGAAGTCCAGGACCTCCCATGACCTTCCGATGTTCCCTTTGACACCGCCCACCCACTTTTCTTATGCTCGTGAAAATATTCAGTCTTTCTTGAAGCTGATCTGGGAGGGGGAACCCTGAAAAGCCTTACAATTCCCCTAACAGATGGGGTAATGGGGTGCACATTTGGGGGAGAGGCTCTATATTGCAAAGTTATTGTATCATGTATCTTGCCTAATTCAGTTGTAGCTATAGCAACTACCTATAATTGGAGATCAGTGAGGAATGATCCCCCTGACAATTAACTTTGCCTTAGGCCATTTTAATTAGAGCGTAAATATTTTCAGGAAGGAAGAGTTAGATGTTTTCAAAAGAGAAGGGAGCGAGGAAGGGAAACGTGTGTGTGTGTGTGTGTGTGTGTGTGTGTGTGTCTTCTTTACTTCTTGTTTACTTTCCTGAGCACTAAAACTAAGGAAATGACCAACATAAAATAAAAACACACTTGAAGAAGGTACATTTGGTCACATTTATTTTTCAAAAGCATTACTTAGAAACAGAAGATGTTTGTTCTTATTGATGGGTATGAACTGTGGCCGTCGCACAGTGACACCTGCTGGAGAATGAAGTAAACCCCCGTTACTGCTGAGGGTCAGGGGGTCAGGGCACGGTACACACGCTTCCGGGGGAGGCCCGACGGGGTCATGGACACCGGGTCGTGGATGCTGCCCCAGGTCCCAGCCTGCTGCACCATTTACCAGCGGCATGAGCTTGGGCAAGTCCCCGAACACTCTGAGTCTAGAGTTCCTCATCTATAAAAGGGTCATAATAGCACCAGCTTCCTAGGGTTGTTGGTGGAATTAGTTAGAATAATGAAGGAAAAGTTCTTGGCACAGGACAGTCAATACATGTTAGCTATTGTACTTATCGTTGAAAGTCTCATTAAGGAGGCAGAGAGCGGCGGAAACTCAGTTATAGAAGCTGGGAGGCATGGGTCCTCAGACTTTTCCAGAACCGAGCCAGGAAATCTCTTCCTCTCTCTGGGCTTCAGTCCCCTCTCCTGCGATTGGAGGACACAATGTGTAAGATCCTCCCAATTCCCAAACCCTATGCTTGTAACTCACCTTCCAGCAGACGCGTGTTGGACGCCATTGTCTCTTGTACTTTCTCAGGAGCCCTACAACGTGGTGTTAGTGAATCTGCTTGTCTCAGGTGAGGATGCTGAGGCTGAGGGAAGGTGGTCGAGTGGGGTGGGCGGAGCCGAGTGCTGACCCCGCCTACAATCTCACACCTTTCTCACCCTCCTTGGAGTTCAGATCTGTGCAAAGAGATTGGATCAAAGGAAACACATCCATCGCCAGCTACAGTCACACCCAGAGTTCAGGTTGATTTCTGCATTCACTCTTCACGGGCCTGTTCCTCCCTGGGGACCTGCCTTACGCCTTGTTCACTCACTGGCAATCCGAGTGTCCTTCCTGGACCTGGGCTGCGTTCGGCAGCCCAGAGACGACAGCCCGGGCGCTGGAGTGAGGTCATCATTCCCAGTCCCCTCATCTGTGTCTCATGACCTCGCGAGGACTTAGGTGGTTCCATGAATGAGAATCACATGGGGAACTGTATTGACGATTAAATGTGTAAGTCTATTCAATTATAATGAATGGATACTTCTGTTGAAAGGAGAGGAGGACCATCTGTCTCAGGAAACGTCTAATTTAGACTCAACAGTCCCATGAGGATGAGGGGGACACGGGGGAACAGCAGGGCTAACGATTGCCGATTGCCCTCGAGTGGACACCAGAGTGGTGGCTTGGGCGTCCCCCAGGGAGCCCGAGGGACGACGCTATTGCAGATGCACGGACGGCGGGAGCAGGACGAGTCCACCTCGCGGGGTGAAGACAGCAGGGCGCGGCCTGTGAGCGGCCAGACCTTCGAGCCGGGACTTCCTCCCGGGGCTGCCAGGGGTGTGGGAAGGTGGGTGGGGAAGCCGCCGCCCAGGCACAGGTAGGGGTGTGAGAGGCTTGGGGGTGCTATCTGGGAGAGGAGGGGGACACAGGATTGGTGAGGAAGCTCCCCCCGTGCAGAAGTGAAAGGAAGCCCACATTTCGGACGTGGCCGGTCCTTCCCCCTCCGAGGGACCCGGAGGCTCCCACCAGTGCAGGCCATCCGCCACACTCCTCCGCCGGCCTCGGAGTCCGCCCCGGTGAGACTCAAGTGTCCTAGAAATGAGTGGGTTCATGTCTACCAGGTGCACGGCGTGCCTCTGGTGAGCACGTGACCTTCGTGATTTCATCCCACCCTCAGGGCAGTCCTGCCGAGGAGGCGCCCTGATCATCACTCCCACTCTCCAGACGGGCATGGGGCTCCACAGGGACCATTCACTCAGAATCAGAAGGCCGGCGAGGGACAGAGGCAGGGTGGCAACTCCCATCTCTTGGTGTCTAGAGCTAGTGGCCCGGACAGTTAGGCCAGACTATGACCAGGGCGAGCGACTGAGGCAGGAAGCCTGGTCAGAGGGCTTCTGGGCCTCGCAGCCCAGAGCAGCGGCAGGGGGTACAGAGGAAGGAGGGCACCGGAAAGTCTTCCAGGGGAGTGTGTGGGACACTGTCGGCAGTCAGGTGCAGCAGGGACAAGGTCGCGACCAGACGAGTTGGGATGTCCAGCCTATTTAGGTTTGGTGCCTCTTCTTTGTCCAGTTTTAGCAACTTATACTGTATCGGAAAGACATTGGCTGCGTCTAGATTCCTTATTTCATTAGCTTAAATTGTGTTCTCTGTATTCGGTTGTTTATTTAATTTGCTGAGTAAGCAGTACATTCACCAGGTTCTAAGAGAAAACTGTGTAAAAGTACATACACTACAAATCTTCATCTTCCTTCTGTCCCCATCTGACTGCTTCCCACCGTGCAAGATGCCCAGGTATAAATCCAATGTCATCCATTTCCAATGTGTTCTTCTGAGGGTTTTTAATGCATATGGAAGCAAAGACAAAACTGGATCTACCTTTTTTTATACAAATTAAAACATTCTGTGTACACAGTTCTAATGTTTCCATGTTAGTGTGTGGAGACCTGTCTCGTTCTTTTTCATGGCAGCATAGTATTCCATGGAATGGATATATCACATTCAATGTATCCTAGTGATGAACACTTACTTGTTTGTCACTATTAAGAATGCTACATCTATGCAAAAAAGTGTTCTGTATCTTAAAGGTTTCAGTTTATTTCATCTATTGTTATATTCTCTGAACCCAAATGCTTTTTTTAAAAAATGTTTTAATTTCTTTCTTCCGTTGATCATATTTCCTGAAAGCTTCTCTGTTAACATTTTCAAAGAACCATATCTTAACTTTATTATTTCTACATATCTTATTCCTAACTTATCAAGTTCTTCTTTAAAAAAATTTTTTTTTCTTTATTGATTTTAGAAAGAGAGGAAGGGAAAGGGCGAGAGAGAGAGAGAAACAACGATGAGAGAGAACATTGGTCGCCTCCTGTGTGCCCCCCACTGGGGACTGAGCCCACAACCCGGGCACATGTCCTGACCGGGAATCAAACCAGCGACCTCTTGGTGCATGGGTCCACGCTCAACCACTGAGCCACACCGGCCAGTCACTTATCAAGTTCTTTTATGGTGATTAATCCCTGCTTTTCTGCTTATTTTGATTTTTAGGTAAGTTCCTCAGTTGAACATTTAGCTTCTTTAAAATCTTTCTTCTTTAGTAGTTAAGGTTTTTAGAGTATTTATGTTGGAAGCAACTGCAGGTTCGATTTGTATTTCATCGTTATTATTCATGTCTAAATCATTTGTAAATTTATTTTCACAGTAGTTGATTTGCTCTTTGACTCAAAACCATTTGCAGGAAGGCTTTCAACACGTGCTGGCACTTACCATTTGTCTGCGTTATTTCTAGAGTCAACGCGTTTTGGTTAAGCAGTGGGGCCCGTGTAATTTCGACTTGGGAGTACGTCATCATGTTTGCCTTCAGCCTACATAGAACCAAGTTTATTAAATATTCCATGGTTTTTGGGGGGCTTGTCTCTACAGGACACAAATGCATTAGCTATTAAAATAAGTATGCTCACGGCAGGTACAAATCCTTTCCCCCCTTATGGATTTCTCGTCTCTATCGGACAGATTCCGAGTTGCTGTGTTAATTCTTCTTCTTCTTCCATTATTCTTGTGTTTGGGTCATTTCTCCCGCAACTCTGAGTCGTGCTCGTCCACATACTTCAGTGTGTGCTGTTCGTGCATCGAACGCAGCCGTATGTACCTGGTCTGGCCGGTTGGCTCAGCGGTTGGAGCGTCGGCCCGCGGACCAAAGAGTCTTGGGTTCGATTCCGGTCAAGGGAACGTGCCTCAGTTGTGGTTCGGTCCCCGACCCTGGTTGGGATCACACAGGAGGCAGCCAGTGTATGTCTCTCTCACATCAATGTTTCTCTCTCTCTCACCTCCCTCCTACTCTATCTGAAGATAAATGGAGAAATAGCCTCGGGTGAGGATTTAAAAAACAAAGAAAAGAAGACAGCCGTGCCCTGACACACAGGAGCATTTTTGGGGACTGTGAGAATACGGCCGAGACAGCTGTCCCGGAGTGTCCAGCACAGAGCGGGCCCGGAACAGCTCTCCCGCCGCCCCGGACCCCTCTAGCCACCGAATTTGGTCAAACCACACGCTGTGCACAGAAACCAGCCTGCTCGGTCACGTCACCGCTGTTCTCCGAAACGCGACGGTGGCTTCTCCCTGCATGTGACCCCGCCGCCCCATGGCGCTCAGGACCGCTCCCAAAGCATTAGCTCACAGTTTCTGAAATGATGGGGTCACCGAAACAAAATGAGCAGGGTCTAACCTGTTCCCAGACACGAGCTTCTACTCTTGGCGAGACTTGCTTTCTTTCGTCCCCCGAAATTGACCGTGAGATGGAAAACTCGCGCTCAGCTGGGTGTCTTCAGGTGACGTTGAGTTAAGCTATAATCCGCATTTTGCTTTGCTAAACAAAGCGGAGTCTATCGCAGTAGGAGAGAAGTTTCTATGTGTTTCCCAGTCCTGAGTTCCTATGAATCCATACTTAGAATTTGATAGTTTATGGACTTCGAAAGGGTAATAAGAAGGCCCTCCCCCTCCAGCACCCCTTAAGATCGTTTTTTCTGCCCTGGCCGGTTTGGCTCAGCGGTTAGAGTGTCAGCCTGTGGTCCAGAGAGACCCGGGTTCGGTTCCCGCTAAGGGTGTGTACCTCGGTTGCAGTTTGTCCCCGGCCCCTGGTTGGGTCCTGCGGGAGGCAGCCACTCAATGTGTCCCTTTTGCGTCGATGTTTCTCTCTCTCTCTTCCTCTCTCTCCCTCCCACTCTATCTGAACAAAAAATGGAAAAATGTCCTCGGGTGAGGATAAAAAAAAAAAAAGATCATTTTTTTCTGGAAAAACCTTATCTTATAGATCCTTCTAGACACTTTATCATGCAGGCTACCATTCCTTCAGCATAAATTCCTATAAGCAGAATTCTCATGTCAAAGGATGCGAACGTTAACATTCTGATGTGTAGTTTGAAATTACTCTTGGAAAAGCTTACCCCAAGCCACACAGTCAGATCCGGTGTGTAGCAACGCCCTCCCTACACCAGCTACTGCCAATCTCTGATGTCCCCATCCGGCAGGAAAATATATCTTTTTTGCATCTCTTTAATTGCTAGTAAGTTTTTAAATTTTCCTACATTTATTTACTTTTCCCATTTCGCTGAGGTGTAATTGACATATAACACTGTGTAAGTTTAAGGTGCACAGGAGCGTGGTTTGCTGTATGTATATATTACAAAATGACCATCACAATAAAATCAGCTACCAGCCATCACTTCACAGAGTTACAATTTTTTTTCCTTGTGAGGAGAACTGTCAAGATCAGCTCTCTTAGTCACTTTCAGATACACAGTACAGTATCATTAACTCTACTTATCATGTTGTATGTTTTCCTAAATTTTTTTTTTTAATCCTCACCCAAGGATATTTTTCCATTTATCTTCAGACAGAGCGGGAGGGAGAGAGGGAGGAAGAGAGAGAGAGAAACATCGATGTGAGAGAGACACATGGATTGGTTGCCTCCCACACGACCCCGACCTGGGCCGGGACGAACCGCAACCGAGGTCCGTGCCCTTGGCCAGAATTGAACCCAGGACTCTTTGGTCCGCAGGCCGATGTTCTAACCACTGAGCCAAACCGACCAGGGCCGTTTTCCTAAATTGAAAGACCATTTGTGTGTCTTCTGTTCGTTGCTTGTTCATATTTGTTGCCCATTTTTCTATTGGGCGATCTGTATTTTCTGTCTTTAGTAGCCGTGCATAGGGACACAGGCTTCTGTTGTACTGAGGTTTTTAAAGCGTCTGTGCCCCACCCTTTGCCATGCATGCCCCAGCTGAGTTTCCTTCCCAATCACTTCTTGGCATAAAAACACTGCCAGCAGCCCTGGCCAGTTTGGCTCAGCTGTTAAAGCGTCGGCCTGCAGACTTAAGGGTCTCAGGTTCGATTCCGGTCAAGGGCATGTGCCTGGGTTGCAGGTTCAATCCCTGGCCCCATCGGGGTCATGCAGGAGGCAACCAATCTCTCTCTCTCTCTCTCTCTCTCTCTCTCTCACACATTGGTGTTTCTGTCTCCCTCCCTCCCTTTCCCTCTACCTGAAAAATTAATGGAAAAATATTCTTGGGTGAGGATTAACAAAAAAAAAGAACCACTGCCCAGTTGATGGCTAGAGTTCTTCCCATTTCACAGATGGTAAGTCTGGGACTCAGGCGCATTGGCCATAAACGGACATAAAGCCAGGATGGGGTTTGGCATTTCCCGCGTGCTTTGTCCTCCGTGTCCTGACGGCTCGTACAACCCCGTGGCCCACGCTGCCACGGCTGCCGCTTCTGCTGTGGCTACTGTGGCTCCAGGAGGTGCAGCCAACTCCGTTCGACCCAGAGCCACCCCCAGAAGCCTGCACAACCCCGAAAATCCCAATGGAGGACCAACCTGGTCTAAGTTCCTGCCTCCTTAAGTTCGTGGAGTTTCAGTTTTCAGGAATATCTACGTTCGGTCTGAAGGGGAACATATTTGTTTTGGTTTGGTTTGTTTGAGAAACCAGAGAGCAGTTCTGTGGGTTGAAACAGTCCCGTGGCGAGACTGCCTCCCATGGGACGTTTGCCACCAACGCTGGAGAGTTCTGACCACAGTCACAGAGCCACGAACTTCCCTCCGAGACAGTCCTCAGTGGAAGCCAGCCACCGAATTGCCTCAGTGAGGAGCCAGGGAAAAGCTTACACGTGGTGCAGCACAAAACCAGGGTTTCAGGGTTAGAACCACGACATCCCTCTGGTGACGGGACATCGGTGTGCTGGGAACAAGCAGCCCAGCCCGGTTCTGAAGGTCAACGCCGGCCAGCCAGTGAAACGCAGGGGAGCGGAGCCGGGGTCCGCAAGGAAAAGCCGCTCATCCTTCCTCCTTCAGGAGCTGGGACGGGGTCAGAGCTCTGTCTCAGGAGCATGAAGAATTAATTATCTATTTTCCAAACGAAGCAATCATTAGATCACTGCAGATAACGAATACCGTGTTTTCAGGAGCCCTGAGCAGACGAGAAGCTAATATTTGTACAGTTGACCTTCAAAATGTGACAGCGGAGAAGTTCTTGGAGAGATGCCCGGAAAGGCACCAATTATTACAGGATTGAGCAATGCTGTGTGCAAAGGAACTTTCAGAATTCTTTAAAAAAATTCGTTTGCAGTTTTGTAAATCACTGTGCTAGACTCGTCAGTGTGGCCGTAGTCTCTGATGGTATAAGTACAGTTTAATTGTGCAGCAATTATGTGTCCAATAGCAGTGGGGGGGGAAATCTGGGACCCAGTCAGCTGCCACCACCGTGAAATGCAAACACTCTGAGATTCAGATGGTGAAAGACTGCGGCTTGCCGGGGGCCGTTTGCACCCTTCGGTTGTATTCGAGCATTTGCAAAGATGGTGAGAATTCTCTCAGGCGATTGGACACGCACACCCTCCAAAGAAACAGCCACTGTCTGTCAGAAGCACAGCTAGAGGCTATTTTGCAAAATGTTCTGAAGACATGTTTTGGAAAATATTCCCCGTTGTGCAATCAGCTCCCGTGGGACAATGAAGTCTCCGGAGAAAAAGGAGAGCATTTAGCAGGGGGCTGGGGGTGCAAGGGCTTCATCCAAGATTCTCCTCGGACGGCGCCTCGGAGCTGTTCTCCTTTCTCTCTGCTCTGAATGTGAAATGAGTCAGGCTGAGAACCACAACGAGCCCTGTGAGCGGTGAACCATCCCTCATCCCAAAGATTCCTGTGTTATTTTCTCCCCCATTTTACACCCCTCCCCCCCCCCCCCCCGCCCCGCTCACTTAACACAGCTGCTGTCTGGTCTCTGACGGGCCTGGAGGGGCAGAGAGGAGGGACCTGTCCACTGAAGTGCTGGAAAATGTTTAACAAACCAGCTGCCTGGGAACAAAGCAAGTGCCAATTTCTGTGGTGTAAATACTCCCGCCGTGGCCGACTTCCAGCCACGTGCTGCCACTCAGTGCACAGTTGGAAGAAATGCACACCATTTGCCTTCACAGTCCCCTTTCCTCTCTCTATTTCTGGATTATTTGAGAGTAAGTTGAAGACTTTATATCCCCCTAAACATTTCAGATCACACTGTGTGATGTATTTTAAGGACAGACAGAGAGTTCTTCAGTTTCGTTAGGGAACTAGATATTTGTCCTTTTTGTTTGTTTCCCACAGTCCAAAACCTATATCTGTATTTTAGGAACCCCCCACTGTCTCCTCTTGAATCTTTTAGGAAGAGAACTGGAAATGCCAGAGCCTCTCTCCCAGGGTCCCTTGCAGTCAGGGCATGGCCACGCGACCAGGCTCTGCCTCACCTTTTGACATGGGTGTTGGTGACTCACCTCACCCTGCTCTGCGGGCTGACGGTGGCTGTGGTGGCTGATGGTGCAGCCCGGCCTCCTTCTCCTGCCCATTTCCCAGCCTCGTTCTGGGAGCTGCTCCAGGCCCATTCCACGAACTCCTGCTTCCTCGGCTCCATCCGCCGTGACGCGGGACCTGCGGGGGTTCTCACACTTCCAGCACAAGAGTCTCACCCCACAGAGAGCAACACGGAGTCACTGTGACACTGAACATAGAACCAGAAAGGGAGCATCGTTCATTTCTCACTCGGTGGGAATCAGTCTGGATATCACAGAGAGCGAAGCGTCCTGGAGTCAGGCTTCCCGGGCCCGGCTCAGCCCCGCACACCCACACGGAGCCACGGGCACAGGCCATGCCTCATTCCTCTGGGCCTCGGGTCCCTGTCTCTCCCGGGGGGAGCAGAGGGCGGCGCTCGCCGGGTGGCTGGGAGGAGGAGATGCTGGTGGTGCCTCTCACGTGGTTGGCGCACAGAGGGCTCCGTGGCCCCGGCTCCTGTCCTCAGAACATTCCTGCTCTCACTGCGTGGCTGTACTGTCCACGCAGCCTCTCAGCCATTTGCTGCCGTTTGGAGACAAACTATGTTTTCATCCTACAACACAAACTGTACTTTACAGAGGCAATCGGGTCATGGCCCCCAAAGCCACTCGCATTCTCTGGGCGGCTACATAAACCAGTGACAAGCCCGTCCTGCAAGGAGTTAACCAGGTCTGGGTGGGAGCTAACCAGGTCTGGGTGGGAGTGAACCAGGTCTGGGTGGGAGTGAACCAGGTCTGGGTGGGAGTGAACCAGGTCTGGGTGGGAGTTAACCAGGTCTGGGTAGGAGTGAACCAGATCTGGGTGGGAGTTAACCAGGTCTGGGTGGGAGTGAACCAGGTCTGGGTGGGAATTAACCAGGTCTGGGTGGGAGTGAACCAGGTCTGGGTGGGAGTGAACCAGGTCTGGGTGGGAGTGAACCAGGTCTGGGTGGGAATTAACCAGGTCTGGGTGGGAGTTAACCAGATCTGGGTGGGAGTGAACCAGGTCTGGGTGGGAATTAACCAGGTCTGGGTGGGAGTTAACCAGGTCTGGGTGGGAGTTAACCAGATCTGGGTGGGAGTGAACCAGGTCTGGGTGGGAGTGAACCAGGTCTGGGTGGGAATTAACCAGGTCTGGGTGGGAGTTAACCAGATCTGGGTGGGAGTGAACCAGGTCTGGGTGGGAGTGAACCAGGTCTGGGTGGGAATTAACCAGGTCTGGGTGGGAGTGAACCAGGTCTGTGCAGGCTAACTATAGCTGGACGTGACTTAAATGACATCTTTGGCATGATTGTCAGTTGTGCCCCTCAGGGCCCTGAGAGGTGATGTGACTTGTGGACCTAACAGAGCAGAGTTGACCCTGGATCGGGGCCTCCTGCTTTGAAAGTCTGAGGCATTGCATCGCCGGCAGCAGACAGTTAGCAGGACATCGCAGACAGTGTGCAGGGGGTGGTGGGTGGGGGACAACTGGGGGAAGGATGCTTTCTCCTGCAGGGATTGGGATGGTAAACCGGGGCCATTTTTATGAACAGTGATTAGGGGATAGGCTCCAAGAGCCTTGAGGATATTCACAACCTTTGTCCAATTTCACGTCTAGGAGTCAAGGTTGTTTATTTTCACTTTATTCATAAAAGCAGAAACGAAAAAGAACTGAAATAACGAAGGGTGGAAATGATTGCGAAACTATCATGCATCTCTTCACGCAGCCATCAAAATCTGTTCCGGCGTCATGAGAAACTGCTCACCAGGTAAACTATATTCAATGTATCATATGTGTGTATCATATACGTATATGGAAACAGTATATCATATGCGTATATGGAAACAAAAAATGTTAAGAATAATCCTATATGGATAGAGACATCATTGGTGATTTACAGTATTTTCTAAAATCCATACAATGAAATTTTGTAAAAATATCTACAAAATTCTCTAATGCACATTTTATTCAGTTTATTTTACTATTTATTTTCCTCCAGCTTTATTAAGATATATTTGACATGTAAGTTGTGTCAGTTTAAGGCGTACAACGTGATGAATTGATACAGATATATATTTCAAAATGATTGCAACATAAAGTTAATTAACACATCCATCACCCACATGACCTTTCTTTTTTTTGTAGTGAGAACATTTAAGATCTATTCTCTTACCGACTTTTCAGTATACAATGTGGTATTTAACTCTAGTCACCATGCTGTATATTAGATCCCAGGACTCATTCACCTTCTAGCTGGAGCCTGTGCCCTGTGACCTACATCTCCCCTCCCCCCTCCGCGGCCCCGGGAACCACGTTTGTGCTCTGCTCCAGTGCACGTTAACGTATTCAAATAAAATGAACGTACCTAGCAATGAATCTAAATGATCTGGAATTCAATAATAAAAAGAAAATGTTCTATCTAATAAGATTAGATTAAAAGCCAAACTAAATAAATAAACCGGACAGATCCACAACAAAATGACCACAGATGATGGAAAGAGACAGCAGAAAAGGAAAAAAAAAAGGCAGACGCCTCATATTCACATGACAAAGTTGAATCTGTTAAGAAGGTGTGCCGTGAGAAAGCCTGTCATTTAAGATGAATGGATTATAGCATTCATCAGGAAAGGATGTCCTCGGATGGTTGCTGGGGGCAGTGTGGTGGGCGGAGCCGGAGGTCCTGGGAATTGGTTGTGAATTAGAGTTTCTGCATGAACCGTCTGCCGGCCAGAGGAGCGCAGGGACCCCGGTCTCTGCACCATTTCTCCTTCTGTAACAGCAGAAAGCCCACGAGCGACCTCACCGTGCTGCTGTGCAATTAAACGTACTGTCTGTGAACTCTCGCATAATCTGTGTAAATAGCTGCTCGATAAATTTCCTTTTCATTTCCTGTGCTGAACCGCACTGCAACAAAGCAAAGGAAAATTTATTAGACATGTGAGAAAAATAGACAACAATACAATTGTTCTGTGAGATTGGAACTCACGGTTGCCGGGACTCAGACAATGGCGACCCCCTCCCATTGTCGGGAGAACACGAGACGTCCGCGGGCTTTTTAACCTGTGTCACTCACTTGCAAGATGCAAAATAATATTTATGGGAAGTGATTATACCTTTCCAAGGTCGTAAAGAAATTCTCCATACATTTTAAAGAAGTGGAAATCTCATAATCCACATATATGGCCCCAATAGAATATCTAATATTAGTATTTATGTTGCATCCAGAAAACCTCCATCCCCTGCAACATTTTCAAGGGCTCCTCTGAATAGTAATTGTATGAGACAACTGAAATAAAAATGTTAATGGTAATTTATTTGGAAAATAAAGCACTCTATATTGAAATAAAATTATGATAATAAATGAAACCATGCCTTAAGAAAAGCAATTGGATATTAGATTTTGGATGCAGGGTTAATTTATGGGCTCTGATGTAATCTTTAAAACTCACAAAAGAGACATTCAAAAGATTTAGTGATGAGAAATGTTTAAATACATAAACAAGGCCAGGGTGAGATGAACATTCCCAGAAAACATCCAGAGTCCATACAACGCTCACGAAAATTGATTAGAAAAAAATGAAAGATCCCACAGATAGGCGGGCAAAGGATTTCAACCACAGAGCGTACTTTGTTATTAACTTGCATATAATGGATGGGAAGCAAATAAGCATATTTAGTTAAATACCAATATATTTTTCCCACGTGCCGGATGTCACTCCAACACAGACATATTAACTCGTTTCAGCCTCAGACCACCCTCCAAGGGAGACAGCGCCTGGTTCCCTGCTGCCCACAGGGAAGGGCTCACCCCAGCCACAGCCAGGAAGGAGCAAAGCCAGGACTCGAGCCCAGGTGTAATCCGTCCTGGTCACCGTACAGCACACAGCCCCAGGGTGGAGGGAGCAGAGGTGTGTGTGGAAGTGTGGAGACGTCAGGACTCACGTGGTTAAAACCCGGAAACCATCGATAATGCAGGAACACCGAAATAAATCAATAACATCACCTGGAGAGCTTTATTTCATTTATTTTTTTCTGAGGTCATGAAAACATGTTTTTCCTTTTGTTTATTTTACTTTTTATTATTTAATATTTTTTTTTACAGATGTCCATCTTATTTCCCCCATGGATATCCTCCACCCCGCTCCTGTCCCCCACCCCCACCCTTCACCACACTGTTGTCTGTGTCCATTGGTTATGCCTATATGCATATACGTTCTTTGGTTCATCTCTTCCCACCCCCCACATCCCTTCCCTCTGAGGTTTGTCAGTCTGTTCCCTACTTCCATGTCTCTGGATCTATTTTGATCGTCAGCTTATTTTGTTCATTATATTCCACAAATAAGTGAGATCCTGTGGTACTTGTCTTTCTCTGACTGGCTGATTTCGCTTAGTATAATACTCTCCAGGTCCCTCCATGTCGTCTCAAAGGATAAGAGGTCTCTCTTTCTTACAGCTGCATAGTGTTCCATTGTGTACATGTACTGCAGCTTTTTTATCCACTCATCTCCTGATGGGCACTTGGGCTGTTTTCAGATCTTAGCAACTGTAAATAGTGCTGCTATGAACATAGGGGTACATACCGTCATTAAACCTGTCATCAAACCAACTTTGAGCAACTTGAAATACATATGTTAAGTGAAAAGAACCCAGAGAGCATGCTCACTACGTCTGCCCTGCTACCAGCCGTGCGCGCTGGAGCCCGGGGTGGGAGGAGGGGCGGAGAGTGACAACAGCTGACGCGACTACAAACTGCACCCAGGTAGGCAAGTGTGAGTCGTGGTCGGAAAAGAAAGGTAGACTGTCCGAGGACTCTGCCTCTCCCCCGGTACAGCACCCTCTCGCGGAAGGGGCTTCGTGGGCCGTGGCTCCCTGCCCACCACCCCTCACCGCTGCCCGTTCTTCACCCTTCAGTCTCCTGGTCTCCTTTGGGAAGACTGCCGGGCACCCAGGCTCCTGGACCGTCGTCCGTGTCTCGGCAGTGCTCTGCTCTCCCCACTTTGCGAGGCTGGCTCTTCTTCATGCCTGTGGCCCCCGAGGCCCTTGAGGGTGGGCTGTGTCTTCTCTGGCCCAGGAGGCATTTGTCCAAAAACTCGAAGTTCTAACAGGGTCATATAGTCATCAGAAAATGCAGATTTTCCTCCGAGAACACGGTGCATTTTAAGCCAAAATTCCACGTTGTAAGTCCGGCATCCCACAGCACCACAGGCGGGAGGATTGCTGGGTGATCTTTCCCAGGGAAAGGGACCGCAGGCCAGTGTGATGCTTGCACCTGAGAGGTAGTTCATTTCCACTTCGATTCCCAGAGCTCGCTGCATCACAATACTTTTAAAACATGCAGTTTTCTAAAGAGCAGGTTTCAATGTGAAACACCGGTGAGAGCGTGTGTGCTCTTTCCAATGGCCCAGGAGGTGAGGTTTTTGTTTACCCCGTCTGACCCAGGCAGGGGAGATGCTGCAGGGGCGTGGTTTGCCAGAGGTGGTCCAGCTAAAAAAACGCCACCTCTTCAGAGTGCACTGAATGACAGCGAGCAAAACCACAGAAAAGCGAATTTAGTGTGATAGTAACAAAACCAGGGGCGGCGCCCACTTGCAGGTCACTTTGTCATTTTCTTTTTTTTTGTTTTTATCCTCACCCGAGGGCATTTCTGCATTCATTTTCGGATAGAGCAGGAGGGAGAGAGGGAGGAAGAGAGAGAGGGAAACATCAATGTGAGAGAGACACATCAAGTGGCCTCCACCCACAAGACCCCACCCGGGGCCGGGGACAAACTGCAACCGAGGTACATGTCCTTAGCGGGAACTGAACCCGGACTCTCTGGTCTGCGGGCTGACGCTCTAACCACTGAGCCAAACCAGCCAGGGCCACTGTGCCATTTTCAAAGTGCTGTTGTATCAGCTGGCTTTCTGTCCTACCCTCTGACACGTCAGGGCCGCCTTCGTGAGGCGGGAGGGCAGAGGTGCGTCCAAGACCGTGCCCACCCCTCGAGGGCCCTGCTGGGCGCTCTGAGTGCGCCTGCCCTCTCTCCTCTCCCACGGCACCTCGGGAGGGCGCGTGTGCCAGGATGCCCGTCTGACAGGTGGACGGAAGGACCACGAGGAAGTTTAAGTGAGAATCTAAAGACTGCTCACCCGGGAACGGGGAAATCAGGGCTCGAACTCAGCAGTCCTGGGTCTGAACCCTCACCCCAGCAGTGGGCCCCTCAGGCGGCGGGTCTTGAAGCGGCCCCCAGACCAGCAGGACCGAGCCATCTGGAGCTGGGTGGAGGTGGCTGCCGCCCAGCTCTCCGGTCTGCATCAGGGCCTCGGGCGGATCCCATCGGCCTGTGCCCTTGCAGCAATCTCTGGTGATGCTGACGCTCCCCTCCTGTGTGTGTATACACTTCCACAGACAGGAACCTACGAACACGCGTGTACATGGCTGTTCACTGGTGAGGCGAGGGCTCGAACCCAGGCTCAGGGCAGCTTTTCTCAGGCCCTCCCGAGCACGGAATCACTTGGGGTTTTTTTTCAAGCAATTAGTCAACAATAGGAACAAAAGACACAACAAAACAATAATCATTGTCCTGCCCCACCCCAGAAGAGTTCAGTCAGTCTCCGGGGGTGCTGCCAGCACGGCCTTTGTTTGAAGCTCCCAGATGCCAAACAGCCGTTTCCCCAGCTGCCTTGTAACCCTTGGCAACGGGTTCAGATGCAGGAGCCTGGCCCCAGGCAGTGGGCTGTCGCTGTCAGGTGGTCCCTGGGCCATGTCTTTGGGGAACCCCCATGCTTCTCCTGTGCGTGCTCACCTCGGCCTGATCAGAAGCCCCTAAAGTAGGTTCTCCTGGTCTCCTTCCCCAGGGCAGGGCCAGGGGTCAAGTGGGAAATGAGCCCGGTGTCTGGGTTTCTGTAAGAACCCTGCCAGGGACCTTTGGGGGCTGTGGTATAAGTCACATTGCTCCCCTGCTCCCCCGGTACAGGTTCCCTCTGTTCTCACTTCTTCCGTGCTATCTCTGTGGGTTACACCTGGTTACTGTTTCCGTGGTATTTCAGGAAGAAGGGTTACTCCATGGAGATGTGAGGCTTGCCACTCCCAACCAGAACTCGGTTCAAGAGGTCCCCACAGGGTCCTCCTTCAGCCCAGTTTTGTGTCCAAACACACCCCCCCCAACTCTCTAGGGAAGCAGCCACCTCTCATCATTATGTACTTACACTGCTCTCTCCTGCCACAGGGCCTTTGCACATGCCCCTCTCTCTACCGGGGTAATCTCCCCTCGAATTCTGCCTGCTTAACCCCTTCTCCACCTTCATAGTTCTGTCAGTAGCCTGTGCTGGGAGTGCACTGTCGTGTGAGTTGGTTATTTGATTCATATCTGTCTTCCCAACTCAAGGGCAAGTTCACGAAGCCAGAAAAGCTTGTCTGATTGTGAGCCTGTTGCACGCATCTCTTCTACTCATTCAATACTTTTTGAACGAACAAGTGAATGAACGGGCAGGTAGGGGCTTGAAGGCGGTGTAGTTCTGACAGTCGTCAGTGTGACATGAACCGGCTCACAGGCAGGTGAAGGGGCACCTCCCAGACCTACCCTGATCTACACAGTCAAACACCGAGAGCAAACCAAACCAGCTTTTTACTGACAACGCCACTGAGAACAGAGACCTGCGGGTAATTAACAGCCTCCCTTTACACAATTTAGTATTCCGTTTCTAATTTTACCATCCTAGATAAAGCGAGAGTTAGGTCACCTGCATTCGGTTCTTTCTTCTGCTTCTCACCACCAATCTGTCCACACACCATGTGAGGATCGCAGTAAAAAGGACACACAATCCATGAGGTGTTAGTGGGTTGATTTTTGTGACAAATTATAGGAACGTCCAGTAAAAGCCAGAACAAATGAAGCTGTAGGTATCATGGCTGGGAAAATGCCGCCACCCACAGTGATGAGCGTTGGGTGTTTCGGCACTATTCGGAGTTGAGTTCCCTTGGGCAAACACCTGCTAGGAAATGTGGATGTGGGTGATGGCCCTTTTCTTTGATACAGTGGTTAAGGGGTCCTGAATCGGATACGACCTCAAGGAAACAGAGACAGGACAAGATCGCTATTGCTAGTCTTCCCGGGTGGCCCCCCACTGAAGCCCCCCATGGACAGTGTGAATCCGGACCCGCCCCTGACAAAGGCTTTTATTATTCTACTTATACAATGACGCAGTAGGCCCAGAGAAGCTGTCATTCCTTCTCCTATGAGTCCTGAGCCGTGATGTCTTTTCTCCTAGAGGACACCACTGTGCTTGACGGGATGACAAGTGGCCAGCGGGGGCGGTTCCTAGGGAGAAGAGAGAAGTCTGAGATCCATGCAGTCTCCTAAGGGAGGGGGACCCATGGTGGAAATGAAAGAAATAGAACCCCACAGGTTTTAGGGAAGGGAAACGTGTCTAAAACACACTCAGAGGAAAACCAGTTGGGTATAGAGTATGTATTAGTTACCTATCGCTGCGTAACAAGTTACCCCAAAACTCCGAGGTTGCTCGCAGCTCGCGGTTTCTGTGGGTCCGGAATCTGAGCACAGCCTTGCAGCACCCTCTGCTCCGGGTCTCTCACAGGCCAACAGGCAGGTGTCAGCGAGGTGTCGCAGTCAGTGTAGACAGGGGAGGCGTCGGCTTCCAAGCCCACGTGGCTGTTGGCAGGACTCAGTGGCTCACACCGCCGCGCGCATCACCAGAGTGTGCAAGCAGAACAGGCCACGGGGAGGCTGCCACGCAATGGAAGTCAGAATTTCACGCAACCTAAGTAGGAAAGTGACAGCCCGTCACCTTTGCCACATCCTGTTGCTCAGAAGCAAGTTGGCACATGCAGCCCACAGGGGGTGAAGGACCACACCTCTCTCCATCCCCTGGAAGGAGGGCGAGTGGGGAGCGCTGGGCCAGCACAGGCAGGAGGAGGCCACCGGAGCTGTGAGTGTCCTGGGGCCACCTGCCAAGGCACCACGAGCTGGGGGCTTCACAGCAGAAAGGCAGTGTCTCCAGCTCTAGGGCCAGGAGTCTGACACCAGCGTGGGGGCAGCGTCGGGTCCCTCCCGCAGCTGGGCGCGGGAGTCTGTGCCAGGCCGCTCCTGGCCCAGCGTGGCCTCGGGCTCCCTCGGCTCGTGCGCCTGTCCTCCCTGTCGCCACACGGCCTTCCCTCTGCGTGTGTCTGTCTCTGGGTCCACATTCCCCTTTCTTGAAGGACTCCAGCCACCATGAGGGGCCACTCGAATGACCTCATCGTAACTTGATCGTCTGTAAAGACCCTATTCCCAAGTGAGGTCACAGTCACAGGTACTGAGAGTGGGACTTGAACATCTTTTGGAAGGACACATTTCCACCCGTGACAAGCGCTAGCACAAATTTGTTTTTCTGACATAAGTCACACTTGACTAGGGCTTTGGCTTTTAAACTAGGCCATTGTTTTGTTTGGCTTTCCCCCCAAACATTTAATAGTTATTTTTAAACAGGGGTGGAATTCGCATAACATAAAGTAACCATTTAAAAGTGAACAGTTCCGTGACATCGAGTCCGTTCACAATGTCATGAAACCATGACCTCTATCTAGTTCTAAGACATTCTCATCGCCCCCAAAGGAAACTCTGTGCCCACTAAACAGTTGCTGCCCATTCACCTGCCCCAACCACCAATCGCGACACTCTGCTATTCCCCCGAGTGTACCCACACAGAGCCACAGCACCCCAGGAGGTAAGTACTACCCTAGTGTTAGTCAGGGCTCTCCAGAGCAACAGAACCAATGGGTACACGCACACACACACACACACACACACACACACACACACATGCACACACACACATGCACAAACATGCATGCACACACATGCACGCACACACATGCCCCCCGCATGCATGCCCACACACACATGCACGCACACACATGTATGCACACACATGCACACACATGCATGCCCCCACACACATGCACAAACATGCACGCACACACGCACACATGCACACACATGGTGAGATGAGGGCACTGTCTGAGCCCAGTGGGCTCCGCGGTCCATACTCTCACCCCATGCTTGGCTGTCTGTCGCCACACCAGCCTTAATAAGCGGCTAGGCTGTGACTCCGCCGTGACCACCACGGCTCCGCATGCGGAAGGAGGTGCACTGGTGAGGGACACAGGACCGTTGCCACCTCTCTGCCTTTGGGGTCTTGTTCTGCCACAGCTCGTCCCCTTGGCTCTGCTGTCAGGGTTCCTTCTCAGCTGTTGGTGGCCAGAAACGGCGGGGAGCCCTCTGAAAGCAGCTCGGGGTCTCCCATCAGGGACACTTCTAGGTTCTACTGGTCCTGACAGTCACCTCCTCCAAGAGCACTGTATTCCCTTCCTGCCCTGCCTCCCCGTGTCTCCCCTTGTCCCTGCACTCGGCCACCGTGCCCGCCGCATACTCCCGCCACCTCTCTCTGCGCTTCCTGGCCTCGGAATTGCCGTGGGATTTGCTAAGGTGAACGAGTGCCGATCCTTCAGGGACTGAAACTCACTGTGCAAGGAGAAGACCGCAGGCCACAGAGCAGGCCTGCAAGAAAAACAGCTTCTATTTTCTGCAAGCAACCATACAGGGGCAGTGCGGGGGCGGGTGGAGGGGTACCACATCCCTGTGGCAAGGTGAGGTCCTAGCCGTCATCTTGGTAAGTCCAGTGACTGCCCCAGGCCTGCTGTGCCTTCCCTGCCATACTCTGGCCCGTGCCCGAGTGCCCTCTGGGGTCAGCCCCGCCTGGGTCTCGGAGGAGGACCCCAGCCGACACCCCCTGGCTGACAGAGCCTGGGAACCTCAGACACTTCTCCCCAGTCTCCCAGAGTCGCTGCTGCCCTGGACAATCCAGGCACATGGGGTCACTCCTTTAGGACACCTACCTTCAATTTCCATTACTGCCCCGGCATCTGGAAACAATCACCAGGACACCCAGCAGGCGGAGGCCTGGACACTCCCCAGCCGCCTTCACTGAGTGGACAGACGGACCAAAGAAACACGGGGCGGACAGCCGCCGTGGGGACCTCAGCGTTATTGTGCCACACCGAGAAACGCTCGCAGGGATTTTCCTGGGATCTTCTCACAGCGCTCTCCGGAGAGAAGAAGGATTTGGACGGGATCCACTGCTACGACTTAAATTAATGTCTCAAAGCCTGATGTCTCCCTTAGGACACAGCAGGAGGTGACTGTCGCAGGGACTCCGTGGAGAGCAGCTTCCTCTGCAGCTCAGCGCGTCCCCAATAAATAAAAGCGATGGTGGGGAGAAGAAAGCAAAATCAACAATGGAAAACTGGCCCTGGCCGGTGTGGCTCAGCGGTTAGAGCCTCGGCCTGTGCACCGAAGGGTCTCCAGTTCGATGCTCAGTCAAGGACATGTACCTGGGTTGCAGGTTTGATCCCCAGCCCTGGTCGGGTCGTGTGGGAGGCAACCAATCGATGTGTCTCTCTCCCATCGATGTTTCTCTCTCTCTCCCTCCCTCCCTTCCACTCTATCTAAAAAATCAATGGAAAAATATTCTCGAGTGAGGAGTAACACAACAACAATAACAACAACAAAGGAAAACTGGAAGGGATTTGGAGAGCCTCAGCCTGATTTCCTGTTGTGGGTGATGTCAAGGGCGCACAGGCTCCTCAGGGGCCCACAGCCCAGGCCTGCAGCTGCCTGGCCGAGCGAGGCCGTCCGCACGCCCACAGGGCTAGGGAGCAGCCACGTCGCCACGTGTGGGCCCCCGAACAGCACTCTTCCCGGCGCCCGCAGCGTGGAGCACAGGACGTTTGCAGACCTGAACGCAAGCCGTCCACAGCCCAGGATGCTTTTCAAAGGCAAATTTTACAAAACGCCAGTCCACGAGGAGATAATAGTGGGTTCTCAGAAGAAGAGGAAACCGAGAGAGCTGAGCATGTCTGTTCTCTTCGAGAAACCACAAAAACCGCAGCAGGGACGCACCTGACAGAAGAAGGCTTCCTGCCAGATGTGGGGAGGGGACCGTGACAGTCGTCCTTCCATCCCTGAGACCCTCCACGGGAAGTAGAAGATGCCCCTTGGGAGAACAGGCTGTTCCCACGGTCCCAGAAAGCACTCATTTCCAAGAGACAAATGGGGTGACCGTCAGCCTTCAGTTTATATAATAATGCAACTCAGTATTTCTGGAACTTTGCAACAAAGCATCATTAAACATGGGAACAGTTAAATGTAACGGCAGCCCAAGAACTAACTACCCGCTCAGCTTTGACAGGAGACAAATGAGAACAAGAAATGGCACGTACTGAAAACTAAACAGAGCTTGTTTTTTTTTTTTCTTATTACGTTTTAGAGTACGTGTCGTCTTGCAGGAGATTCAAAATATCTCAGAAGCCACAATGCGCTTCCCTGTTGTCCCCACCAGCCAGGTGTCCCCACCAGCATCTCAGCCCTGGGGTTAGCGGCGGGGAGGAGAGAAACCCACGGTCCAGTCCTTGTGGCTGACTAGCACCAGTTCCTCCACCCTACAGCTGATGAGCTCAATTTATGACCACATTACCACAGCCACAGGGGACCCAGAGGACGTTTTCAGAGATGGCTTGCAGAATGGGTGTAGTTAAATTAGAAATAAACACGCAGACTGACTGCAGGAACCACGGCTTTCGGAAACACCAGCAAGACGAGGGAGACGGCACGGACATTGCTGGGGCACGCCTCGCTGTTTCTCACAGTCTTCTTTTCTCCACGCTCCTTTATTCACAGCGACAGAAGTACCATCGCTGGAATGTCGTGGAGTATAGCCATAATGACTCAGCTTTTGAATTACGACAAGAGTTAAGAGAGTTTCAAGGGCATTCAGGTTGGACTGTAGATTGAAAGAGCCCTCTCTCTTCTGAGCGCAAGGTCGCCCTAACCTTAGAGAAAATAAAATAAAAACAGTTGAGACCGTGCACCAAATCGCACGTCTAAATGTTTGTCGGGGGAGGAATGCGGCCAGCCGCTCAGTGGAGTGGCAGTTCGCTTCTGACCACAGCGGGTACAGAAAAACGTCTAGTGGTGCTTGGTACCTACTAATGAAAATCTAGGTCTCGGCAAGCTGGGAGAAGCGAACTTCCATACCTTAATACAGTTTTATACCCAGCCCTTGCAGCCAGCCCGATGTTCCTGAAGGAGAAACTTCAGACACTTCCCTTCTAAGCTTGGTTGCAAGACAGGAATACCGTGATTACTGGTACTGTTGAGGACCCTGTCAGAGGTCCCGGCCAACAGTAAAAGGAAAGAAAATGAGTGAAGAACAAAGGAATTAAAGAGGAAGAGATAAAGCCATCATCATACCTAAATAACCAAAGAGCTCTGCAGACTAACCTTCAACAGCGTTTCTTGACATCAGTACTAACAACAAAAAGAGTCATAAAAGTAATAACTCACTCACATGAACAACACATTCTTAAGTATTTAGGAATGAGCTTAACCAATAATATACAAGGTTCCTGTGGCAAAATTTCCAAATGATGATGAAGGACACAGAAAATGACATTAAAAAATGTCTGAATCTATCCTGATTTTGTCTTAGCTTTTCAGGGGTGATTATCGTATTGGAAGAGACTCCACTCACACTTGACATTCACGCCTCATCCTTTGTGTCGGTGGCAACAGTTAATAGGAATACATTGTATCCATGAAATCTTAAAAATCATAAGTGTTCTTACCATGCTCACAGAAGTTAGTAACTATGTGAGGTGACGGATATATTAATGAACTTGACTACGGTGATCATTTCACAATGTATACATATATCAAAACATCAAGGCGTACACCGTAAATACATACAACTCTTATTTGTTATTTGTACCTCAGTAAAGATGGGGCGGGGAGTATCCATTCTGACACACACTTACAATGTCTGAAACAACATACGGGAGGAAGGCAGTGCAGTCCACGTGGAGCAGTACCTAGAATACATATTTAAAAGAGTTCTAACAAATCAACTTGAAAATAGGTAAAAAAATTCAAGAGCAAACAGGAAAAAAGTAGAAATACCTTTCACGGGAGAGGAAATGCAGGAAAATACAAGACCACAAAAGCACGAAAAGATGTTCAACTTCACTAACAAACAGTGCACCCAAAACAAAAATGCACACTTTTCAGGAACTCAGATCATGGGTTGAACTGTGTCCCCCTAGAATCTGTGTCTTGAAGTCCTAACCCCTAGGACCTCAGAATGTAACTGTATGTGGAGATAGTGTTTAAGGAGGTAATTAAGTTAAAAATGAGGTCAGCCCAGCTGGTGTGGCTCAGTGGTTGAGCGTCGACCCATGCACCAAGAGGTCGCTGGTTCGATTCCCGGTCAGGGCACATGCCCAGGTTGTGGGCCCGATCCCCAGTGGGGGGCGTGCAGGAAGCAACCAATCAATGTTCTCTCTCATCGATGTTTCTATCTCTCTCTCCTTCTCCTTTCCTCTCTCTCTAAAATCAATAAAGAAAAAAATTTTTTTTTAAATGAGGTCATTCGAGTGAGCCCTGATCTACTGTGACTGGCTTCCTTGGGAGAGAGGAGATCAGGGCTCACACACTCAGAGGACAGAGCGCGTGAAGGCAGACTCAGTGGACGGCCATCTGCAGGCCGAGGGGAGCGGCCCAGCAGACGTCAGCCCTGCCGTCACCTGGTCTCCGACTCCGCCCTTCCTCCCAGACCCCACGCCGCGTCCTGTCTCACTGCTCGTTTCCCTTCACCCCCAGTCCCCCTCTTCCCTACAACGAATCGAGGTGATTCACAAACTACTACTGATCCAAAGGTGACTACATGTTTGAGGAGTTAGAGCACTTGGAAAATATGTGCAGGGAGGTCATGTAAATGATCACACACAAAAAGACCACCAATTTTCCAGTGAGTCGGCAAAGGCGGTCACTGATCTGACTCCAAGTTTTAGCAGAGAAAGTAGGAGAAAACGTCACCGCACGCCAGTAAGACCTAACGGAAATCAGGGCAGGTCCAGCCAGGTGCTTCTGTAAGTAGGTGTAATTCACGAGATGGAAATAAAGATTTCTTTTTCTTTCGGCACCACCTCAAACTGCAATCGTTAAATTTCCTTTTCAGGCCTTCATGGTACCTTGAACAGAACCCGAAACGTCCCAGTTACTCTCGGGTGCTAGCACTCCGTCCAGGTCACAGCCTCGGTGTCCGGTGTGGTTTGCATCTGCCCTCCCGTGAGCAAGTGCTGGAGGCCGGCACCTGCCTGGATCCGCGGCGGGTGAGACGCGCCTGCGTCCCTGCTGGTGTGGGGCAGGAAGACGGATTCTTCACTGGCTGTTGTCAAGCTCGTGTCCCTCTCGTTGGGCTGTGGCTGCTGCCCTGTCTCACCCAGGGGCAGGAAGGTGACTCTGCCATCACGTGGGAGTCCTGGTCTCCTCACTGTATTATCCCCTCGTGCCGGAGAGCCAGCTCCCACCCAGGCTCTCCACCCTCCCCAGATCCCTACCCCCCAGCCTGGGCTCCCCTCAGCCCACCCGCTGCCTGTGGGCGGGATGGGGACACTGGGGTACAGGTCAGTGTTTACCAGTAGGTCTCCCCCTTAAAAAAGAGTATGCAGATACACCCACACTATCAATTTGACTGATATAAGGAATGCATAACACAAAATCTGTCAATAATAAGATAGGTCATGCTCTTTACTGAAAATTCTATGTAGCCAGTTGATTCTGACAGAATGTCTTCTGTTTGTTTTTTTTATCCTCACCCGAGGACATTTTTTCACTTTTTGTTCAGATAGAGTGGGAGGGAGAGAGAGGAAGAGAGAGAGAAACTTCGACGTGAAAGGGACACATCGAGTGGCTGCCACCCGCACGACCAACGAGGGCCGGGGACAAACCGTAACCAAGGCACATGCCCTTAGCAGGAACTGAACCGGGTCTCTCTGGACTGCAGTCCGACGCTCTAACCGCTGAGCCAAACCGGCCAGGGCCAGAATGTCTTCTTGATTTTTGGTGACCGCTTTCCACAGCCAACCCATGGCTGCAATTGACAGACAGAAATAAAACCACGAGATTGTGTGTTAAAAGTTGTTTATCAGTGGGGTAAGACGCTTTTGTACTGAATCAGATAATAATTTGCTTTGAGCTATTCATAATACAGTAACTAGAGTCACGCCCTCTTTCCCATCTAATTTGCGTTATTAGCGTTTTTTTCATCAGCTTCATAAGTCTAGACCGTGAACACAACAGTGAATTAAGCCCCAGTTTGTAGCATTGGACAATTTCCACCGTGTAAATGCTCCCCCGTGGCCAGCCCGACGTCACTAAATGTGCCGTTGGGAAGAGATTCATGGTAGCATGAACTAACAGTATTCTGTCACGGTGAGAGAGCATCTCTATCGTTGGCCATAGATAATAGCAAAACATAGTTAAAATAATTAGGGTGGTGGATTTTGAGTATTCATTACCTTTGTTTTTAGTATAATTTAGTATAATTTGTTTTTTGTTTTATGGTAAAGTTACAGGATTTAATCTTTAATCACGGCTCACAACATTCCTGGAAAGTTCAGTCGATCCTCAGGAGCGTCTATAAACGGGCTTCAGGAGACCAGCGGATCGAGCAGTAAAACGTGTCGGTGTGCCAGCCCTGCCCGTGGCAGAGAGACCCGTGGCGTGAAACCGGGTTTGTCGCCAAGGGAACACCAGCACCAGAAAGCGCGTCACAAACTCTCTTGGCCAAGGTCAACAGGACCACAGCGCCTTCCGTGACACACGAGGGGTATCGGAAACACAGGCGCGCGGAGACTTGTTGCGATGCCGAGACCCTGAGCCGACGGCTTCAGGTCGGCCGCGTGCTCTTTGGCTCTCAGACGGAAGGCCCACAGCGGCCAGCACAAGCCTCCCGTCTCCAGAGGCCACTTGGTCTTGGCATTGTCTAATTGAACGGATAAATCAGTGCAGTTTTTTTTTATTGTGTTTTTGTGTATTTGCTTCCTGAAACTCCTTTCTCCGTAGTAACTATACTAGAGGGAGCTGTGGCCCATGTGGTTGCCATGAGAACCGTCCAGGGGGATGAGAGACGTGGAGTACAGCCACGCTGCCCGAGTCCCCCAAACCCCAAACCATAGCCAGCGGCTGCCCTAGTCCCCCAAACCCCCAAACCATAGCCAGCAGCTGCCCTAGTCCCCCAAACCATAGCCAGCGGCTGCCCTAGTCCCCCAAACCCCCAAACCATAGCCAGCGGCTGCCCTAGTCCCCCAAACCCCCAAACCATAGCCAGCGGCTGCCCTAGTCCCCCAAACCCCCAAACCATAGCCAGCGGCTGCCCTAGTCCCCCAAACCCCCAAACCATAGCCAGCGGCTGCCCTAGTCCCCCAAACCCCCAAACCATAGCCAGCGGCTGCTCTAGTCCCCCAAACCCCCAAACCATAGCCAGTGGCTGCTCTAGTCCCCCAAACCCCCAAACCATAGCCAGCAGCTGCCCTAGTCCCCCAAACCCCCAAACCATAGCCAGCGGCTGCCCTAGTCCCCCAAACCCCCAAACCATAGCCAGCGGCTGCCCTAGTCCCCCAAACCCCCAAACCATAGCCAGCGGCTGCCCTAGTCCCCCAAACCCCCAAACCATAGCCAGTGGCTGCCCTAGTCCCCCAAACCCCCAAACCATAGCCAGCGGCTGCCCTAGTCCCCCAAACCCCCAAACCATAGCCAGCGGCTGCCCTAGTCCCCCAAACCCCCAAACCATAGCCAGCGGCTGCCCTAGTCCCCCAAACCCCCAAACCATAGCCAGCGGCTGCCCTAGTCCCCCAAACCCCCAAACCATAGCCAGCGGCTGCCCTAGTCCCCCAAACCCCCAAACCATAGCCAGCGGCTGCTCTAGTCCCCCAAACCCCCAAACCATAGCCAGTGGCTGCTCTAGTCCCCCAAACCCCCAAACCATAGCCAGCGGCTGCCCTAGTCCCCCAAACCCCCAAACCATAGCCAGCGGCTGCCCTAGTTCCCCAAACCCCCAAACCATAGCCAGCGGCTGCCCTAGTCCCCCAAAACCCCAAACCATAGCCAGCAGTTGCCCTAGTCCCCCAAACCCCCAAACCACAGCCAGCAGCTGCTCTAGTCCCCCAAACCATAGCCAGCGGCTGCCCTAGTCCCCCAAACCCCCAAACCATAGCCAGCGGCTGCTCTAGTCCCCCAAACCCCCAAACCATAGCCAGCGGCTGCTCTAGTCCCCCAAACCCCCAAACCATAGCCAGCGGCTGCTCTAGTCCCCCAAACCCCCAAACCATAGCCAGCGGCTGCCCTAGTCCCCCAAACCCCCAAACCATAGCCAGCGGCTGCCCTAGTTCCCCAAACCCCCAAACCATAGCCAGCGGCTGCCCTAGTCCCCCAAAACCCCAAACCATAGCCAGCGGCTGCCCTAGTCCCCCAAACCCCCAAACCACAGCCAGCAGCTGCTCTAGTCCCCCAAACCATAGCCAGCGGCTGCCCTAGTCCCCCAAACCCCAAACCATAGCCAGCGGCTGCCCTAGTCCCCCAAACCCCAAACCATAGCCAGCGGCTGCCCTAGTCCCCCAAACCCCCAAACCATAGCCATCGGGATCCTCGGCGGCCAGCCTGCCCCAGACCTATGGGTCACCAGATCTACCTTGCTGACCTCAAGTTGACCCCACACATGAGAAAAACCTACCTCCTACTGGATGCCACTGAGATTTTGGGGGAGGGGTTGTTATACAGCATAAATGCGGGCATTGATAACCGATACAAATGCAAAATTAATTTTATTTTGCATTGCTGGTAAGTTCGTCATCTTCGCTGTTTGACTTGCTCGGTTCTGCCCCGCGATCGGCACTCAGCCCGAGAACGAGGCCCAGCAGCGCACAGGCTCCTTTGCGGGTTCGGACAGCGGTCCTGAGCGGGTGCCCTGGGCCCCGACGGCGCTGCGTCACCGAGCTTGCAGTTGAACTTCCTCAGGTCCAGTCTGTCACACCCAGCTCATGCTCCTAGCACAGGATCTGAACACTAATCAGTAATCAACCGTGGACTTCTATGGAGAACTGGACAGACGGAAGATGCCGCTAAAGGAGCACCGACCGTGAGGTCAAGGGGCCACGTTGCTGGGACCAGCGTCCCTGCTCCTACCGGGATCTTCTGGATTACACAGGGCTGGTCAGGGAGCGCTTGAGACTGACCGCTAGACACCCCTCGGGCGAGGCCACTCCTGTGTGACCGGGCAGGGGCCTGAGTACCTCCTGCAGGCAGGGCGCTGCACCCGGGACAGCAGGGTCACGCGGGACTTCCAGAATCCTCGCTCTGGGAGGGTCCACGGATCCTACAGGAGGACCCCATGGGCAGCTCTTTCAATCGCGTCCAGCCGAACGCGCCGACATGAAGCAATGTGGCAAATGTCGGCAGTTAAAGCCACACGCTGGGTACATGGTGATTCCTGCGTGGTTCTCGTCATATTCGTGTATTCCTCAGCTCTATCGAGATGTCACTGACAGGCAAAACTGTGAGATGTGGAAGGTGTGCAGTGTGATGATCTGACACCCGTGTACATGTGGAAGGACTCCCCCATCGAGTTCATTCGCACCCCCGCCTCGTCTTTACCTCTGATTCGGGGTGAGAACACTTGAGTTCTCCTCTCTAACAAATGTCAAATATACAAATACAGTTATCAACTATCAACGATGTGTGCTCATGTATTTTTTTAAATGTCCAAAACAGGAAGCTTTAAAAAATTAACTAAAACTGGAGCCAGCCCAGTGGGTGTGGCTCAGTGGATGGAGCGCCATCCCACGGACTGAGAGGTCCCGGTTCGATTCCCCATCAGGGCACGTGCCCAGGTTTCGGGCTCAGTCCCCAGTAGGGGGCATGCAGGAGGCAGCTGATCGATGTTTCTCTCTCTCTCTCTCTCTCTCTCTCTCTCTCTCTCTCTAAAACATCAATAAAAACATATTTAAAACAAAAAACTGGAGCCAGAGCTTCGGGGCTGCTTCCTCAGGGAAGTCGCCCCTGATTCGAAGGCCAGGTCAGGCCTCCCTGAGAGGCTCCCAGCTCTCACTGTCCACATCCTTTTGGGCAAAGACTTGGAAAGCGATTGGCTAGGAAGGTAGGGTCAGTGTCTGAGTGTTCTGGGGTGTTCTGGGAGGAGATCCCAGCTGAGGCTGAGGGTACAGCCATGTGGGTGTGGCACCTGCCTAAATCGGGTGGGTGATGTTCAAATACAAGGCAGAGCCATTGCACCTATGGGCAGGTGAGCAAGCTGGTGCCAGGGGGCCACCCCAAGGAAGGGGGCAGCCACCAGTGAGACAGGTGGGCCCACTCCGCTCAGGGCTCCGAACAGGCGTGTGCACGGGAGCCCGGGCAGAGGCTCGGGCGGAGACAGAGGCCAGCAGACAGGCAGGGGTTACTGACATTCCTGGGACAGCGTCTGGAAAGACAGCAATGCCTACTTATTCCCCGTGGTCAAAGTAACATCCGCATATTCTACGAAAGTTTGAAAACACAGGAAAAAACCAATACAGGAGAAAACCAGCCCCGCCACCGGTAGAGAACGCTGCCGAAGGCTCCCTCCCGCCTCCCGTGCGCGCGTGGCCCCGAGGGGTATCCGCAAGCTCGTCCAGACCCGCTCCGAGACACTGAAACTGCCACACGCGCATTTGCCAAGCGCTTGTCATGTGAAGACCAACGTTTGAGAAAACCGAGATTTGCTCTGGAAAAATGAGGCGGATGAATTGAATTAGGCACTCATTCTAGATTTAACCCGCAGGCACCTTTAACTGAGGCAGGTCCGAGTGTCAAGGGACAAACCCAGCAACAATGGCAGTGAGGGACATGGGACATGTATGCAAATAGGGAATTGCAACTGTATCCCCTAAGTTAGTAGCCAAGGCTACAGAAGACCTTCCCAAATCTGAAAGGTTTCTCTCAAACACGTTCATGTCCTTCGGAACTCCTTGAGAAAATGAAATTTTATTTTAAAATGCATTTCCAAGTTTGAAAATGAAGGCAGGTCATTTTCTTGGGATAAAGAAAGGACAGTTTCTGAGATACCGAAATTCGGACTTCGGAATTTGCTTCAAAGAGCCGAGAAGCAAACACCATGTGCGTGAAAGAAACATGCTTTTCAAATGTAAATGATGTTTCAATATTAACCTGCTGGCACCGCTCACTTATTTACTTGTCAGAATAACGTTCCCGGGGAGCAGGTCTGACCTGTCAGTGGGTTAAAGTTGTCGAAGGCGATGATTCCATCATGCCACAGCGTGGTGACAAATCCACTCTCCTGTGACACCCGACATTTACAGCCAGAAGTTAATAAGAGCGGTTTTTCACATCAAGCGTCTTAACAAATGCAGATTCTATAATATTCCTGCTCAGCCTCGAGGCTATCCATCCGCTCTCCTTTCGAGACACATATTAAGGCAACCCCTGAAATAAGCCAGGAGAGGTCCTCCCCCCTTTTGTCCAACAGACTCAGAACTTCTTGTTTTCGAAGGTTAAAGAAGTACACATTTTACTTTTATGGTCTATACGGACATCCTCTTGCCTCCTCATTTTCTAAACCGGGCCATGGCGTTGCCGAAGACCCCACATTCTCAAAATCGTGGCAGTGAACGTACCAGGACTTCTCGGTGCGTTCTGCTGACCCTCGTGGCCGGGTCTACACCGCTTCAAACGGGGCTCGATTTCGGCAGCGGGGCTGAAGAGCCCTGCACCCAGGCACAGACGTGTGACCACCCGGCGTCCCCGAGCCGAGCCCTTGAACCTACGACTAACCCCACCTCTTAGTCACGTCTCTGCTTACTCAGCTCCTCCCTTGCCCCTCAGTCCTTCTCAGAGTTTTGCTTCGTTTTCCCTTCCTTATCTGCCCTCACGGTTGCCCTCCGTCCCTCCCCCCGGGTGGCCTCGGAGGAGTTACAGCCATTTCTCGCTATTCCCGTAGTTGTGGTCTCTGTCGTGTCCACGGACACGGAATCCGTGAATACGGAGCAACCGCTCCTGGGGAGACACTGCGAATCTCCGGCCACTCCGTGCTGTCCAGGCCCTCAGTGCGGAGCTGGCTCGGGGCGTTTCTGTCAAGACGCCTGGTCCATGTTACCGTGGACGCATTGACGTGGAGCTCACGGCCGGAACAGCACTTACCTGCCACGCGTTTTCCGCACGGGGCATGTCACTCATGCTCAGAAACACCCTTCAGCGCAGGCGCCACTTTCAGCAGCAAAGCCGCCGGTGAAAAGCACGAAACTGTGGAAACACGTGGCACTAAGTGGGCTGTGGAAGGAACCCCTGCTCCTTCATGAGAGGACAGGGGACGGCGAGCACGGCCTGTCCCACCTCCGCTGAGAACGTGGCGGTGGGTGACACGGTTTCCAAGGCTCTGCTCGTGTCTGCAACGACCGCAGCAGCCCCAGGGGTACCGATTTGGGGTTGCAAACAAATGTTAACCAGCCGGCACGTTTGCAAATTCGGAATCTTCGAATCACGAGGAGCGGCTGTGTTCTGTGTCTCCTCTGTGGTCTCCGTTTTTATTTATTTTATTTTTGTTTTTATTTAAAAAATTTTTTTTCTTTATTGATTTTGGTTTATTTTATTTTATTTTTTTATCCTCACCTGAGGATATTTTTCCATTTTTTGTTCAGATAGAGTGGGAGGGAGAGAGAGAGAAACATCGACATGAAAGGGACACATCGAGCGGCTGCCTCCCGCACAGCCCTGGTTGGGTCAGGGCCGGGGACAAACTGCAACCGAGGTACATGCCCTTAGTGGGAACCGAACCCGGGTCTCTCTGGACCGCAGGCTGATGCTCTAACCGCTGAGCCAAACAGGCCAGGCTTCTTTATTGATTTTGGAAAGAGAGGAAGGGAGAGGGAGAGAGAGATAGAAACATCAATGAGAGAGAACATTGACTGGCCGCCTCTGCATGCCCCCACTGGGGATCAGGCCCACAACCTGGGCATGTGCCCTGACCAAGAATCGAACCAGTGACCTCTTGGTGCCTGGGTCGACGCTCAACCACTGAGCCACACCGGCTGGGCTGTGGTCTCAGTTTTTAAATGTGTGACATATATGTTGGGGGAGCATGTGGATAGTTTTCAAACTGTGGTCTGGGGACCCTGGGGATTGGGGGGGCTCAGAGCCGGGAGCAAGGAGAGCGTGAGCCCTCTGACCAGCACAGCCAGCCCAGAGGTGGGAGCCCGACCCCCTGGCCTTGTCCCAGGACCCGGGCTCCTCTCCTGTCAGCAATCCGCCCAAGGGGCAGAAAGGGCTGCAGACAGGGCAGTGTCCTGTCCTACAGGGGACAGAGCCCGGGAAGGAAGCCACTCCTGTCTGCACAACTGCAAGGCCGTCGTGAGCCACCTCCTGCCGGGCACGCTGCCCTCACCAAGGAAAACGGACCCACGAGATGGGAGAGAGAGGAGGAAACCGAATTTAATTCATTGCTTGTCATGTTTTTTCAACCAAGTTGTATGTCTATTTTTCCTATTTTGACAAGCAGAAGGATAAATGACTTCGTAAATCATTAAACTGGTAAGAAACAGATTTGTCCTTGTAAGTGATGACTGATCCCCCTCCCTGTATGTGCTTGGCCTTTAATTCTTAAACAGGCAGATGACAGAGATCTACCCCCGTGACTTCAAGGGGAAGCGCACGCTGACCTCAGGTGCAGTCGGGTGGGGCCAGCACGCAGCGGGGGCCAGTCCCGGGCGGACTGCAGAGCCGGCCGGCGCCGTGGGAGGCAGCTGCTTGCCCCGGCTCCTTCGGACTCCTGTTCCCTGTGACGTGCACTCCCGGCTCGTGTCTGATACAGAAGCCGCCGGATCCGACCCCCAGAACTGGGCAGCTCCTGTGGCTAACGGCCCCCAGCGCGGGCATGAGACCGGCAGTCCCCGGGGTGGAGGCCACCCCTCTCAGATCACACCGCCTTGAGACCGAGGACGACCTCTCGTCCACAGAGGCTACTTGACACCATCGTTTCGACCGGGAGGGTCTGTGCTTCTCAGAGATGCGAGCAACACCTCACCCACACTTTCCTGGTTCGTTCTGTGACCCCCTTCCTGCCCGCAGAGAACAGGAGCAGTGCGGGGCATTTTAGATATGTTGATCCAATTAATTATCACTAAACCCAGACAAGGTGGGCATATTTTTCCTACTTTGCAGACTAAGACCCCGAATCTCAGAGAGGTTAAGTAACTCACCCAAGATCACACAGCTCAGGAGCCAGGATTGGAATCCAGTCTGTTGGACTCCAAAGCTTACAAGGTCACAACTCCCCCACCAGGGCCCTGGCTGCGGGGTCAGGGCCAGCCACTGCTCCTTTGCCTGGTGGGAAGGGGCTGGAGAATTCCTACAAGAACGCAAAGAATGAATCTCCTGATTGTAACTTTCCCCTCAGAGAGAGACCATCCTTAACCTGAGTGATCCTTGTTTGCGCCGTAGCTGGCTGCCTGGGTCACTGTTCCAGAGAGAACCAGGCTGCGTGTTCATGTGCTCGGATAGGTCTGCGTTCACCTGGGCAACAGGCGGGGTGGCCTCTTGGCAAGGGGACAGGTGGGCGCTGGAGACCAGTGAGCGCAGCCCTGGGCTGTTCGGGGCAGCCCCAGCTGCCAGCTGCTCAGCACTGGACACGTGGCGAGTCTGAGTCGAGCTGGGCAGTTAGTGTGAGACACCCACCAGGTTTCACAGACGATACCAAATGAGTGTCCAAGATCCCGTCAATAATTTCTTTGCAGTGACTATATGTTGAAATGATAATATATTGCCTACATTGGGTTAAACAAAATATGAAGATGAATTCCACCTGTTTCTTTCACAGTTCGAATGTGGCTACATATAATTTTTAAATTATGTATGTGTCCCCCATTTGGGGGCTTCCGTTATATTTCCACTGGACAGACTGGACCAGACAGATAAACGTCCTGAAGCATGACCCCCAGCAGGACTTTCCAAGGCTGAGAGGTTTACATTCTGTTCGAAGATAAAAATTCGGAAGAAAAAAACCCTCAGGATAGAAAAGATGTTTTTTATGAAATCCTTAAATAGCCAGACAGAGCGTTAAATTTATAATGCTCAATTATAAATAATACAAGGGTTAAGAATCTGTAGCGAGTTGGCGCGAAACGCATGGTTGACTTTGGAGCCTAATTAAAGCTGTAAAATGACAGGACTGATGCTGTGGTCTTGAAGCTGCGCTCCTCGGTGGCCGCTGCAGGTCCAGCCTCCACCGTCTCCGCCTGGCCCTGGGCTCCGGCCGGCAGAGGGACTTGGCCTCCAAGGGCTGGTGGGTTTGGCCAACGGAAGACACTGGCAGGAGCTCGAAGGGCAGGAGGGAAGAGAGGCCAGGGCGTCTATTCTCTTGGTCCCTCCTGGCTGGGCTGTGAGTGAGTGTGGCTGCAACCTTGTCCCCATGACCACAGATGTCAAACACAAGAGGGCAAATGCACCCCTTTGACTTCCAACCAGCCCCCTGCTCCATGACCCCAACTGCTGTCCTTATGAGACCCCTGCCATCTCCACCCCAGGCTCTCCCTCCCTCGCACCACCAGACTGGACCACCCCTCCCTCTTCGTCATCACTGCGCATTCAAATATCATCCTGACAAAGACTATCCTTGCCAATCACGGCAGATTCGTCTTCTTCTGCGGAATCAGTATACTCTACTTGGACCAACAGAATTTTACATTAAAAATAGTCCCAACGGCCCTGGCTGGTGTGGCTCAGTGGTGAGAGCGTCAGTCCATGCCCTGAAGGGTCTCAGATTTGCTTCCTGGTCAAGGGCACGTGCCTGGGTTGCAGGGTCCCTCCCCAGCCTGTGCAGGGGGCAGCCAATCGATGTGTCTCTCTCACATCATCTTTCTCTCTCTCTCTCCCCTCCCTCCCTCCCTCCCTCCCTTCTTCCACTCTCTCTAAATATCAATGGAAAAAATATCCTCAGGTGAGAGTTAACAAGAGCAATACATGTATTTCCAACGATGCAGAGAGCACATCCCCGACTCTCGGGACGGTGCTGTAGCCTAGCGTGTGTCACACAACACACGTCTCTCCCGTTAGCAGCACACACGCAACCAGAGGTTAGAGCCGGAGCGGGGAGTGTGGGGCGGGGCGGGGAGGGGCGGGGCGAGGGGTTGGGGCGGGGTGAGGGGTCAGGTGGGCAGCCCCGGGACAGCCCCCGAGAGCTGCAGATCTTCTGGGAGCTTCCTGGAGCCCCGAGGAGCGTGGTACCATTGCAACGGTCATTTTCATCAGTAGGACCAGTGTCTTGACGCCTTATTTTTCTTCAGGTACTGTATTAGTTTGCTCAGGTTGCCATAGCAAAACACCACAGGCTGGGTCCTTTAAACAACAGAAACTTATTTTCTCACAGCCCTGGGCTGCAAGTCCAGGATCAAGGCACCAGCAGGGGTGGTCTCTGCAGGACCTGTCTCTGGCTCGCAGCCGCCTCCCAGTGTTTCCTCGTGTGGCCTTTCCTCCACGCCCACGTCCCTGGTGTCTCTTTGTGTCCAGTCTTCCTTTCTTACAAGGACAGAAGTCAGATTGGACTAGGGCCCACCCTAGCAACCTCATTTTAACTCAGCCCCTGAAAGACCCTCCCTCCAGCGACAGTCACACTCCAAGGTACTGGGGTGAGGACATGAATTTTGAGGGGACACAGTTCCATCCATAATATATTCGGTGTCATTCTCTACCATGGCTTTGAGCACCGGCTGTGCCCTTTGTAGTTGTATATCCATGTTCAAATGTATTAATCTCCCTGAACCTCAAACCCCACCTCTTCCAAATGCAGGGACTGGTCCCCATCTCTCAAGGCACAAGGAAGGACTAAAGGACATGATGTGGGTGAAGTGGCCAGCTCGGTGAGTGGCATACAGTAGGTGCTCAACTAATGTAGGTTCCCTTCCCTTTCATTCATTCCTTCCCGTCTCAGCAGCTGCAGACAGCAGCCCATCTTGAACTTTTTACAAAGAGGAGCAAGTGTCCCTTGTAATGACAGTGACAGGCTGCTACGTCTCATCAGCTTCTGAGGTCTCCCGTCCAGGACTGTGGAAGGTCAGAGGGAGGTTAAGAACAGTATGGAGTTTCCTCAAGAAGTTAAACATGGAACTGCCATTTGACCCAGTGATCCCACTTCTAGGAATATATGCTAAGAAGCCTGAAACACCAATCAGAAAGAATATATGCACCCCTATGTTCATAGCAGCACTATTTACAATCGCCAAGATCTAGAAACAGCCAATGTCCATCAATAGATGAGTGGATAAAAAAGCTGTGGTATATATACACAATGGAATACTATGCAGCTATAAAAAAGAAAGATCTCTTATCCTTTGAGACAACATGGAGGGACTTGGAGAATATTATGCTGAGTGAAATAAGCCAGTCAGAGAAAGACAAATACCATGTGATCTCACTTCTATGTAGAATCTAATGAACAAAATAAACTGACGAACAAAGTACATCCAGAGCCATGGAGCCATGGAACAGACTGACAAACCTCAGAGGGCAGGGGAGTGGGGGAGGGAAGAGATAAACCAGAGAACGTACATGCATATTTGCACAACCAGTGGTCACAAACAGTGGGCTGAAGGCAGGGGGGTAGGAGTGGGGAGGAGGGAGTCGATGGGGGTGGGATGGGACATCTGTAACACTTCTAAATATAAAGATAAATTTTCTTTAAAAAATCAGAGGGAAGCTGCTACACTTTATTGTAGTAGGAAACCTACATTTACATTCTGGGTCTAAGGAGGGAAATGCAGGCATTATTTTAACTTCTGGTTACGAAATGCTTGATACTAAGACTTCTTGCCTACTCGAAAGTCACTGAAGGGTCACAGAGAGACTTCCAGCTCTTTGTTTGTTTTTCCATTTTCCAGCTACTATTTTTAAGGTGACTTTTCTATGTTTCCCATTTTTTTCTTTTTCTCTTGGCTAAATATATTTTCGTAATTAACACATCATCAATCATTAAATTTCTATTTATTATCATGTCTTAGGTCCATCGCCGCTTCTGCTTTTGCAAACTTGAGAAACGAGATTCTTTCTCCAACTAGTTAAAAATTACGTTAAAATATCGTTGGGACTGTCATTCTTTTTCCTTTTTTCCCTATGCCCTCCTTCCTCCCGCTTTGTTTTCAGTTGACTCTACATGGACAGAGGACTTTGAGAAAACGCCAAGTAACGTTTACAAATAACAGCTTCTCCTCTACCCTCAACCGACGAACGGAACCCTCTCTGAAGGTGTGTCCTCATCTCAGAATCCCGGTGCTCCAGGTGACATCCTCCGTCTCTCACCAACTTTTCATAAGTCCACGCCGCCTGGGCTCAAAGAGCGTCATTCGTCTTGTCCTGCGTGGGAATCCAGTTTTGGAAATTGGTAAATGGCTCCATCTGCTCGGTGACCCATGGGCCCCCCGCGGGCCTGGGCGAGGATGCGCAGCAGGCCCCGTGTGAGGGGATGCGCTTCACGCACCAGTGGGCTTTCGTCTGCAGGACGTCAGAGGCCCTTCTCCGTCCTGGGCTCCAGCTGTCCACAAGATGCCTCACTCTCCAAATCGTTTTTTTGCCACAGAGTCCAGCAATAACCCATTCTGCTTTCACGGTCAAATATTGGCAAACTTTTAAGGAGAGAGCTCCGGACTTTGCCTCAGAAAGAGTGAAAACAGACGTTCCTCTAAAAATGAGAAAACTCAGCCGAGAAATGAAAACCTCTGTGAGGCTGGGAAGATCCAGCGACACAAACCGAAGACCTGAAGAACAGGCCAGCAGGAGTCCTGCCCGTGACCTGGATAACTGTGTCCGTGACGTAGAGTTCGGAGGATGTGGTACCAGTTCCTAGGCAGCTTCTCATGCCACTGAGCACAAAGCGGGTGCCTTCACCACACCCAGCGTGGGTCCAGACACTGCATGCCGGGGACTTGAACGCAGTGTGACAGTCAAAATGCATGAAGTGGGCGAGTGAATGACTCGCACGGGAGAATGAGAATGACTATATTCTACTATGTATGTGGTCGGGGCCTCCAGCTGACAGACTCCTAGAGTCTGTATCTTCTGTCTCTTTGAGAAATAAAGAAAGTAAGATCCGAAGAGGGTATATGGCTTGGCTGATATCCCACTGCAGCAAGGATTTGACCCCTGGTGTTCTTCTCAACAACCCTGTCCCCTTCCGAGTTGCCATGCGTGGTGGAGGGGGTGCTCAGGGGACATGCACCCCTGGCTCTCTCACCGAGTGAGTCATCTGAGACAGAGGCGCGAACGCCATCTGTACCAACTTCTTCCTCGTCCACACACTGGGAAAAGGACGCCTGCTGTGCCACCCACCCCGCGAGAGACGGGCAGAGAGGTCCTTAGAGGAGTGTGGGTAGAATTGGAAACAGACAGCTGCCATTAAATACCAGTGACTGACGTTATTTTACTAGCGTTTTCTTCTTCTGTGTCAACCGAAAGCGACTTAAGGTGACATTGCTTTCATAATTCTGGTACAACTGGATATTTATTAGGAAATCTTTCTCCTGGGTGTCCCTACATTCTTTGTTTCATGTTAGAAATCCAGGGAGATGGAAAGAGTGTGGGTGGACCGATGAGCATGGGGTTCTGCGGGGGACTGGACTGTAACCTGGCATGCCAGAGACATTACAAAACAAAAGCTGTGTGTGGCTGGGACACCACCGCAACCTCAGTGGCCAGCCACGGAACATAAAGAATCTCGGAGGAGTTACATGTTGGTTACAGGCAACCGCAAGGAACTTGCGATCACAAGTTGCCACATGGTTGTAATACATCTACCGAGAAGCAGATTTTCTTTGGGCCTGTGAGTCACTGTCCAAAATCTGTGTTCTCTCTGGAGTGCATGTGAACTGAGATGATCTATTTATGCTTTATGCTCTCAATTCTGGGAGAATGGAGCACACAGGGGCCTGGTCTTTACTTCGTTCCCAAGCCGTGAGACTCCTTTGTCTCAGCTCATGGCTGCCAGCTTCTTAGTTTAGAAAGCTTAAATTCTCCCACGAGAACGGGATGGTCTGCACCCATTTCTCACCTGTCATATTGACAAAAATTCACGATTTTGACAGCACACTGCATTGGCAAGGTTGCAGGAAGCAGACATTCTCATGTGTTGTTGCTGCGAATACAGTATAACATGGTGCGACTCCTTTGAAAAGGAGTTTGGCAACATCCCAAAACTCCACCTCCGCGTGTGCCCTTAGGGCCAGCAGTCCCTAGGAATTCATCCTAAGGATATTAAGAATTGCCCTAGTTTACCTCCAACAATATGAGCACACAAATGCACACAATTATTCATCGAAGCATTGCTTATAATGGCAAGATATTGGAAACTACCAAAATGCCCGAGCAAGGAAATGTGGTGTGCTGTCTGTACATTTCCCTGGCTGGCCAAGGTGGGAAGGACACGGATGTTACCACAGGGCTACAGCACGTTTAGGTGTCAGAACAATCTTGTTTCAGGCCCTCGCAGTCTCTCAACACCTGCACCCTCCACCCGGCAGCCCGCCGTCAACAGAGCCTTAACCAAGCAGCACCAGGTGGGTGGGCCATCTCCTCCTCATTCTGTGGTAACCATGGGTCTCGCCCTGTCCCAGGTGCAGTGACTCCTACCAGGCTCATTCATCTTTAGGGGCATCGTCTTCAGAGGGCCAGTCTGGACTAACGGGCATCCTGGTTGGCGGCGGGGGACACTCTGGGCCAAGGACATACCCAAGTTCCTGCTCCATTGATGCAGAACCACCAGACCCAACCTCAGGATCAAAGTTCCCTTCACTAGCCACAGCAGGGATGGGAGAGGCTTGGCGTGGACCCTACGCTTGCGAAAACTGGGCGTACTGCTTACATGGCTTTCTGCGGCTTTCGCCTATTCGTTGGCCCCCCAGGCTTAACAATGGAGCTCACTCTTTTCTCCTGGAAGGGCAGATGGCCCGTGTTCGTCCGTGCCACCTCCAGCCGTCCCCCAAAAGAAGGCCCTTTGGGTGCTAGCATAGAAGATTGGGTCACAGACTCCAGCCCGGATCCTTTCATAACCCCGTGGGTAGAAGCCACTTTCCAGCTCAACCTAGAACTGAAATAAACAAGGATCCCTAATACATTCCATGTTTAAACAACTCGAGAGACGAATGATATTCATCTATTACGAAACAAGAGGGGAAAGAAGAACCTGCCAAGAATCTGAAATGAACTGGCTACCGAAGTGTGAGCTCTTCCGGTTCGATTTTACTCACAGAGAATCTGTCTCCTTGTAAATCCTGAGCAGTAATTCCAGATGAATTCGTGCAGGCGTTCGACCAATATGTCGCCACATTTTCTGTGTGCTGGGCTCTGTTCTACGTGGGGATACAGTGGTAGGAAAAGGAAACAGAAAAACAAAAAAATCCTACAATCCTACAATCACAAGACCCGCAGAAGCAAGGATCTGGGGAGGACTCGACTGGGAGATTTCTAAAGGACTTGTTAATGTACATTAACGTTTCCTTAAAATAACTTTTTAGGTTGTCGGGAATACATTTTTGATGACGCAAGAGTCTTCCAAATATGACATAGACTAGAAAGGGTCTACCATGCTCATATTTGTATTTCCTATTAAACATTCCATGCAAAGTTACCCTTCCGCCTACCCCGTGGTTTTATTTCCAGAAGAAACAAGTAAAGCTGAGACTCTCAGGAGAGTGGGAAGGAGCTGCCGTCCCGTGTTCTCAGCTGAGGCCCACACGCCTTGGGTCATTAAGCACCAGTTCACTGCGCTGGTGACAAGCCAGAGTGACAGAATGCCTTTCACCTATGACACGGTGGCAGAGAGTGTGGGTGGGCCCACCTGACGTCTCTACCCGCCCCTTCTCCCCTGCCTGCCCTTCCGATAGGCCACAAGCACAGATGACATCCCGGGAGTGGGATGTGCCCTCCAAAGGGTCCCCCCTGGAGTTCAGTTCTCTGTGGTCATCATCTTAAAATTCTCGATAATTTTCTCTTCGAATTTGTGTCTTATGAATGGAATCCAATGTGACAAGGGAGCGCGCCCCGGGGGACTTAGAGCCTCGGCTCCCCTCCCCTACATGTTCTCAGCCACCTTCTCCCCCAGTCTGGGTGCCCGGGGGGCCTGTGAAGGGTGAGCAGGTGCGCCCTGCACTGTGTCGGAGGCGGCACCCGGGCACCCCGAGCGCCTGCACTTGCTTCCGAGCATCACCGTCTCACAGCATGGCCTTGCAGAGGAGAACGCCTGGCAGGTGGAGAGAAACTGCAGGGGAAATGAAAGGCTTGTGCCCCGCTTTTAGAACAGGGGCTTCTGGGGTTGCACTTGGCACGGGGTCCTGCGAATGATGTGGCCAGTCCTGGGTGTTAGCCAGAAACTTACCTGGCCACCCTCATGACTCAGAGGCCGCCGCCCCGTGAAAGAGACCTGGGCGACAGCCAAGCTGCGAAGGTAGCTCCCTTAGGCCGGAAATGTGTGTCTGGTTCCTTGTTGATTTCCCGGCCTAGAACACAACGCAGGCGACCTGTAGAATGTGACAGAATTCACTGCAACACGTTACGTACGTATTTATGTGCTGATCGGATAAGTCAAGTGCATCGTTTTTTCTCTTTGATCAGTCGAGCTGTGAGGGTGATGGTTCTCTTCCAGCAGTTTCCATCGGGGTCTCCTTTTAATTCTCACAAACCACACTTGCTATGTTAGACAGCTGTGTGCATACAGGTTTACATGGCAAATGCTTTGTGTACCTTTTATTGATACAAAACCTTCCTATTCTTCTAATGCTTTCTGGCATCAAATTCTACTTTGATGCTAACACTGAACTTTATATTTACATATAATAGGTCCCCATGTGTGTATTTAGCTCATATATATCTTGGCCCATTCGTTACTGGCAACTTCTTGGTGCTTTTGATAGATCCCTTATTAATAATACGTAGCTGAATCTTGATATTTTTGTGTCCAATGTGACAATCTTTGTCTTTCGATAGGCAATGTATCCAATCTGCATTTATTATGGATACAATTGTGTGTCTGTTTCCTATTTTAAAATTGTCTTTATTATTCTTGACTTCCCATGAATGTTTCAAGTTTTCTGATAATGGAGCTTTGCTGTGTTTTCTGTGGTTTTATGAAAGCGTTGGGTCCTATATGTGTCCTCTTGACTTAATTCTGTACAAGCATGTCCATAAAGTCCATTATTTTCTTTTAGCATCAAAAAGTAAATATCAATAAATTCCTGTCTTCAAAGGACAAGATCTTTGTCCTGCTTTTACTTCCTTGTCTCCCCTCACCATTCTCTGCCCCCCACTCCCAGGTTTTGTGGAAATTATGTGATTTTTGCTTCAGGACTGTGCCTTCTTCATTAAAAACTCTTCAAAATTTCATCAACTGTCATCACCACGATATCCAAAAATCTTAGCTGCTTATCAATCAGATCCGTTTCCTTCTTCACACTGTTTCTGTTATAGTCTCCTTTTTTTGGTGATGTTTTTTATTGAGATTTATTTTTCATTCTGCTTTACTACTTCCTTGAATAATCTTTTCAGGATGAGCAACCATGGTATATTTTCTGAGTCCTTAAATATTTTCCAATAGCTGTGTCTTTAATGGGAACTGTAAAGAGTTTGGGAATAAAATTCCAAGGTCACAACTTTTTCCTTAGAATCCTATAAAAATCACTGTCTTTCCATTTTAGGTTGCAACTGAGAAGCTTAGCAGAAGTGGTATATCTTTTAGTCTAAATAATCTTTTTTCCTCTAACTGAATTCAAGTAAGGAAAAGCCTGTCTATGTTTGAAATGCATAGGTCACTTGGCAAAATGGGTGGCTTCTTTTAGTCTTTCTTTGATACTTTTTTTTTTCCATCTTTCCTATTTTATGTTTTAAGAGAATTTTCTACTTATTCTTTTCATCATTAATTTGGTTTTGAAAAGTGGCCGCTACCCAAAACTCTGCTGACCTTCTCTTGCTTTGTCCTGTGCTCTCACTGAAGGGGTGTGACCGGTGACCTGACACTGTTCTCTCCTCTTCATCAGGGGAAGAGTACACTGGTCCATAAAGGTCCCCCCTGTGGACTTCTGGTGCAGGTCAATGTACGCTCAGTCATACCTGGCAGCGAGGCAGGTACGCTAGGGCTTCCCCTGTGGGGGCCCCCCCTGCGTGGGGTGACTTTGAAGAGACAGGCCAAGAGAAAGCTTCCCTTGCTGAGTGGGGGTGGGCTGGGGGGGGCGATACCAGAATGTCCTGCTGTGGAACAGTAGATGGTGGGCAGCTGGGTGCAGGTCCCAGCTGCACCTGCTGCACCACCTATGCCAAGTTGAGGAAGTCTCTGGGCTGAATGTTCCCAGAAACAGCTTTGTTTTCCTAGGGATTTGGTGGAGCCCCGGGGAACGTTTCTGTTCCTGGCCAACCACCTCCATCCCAGCCATTCCTCCAGCCTCCAGAGGTGAGTGTGTAGGCTCCACCCTCATGACCTAACCGTCTCCTAATATCATCACCCTTGGGGACAGAATCTCAACTTTTGATTTTTGGGGGAGGACACATTCAGAACATAGCGGGTATAACTAACAAATATAAATATATGGCTTCATGTTTTATTTTCCATAAACATTGTGGAATAATCACCAACATCAAGCTAAGGAACATATGTATCCATCATCTCACAAAGTTACCATTTTGAGATTTTTGTGATGAGAACACTTAAGACCTACGTCTTAGTACATTTCAAGGACACGTTACAGTGTTGCGAACATTAGATTTCCAGACCTTGTCCTGCGTAACTGCACTTTGTACCTTGACCGGCATCTCCCCAGCCCCGCCCCTGCCAGCCACCGTTCCCCTCTCTGGTTCTGTGTACTTGGTTGCTTTAGATCCCCCATACAGGGAGAGCGTTTCCGTAAGGAATATTATCCAGCCTTAAACAAAGGGGATCGTCACAGAGGGTGCGAGGCGGCAGCCGTGTGGGGTGAGCGCATGGAGAGAGCCCGGGTGCAGCGCGATGGCCGTGGATAGCATGCAGCAAATACTGGAAACTCGCTGGGAGAGTCGGTCCCAGGGCCCCCCCCACACAGAGATGGTAGCTGTGCGGAGCTGATGTGCGCATGCGCGTGACTGCAGTAATCATTTCGCTACTTCCCTAGCAAAGCGTTACGCTGTGCACTTTCCATATGTACAGTTTTATTTCAAAAGGAAGGGAGTCCTGGCCTTTGCGACAACGTGGGTGAACCCGGTGTGAGGTAAGCCAGTGTTTCTCCAACTGCACTCCAGGAGGGCCCCGCACAGGGACTGCTCCCGGCACTTGAAATAAGTCTATCGGACGTTTCTGGAAGAGAGACACGGGCACGTTCCGCTAATCGGCGCCCCGCACTCAGCGTGAACTTGCAGAGGTCGGTTCTTCCCGGAGCAAACGGTAAGAAGCTTGGCACTACCAAGGAAGAGGCTGGGTGTTAAATGCCCTGGGGGCCGGCACAGTGTCATTCCGCGTGATGTCCCAGCCCCCCTGACTTCCCACCCCAACCAGGAGCGTCGGATTCCCACAGCGCCAGCCGCAGCTGCCCAGCTCCGCTGTCCCCGCTTGACTTCCAGCCATTTGGGGATTCCGAGGCCATAGCTACCTGATATCAAAATAATCCGTCAGCTTCAAAAAATAACAAGCGAGGCAATTATAAACAAAACAGCTGTTTGAACCAACTGTGCCGTGTCTCCCCTTTAGCGGGGGTCTCCTCCACTGACAACTTCAGCAAGGGCCTTCGCAAATAAGGATGCGCGCTAAAAACTGGATTTCTTGTGCTGGGAATGACTCCTCCGGCAAGGGTGATTGCCGCCTCCGTGGATCTTGGATGGGCAAGGATGTAATTAAGAAGCCAGCTGATGTGGGCTGACAAATCCCCCTCTGACTTTCGCACGCTGAGGCGTGGAATACATTTCATACTTGGCCTTTAAACCAGCTTCCAAATTAACCATTTCCTTCATCTGCCCTCTCTTTCAGCGTCTGCGTTCAGACGTTACCTCCAGCGGTACTGCAGTTCAGGCCTTCGTGGGTCCTCCAGGAAAGGGCTGCCCACGACAGTCGTTAATCTGTTTAGAATTTTTTTTGCCTTTCGTGGACTTGTTGTCCCGTGAAATAAAACCTGTGCGGGACCTAAACAAATACAAAAATCCAGGAAGAATTAGAGTGAAAGGTCACGGATTCCTGCTCCCCTCCCTCCCCCACAAGCCTGCTCCAGAGCCAACATCATCTAACTCTGTGTCCTCTGTTCTGATGGCTGTCCCGTGCGTCTCAGCGTGTGCACAGCCCACTCAGTTCTGATTTAGTCACCTTTTACTTGCTGTCGGTTTCCTGTTGTGATGTAGCTCGTTAAATCACCCCCTTCCCTCCACCCAGCACCGAGGCATCACTGTTTTCAGTCAATCCCACAGGCATTGCCCTCCTATAAACTTCTCCCTGACTGTGTTTCGGTGTCTGCTCCCCAACAGCCCAGTTCATACAGTGGCCCCAAGAGCACCTGGGAAAGGTGGGGTCTGAAAGGGATGATTCAATATCATAAAGATCTCAGTCCTCCTTACATGAATTTGCAAATGTCAAAATTCCGGTAAAAATCTCAACAAGACGTTTTACGAACCTCGAAAAGTTGACGCTGATGTTCCTGTAGAAAATGAAACATGCAAGAACAGCTAAGGAAACATCGGGAAGAAAAAAATAATCTGCGCGAGGGCCCAGCTCTTCCGGACGGGAAGACATTCGAGAAGGCCTCTGTACGCAGAGCTGTGCAGACTGGATCATGACTAGACAGACAGACAGACAAGTGGAATAGAACAAATAACCCAGAAATAGTCCCAAGTACATACAGACATTTAGTATATGGTAAAGACCGTATCTCAAGTCACCAGAGCAAAGGAGAACAACGGGTTTCTTTGTCCCCTGCCTGGGCTGTTTCTGTACCTTGTCTCTAGGCACATCAGAGAGGGTGCCCTGCTGGTCGGAGGGGGCTGTGGGGTGTACGTAGCCAGGAGCCTTCAGGCCAGTAGGACTGCTTGGCAGCTTGCGAGGGTAGCCTGGGGAGAAGCTGGCATGGAGGAGGGCGGCGTTCTGCGAGGCAGTGGGCTGGGTGGTGCTTAGACAGTGCCGAGATTATCACCTCCCCCTCGGAAACAGCCCCTGGGGTTCATTAGCGCCAACTGCCTTGCCTCTTCAAAACACAGGCGTGCCTGCGTGCGGAGGGTCTCCTGTGAATTGTGGCATTTTTTTGACATTGGATGTTTCTTGTCACTGCTCAAATGAAACACATCGAGGCAGTCCCGGGGTGGGCACCATATGGCCACCCTCCCTGTCCCCGAGTGGCACTAAGGGGAATAATGACATTCTTCCAGGCCTGACTCCATCATTTTAATCACGGAAACATGAGCACCCCCGCTGCTAATCCCAGCTCTGGGTCCGGCTCCCAAAGTCAGCCTAGCAGGGAATTCAATTAATGAGCCGCCCTCGCGGAATAACGCAGTCGCTGCGACGGGGAAAACAGATTGGCAGCGGAGACAAATGGAAATTGCAGGTTTCACTCAGCCCCCCTTGTCCCTGCGAGGGAGAATGGGGGTCTTGTTGTGGTTCGACTGTCAAGTCAGAATTTCCACTTTCTTGTCTATTCACTGGTTGCCATCTGTTTGGCTAACGGGCTGCGAAGGTCCTCGTCCCGGGTGTAGGGTTCCAGAACGTTTCTCCGCCGCCTCGTCAGCCCCGGTCTCTTCTCCTGCTCCTCAGAGAGCGAGGACGGGCACACAGGACATGTGCCACCTTCTTTCCGGCCGCAGACATGGAAGGGACTCCAAACTTCAAATCTGTGTTCTCACCCACTGTGAATGAAAGTTAGAGGGAGCCTCCAAAGAGAGTTTTTTAATGGAAGGTTCTGAAATCCTTTCTCTCGATACTTCTTTAAATGGCCAATTTTATGGGTTTTATTTATTTTTTAAAAAAGGAAACATGCTGTTCTCCTTCTTCTCTTTTTAAAATGAATGTATACATGTCCTTCTTAGAAGAGTTCTATAACCACACTGAGGAAACGTGGGAAACAGAAAATATTATCCACAGAATAATGACACCAAATGACCACGCCAAAACACAGATGTCTGGTATTGGTTAGAGACATTCTGCCCGAGTCTGTCGTTGGCCTTTGTATTGTTGCGTTTTTCCCCGGTTCACAGTGTTCCATTTCTATTATACAGATACGTCGGTTTCTTTTTCACTTGGGAGCTTAGAAAGTCATCCCTCCTCTACAGAAGTCCGTTTTAATTTCCTAGAGTCTCTTCCATTTGACTTTTGCAATGCTTTCAAGCAATCCCCCCTGAGGTTTTACCGCCTCAAGGATGCACCAAGATCTGTCCAGGGGAGTTACTTGGGTTCCACACATGTCCCTCCCGGCCCTGTTGTGTGACAGTCGCCTCCCCCCGCCATGTGCTGGGTCCATTACTCCTGCCAAGATAGACTCCTCTTGCTTGACCCCTGGACACAAGGACGCCCACGCAGTAAGCACAGCTTCCAGGTCAGTGGGGTTTGTGTATCCCTGGTAAGAGGACGCCCATCTAGGGGCCAGAACATGTCCTGCAGAGCTCAGAGTTGTAGGGACAGAAATCACCAAGTCCCCTGGTGGGTGACAGGGAGGCCACTCCTGCTTCGCCCCGGGGCACAGTGTCAGCCAGGGCACCCACTGCACCCTGGAGAAGAGCACCCATCCTCGGGGCATCGCCTCTCAGCTGGGTCCCAGCTGGGCCTGGCAGACCGTGTCTGCACGTCGCTAGGTGGCAGCTCCCGGGCGGTGTGACCTGGAACACACAGACAGATCATGCCCAGGGCCCGCCCCGCCCTCCCTTCACCTGCCTGGGCCAGCACTGTGTCGTGTGGGGTCCCGTGCCCGTGGACCAGGTGCTTCTAAAGCGCCAGACAGCGAAGTGCAGGTACCGGTCTAAGACATGGTCACCAAGCAGGGAGCCGGGGAGGTGAGAGACGGGCCCCAGGACCCTGCAGGCTCCCACCGCGGGGTACAGGCCCTCCTCCAGCACACCCACGATGAGCTTGGGGCCACGTCCGGCAAGCTCACTGGGAGAATGATGACCTGAGTGGTGGCACTGATGACCCGGAGTAAACCTTGCAGCCCTGGCAACACAGGCCGGGTGCAAGAGCTGGGACGTGGACACAGAGACCTGCCACACAAGAGGACACGGCAGCTGAGTCACGCTGAGGTCCGGAGGGCGTGTCCACAGCCCAGAGAGGACAGCGGACTCGTGCAACGATGCTGTGTGTAGACAGGTTTTATACTATGAAGCGTGCATCCTTCTTATCACACTTACCTAGTCTATAGGATGACTTTTTCCCTTCCATTCTTTTTTAAACCCTCACTCAAGGATATACTTTTATTGATTTTAGACAGAGAGGAAAGGAGGGAGAGAGAGAGAGAAACATCAATCAGTTGCCTCCTGTATGTGCCCTGACCAAGGATACAACCCAAAACCTAGGTATATGCCCTGACCAGGACTCGAACCTGCAACCTTTTGGTGCATGGGATGATGCTCCAGACGACTGAGCCATCCGGCCAGGCTCCCTTCCAGTTTCTTGAACATCCTGGACCTCGGGCAGTTGTGCTATTAAAAATGAAATGCTAGATCTGGCCAGTTTGGATCAGCAGTTAGAGCGTCGGCCCACGGACCGGAGAGTCCTGGGTTTGGTTCCCGCTAAGGGCACAGACCTTGGTTGCAGTTTGTCCCCGGCCCCGCTTGGGGTCGTATGGGTGGCAGCCAGTCGATGTGTCTCTCTCACATCGATGTTTCTCTCTCTCTTCTTCCCTCTCTCTCTCCTGCTTTATCTGAAGATAAATGCAAAAAAAAAAGAAAGAAAAGAAAAGAAATGCTAAAACGTTGCTGGTTCCTGCATAAAACTGTCAAAATTGTTGGTGTCTTTTTGCAAAGTCTTTTTTTTTCCCATCATTCCTTTTGTAGTAGTTGCTGTTGGATAAAACTTGCAGGGTTACTTTTTATTGGACAAATAGTACATTCTTCGATTATTAAAAACTCCTTCCTCATCCCTGTGTGCAGACCACAGCATGTTCTCGGGTGTGGGACACGCTGCCTCCAGACCCAGACGAACTCTCCCAGGGCGATGCTTCCTCTTTGGGGGAGAGAATGCAGACCAGAGCGACTTGCCTTTCACTTTGGAAAGAATTCTGAATGTGCCCCTGATGACTGAGTCCCCTAAACCTACGCTGAGGTCAGAGGTTCCGAATCTTCATAGCACCTGCCAGCCCAGGGCGTGTGTCTCCCAAGGCCCCAGCACCCCAGCCGTCCTTACATGACGTCATTGCTGCGTGGATTACTGTCATGGGCAGCTGGAGGCCGGAGGGGCCAAATCCCTTTGACCCGTGATCCGATCGAGGTCAGAACAGTTACCACAGCTCCTGGGGAAAGCCGTGAGGGTGTGTTATTGTCCATAACGGGTGAATATGAACGGTTTCGGATCCTCTTTCCTGAATGAGATCGAAAAGAATACATTCACCAAATCGACGGCTATGTAACTCGAGGCTGTACTCATCCACTCCAGCAAGGGTACCACGCCCAACAGATCCACGCGGCCGGAGCCGACCGGCACCAAGTGGGATTATGATGGGGACCACCACCCCCGCGCTTTAGGTCTTTGATGTCCCCTCCCCCCATAGAATGTGACAGTATTCCTCATTCATTACCTCGGGCTGGGGAAGGAGGCAGTCTGAGGGCTCCATCCCCATCTCACTGTGCCAGCTCTCATTCCAGGGACCACGAGCCAACGTGGGGGTTCTTCCCACCGCGCAGTCTCTCAATCCCAATCACCTAACGAGGACCGAGGACAGTGACCACCAGACGGAGTCACCACACCGCTCGACACATTCTGCGTTGGACTTTGGCCAGGATGCCATTTATTTCTTGGTCCCCATAGGCCCTCGGGGGACACGTTGGGTCTCTGAGTATCAGTGTCAACACACATTCCTCCCCAGTGTCCAGGCACTTGAGTGCATGCCAATAGTTCCCCTGCGGGAAGACGGGGGGCTGTGAAAGCATGTAGCTGGGATCACGTCGGGGAGCCCTGACTCCTGGGAACCCGCACGCTTCAGCCGATGGGTCCACGTCTGAAACCCGGCTCAGGTTGCGAGGTTTGCGACATTTTATTGGGGTGACCGCCCTCGGCCTCCTGCTCACTGTGCGTGTTTTCCCTTGATTTTATGTATGAAACACGCCCCTGCTGGAGGCCCCTCTGCTCCCCACTCGGGTGCCATGTTCCCTAAGTATTACATATCACACACCCTTCTCTGCCGGCCGCGCTCCGCTGGCTCTTCTCGTAACTGTGACCATCTGGCCTCTGGGGCTGAGGTGCTGGCCCAGAGTCTCTACTGCCTGCACTGTCTGCAAAAATCACTACGGACGAGCCCAGCTCGGTGACAGCCGCTCCTATCAGCTTTGGCCTAGGGTGGCGCCCATGGAGCTCCAGGGACATGCCTGCGTGGTCACGGCAGGAGTGGAGAGAGGGACGACAGGGCGCGGGGCAGGCGCCCTGGGGGAGCGTCCCTGCAACTTCTTAGTGATGCTGGCGTCCCTCTCACCACCCCTTCCTGAGGGCCTTGCTGAGGAGCCGTCCCCAGCCCAGCCGTGGAACACGGAGCAAACCCTCTGGCTGGTCCCCGGCCTCTGCCACCCAACGGAGAGCACTGCCGTTAGGAGAGGCCTGCACTGAGAGCAGTCTCCGGCTCTTGTTTCCTGACCGTGTGCTCTCGTCGGCTAGGGGCTGGCCAAGAACGGAGTGTCCTGTTCTCCAGCCCCAAGGCTGGTCCAGAGGGCACGGCGGTGGGAGCCCGCCGGTAGGTGGCCGGTTCTTTCTCGAAGGAGGATGAAAGCAGGCCCCCAGGGTTGCTACATCTCCGGTGCCGATTGTAAGTGTTCCATGTGTATCAGTATGTTTTTTTATATTTTTCTTATGCTTTCAAAGAACCATATTACCTTTATATTCACCAAAAAACCATAATGTATTTTATAAAAAAAGTAACTGATCAGGCCCGGCCGGTGTGGCTCAGTGGTTGAGCATCGACCCAAGAGGTCGTTGGTTCGATTCCTGGTCAGGGCACACGCCCAGGTTGTGGGCCCAATCCCCAGTGGGGGTCATGCAGAAGGCGGCCAATCGATGTTCTCTCTCATCGATGTTTCTCTCTTTCCCTCTCCCTTCCTCTCTCTCTAAAATCAATAAAGAAAAAAAACATTTTTTTTTAATTAACTGATCAGTTTGGCCTTTTTCCCACTATACCTTGCAGTCATTGGTGACCTTGGAAAAGGCAGAGTTGCCAAAATGGAAGGCAGATTAAAGGAAATAAGTAAGTAGTTGGTATCAATTCTCTGATCAGTAACATGCTTTGCAAATTACCTCCTCGAGACGTTCATAATGACCCATGAGACACGCTGCATTACCCAGGACCATGACTAGGGGGCTTGCAGTGCGGGGGTGGGGGGTGGTGACAGCGCTCGGGCATCAGCGCGGGAAGAGATTGGGGCATTGTTGAGTTGTCATCTACCATGACAAGAGGCAAAACTAACAGGGTGTGCACACAAATGCAGCCGAGTTCGTGAGAAATAGGGTTAGATAAGGGATGATCTCTGCAAGAAGCTCTGGAAAGATGGAACCACTATGAGCTGCTGGAAATAATCATTATTGCCACAGAACCAAAGTTCCCCATTTCCCCTGCGCACTCCGGAGGGCTTGTCTGCACCGTGTTGGGCGGTGAAGCCCCTTAAATTCTCATCGTTGTCCATCCTGCTTCCCCTGGGAAGGAGACATCACTCGTTACTACCCTGGCTCTATAGATAGGGAAACCCAGGGGGAAATGCCAAGCCACCTGCTTCAGAACACAGGTTAAATAAGCTCCCCTCTTTCTTCTATGGCGAGATGGCAATAACACTAGTTTCTCTTGGGTACAAGAATGAAAAATGAAAGCTCTGTCTTTTCTCTGCCTTCGGGGTCAGGAATCTTAACGCCAAGTTCAGCGCCTAGTTGTAGTAAATGACTCGTCTCAGGTCCTTGTCCTCCTGTTCGATGTGTTTTCTGGCTTATTTCTAGGTATTCTGTTTTGCTTTATGAATTTTAACTCTTAGGATGCCTTACACTAAATGGAAGCAGAAGTATAATTCTTAAATTTAAAAAAATCCCGTCTTGTGGAGCCAATGTGAAGATTCACGAGTTGATATGTACACTGAACTATAAGAACATTGGTGAATAGGATTTATTTAATACAGAGTAGTAACCAGAAGCAGTATAATAACCTCTTCCATTCTAGAAGCTGGAGCACTCTTATTTACTCATTAATTCCAAGGGAGGGGGCCAGAAGAGATAAACCAAAGAACTTATATGCATATATGCATAACCAACGGACACAGACAACAGTGAAGGTGGGGGTGGCAGGTCAGGAGTGGGGAGGAGGGTGTCAATGGGGGGAAAGAGAGGGACATCTGTAATACGTTCAACAATAAAAATAAATTTAAAAAAGAAAAGAAAGCCCAGCCAGTGTGGCTCAGTGGATTGAGCGTCATCCCATGGACTGAGAGGTCCTGGTTCGATTCCCTATGGGGGCACACGCCTGGGTTGCAGGCTCGATCTCCAGTAGGGGTGTTCGATGTTTCTCTCTCACATTGATGTTTCTCTCTCTCTCTCTCTCTCTCTCTCTCCCTTCCTCTCTCTCTAATAAAATCAATAGAAACATTTTTGTTTTAAAGAAAAGAAAAAGCACAGCTTATAGCTATCACATTTTCTAAAGCAAATGAACTTTCCTTAGGAACCTACCAGGGGGGTCTTTACAAAGCACAGTGATGGCCAAGAGCAAGCTGGGACTTTGGAGACCTCGTCCCTCACCCAGGCTTCGTGGTGACCCACCCATAAGACAGCACCAAATGCTCCTCTCCCTAGGCCGCAGTCTCCTCCCCTGTAGTCAGTGGGCTGGATGGTGGATCTTAGTCAGCTTGGGGTCACAGGTCCTGGGACTACCTGGTGAAAGCCATGGACTTTCTATGAAGAACAATGTAACACACAACATGTATGGACAGTTTCAGGGGTTTATGGAGCAAGGAACACCTACTCCAGGGTCCTCTCAAGGACCCCAGGTGACTTCTTAGATATCTCCCAGTGTTTAAGATTATAACTCTGTGATGCAGGTGCCTCCTAGGAGAGGAAAATGGGGGTGTACTAAGCAGCCAGCTTCCCCCGAAGGGCAGCCTGCCCTCCACACCTCTCCTGGGTCTCATCAAGCAAGACGGGTGGGAACGGAACGGGTACAAGGCCAGGAGAAAAAGGGCCATTGTGTACGGTCAGATGCTGGACATACTTTACATTTTTTCCCGAGACCACAAATATTTCCATGCTTTGAAATCGCTATTCCCTTTCCTGGTGTGAGCTGGACTGTGTCCCCTGTAACTCATGTCCACCTGACGCTCCTATTGCTTTGATCTTCGCATCTAAGGCTTTCCGGTCTACGATTCGGTCACGGACTAGCTCCCCGAATCTGAACGGCGCTCACCGGAGGAATGTTAGCCCTTTGTCTTACGTTCATTCTTTATGTGTAGCAGCGTGATTCCTTTCGTGTAGGTCACACGAGGACACCTTGACTCATAAAGGGGGTGCGTCTAGTCCGACACTCCTGGACCAAAATAGAAGCTCTGGAACCCAAGGGCTGTGCTCCTCCTCCTTGACGATATCCTGAGATGTGTTCCCCGAACCTCCTTTCTAGGCAAGAGGGCCACCCCATTCCTGGCCCCTTGCGCCCTGTGAGGGACGCCCCATCTCAGCAGTTCAGAGACCTCACAGATCCACGCCCCGCAGGCCCCTCCCTCTGCCGTGGGCCCTGACTGCGCCACACCCCCCTCAGCTGGGCCGCGGCCACGCCCTGAGCAGACCTGACCTGCGTCCTTTGAGGTTTCAACAGTGACAATTCTCTGGGGTGCAGATATCAGAAACCCAGCCCCGAGAAGCATAAGCAAACAAGGGGCAATACTTTAAGGATCCTATGGTTTCCCAAGAATTCAAAAGTAAGACTCCATCCCTCCTGCAGAAACAAGTGAATCTCGGCGGGGTGAGGAGCGCAGTCTCGGAATCTCTGTCCGTCTCTGGCCTCCCACCCAGCACCCTTCCTTCCTTCAGTTCACGTGGCCGAGACCACAGGTGTGTGTCTACCCAGCAGGCACCTGAGGGAGGCTGACTTCTCTTTCTCAGTCCCAAGTCCAAACCCCACCGGGCTCCCTTGGCCACGTGGAGTCAGGGGCCCACTGAAGACCCAGTCCACCGCAGCCAGCAGGCGGGGTCACGCGGGGAGCGAGGAATGGGATGGAAGACCCGTGAGCAAAGTTCCCAGAAAGGATGTGGTCGTGCTGGATGGAAAGAGCTCCCCTCTCCCTTCCTCCTCCTTCTCTGCTCCTGCACTCACCAACCCAGAGTTCCTCCACCCCTTATTTGTAAATATAACTATCTTAAAAGAGGCTCAGTGCCCCCCAAGGCTTTTCTTCTTAGGGCATCCCCAAATGGACTGGGTAATAGGCACCACCGGGAAAACTGCGGTTTCAATACCTCTTGAAAATGGTACCTGTGCCTGAGATGACAACCAGACGGACCCGCAGAACGGGCTCTGCCACCTGGGCCACCCCGTCCCTCAGCTCACGGTGCTCACCTGGAAGCAGAAGTTTGCCAAGGTCGTGGGTGATGGAATGAAGGGATTCACAAAGTCAGTGAGAGGAAAGACTCCACAGAATCCACTCAGAAATGGGCACCCGTGGGGCATCCTTGGCCCTCCGCCACGCTGAGCAGACCGTGATGTCCCCGCTGCCCCGTCCCCGCCCCTGCGCACCTGTCAGCTGACGTCCATTCTGCACCTCTGACCACCACCGTCACCGCGTTTCGGTGAGCAGCCTTCTGCTAAAAGTGGAAAAATATGTTCAAGGCCACTCCGACCTCTGCTCCGGGAAGCGAAGCCGCCTCTGGCCTAAGGCAGTCTCCCATCGCTCCTTCTGACGCCCGTGGCAACTCTGATTAGGGGATAATCCGCACGTGGTCCCTCAGTGCTGCTGGGGCAGACCTCCGAGCGTGCGAGTTCCTGGCGTGGCACCGCTGGGCCCCGCAGACCCTGGATGGTGACCAGGCGGACCACGATGCTGTTAATGTTATGCATGAAAATGTGCACACATTTCTCTCTCTCTCTCTCTATTCATTTATTTATTTTTTATTCTCACCCGAGGACATTTTTGCATTTATCTTCAGATAGAGCGGGAAGGAGAGAGGGAGGAAGAGAGAGAGAGAAACATCAACGTGAGAGAGACACATCGAGTGGCTGCCACCCACACGGGGACAAACTGCAACCGAGGTCCGTGCCCTTAGCGGGAACCGAACCCGGGACCCTCTGGTCCGCGGGCCGACGCTCTAACCGCTCAGCCAAACTGGCCAGGGCTGCACGTACTTCTCTATGAAGTTCTCCTTCACAGAGTTTTTCTTCAGATTCTCAAAGTGATGCAGAAGCCGAGAGGCGTGTCCAAGGGCTGTTTTCTGGAGAGAGCTAAGACGGACCCTGCCTTGGCTTTCTTCAGATGTCACCCCATCGCAGGTTGCAAGCCAGGGCCGGGGGCTGGGACTCGCTGGAAACACGGCGGCAGAGGCAGTTCTCTGACGGACACGGGGCCACCCAGAGGCATCGCGCCTGAAAGGGCCATGAAGGGGGGACCAGGAGCCACGCCCTCTCCCCAGCGTTTTCTCAGCCCCTCCCCCCAGATTCAGTCACCACCGCTTTTACCTTTGCTTTCGAGAGGAAAAGTACCACGGGTCATGGTGCCACTTCATCTCGCAGGGACCAGGAGGCTGTCAGCATTCACACACTCTCCTCGGCCCCTCTCTGGGGTGTTACAGTCCCCAAGACAGGGGCTGGCTGCTTAGATAACCGGGCTTGGCATCCAGTTCCGGACGGAAGCGCTTAAGTGGAGTGAAGGGACCGAGAAGGAAGTGCGCAGCCCTTAGTGGCAGACCTCAAATTCTTTCCTGGGTGACACCTGCGACCTTCTGAGGTTTGACCGAACCACTGTGACTTCCCCTCATGGTCTGTTCATTGACATTTCCAAGGGTGTCAGCGTCGGACAAGGGGCTGGGGGGCCGCTGGTCCAGCCCACACATCCTGCAGAGACTCGACTAGCTTCCTTTTCTTCCCACGGTGGGACTTTCCTTCCCTGAGAAAAGCCATGTCTCAGACTCAGCAATCTTATCTCTCTAGTTCTGTCTTTTTTTTCTTTTAATTTTCACCCAAGGACATGTTCATCAATGTTTTAAATAGAGGGGAAGGGGCCCGGCCGGTGTGGCTCAGTGGTTGAGCGTCAACCCATGCACCAGAAGGTTGCCGGTTCGATTCCCAGTCAGGGCACATGCCCAGGTTGTGGGCCCGATCCCCAGTGGGGGGCATGCAGGAGGCAGCCAATCGATGTTCTCTCTCATCGATGTTTCTATCTCTCTCTCCCTCTCCTTAAAATCAATAAAGAAAAAATATTTTTTTAAGAGAAGGGAAAGAAAGAGAGAGAGAAATATACATGTGAGAGAGAAACATCCTTCAGTTGCCTCCCGGACGTGCCCCAACCAGGGATGGAAACCAGCAACCTGGGTATATGCCCTGACCGGGAATCGAACCTGCAACCTTTGGGTGCACAGGGTTTCTGGTGCACGGGAGGACGCTCCAACCAAGCAAGCCACACTGGTCAGGGCAGGACTGTCGTTCGCAGGGATGGACAACGGAGTCCCCCTCGCTTGGAGGTCTGTGGGAGGTCAAAGGGAACGCAGATCCTCCCACACTTCTCCCCTGAGAAGGGGACGGGGGAAGAGGTCTAAGTCCCCTCCCTTAAATCCGGGCGGGCACCGTGACTGCTTGACCAACAGCTTGCTACAGAAGTGTCATTTTCCGGGCTCAGACCTTCAGAGACAGACAGCCTTCCCCTCCTGTCTCTTCCTACTGGATGCCAGCCACCTGGGGCACCCAGCCGAGCCACCAGCTGGCCACCAGCATCTTGCCCACCACGCGCGCGCACCCTCTCGGACGCCGAGTCGAGGCTGTAGATAATTCCAGCCCCAGCCATTCAGACTGCAGCTCCGTGAGAGGCCGGTGAGAGCGCCCGCTGAGCCAAGCGCGTGATGACAGCGCGGTGCCGACGTCACGAAGGGCGGGGTGGGCCACTCTGCAGCAGTAAGCAACCGGCACAAGGGCCAGACTGCACACCCACCCTCCCAGGATCGCAGTTCTCAGACACGTTTTAGGAGTCTTATTTCATTCCACAAATATTTATTGAATATGTGTTGTGGTCCAAGAAATGTTGCAGGCCCTCAAACTGCAGCGGTGAGCAGAATGAAGAAGGCCCCGGTTCTCACGGAATTTGTAGTCGCGCGGAGTGTGGGAGGAGAGAAGGCAGCAGGTGAAGATAAGGTGGTGTACAGAGATTAACATAAAGAAACAATGTAGCCTGGAATTATACATGTTTTTCCTGATATTCACGTTGCTGCTACCTGGCTACAAGCTACTAGCTTTCTCTCTGTTCACATTCACCTGGTATATCTTGTTCCGTCCCTTTCATTCAACCTGTTTGTCTGGTCACGTCTTCCGCTTGGAAGCAACGCAGATTGGACTGTGCGCCTTTCACTAGTTTGATTTATGTTTTCATGTTTCTTGTCGTTGTTGGTATCTTTCGGACTTATTTCTCCCATCTTGTTTGCTCTCTCTTTAAACATCGTCTTTTTCCTTTATTCTCAGTGAACTGAATCACCTCCCCCTCTTTCCCAAGTTTCTCTCCAAGCCCAGTTTTCACTGAAACACCTGCAGCCTCTGACGTCTGTTAGAGACCCTGTCGGCAAAGGACAGAACTCCCCTTCATTTCCAGCCCGCAGTCTTCATGTTGTATTCACACAGAACGCGCCCCGTCTGTGTAGAGGTAGCACCCCTTCCGAAAGAGTCAGCCCTGCGGTGATCTGATCTGTCCCCAGAAAAAGGAGACTGTTTCCTCCCTCACTTAGATGAAACACGATCGTCACGGGCAGTAAGATTTCAGCGGCTCTTGGGAGCTGAGGCACGAGGTCAGCTCCCAGCAAACTCACTGTCAACCAAAGTCTCTACGTCATTCCTCTGCCGTGAAGCCACACCTGGTCTGGCTTACGTTTCACGGCCGAATTGTCTTAATGCCGGTCCCAGACTGCGCACTTACCCAGTGAGACCTCATCTGTGAGAGTCCGGCCACTGCTCCAGGCTCTGAGACACCTGGATTTCTCCCCACATTGTGTCACCCCCCAAGGAGATGTTTTCCCTGTCCAGATGTCTCTCTTTGCAATGCCCAGCCCTGGCCCAGGAATTCTTCATACCCCCTGTCTTACTTACTGGAAATGCAGTTGGCAGTTTGTGGACAGGTTGAGGGAGGGGACAGAAAGGTGCCCCTAGAGAACTTGCCCCTTCTCTCTGAGCTCAGGCAGTAAAACTGCCCCATCGTGGGTGTGATGAGACACCTGTGGGAATGAACGGAGAGGGTGCTAATGCGCCACAGAAAAGTCCGAGGGCATCCACAGGCCAACCACAGAGATCTCAGGATGGAAGGATGGCATCGTGGTTGGCATGGGATGAGCAGAAATCGACTTAATTGTATCACAGCCGGTTGGTACAGAGAGAGGGCCGGTCAGCAATGGCATTTTTTTTTTTTTTTTTTTTTTTGGTACGTGCCCTTAGTGGGAACCGAACCCAGAACTCTCTGGTCCGCAGGCCAACGAACCAAACTGGCCAGGGCATGGCATTTTTTTTCTTAATGGAGACTCTTAGAAGCAAACATGATTGGTGTCCTAGATTTGACCATTCAGGACTAAACTGAGTTATCTCAAAATTCACATATTGAAGTCGCCGGTTGTGACTGTGTGTGGAGACAGGGTCTTTAAAGGTGTTCAGTTGAAGTGAGGAGATCAGAGTGGGTCCTGATCCAATATGACTGGAGTCCTTAGCAGAAGAGATGCTTAGGACACAGACATGCACAGAGAAAGACCATGTGGGGACACGGGAGCAGATGGCATCTACCAGCCAAGGACAAGCCTCAGGGGGCACCCAACCTGCCGTGTCTCAGACTTCCAGCCTCCGGAGCGCTGAGACAGCAAGTTTCTGCCGTTGAAGCCCCCAGTCTGGGGTCCGCTGTCACAGCAGCCTGAGCCGACTAACCCCCACCATAACGGCTTGTTGGCAAGGCCACCCCTGTGGCAGGGACTCGGGCCACCTTCCTGAGATCACCCAGCTTCCTTTGTGCTGACTCCGTGCTCCCAGAAACCACTGGCTCCGTGACTCCCCTTGTGGTCGGTCTGTCTCAGACACATTTCTCCTGAAGCTCAGCAAACCGGCAGATGGCTTATTTACATATACATGCATGCACACACACACACACATATCAGCGTGCACACCTACACGCTACCGCTACAGAGAGAAACGCGCCAAATCGAGTTTCTGAAAATGCAAACTCAAAAACCAGACCTCGGAACGTTAGTGAATGAGCCAAGATGTTGCTGTTTTCTGGGACCGGCCAGGTAGCCGGTGGTGATGGCCAAGCTGTGCTCCTCTCTCTTGCTCTTGGGAAGAGAGCACCGATTCAGTCTAGAGGTTTGCTTAGTTTGTTTTTCAAAAGCAGAAAGATTACCGATTTAAAATTTCAGGCCAGCCTAAAGGAAGCTGAAGGGAAGGGGCTGTGGTAGGGGGAACCTAAGGTCCGGGCAGTCTGGACATCTGGGCCCGCCTCGGTCCTGCCAGGACGGCTGGTCCTGGGCCCAGCGTGAGAGTCTTTAGTCACAAGAGTTCTGGGGACGGGGCGTCTCGGACATTGGGAACGTTTTGTTTTGCACAGTGCGTGATTGACACATCTGAGGCCAGAACGGGGGTCGACGCTTTCGGGCTGGCTTCTCCGGGGCTCTGGGTGCTTGCAGGAAGGGTCACGGCACTGAGGAGGCTCCAGGCCCGGCTCGGGAGCTGGTCACAGGGCCTTCAAGGAACTCACTGTGCCCTCCAAGACATCGGGGTCCCTCTCTGGGCTCCTTCCCCCAGACCATTCAAGGGTTTTCACCTCCTCTCCATGGTCCCGGGGGCCCTATAGGATCCGGCCCTGGCATGGCCCCCACTGGCCACAGCACTCTCCCTGCGGCCCAGCCACATGGCCTCCACCCTGCGACAAGCCTCTCCCCACCAGGGCCTCGCATTGGCTGCCCACCTCCACCTGGCCTCCTCCTGGGGCAATTCCTGCAAACTTCCAGGTGAGGTCAGCTTCCTCAGTGACGTGCTCAGGTAAGACCCGTGCTCCACTGTCTCAGAGCCTACTCATCCGGGTGACAGGTCAATGGCCAGCTCCCTCCTTAGACATTGAGAACAGGGACGAAACTACAGAGTCCCCTCCACCAATGGGCCAGTGAGAGAATCAGCAAATCAGCCCTCCCTGTGGGCCTTGGCGAAGGCGGTCGGACGCAGCCGGTTCACACGTACCATAGATGGAATTCTCCCAGGATTATTTTCTTTCGTCCTAGACCGCTGCGGTGAGAGCATCGAATTAGCCAACAGAAGGGTTAGGACGGCTGCTCAAATCAATGCTAATAGCCTGACAGTAAAAATATGTAAAATGAGCCCCCCCCCCAAAAAAGATCCTTTGATGGTTTAAGATGTTCATCGGAAACAGCACAGTCCGGGGGTGGGGGGTAAGGATGCCCGTGCCTACACGGAATGGGCAGGAGCTGCCGTTCATCTTGACCGTCGAGTCATAGTCCCCGTATTCTCGTCTTAAAGACAAAGACCACAGCCCTGGCCCGTTTGGCTCAGCGGTTAGAGCGTCGGCCCGCGGACCAGAGAGTCCTGGGTTTGGTTCCCGCTAAGGGCACGTACCTCGGTTGCAGTTTGTCCCCGGCCCTGGTTGGGGTCGTGTGGGTAGCAGCCAGTCGATGTGTCTCTCTCACATCGATGTTTCTCTCTTTCTCTTCCTCCCTCTCTCCCTCCCGCTCTATCTCAAGATAAATGCAAAAAAAGTCCTTGGGTGAGGATAAAAAAACAAACAAACCACAAAGACAACATGTGCAGTGCATTCTGGGTGGGTTTCCCCCGAAGCGTTTGAGTGTTTTGGTGCGTCAGTGATCGGGACAGGAGCTGGCTACGCAATCTCTACCCCGACAAGTCGGCTCCTAGCACGAAAGCAGCCAGGAACAACGCTGAGCCAGTGGGACCGGCTGCGTTCCAATAAAGCTTTATTCACAAACCACGTCAGGGGGCCAGATGTGGCCCCTGGCTACAGTTTTCCAAACCCCACCTAGAATATTCACATGTGAGGCCCCTTGCTCACCAGCAACGTCAGATGAAGGAGGAAAAGGACATCGTCGTCTCGGGACCTTCTCGTTGCGGATGGCTCAGCTGTCAGCTCGTCGATCCTCGGGCCGGGCCCTCTCCCTGTGCCCTCCACCGGAGCTGGGTGAGACTGGCCGATTCCACTCGCCTGGCTCGCATCAAGGGTCCAGCACTGCCAGCTCACTGAGTCCTGCCGTGACGTCCAGCCCCTCGCAGGGGAAGCCCTAGACAATGAATTGTGTCTGTTTGGTTTTTGTTTTTTAATTTTTTTTCTTTATTGATTTGAGAGAGAGAAAGGCAGAGGGAGAGATAGAAACATCAATGAGAGAGAACATCGATTGGCCGCCTCTTGCATGCCCCCCACTGGGGATCGGGCCCACAACCTGGGCATGTGCCCTGACTGGGAATCGAACCAGTGACCTCCTGGTTCATGGGTCGACACTCAACCACTGAGCCACAGTGGCCGGGCATGAATAGTGTTATGAATGAGTCTCACTGCTCAGCTCTGAGTGACACTGCTAACTGAAGCAATACCCTCCGTCAAACGGAAGCAGCGTGTCTGCCCACCAGCTGCGGGCGGTCATCTGGGTGAGGCGTCCTTGCACGGAGGCAGTGACATAAAACACTCCTGCACACATTCTTCCTGATCTGCCTCGGTGCGCCCTCCAGCTGCATTTCTTCCTATTTCCCCCTCTTTAAACCTCAAGCATCACTGCCAAGACTAAGCTTAACACCAGTTAATTAACCATAAATTAATTACCACCCTAAATGGTGCTGGAAATGACTCCAGTACCCATTAGATTTCGGCGGCAGTGGAGCCCGTCGGAGGCTGTGGTTACAAGAGGATCAGAGGACTGCAGACTGCCAGGCGCACGGGAGCCATCGTGCGGTGCCCCCCATGCCCCTGGCGTGAAGATGCCACGCAGTCGTCCGTGTCGTGACAGCAGAGAGAACGTCACATAGGGAAGGTGGTACGGAAGAGTGATTTTCTCTTAAAGAACACGGGCCATGGCTTTGGGATTCGGAAACAGCCAGGTCCGTGAGGCCCCCCTGTACTGTGATTTGGGGGTAGTTAGTGTTGGTCTAGGTTCTCCCGAACATCTCTATTTCCAGAAGGACTTGTTTAGAAAAGGGAAGTAGGACTATTTTGTACGACAGGGGCAGCGGCTCGGAGGAGGACAATTTCAGATACTTGTTAATCAGATCTTGTCACAGTGAGGCAATAAAATAGGTCAAGCCTACGGGTGTAGAAGAAATTTTGGGTCATCCTCAGGCCTTTCATTACGAGGCTAAATAGGCTATAAATTTAAGCATGAAAATGAAATTCAATCATTGGGGCCTCTTTTCAGCACAGAGACCCCGAGGGCCAGCAAAACCAGAGCGGTGTCTGCCAGCTCTGGGAACCCCAGCCTCAACTATGGGAAGACATTAAGGTTTTTAAGAAAAATATATAGAAAAAAATTCCAAAGAGTGCTCACTTCAATAGCACATGTACTGAAGTTGGAAGGAGACAGAGAAGCTTAGCTGGTCCCCCGCACAAGGATGACACGCAAATGTGCAAAGCGTTCTCTGTGTTTAAAAAAAGAAAAAAAAATATTCCAAATAAAAACTAAAGTTGAATAGAGAGGGAAAAAAAAAAAAGTGTGGCATTTTGCTTTCATCTGTGATATAAAATGCTGGATAAAACATCACTCCTGCCATCATTATGAGAGAAAGCAGACTACATTACGAAATCCTTACGTGCTTTGACCTTTCAGAGATCTGAGATCGCCAAGCAACCAGGTACCCTGCAATCCAAGGCAATGCAGGGAGCCCCAAGGTAGGGCACAAGCACCTGTTTGTCTGGGGCACAGCATGGGAAGAGAAGCTGCTGAGATCATGCAGGCAGGAAGGAATCCAGCTACGGTTCTAAGGAACTGCAAGAGGCTGAGTATGAGCTCGTACGAGAGGGTAGAACCTCAGCAGCCGTAAGGACAGATTGCACTCACTTGCAGGGTCTTTTCCACAGACTTCTGGAAAACGCTTACAGAAGGAGTCTGAGGGAGGGGAAGAGACAGGAGATAGCTTTCTAGTGTGCAGGCATGTAGGAAGGGAGCAGCGTGGATGCAGAAAAGGCACACAAGCCCCACCTAAACCCTACTCCGCAGGGAACAAACATCTCAAGCCTCTGGGGACTGACAGCAAGCCCTACGTCCCACAGAGCACAAGAGAAGGCACTCTGGGGGCAGGAGAAGGGTAAAAATACACATCCTCTGTCCTGGGGTGGAGAAGTGAACAGGGCTAGGTCCAGAGCCCTGTGCAAACACCACTGAAGGCCTTTCCCACAGAAGTTGCACCAAAGTCAAAGGCAGAGTTCGGCTACCACAGGGAGGAGGGACTGCATCGCTTAGAAAGACCCAGACCAAAGACGCTGGCACATAGGCCTGCCTAAGAATGAGGTTTGACCAGGTCAACAGAGAACTTGATAACCTCAACCACCCAGCTACCAAGTAACATGAAATAAGAGTCTACCACTAGGAGAGGGGCAAGGGCACGGAGAGAGACCCCACCTGGAACAGAGGCACACACAGAAAGCCTAAAGCCGAACAGGGAGCAGAAGGATTGAGAAATACCCTTTGGCACCCCAATTCTTCTCGTGAATATAAACTAACACTAGAGAAATTCAGTGAGGATGGTGGTGCATTGGCATCGTCATAGCAACAAGAAAACCCAAACCCAGCTCAGCTCCTGATGAGTGACTCAACCCCACACTAACAGAGCAGGTAAGAGAACAGGTTTGCCCTCTCCAGGCATCATACATTTACTTTGACCTCTACTCTTCTACACACGATGTCTAGCATGAACACAAAACTTCTGAGACACCAAAAATCAAGAAGAAGCGATCTCTTCAAGAGACGAAGAAATCAACAAAACCAGTCTCAAAGGTGACTCAGATATTGTTACTGTTAGTAACTGGCTATATTGTCCCATCTCTTCTGTCCCTTCATTTCTCTTTTCCCACATTCTCTTGTGTTAATCAAGAATTTTCTCAGAATTATTCTACCTTATCTCCCCTCTTAGGCAGGTGTTATAGCTTTCTTCCCCTGCACCTCCCAGCCCCACCCTCCTAACCCAGCCTTCTGTAGACCATGCACTCAGCAATCTCGTGAGAGTAAGTGGGCAAGGAGAACGAGCCTGCATTCGGGCTTCCTCTCGATGTCTGCTCGTATGACCAACCCACATGGCCATGAAAATGCCTCTGGGTTCTTCTTACCTGGACATTTTCTCTGCTCTTGCCCCAACTTGGCAACTGCCCTCAGAAAGGAACGTTTCTGCTGATCTCACTTCCCCTAGGAATGATTTGTTTCTGTGTGAAACTGTGCTGCTTTAGACTTCCCGGCTCGGCTCTTAGATGGCTTTTTATTTTTTATTTAAAAACATTTTTTTCCCTTTATTGATTTGAGAGAGAGAGGGAAGGAGATGGAGAGAGAGATGGAAACATCGATGAGAGAGAACATCGATTGGCCGCCTCCTGCATGCCCCCCACTGGGGATCGGGCCCACAACCTGGGCATGTGTCCTGATCGGGAATCGAACCTGCGACCTCTTGGTGCCTGGCTCAACCACTGAGCCACACCGGCCGGACTTAGATGGCTTTTTAAAATGTACAATTTTTCTGAAATATGTTTTTATTGGTTTTTTAGAGAGAGAGATAGAAACATCGATGTGAGAGAGATACATTGATTGGCTGCCTCCTGCACGCCCCCTACTGGGGATGGAGCCTGCAACCCAGGCATGTGTCCTGACTAGTAAACCGGGACCCCTCAGTCCACGGGATGACGTTCAATCCACTGAGCCACATCGGCCGGGCAAAAATGCTCTATTTTTTTTTTTTACTTTATTTAGGTTTTTTTTTATTATTAATTTTTGTCTCCCCTTTATTGATTTTAGAGAGAGAGGAAGGGAGAGGAAGAGAGATAGAAACATCGATGAGAGAGAACATCGATTGACCGCCTCCTGCACACCCCCCACTGGGGATCGGGCCCACAACCTGGGCATGTGCCCTGACCGGGAATTGAACTGGTGACATCTTGGTGCATGGGTCGACGCTCAACCACTGAGCCACACCGGCCAGGCTTATTTATTTATTTATTTATTTATTTATTTTTAATTTATATGGTACAGGAGATGGTGTGTTGTGGTCTCTGTAATCTCACATGAAGAAGAAATTTCCTTTAACAAATACATGTTCATCAGTGATCACGCCCCAGCCCATCGCTCAGGATCCAGTGATGAATAAGAGAGGTGACGGAAACTCTGGACCAGAACATCAGAATGCCACCGCAGGGCCCCCCAAAGAGCTGAAAACAGTGACTAAGAAGAACGGCTCGTGTCCAGAGCAAGTTTCTGTGAACCCAGTGCACCTGACTTATGCTAGAAGTGGGTAGTTTGCACCACGCCTTCAATGCCACCTTAACTGTTTCTTTCCTAATTACCTATTCTGAAGCAAACTTAATCTTGTCACCTGTTCAAGTGTGGAAGACTTGGCATGCTTCTTCCCTTTATTCCCCCACACCCCTGTCACCCTTGAAACCACAGATCCAACCCTGCAACCTCACTCTCCATAACACACAGAGAGCTGTTGAAAAGAGCAAATATTAAGTATGCAAAATATTAACAATTAACCCAATTTCTAGGCAATTTCTCCTCTCTAACGGCGTCGTTCCATTGGTTTTGCATTTCTTCGCCGTTTAAAATGAAACAGGGCGACGGACACCTGATCTGTGCATCACTGCCACTGAGTCATCTGTAGGAATGTCCAAAGGCCAGGCGGCTGCAGGTTAGGGAAAGCGCATCAGGTCGTGCCTCCAGGATGCAAGCAGACAGCTGTAGACTGAAACCGTCAGTCTGTTTGCGCTGCTGGGCCTATGCGGACGCTTTGCGTGCCTCTGTGTAACCAGTGAAATGGTCTGTCATGATCAATCAACCAGAAAACCCTCCCAGACCAGTGGGCCCCAACACCGCCTTCGTGGCTCCCACAGACACGCGGGAAAACAGAGTCCTCCATTTGGCATTAAAATCCAGTCTTCAGCCCTAGCCGGTTTGGCTCGGTGGTTACAGCACCGGCCTGAGGACTGAAGGGCCGCAGGTTCGATTCCCGGTCAAAGGCACGTACCTGGGTTATGGGTTCAATCCTCGGCCCTGGTTGGGGTCATGCAGGAGGCAACCAATCAATGTGTCTCTCTCACATCGAATTTTCTCTCATCCTCCCTCCCTTCCACTCTATCTAAAATCAATGGAAGAATACCCTCGGGTGAGGATTAATAACAACAAAAATCCAGTTTTCCTCTAGGTCTGCCGTGAATGAGCCACATGTCCTGGGCCAGTTACTTCCCCTCACTCAGGCTCCGGTTCCTCCTCTGGAGAACAGGGAGGTTGGACTGGGGAAGCACCTGGTACCTGCCTCTGTCCCACTGCATTCCTGGTAACTGGCCGGCAGCTGTTTTGGAAATTTGTGTGTTCGTTTGGGTGAGCTCAAGGCCAGGCAGCGAAGCAGCAGAGCTTGTGTCTGGTTTCTCCAGCTCAGAGACTCCCCTCTCCAGCTCAGAGACACCCCCTCTTCAGCTCAGAGACTCCCCCTCTGCAGCTCAGAGACACCCCCTCTCCAGCTCAGAGACACCCCCTCTCCAGCTCAGAGACTCCCCTCTCCAGCTCAGAGACTCCCCCTCTCCAGCTCAGAGACTCCCCTCTGCAGCTCAGAGACTCCCCTCTCCAGCTCAGAGACACCCCCTCTCCAGCTCAGAGACACCCCCTCTCCAGCTCAGAGACTCCCCCTCTCCAGCTCAGAGACTCCCCTCTCCAGCTCAGAGACTCCCCCTCTCCAGCTCAGAGACTCCCCCCTCTCCAGCTCAGAGACTCCCCTCTCTCCAGCTCAGAGACTCCCCCTCTCCAGCTCAGAGACTCCCCCTCTCCAGCTCAGAGACACCCCCTCTGCAGCTCAGAGACACCCCCTCTCCAGCTCAGAGACACCCCCTCTCCAGCTCAGAGACTCCCCTCTCCAGCTCAGAGACTCCCCCTCTCCAGCTCAGAGACTCCCCTCTGCAGCTCAGAGACTCCCCTCTCCAGCTCAGAGACACCCCCTCTCCAGCTCAGAGACACCCCCTCTCCAGCTCAGAGACTCCCCTCTCTCCAGCTCAGAGACTCCCCCTCTCCAGCTCAGAGACTCCCCCTCTCCAGCTCAGAGACACCCCCTCTGCAGCTCAGAGACTCCCCCTCTCCAGCTCAGAGACACCCCCTCTGCAGCTCAGAGACTCCCCCTCTCCAGCTCAGAGACTCCCCCCTCTCCAGCTCAGAGACTCCCCCTCTGCAGCTCAGAGACTCCCCCTCTCCAGCTCAGAGACTCCCCTCTGCAGCTCAGAGACACCCCCTCTCCAGCTCAGAGACTCCCCCCTCTCCAGCTCAGAGACTCCCCCTCTCCAGCTCAGAGACTCCCCCTCTCCAGCTCAGAGACTGCCCCCCATCTCCAGCTCAGAGACTCCCCCCCCCCATCTCCAGCTCAGAGACTCCCCTCTCCAGCTCAGAGACTCCCCCTCTCCAGCTCAGAGACGCCCCTCTGCAGCTCAGAGACTCCCCTCTCCAGCTCAGAGACACCCCCTCTCCAGCTCAGAGACACCCCCTCTCCAGCTCAGAGACTCCCCCTCTGCAGCTCAGAGACTCCCCCTCTCCAGCTCAGAGACTCCCCCCTCTCCAGCTCAGAGACTCCCCTCTGCAACTCAGACTCCCCCTCTCCAGCTCAGAGACTCCCCCTCTCCAGCTCAGAGACTGCCCCCCATCTCCAGCTCAGAGACTCCCCCCCCCGTCTCCAGCTCAGAGACTCCCCTCTGCAGCTCAGAGACTCCCCTCTCCAGCTCAGAGACTCCCCCTCTCCAGCTCAGAGACTCCCCTCTGCAGCTCAGAGACTCCCCTCTCCAGCTCAGAGACACCCCCTCTCCAGCTCAGAGACACCCCCTCTCCAGCTCAGAGACTCCCCCTCTGCAGCTCAGAGACTCCCCCTCTCCAGCTCAGAGACTCCCCCCTCTCCAGCTCAGAGACTCCCCTCTGCAACTCAGACTCCCCCTCTCCAGCTCAGAGACTCCCCCTCTCCAGCTCAGAGACTGCCCCCCATCTCCAGCTCAGAGACTCCCCCCCCCCGTCTCCAGCTCAGAGACTCCCCTCTGCAGCTCAGAGACTCCCCTCTCCAGCTCAGAGACTCCCCCTCTCCAGCTCAGAGACTCCCCCCTCCAGCTCAGAGACTGCCCCCCATCTCCAGCTCAGAGACTCCCCCCCCGTCTCCAGCTCAGAGACTCCCCTCTGCAGCTCAGAGACTCCCCCTCTCCAGCTCAGAGACTCCCCTCTGCAGCTCAGAGACTCCCCTCTGCAGCTCAGAGACTCCCCCTCTCCAGCTCAGAGACTCTTTTTCCCACTTTCACCAGAATCACTCAGTACCAAGGGAAATACTGGCAACAAGGAAACCTTTGCCCAACCCCAGGCTTGCAGAGGAGAGCAGAGGAGACTGCTGAGTAGCGTGCTGAGTCGGGCTTGGAAAGCACCCGGGCCTGGGTGCACGCACAGCTGTCCGGCTCGGGCACGTCAACGCCTTGTGGTACCTCCTTCCTAGCATTTGTATGAGAAATTGTCTCCCGGCTCCACAGAACTGTTTTGCATTTAATAAAGACTCAACGAATATTAAGTATTTCCTTAGCAGGAAGTGATGAAAATTATTAAGATAATGGAATTAAGTTATTCGATGGTTTGAACTATCACTCAGAAACCGTTTATCCGTTTCCTTCGCGCCGCGGAGGAAATCTACTGCCCTGCCCACTGGGACTGAGCTCGGCTGTGTGACTTCCTTGGGCCCACGGAGTTTCGGTGGATGCGAGGTGAGCAGAAGCTTTGAACGTGCTTTCGTTGCCTGGCGTGGTCTCTGGGGGCTTCCGGTCCCTGCCGGGAGAACATGCCTTGGGTAGCCGTTACCCACGCAGCCTGGGAGCCCGAACAGACACGTGGAACCAGCGTGAGTTCACGTGCAATCCAGAGCCGGGAGAGTCAGGGTAAGTGACTGCTGTTTTAAGGGCTGCGCTCTGGGCTTGTTCAATGCTATGGAAATAACTGACTCTTACATGTTGCAATCATGTTATTGTGGGTCCCCGGAAACAAGGGAAACCTTTCAGGTGTCAATCATGTTTCCTGGGCAGCCTGGGTTCCAAAGTCACTTCCTTTCCACGGCTCTGTGCTTGGGGTTCCCCCCTCCGAAAATCGTCACTGAGTACCTCTGCCAGGTCCTAGGACTATGACGCAAACAACATTTTACCCTAGTTCTCTTACTGGCTAACGAGAGCCACGGGTAAGTTAGCAAGTAACAATCTCATGGGTGAGGGACTCTAACGGAACAATGCCAGACTGCCATGGAGCCCGACAGCAGGGACAGCTTACGCAGGTCATGGGGTCAGAGAAGGTGGCAAAGTACAAATTGAGACCAAAAGAATGAGTAGGGTCCAGCTGGTGTGGCGCAGTGGTTGAGCATCGACCCATGCACCAAGAGGTCGCCGGTTCGATTCGGGGTCAGGACACATGCCCAAGTTGTGAGTCCGATCCCCAGTGGGGAGCATGCAGGAGGCAGCCAATCAATGTTCTGTCTCATCGATGTTTCTATCTCTCTCTCCCTCTCAGTTCCTCTCTCTCTAAAATCAATAAAGGGAAAAAAATTATTTTAAAAAAAGGAGGAATGAGTAGGAGTAACTAGGCAGAGAGTGGAAGGAGGCCTCCCACAGGAGGGTGATGTCACAGGGTGCCAGTGGGCAAAGGCACATTTTTCCAGATGAGATTCCTGCCTCCGACGCTTGCTTTCCTCCCTGGTGAGCTGGGTTCAACCACAGAGAAACCTCAAGACTGATCAGTGTTTATCTCAGTCTCCCTTGGGGAGCTGCTTGGAAATACCCGAGCCGGGCCCTTCTGGAAATTCTGAGTTAGTGCATCTTGGAAATGGCTTGGGCAATCTTTGTGAATAAGCCCTCAGATGATCAGATGATGCTCGGGCTCATCCCGTTTGGAAAACTGCACCTTTCTTTCTCCCGGGTGCCATCTGTTCCCAGCTGCCAGGGCACACCTTAAGCCTGTCACACCCGGCCAGCTCCAGGGGAAGAGCCTCTGGAGGGCTGTGGGGGGGAAGTGGGCAGTGACCCCTCTTCTCTTCCCACTGAAAACGCCAGCAGCAGTGGCTGGGCGTTTCCATGGCTGCCAGACGCTCACATCCGCAAGGACTTGTGGCTGGGGCTCCGTGTCCCCTGCAGAGCATTCCAGCGGCAGGGCATCGGGACAGGAGCGACCTGGGTTAGGGCTGGAGGGTACGGGAAGATTCCGAATCTGGAAATTTGATGCCACGCTGCTTCTGAGCTGGTAAACCCAGGTGTTGGAGTGGATGGTGGCAGCTGCTCAAACACACTCCTAGAAACCAGAGTTAACGAAAGGGTTCATGAGGCGGCGGCACCGCGCTCCATTCCCACGCCTCTGGGTGCGGTCTCTCCTCGCCCCACCGGGCCACACGCTCACACACCAACGCACGCGCACACTCTCATCCTCTCCGGTCACTCTCTCACACGGGGCTTCGGAAGGCAGGAGGACGTGAAGGTCAAAGCCGCCAGGGAGCTTTGTAAACCCAGCATTGATTGGAATCGCTGTCCTGCCCGTGGGTCAGCCAGTGGGGGGTCCAGGAGCACCTGGGGGTTCAGCCTGTGGCCAGACACACAGCTCCCTCTGCGATCCCGCTCTTTCTCCATTTCTCCAGAAGAGAAAAGCATTCGACTTTGCATCGAGACTCCAACTTCCTGTCAGAGCGGTCTGCCCTGGGGGGGCAGGGAAGAGGGGGATGAAGGCTGTACACGGTTTGTGCAGTGTGTGTCTGTGTGTGTGTGTGCGTGATATGGTTTGTGTGTGTGTGTGTGATGTGTGTGGTGTGTGGTGTGTGTGGTGTGTGTTGGTGTGTGTGTGGAGTGGTGTGTGTTGGTGTGTGTGTGGTGTGTGGTGTGTGTGTGTGTGGTGTGTGTTGGTGTGTGTGTGTGGTGTGTATTGGTGTGTGTGTGGTGTGTGGTGTGTGTGTGTGTGGTGTGTGTTGGTGTGTGTGTGTGGTGTGTGTTGGTGTGTGTGTGGTGTGTGGTGTGTGTGTGTGGTGTGTGTTGGTGTGTGTGTGTGGTGTGTGTTGGTGTGTGTGTGGTGTGTGGTGTGTGGTGGTGTGTTGGTGTGTGTGTGTGTGGTGTGTGGTGTGTGGTGTGTGTGTGGTGTGTTGGTGTGTGTGTGTGTGTTGGTGTGTGTGTGTGGTGTGTGTTGGTGTGTGTGTGTGTGGTGTGTGTTGGTGTGTGTGTGGTGTGTGTTGGTGTGTGTGTGTGTGTGGTGTGTGGCATGGTGTGTGTGTGTGGTGTGTGTTGGTGTGTGTGTGGAGTGGTGTGTGTGTGTGAAGTGTGTGTGTGTATGTGTGGAGTGGTGTGTGTGTGGGGGGGAGTGGTATATGTGTGTGGTAGATGTGGCATGGTGTGTGGTGTGCGTGTGTGTGTGTGTGTGTGTGTGTGTGGTGTGTGTGTGGAGTGGTGTGTGTTGGTGTGTGTGTGTGCCATGTGCATGGTGGGTGTGATAGGAGGTGTGTGTTGTGGTGTGTGTTGTGGTGTGTGGATGGTGTGTGTGCAATCGTGTGTGTACAAGAAGACAACAGCATCCCACACAGCAGTGCAATGACTCAGAAGGACATTTCTCCCTCCACTCCTATTTTCCAGGGTTTCCCAGTTTTTCAGGTTTTCTTACTGAATGTCATTTTCCCAGCGTGGATCTAATTCAAAGGTGAATTTCTTTTCTGGAAATAGAAATGATCCAATCAATACACTTCTGAGCAACATCAGCAAATTCAATTTAAGGGCAGATGACCGGGCACCATTTCCCATCAGCTTCTGTGAACAATGAGCTTTCGAAATGCCAGCAGCCCCTCCCCAGGCAGACTCCTTCCGTCCCTGGAGGCAGACTGCGAATGGGGCCACGTCGAGGCTCCCCTGAACTTGGACGCTCTCTCCCTGCAGACCTGCCCGCCTGGCAGCCAGTGCAGAACATTTCTGCTCCCCAAAGCTTGGTTTGTCTTCCCAGGTCATCCTCCGAGGCCCGCGTTCAGAAGACCTTTGCAGAGCCAAGTCTCTGCGGAGCGGAGGAGTGGAAGTGGTCCGCATCCCCGGGCCCTGGGCGCTCTGACTCCGCAGACAGCAGACGGAAGGCCGCGCCCTGGCACCGTGGAGCTCTGGGACTCTGAATCCTGGGGACTCCTGGGTGTCACTCACAGCCACTTGCTTCTGGGCAGAGCCTGAGGGGGCAGGTGGAAGCAGGGTTGAGGGCTGCCTGTTTATCTGCAGCTCTTCCCAGAGAGAAAACCCAGAGCCGTCTCTGGGAACAACCTCCGAGGAGGTGGCCCAGGATGATTGACAGCTGCCCCATTTGCTGAGCCCCCCCAGACCCGTTCTCCACCTTCCGTGTCCCCCTCTCGCTGACCCAGGAGGCTGGCCAGTATGGGTCACCCCAGTGGGGCCCTGGCTTCTGGATTCTGGGCGTGGCCAGTGGGGAGCCCAGGCAGGAGGAGGGAAGGACGGTGTGCCCTCTGCCTCCTTGGATGGACTCGTCCCTGGCTGGCTGCCTACCTCATCTGCCGACCCAAGATGTGAACTTAGGGAAGGGATTCTGCCCGTTCCTGTCCTCTGTCCCTGAGGCCTGGCAGAGATAACAGCAGCTGGACTGGCACTAACCCTGGGATGGCGCTGCCCTGGCACCTTCCCTGCGTTCTTCTCACACCTTTGTAACAGCCCCACAATGACCCGACCCGCACGCCCTCTAGGTCTTGTCAGGACCTCGCTGACACTCGTGGCTGTTCAGACACCTCCTCTCTCATTTCTCCACCTCGGGATTTCTGTTTCAGCCAGATTTCAGCAAACGTGCTCAGGGAACCGCTTCGTGCCTGCACCCCTGTCCATCCACAGGGTGGCTTGTCCTTCGCAGCCCTCACCCTGGCTGCCAGCACCCAAGCTCACGTCGATGCCGACACCGCCAGCCAACTGTGTCCGGGGTCTGCATTCCCTTCCTGTCCCTGCTCTCCCAGCCATCCCCACCCTCAGGACCTTTCTGCTCTGCCTTCCAGAACCATTGTTCCATGGAAAGTTACACCCCAACATCATCGTAGCCTCACAGAATCTCCTACTACCTTGTGGCTCCCCAACAAGGACACTGTTTTACTAGTAACCTTCTCCCACAGCCCGCCTGCTGGGAAGGGCCACCTGCTGGGAAGGGCCACCTGCTGGGAAGGGCCACTCACTGGAGCTCATACTTCCACTCCAAGCACTGCACCTCCACGCTCACACAGAACTCCTCAGAAGCAACGCCTGCCCCAACCTACACCCCACTGACCGAAATCCAAATGTCCCCTCTCTCAAGGCCAACTCCCAAACTTCTAGCAATCTCCCGAATTCTAGACTTTGTCACCAAGCCTCAGTTCCTCTCCAACGAACCCTCACTCTTCTGTCCATTTTTGAGAAAACCTGATCACGTTGTATTCTCGAGGGTGGTAAGTTCTGTGACCGAGACGCCCCAGCCAGGGGGCACTAAAACAATCATCATTCTGCCCGGCTGGTGTGGCTCAGTGGTTGAGCGTCGGCCCACGCACCAAGAGGTCGCCGGTTCGATTCCCGGTCAGGGCACATGCCCAGGTTGTGGGCCCGATCCCCAGTGGGGGGCGTGCAGGAGGCGGCCAGTCGATGTTCTCTCTCATCGATGTTTCTATCTCTCTCCCTCTCCCTTCTCTCTTTCTAACATCAATAAAGAAAGGAAAAAAAATTGTCATTCCGCCTCCACAGGACCAGCGGGGACCCCACGTGAAGAATGACTAAGAGAAAACCTGCCGTGAACAGACGCTGGACCGTACCAGACGGCGTGCCCAAGAACAGAAGTGCGACACCTCCTGAGTCTGAGAAACCAGTGGGTCATTTCAGCTCACGGTGTCATGCCAATGCGAGACAGTCGTTAAGAATTGATTTCAAGAGCATGCCTTTTTTTTATCCTCACCCAAGGACGTTTTTTGCATTTATATTCAGATAGAGCAGGAGGGAGAGAGGGAGGAAGAGAGAGAGAGAAACATCAATGTGAGAGAGACACATCGAGTGGTTGCCACCCACACGACCCCAACCGGGGCTGGGGACAGACTGCAAACGAGGTACGTGCCCTTAGCTGGAACCGAACCCGGGACTCTCTGGTCCGCGGGCTGACGCTCTAACTGCTGAGCCAAACCGGCCAGGGCGAGCGTGCCTTTCTTTCTGTCCAGGATGGTGCTGCATTGAAGAACAGCTGAACATAAATGGAAGAACCAGCTTCTGGCCCTACCACTGACGGTAGCCTGCTACAATGTATTGTCATCACATTGATAAAACAATGCCTTGCCCTAGGAGAGCCATCTCTCCTTTTTCTTAGAGGGGTGAGGCCTAGGAAGAGAATGTTGTGCTGTAGATATAGCCAGAAGAACAGGAAGTCTCCAGAGCCAGCCTCAGCCCCTGGCAACCTGGACCAGGCCATCAGAAGACCACGGAGCAAAGGAGGGTGAGCATGAGACTGAATGATGCCCTGTAAGTCTGCGGTTCCAGCCCGGCAGGGTGCCCAGAGGAGCCAGCACGGACTCCTGTGACGGATGTGGACTCCAGTGATGGTAGGGCCATGACTGAGAATGGGACAGTGGGGGACACAAACGCAGGAAGCAGGAGACAGGAGAGGGGTGCATGAGCTGAGAAGGCACAGGATTGCCCATTGTCACAGGAGCACAAGGGGGGAGAGGATCGCAAGAAAAGGGGCTGGGAAACGGAGTCAAGTGCTACTGAAGCAGCAGAGGGCATGGGTGCTCACCACGGCCCGATGGCCTCCGTAGATGTATTTTCTGTGCCAACCAGTCCATCGGTTTCCTTCAGTGTAGGGACCACGTGTTCTTGGTACTCCGCAAAGCCCAGCACAAAACGTACACGGGTAATCACTGAACGAAAGAGGTAGGGTCAAAAAGCATCACCCATTCTCAGACGGTCCCCCTCCAGCGTCCCGGGAAACACCCTAAACGCCGCTGCCAAGGGAAGGGGTTCCCACTGCTTTCCGAAAACTCAGCCGAGGGCGGATGGGGTAAGGGTCTGGGGGACTCACTGCCTCCATGCAGACTGGGGGTGGGAAAGTCTGTGTGGAGGGCGAGTGAGGGCCTCCCCGCCTTATCCTAGAAAACCACCCAATCACCCTGGCTGGTCTGGCTCAGTGGTTAGAGCGTCGGCCCACAGACTAAAGGGTCTCAGGTTTGATTCCCGGTCAAGGGCACGTACCTGAGTTCAGGTTCAATTCCCGGCTGGTTGGGGTCGTGCAGGAGGCAACCAATCAATGTGTCTCTCTCACACTGATGTTTTTCTCTCTCCCTCCCTTCCACTCTATCTAAAAATCAATGGAAAGCCCTGGCCGGTTTGGTTCAGCGGTTAGAGTGTCAGCCCGCGGTCCATAGAGACCCGGGTTTGGTTCCCACTAAGGGCATGTACCTCGGTTGCAGTTTGTCCCCGGCCCTGGCTGGGGTCGTGTGGGTGGCAACCACTTGATGTGTCTCTCTCACATCGATGTTTCTCTCTTTCTCTTTCTCTTTCTCTCCCTCCCGCTCTATCTGAAGATAAATGCAAAAATGTCCTCTGGTGAGGATAAAAAAAAAAAAAAAAATCAGTGGAAAGATATCCTCAGGTGAGGATTAACAAAACAAAGGAAACCCATGCGCATCATTTGGACCTGAGTAAAGGGGGGAGGGGAAGATGGGTGGACAGTTGAGGGTGAAAGATGGCAATGATCCAGCCTGTAGCTCTCCTGAGCGTCTGGAAACAGCGTACAGCCTGCCCCCCGAGGCTGCTGGGAGCAGGAGGACCCCAGAAGAGGCACAGGCGTGGCGGAGGTACCCCAGAAGGCACAGCTGGAGGGGGCCCCCCTCTGCTGGCCCGGGTGGCCGGTTCCCAGGAGCAGGCCGGCCCTCAGTCCTCCAGCTCGGCCCCGCCCTTGGGAAAGCGATGGCCTGTGTGAGTGGTCAAGAAGAAGTACAGTCGGTCTCAGTGTTTCCTTTTCCTTCTTGACAGTTGTGGCTAAAACAGGAGAACAGTGACCTAGACAGTTCCCGATGGGGCCCATCTCAGCGGCTGATCCCCTGAGCGTCAACAGACAGAAAAGGATCGCTGAGCGTATTAAAGACGGGCCAGTTCAAAGGGAAGATCGAGTTCATCGAGTCTAAGCCCAGCTGGAGCGACGCAGCGAGTAGAACAAAGTATCCTAAACGCTCCCGTATTCTCCGTGTGATTGAAAGGACTTTACATCCTTCAAATCAAAGCAGTCTATCTTTTCCTTTTCTTTTTTTTAATCCTCACCCAAGGCTATGTGTATTGGTTTTTTTAAAGAGAGGAAGGGAGAGAGACAAACAGAGAGAGAGAGAAACATCGGTTGGTTGTCTCTCGTACGTGCCCCAACCGGGACCGAACATGTAACCTAGGTAGGTGCCCTGACCAGGGGCAGAAGCCGCGACCTTTCGGTGCAGGGGACGGTGCTGCAGCCAGCTGAGCCACACTGGCCACGGCAAAGCAGGCTATCTTAAAGAAGAAGAAGAGGAAGAAGAGTCACCTCAAATCCAAAGGAGATCAACGTGAAAATTATGACGACGGAACCTTTCCATGTAGTGCCGGTGAGCAGTAGATGGTCGTGGCAGGAGGCAAACAGATGAAAAAACCTTCCGGGACTATAAAGGAAAAGATGGTGGGAACTGGGAGATTGACGCATGCACGGCATTCCTATAACGGATACTTCCTGCGCTCCCGCTGTGAACCGACCGTGCTGGGAGCTGAGCTCGGGAGACCAGCACCCCTGTCCCCTGTCACTGCGGGGCTCACACTGCCCCTGGACCAGACGGACCACAGGGAGAGGTGACAGCAGGTTGGAAGACTGAGTGCTACAGAGAAGGGGGACGGGGCAGGCAAAGGGATTGGGAGTCCGGGGATCGGGGAGGCAGGTTCAGCGGTCAATGCAGTGGCCGGATGGGCCAAATTGAGAAGATGCTCTTTGAGCAGAAACAAGCAAGGGGGTCCTAGTGTGTGCTTGCTTGGGAAGGACCATCCCCGGCGGAGGGAACACGTACAGAGAACCCCAGATAACAGGGCCTGGTGTGGCTGAGGAACAGGAAGGCACCCAGGGCAGCTGCGGGTGACGGGAGAACGGTGGCCGATTGGGCCAGGAGGTGATGAATGGGTGGTGGCTGGGCACGTATCTGGGCCTTGGAGGCCATTGTGAGTTTTTGGCTTCTATTCTAATGAGATGGGAAACCATCTCCCTGAGATTATTTTTGAGCAGAGGAGTAATCTGATTATATTTGGTTTTAAAAAGATCACTCTGTCTACTGTATTGAGAGAAGATTTGGGGAGAGGGAGGAGAGGGGGACATGGGGATTCGGGAACAAGGACACCAGTCCTGTGGGAGGAAGGTAGCAAAAACGTAGAACAGGGTGGTAGCCAAGGCGGCTAGAAGCTTGTGTTTCTGGATAAATTCTGAAGCCAACCCACTGCTAATAGGATTTCCCGCTGGTTTGGATGTGGGGGGCAACAGACAGACAGAAGGAAAGAATGTTTCCAAGTGTTTTGTCGGGAGCTACTGGACGTCGGAAGTTGCCGTCACCTGAGACGGAGGAGGCCAGGGGAGCCGACCTGGGAGCGCACCGGAAGTCACACGTACACGTAATAGGTTGGAAATGTCTGTGGGACGTCCAAGTGGGAAAGTCAAGTGGACGTCTGGAGTTCAGGAGAGAGGTCAGGACTGGGGGTGTAAGTCTGAGAGCCTCGGCCTCAAAGACACACCTGGCCCAGAGCAAGATCGCTGCGTTCCGAGCCTGTCACCTGCACGGGCTCGACTCCATCACACGTGCATAATTTGCAACATGCCGTGTTTAGGGAATTTTGTTGGCAGTCTCCTTTGAATTGGATATTGCCAATTACTTTTAAAAAAACAAAACACTATGTGCTATGTAAAATGTTTTAAACGCCCGCAGCATCGCCTCGCTGCAAAACCGGCCGCTGCAAAACACGTACCACCTACGTGTACCTCTCTGATCCACGCCAGAGCCGTGGGCCACGAGGAAAAGCGCCCAGCTGGCACTCAGCAGTGTCCTGGGAACAGACACCTTCTTCCCTGTGGTCGACCAGCCGGCTGGCGAAACCTCCAAAGAACACTTCGGAAGAAATCAGTCAGTGAGCGATGGATGATAAAAAAAAAATCACAAAAACATTAATAAGTGGGAAGGAGTGTAGTAAAAAAGGAACATTCCTATCAGGTTATATAAGCAGACGCGAATCTTGCCAGAGAAGAGAGTCAGCAGAAAAGCTCACACGATGCAGCGTTTCTGGAGAATAACATGGCAACATACGGCGAAATCCTTAAGATATCCGCGCATGGCAGGCGACAACCCCTCTCATAAGAATTCCTAAAAAGAAAAAAATGTCATCACTGCAGGTGAAGCAAAAGACGAAGGGATGTTCATCACAGTATTATTTATGATATCAAAAAGCCCTGAACCAATCTCTACGTTCTATCTATAGTCAAATAAATCGTGCTGCAAATAAAAAAAAAAGGGACGAGGGAGAAGGAGGAGGAGGAGACATTACTCTTGCTGGGTGGTTTTTGCCTAAGACTTTGTCTATTTTTTTTTTCTTTATTGATTTTAGAGAGAGGGGAAGAGAGAAGTAGAGAGAGATAGAAACATTGATGAGAGAGAACATCAATTGGCCGCCTCCTGCATGCCCCCCACTGGGGATCGGGCCCACAACCTGGGCATGTGCCCTGACCAGGAGTCGAACTGGCGACCTCTTGGTGCATGGGTCAATGCTCAACCACTGAGCCACACCGGCCGGGCTAGCCTGAGACTTTGGAAGTCCTTGGTCCCTTTCCTAGTGAATGAAGACGGACACCACTGTGAGTGGTGAGGAGGGACACCACCCTGCTGGGTGAAGAAGTGTCCTGGATGAAATTTGCCAAAATTCCACTCAAGCTCAGTAGATGGACCAATCTCTGAGCACGCACCGGGTGCCACAAGCTATGGGTGCTACAGACATGAAATCAAACGTGGCCCCTTTCTTCCATTTCTACTCCACCCCTCACCCAGCTTCTCGAATTTTACCAGCTTTTCCAAGAAGAGTCCTACCCATCCTGTATTATCCCTTCCGATGGGGGAAGAAAGGCCAAAAATTACACACACCTCCCTCTGTCTTTGCTTCTTCCTCCCTCCCATTTTCCCAAGTAAATCCTGCAAAAAGGCAACCATGGGGTTGGCCCTACTGACCTTGACACCTACTCACTCTCAAGGGGAAGAAAGAGAGCGGTCCTCCGAGAGCAACGAAAACCATCACAGACCACAGCCGGGGGCTGAACTCGCCTGCCCGCCGGGGCATTCGGCAACGTCTGGGGACGTCGGGTTATCTCCCGGGAGGGGTGGGTAGGGAGCTACGGGTGAATCACCTCGTGGGCAGGGGCCAGGGTGCCGCTGTACCTCCTGCAGAGCACCGGACAGGCCGTCACAACACAGCGACTCAACCCAGATGTCAGTGGTGGTGTAAGAGATGAACCCAGACACCATGGAGAGATCAGGGCACACCCTCAGTATCCCCGGGGAAATTCCAACAACTGCTGTGTTTCTCATGGGGTAGGTTACTTCTATACATTGTATCCACTTCCACCTCGATGCTATGACACTGGAAAGGAGGGGGGTTAACGTGAAGGGGAAATGGGAGGCTGGTGGACCTCAGGCAGGCTTCCTCCACCCCACTTAGGACTGTGCTGCGTGTTTATACAGACCTGCGCCTCCAGCTCCCCTCCCATCTCGCTCAGCCCGGACGGGCAAGGACCCTGCTCCCACGACACAACCCTCCCCGACATGGGCACCTTGAGGGCATTCAACGGAAAAGGGTCGGGAAAGCTGGCCAGTGAAATTCTTTAAGGGTCAGTAAAAATATAGACTCACGTGGAGTAGTGGGTAAAGAAACTGTTTGGATATTTAATCGGATATCAAGCTTGATTTTTTTTTTTTTTTTTTTTTTTAGTGTTTCATCACTTCCTTAATAAATGGAAATCTAAATTAAAGTAGACAGAAAGTCAGAGTCGATTTTTACACTGAAACTGCCTCCCGTGTTCATAGGGTAGCTCTCTGGGAAGGGTCCTGCCTCCCCGTGAATACTCAGTGGAACAGTGAAGGAGCCTTTGGTTGGGGACACCATGTGCCTCCCTCATCTTGCTGCCCCTGCAGGAGGGAGCTCAACCTCACTGTTCAGACTCGAAGGGTGACACCACATGGCTGGTGGTTTGGGACCCTTCTTTGGGTTGGCTTGTTTGGCTTCTGTCTCTTGGTCTTGCTGGCCACAGGAAAAACACATGGCTGGAGACACACAGGAAAGTACTTCCCTCGACAGTGTTGGTGTGGGTGCCATGTCTCTGCTGCGCTTTATTTAATGACTTTATTTTCCATGGCCTTGGTTTTACCGAAGGGCAGGCTCTCTCTCACACAGAAGTCGTCACGAGGTCCCACAGGGATGCCCCTTTACAGTCACATGTGGACATAACACCGTCCAAGGTGCAGGGCAGAAAGTATTTGCTGGCGAAGACACCCCACTGAGATGATGTGTCCTGGCTCCTGGGAGCCCGGTGCTCCTTCATTCAGACTTGAATCTCTGAGTCACGGAGTAATTGACAGTCCTCCACTTCACCTTAAACCCGCTGGGTCTGATCAGGTCAAGGAAACCAGCAGGGCGACAGGAAGGCAGAAAGATTCACGATGACTCACTCACTGGTCACGGGGGCACAGGCAGGTGCTTTGAAGACAGAGGTTTTGCTATGAAGTCTTCCTGGCCCAATACACAAGACAAATGTATTTTAACTAAGCGTTTTCCTCTGGCGTCGGGTCAGGGCTGAGAACGCGCTGTTGGTGCAGGAAGAGGCCAGGAGGACTCAACGTTTCCTGCCGGTAGAAGGGGAATTAATGAGGGGGAGGAAAGGGGAAGACTGCTCGTGAGTCTTTATGTGCTCACCCAATAGATGGCACCTCACAGATGTCCCCCCACCCCCCGGCCACCCTGGGGGGTATTATCAGTTACTGGGATCAGGAGGCTCCGAGAGGCAGGCAGCCTGAACAAAGTCAGGGCCAAGAGTGGAGAAGGAAGCTGAGCCCAGGGCTGCCTCAGGCCGAGGCCTTTCCCAGGCCCGCTCCGTGTGCTCGAGACACTCCAACGCAGGCACCTGTCAAGTCAGGGAGGAGGGAACAGTGTACTGCCCGGCGCCCCCATTGGCCGGGTTCGCCTGTGACCATCACCCTCGCTGCATGTCCCACTGCACTTGCATGGGCGGGAGTGGCCGTGGCCTCGTGCATCAGCCACAGGGAATCGGGAGAAAGAGGCCGGGATGCAGGGACAGGCGAGCACAGTCTCGCCCTCCAGTTGCACGAGAGACTAGAAACAACCACCACAGGGGGGCCCATAGCGACGCTGGTGGCATCAGCAGCTACCCGGTCAGGGACCGCTCCAAGGCACACGCCACTGCTGGGCGCTCTGAAGGGGCACAGAAACCGCGTCCCAGCCAGGTGGCAGTTCACGTACTTCCATGAGGCTCTTCCCACTGTTGTGACGGTCACTCTGCCTCTCAGGTTACATCTTAGGGAGCTGGGGAGATTACAGGGTGCTGGGCAGACCCAGGAAAACGCATACACTTCCCTCCTCCTTCGAAGATAACACGTTTGCACAGAGGTAAGGACCCTGAGCAGGCTTGTCACGAGCAGACCTGGGCAGCCCAGCATTTCCCAAATATCTGAATTTTCCATCCTGCCCGCGGATATTCCACTGAGCCAGCACGCCATGGGGATGCTGCCCTGCGCAGGGGGCAGCTGCGGACACAGAACCACAGCCTCGGCGGCAGTTAGGGGGCTCCGAGGAGAGCAGCCCAGGGACCGGATTTCCTGTCCCGGGTCAGGACGGCGTCTGTGGGAGGCTCGTGAAGGCAGGTGGATGCTCGGCCTCATTGGCCTCTGGCTCCATCATCTCAGCGCCGTGCTCACGGCCTGTTTCTCATGGGCAAGAAGATTACCTCGGGGGGGGGGGGCGAGAAAAATAAGCATCAAACACTCGAGGCTAAAAACATCCGCCCGCATGACTGCAGGGCTCACAGTTGCGACTATTCCCACTAACTTAGTAAAATATTATCTGTCTTCGGAGGCCAAGCATCTGCCGTTTGAATGGTGCGTCTGTCAAGTCGAACCCCAGCTGCAGAGAGCTAGCGGTATTCCGCTCTCTGCAGTCTCTGTGATCGGGGCTGGTCGGGGGACGGGACTTTAAAGTGGCCAGCGAGAGCCTGCCAGGAGCACCACCGGCTGCTCCTCTGCTTTGGGAACAGCAGCCACCTCAGTTGCCCCGTAGTGACTTCTTTGTCCCAGGAAGAATCACTTGAGTGACCTTTCTTCTTTTTTTTTTTAATCCTCACCCGAGGACATTTTTCCATTTTTTGTTCAGATAGAGTGGGAGGGAGAGAGAGGAAGAGAGAGAGAGAGAAACATTGACATGAAAGGGACACATCGAGTGGCTGCCTCCCACACGACCAACCGGGGCCGGGGACAAACTGCAACCGAGGTACATGCCCTTAGCGGGAACCGAACCCGGGTCTCTCTGGACCGCAGGCCGACGCTCTAACCGCTGAGCCAAACTGGCCAGGGCAAGTGACCTTTCTTATGTCATGGAAAGAATGTCATTAGCCAGCCATGGCTTTGGGGAAGTGGTGGCTGGTGGGACCATCTTTGGTGGCTGAAAAGTCCTGAGACCTGGGCCTCTTCTCGCTGACACATGGAGACAGCTGCCTGTCACAGCATCTGCCCGACCAGGCCCCGCCTCCTCTCGGGAGCCCGTCACATCGATGATGACGATTCCAGCGAAGCAGACCTTTCTGGACACCGTGGACATAAACCAGCTAAAGGATTTTCTCTGCCCACCGCCCCCTATCAAGTACAACTTCACACCCTGTCCAGAAGCTGCCACACCACCCAACCCCTGCCTGAAGATGGGGACCCACACGCTGGGAGCGTCTCAGAGAGTCACAGAGGTCCCCGCTCAGGGACTGAGAACGGATGACCCGGGGCCTCACTGAGACCTGCCTGTGTGCCCTGCAGGGACCAGCAAGGGGGCCGAGGTCCTGAGGCTTTCCATCCACACCCCAGAGCACAGTGAAAGGCCGGTTTCACCTTCCTTCTGCCCTCTTTGGGATGCAAAAGGTAAGTCTGTTCATAACCTGGCCATGGAGACCTTCATACAAAAGGAAGGAAGAAGTGGGGAGGGGCAGGGGAGTGGGGAGGGAAGCAGGGTGCCGGAATCCATTGTCCTGCCGAAGCACCAGCTTTCTGGGCTGGGCTGCTCGCCCTCAGCTGGGGTCTGCAGTCTGGAGTCGGAAGAAGCCTGGCGAGCTGGACGGTACTTGCTCAGAACCGTGTTCCTAAGCTACTCGTCTCATCTGCCCCGATGGAAGTGAGACTCCAGGGACTCTAAGGACCTCCATGAGCACCCACCTGAGGCTCACCAGCCGGAAAGGTTCCAAGGGCCTGGGGGTGCCACTGTGGGGAAGGGGTCTGCAGCAGGAGAGAGCTCACGCTGGGAGAGGCCCCTTTCCCACCCCAGGGGCAGAGCACGGGGGAATGAAACAAAGCCAGCGGACCCACCGAGCTGGCCTTCCCTGGCTTCCGTCCCCACGGCTTAGAGGTAGCTCAGGCCGCTCTGCAAAGGGAGCCCCAAGATTCCTGAAGGACACGAGGAGAGTGTGGGGTCCCTTTGACCGGTAATAAAAGGCTTTCTCAACGTTCAAAGCAAGCAGGACCATAATTATTTGCCATAAGTGATGTCCCTGGCAGATAATAAGAGTAAAGTTCCCTTTTATCCAGAGGAGTGCTCCCCGAGAAGGACAGGACTGTGTCCTCTTCCTTCTGAAATGGCCTCTTGTCTTGCTGTGCACCGGCCATCGACCTCTCGGGTGGGGACAGGAGCCTCCTGACCCGCAGCGCCGGGGCCTGAGCTGCTGAGGATGACCAAGTCCAGAGGGCTCAGCGGTCAGGGTGCTGGCCAGGCTGCCCCCGGGCAGGTGTCCCTGGGCACCCCGGGCCAGCACCCCCCATGCACAGCCCGACACGGGGGAAACCGCCCCAAAACACCCTTTAGAACACTTTGCTTTGCACTGAGGTAGGAGAGAATGAATGAATGAACATTCAGAACCAGTACCCGAGCCCACCCTCTGGTCTTAGAAGGGATGGCTGGACGGGACCCGAGGAGGGCTTGGAATACCACAGAGCACATGCACACCCCGATTTCCAGGTGACGCCATTGCAACGCCAGCCCCACCTCACCTCCCGCTCACCAGCCTTTTGGACGCTCGTCTGCTCCAGCCGTGCCCCGGGCGCCACTCCTGCTGCTCTCTGCACCCAGAAACACGAAGCACCCCTTTGCTTCCCAAGTGAGGACAGCTTCCTGGCCACTCTGCCAGGAACAGACCAGGGACAGAGGCCATCCGGGGCCTGAGGAGCGAGTTGGGAATGGAGGGCTCCAACCCAGCTTTGCAGACGGGGCTCCGCATGCCCTCCCACGGTGCCAGGATCTCCCCGAGGGAGGAGCTCCGTAAATGAAATCATTAAAGAGGTGATGAGCTAATTAGCTGGCCATGTGCTGGGTAAGGGCTCCCGGTGTTGTTATTTTTAGTCAGGGGTTTTGAATCAGGAGGCTGGGCGTCCTGACCAGAGGCTGCATCAGCTTTAATGAGGCCCCTCTTGTGTCCACGGTGCATATTCGCACCTGTCCTGGGTGGGGCTCTGTGGGCGGGAGCCCTTCTGGGTCACGGGGGAAATAAGAAGCAGGTGGGGCGGGGCAGGAGCCAAGGTCTCAGGAATCGTCCAAACATGCCTGAATGCCTCGTCACCCCCATCTGCCTCCTGCCCTCTTCCCTGCTCTTTGTAGCAAAGCTCTGGAAAGAGTTGTCTACACATATGCCTCCAGGTCCTTACCCTCCAATCACTCTTCACCCTGTTCCACTGAGGTCTTCTCCCCACCCTCACCCAGATCCAACCTGGTCCAGGCCACCGACAACCTCCCGTTGCCAATCCAACGGCCGCTTGACCCCTGAATGCATTGTCCAGTCCATCTGCCCCTGAGCTTCCTCCGCGCACGTCCGACGGCCTCCTCCGTCTCTGCTGGGGTGTGTCATACGCATCTTGACGTTACCTGGCCCAACAGAACTCCTACTCAAGCTCCTCACACCCACTGCTCCACCAGCACAGTCCGTGGCCATGGGGAGCAAACCCACCCACCAGCACAGCCCATGGCCATGGGGAGCAAACCCACCCACCAGTGGGACCAGGCCAGAGCACTGACCTTCTCGGCCCTTCTCTTTCCCACACTCCCCTCATCCAACCCACCAGCACAGCTCGTCAGCTCCACCTTCAAACCGTATCCGAACCATGACCAGCTCTCCCCCACCGCCAGCACACCAGGGCAAACGCCCTCCCCTCCCCCGACAGGCGACGTCTCCTGCAGGGCTCACTCGGCCTGCGCTGCCCCGCCATCCACTTCCAACTTAACTGGGACCGTGTCACGTCCATGCTCAAAAGCATCAGACCTTGGTCTCCTCGCCTATAAAAAGGGCTTCGTCTACGGGAGCCCTGAAAACTGCAGCTCAGGCGTCCCAGGTGCCCCCCAGGTGCCGGGGGAAAGAGGAAGCAGAGGAGGTGGCCGACAGACCTAGAGATTTCGAAGTCTCGGCAGGGCGTGCTGGTGACAGGGCCACACCCACATGGGAACCCGGGGCGCTCGTTGCTATGAAAGCCCCTGAGATGCCTCAGCAGGGACGTGGTGGGAGGGGAGCAAGCAGGTCACCGGGCAGGTCTCCTGGAAAGCAGGTGAGCCGAGAGAGGTGGCTCGTGGCTAGACCTCTCACGCACTTGTCGTGTTTGTAAGAAGGGCTTTGGAATAAGGAAAGCGACGAAGGAGAACGTGTTTTATTGCATGCCAGAGGACACACCTCGGGAAACACCTAGATAACACCACAGGAAAGGCGTCTGTCAGCATCCACGGCTAAATCAGAAAATACCGTTTCCAACTTTGGAGCTCTGTACTACATGCATCTTTAGGCTTCGTCATCGGCTGTCAGCTGTAGCTTTTGCAAAGGAAAGGAGCAGCGAACTCAGTCTGTAAGACTGCATCGTAGCCCCAGAAAACGAGTTTCACGAACGCAGGCGTCGCTCTCTTCCGGAGCAAGGGAGAGCGTGCCGTCGTGAAGGGTTTCAAGGTCGCCGCTCAGGCGCTCCCTGAGCTCAAAACGTGAGCTCCAGGCAAAGTGAACTGTCACATGTTCAAGTCATCACAGACGGGAAACAGAGGAGGCTCCCATAAGTGTAAACAGTGTAGCCCGGCCGGGGTGGCTCAGTGGACTGAGCGTTGTCCTGTGCACCGAGAGGTCACCAGTTCCATTCCCGGTCAGGGCACACGCCCGGGTTTCAGGCTCCATCCCCAGTAGGGGGCGTGCAGGAGGCGGCCGGTCCATGCTTCTCTCTCACATTGATGTTCCTTGGAGACCACCCTCTGAGCGTCACAGAGCTGGAGGAGACTCCGAGACTCGGGTGTTAGTGCCACTCCTCTGGCTCACCCTGACCCCAGCTCCAGGGCATGGAGCCCTTTCTCTGGCAGGACCCAAACTGAGCAGAAATTGGCCTTGCTCCTCCAAAGACTATAAACACATCATATTTCAAGAGTTCACCAAACCCTTTGGCCTTTTTATGACTAAATGTCAGGCTCGAATGAAAGCCACGGGCCCTCGCAAAGTGTGGGTGCAGTCGTGGGCGTCCTCTGCCCCTCCTAATTTCCTGGGACACTAGATTGTGGCACTGCCCCTGGGATGGGAACGGATACCATCGTCAGCTATTTATCTTCCCAACAACAAATAGTTAGATTGTACTCAACTAACCTGTGATTCTGGATCCAAATTATCCAGCAAAAATAATTATTCGGAGATTGTGTTGCAATTACTGTTAAGTACTGCAATTGCTGTTCTTATCATTGTCACGTAAATGAAATCCAAAGGCAAAAAGCAGTGCGAGAGCACGCCACGGTGGGCGCAGGGGGTCACCGGGGAGGTATGACGTAAGTGCCACCGGGCAGATCCTGTTGACCCTGCTCACCTTGTCTACGCCCTGACCCTGGGTCCCGTGGCATCCCAACGTGTGGACAGACCAGTTTCGCCTGGTCTCACTCACGCCTCTCAGCCAGGGCGGATGAATCCCTCTCCAACGTCTCAGCTCCAGCAGAAATCCATTCTGGCTCCCACAGGTCTACCTCCTTCCAAACCCTGGAGTCCCAGGGGAGGATGAAGCAGCCCCAGGTCAGAATTGACCAGAAGCTCACCTGTTCCCCTCCTGCAGACTCGGAACAGCCTCCAGGCGCACCTGCAAAGGCTTCCTTCGTCCTCCTCCACCCCCAGCCAGCGGGCACCGCACCCTCTGCCCGGGGCTTCCCAGAGGCTCGTGGACCTGACCTGTCTCACTGCGGGAGGAGTGTCCCGTGTCCGGGCCCACGCGTTCTATGACTTGGAGCCTGTGCATTCTTTCCTTCGGAAGCACCCCAGGATATTCTGGCCGCAGGTCAAGCCTGCGGGCACTGGCCACCCTGTGGATCCCGGCTTCCTCGTTCTGTGCCCTCTGGCATTGCTACCAAATTGCGGTGGCACCTCCGTCCTCGTCTCTTCAACACAGGGTCCTGAGCACTTCCAGTGGGCGGGCGCTGTGCTCATGCAGAGGGGCTGGGGGAGGGGACGGAGGAGAAAGTGTTAAGACACCAGCCCTGCCATGAAAAAGCTCATTGTCAGCTGCAACCAACAGAAAGACGAATGAGTCGGTGCCATACAGGTAAACAGTCTCCATTAACGTGAGTGTCAGATTTCCATCTGAGCTCAGCAGAGGAGAGGTAATCCCGCCTTAAGTCAAGGCGGGGCCCAGAGCGGTGTCAGGAAGGACCTGTAACCAAACGTGAAGGGAGGGGTCACGCCCCACGCCCCTTCTCCCCTGTACCGTCCTTTGCCTGGGTCACAAGGAAAGCCATGTTCAGGCTGTCCCGTCACCTTAAAATTGATCTATAAAATCAGTCTCCGATTATTGCCTGTTTAGGTTGCTTCCAATGTTTTCCAGTTCTGAACATATTGTAATTCTTGCAGAATTAAAAATAGTATTTTCCTCAGGAGAATTCCACAACTGTTAACTGCCCGGTCAGAATGCTTAACATTTAACTTTCACTTTTTATTTTATTTTTATCCTCACCCAAGGACATTTTTGCATTTATCTTCAGATAGAACGGGAGGGAGAGAGGGGGGAAGAGAGAGAGAAAAACATCGATGTGAGAGAGACACATCAAGTGGTTGCCACCCATACGACCCCAACCGGGCCAGGGACAAACCGCAACCAAGGTACGTGCCCCTAGCGGGAACCGAACCCGGGCCTCTCGGGTCCAAGGGCCAATGCTCTAACCGCTGAACCAAACCGGCCAGGGCTAACTTTCACTTTTTAAAAATTTAACCTATTGTAATCTGAAAGGTGAGGATTTAATTATTACTTTAATTCCTATTAACTATTAATAAATACTTTCAAATTTTTTTGGCACTTTTTAATTCTGTATTTGAGATCTTTTCTTGTCTTTTGAAGTGTTTGTCTTGTTCTTGATTTCAATGTTCTCATCTTACGAAGACATTGACCCTTTATTACACGTAGTATGTAATACATACACTTGACATTCTTCTAATTGGCTGTTAACTTTGACTTTGGATGTGATGTGTGGGGACACTGCAGTCTTCTCTTGCCCAGTAAAACCGACTGATATTTTGATCAAACATTCTGAGTGTCCCTGAGACTGTTTCTGAATGAGGTGAACATTGGACTCAGCAGACAGAGTACAGCCATGGCCCTCCCTGATGTGGGTGGACCCTATGCGATCAGCTGAAGATCTGAGCAAAAAGGCTGATCCTCCCACGAGCCGGGGGAATTCCTCCTGCCTGCCTGCCTGCCTGCCTTTGAGTTGGGACATTGAATTCTTTCCCTGCCTTGGGATTTGAACCGAAGTATTGTCTTTTCCTGGGTTTCAAGCCTGTCAGGCTTTGGGCAGAAACTACACCACCGGCTGTCCTGAGTCTGCAGCTTGTCGATTGCAGACCTGGGACTCTTCTGGTTTTCCGGAGGGCCCGATGGATACAAGGGGAACGGAAACTTCTTCCACTCCTTTTACAGAAAAGAGACCTGTGGTCTAGAGAAGCAACGTGGACCGGACAGAGCTCACACGGGCTGTGTCAGGCCCGGATTCAAGACCAGAGCTCCTCGGACGGACCAGGGACCTCCGGCTCTCTCTCATCACCACTCACGATGCTGTCACTCACTCCTCTGCGCGTCAGCCAGCTTTGTCGCGGGTTAATGACTGACATCAGGCGATCGCTGAAAATGGTCAGCGGAAGATGCCAACAGTCCCAGTGAGAGGATGTAAATTTCTTGAATGGCAAAAGGTGACTCCTACATCTGGAGATAGCCTGATGGATTCCAGATGCCGCCGCTTCTCACACCTGGCAGAGATCTCGCTCCTTGTGGGTGGGAGTCAGCCATGTACACAGCCCAGTGTGTGCAACTCCGGGCTTCTCAAAAGCACATGCCAGGGATCCCCTGCCTTATGAAGACACCTGTCTCCCGTGTCTCTTCCACTGACTGTCTGTGTGTCCTCCAGCCTGTCAATCACCATGTCACTGGGACCATTATGCACCTGGCTTTTCGATTAGAAAAGGGCCTGACTTCTTGATGGTGAGGGGAGGGAATTCTACCACATGGATCTCTGCAAGAATTGTCATGGTAAAGCCCAGAAGGAGGCCTCGCCGTCCAGGGGAGCCCCCGGAGGCAGGAAAAGGCTGGCATCGGCCTTTGGAAGCAGCCAGCCGCTCAGTGCTCAGCTGCTGGTTGGCTCCAGGGCTGAGGGTGGGCACCTGCCTAGTGGCTGGCGCTGCAGCAGAGGAGACCCAGCCGGTTTGGGATCAGCCATCTCAGGAGTGACGCATCGCAGACGGGAGCCACAGCTGGGAAGAAAGGTGGCTGTCTGCCTGGGACAGTGAGGGTGAAAGCGGCCAGGCCAGACGAGTATGGGACTGGCAGCGTACGGTTATCCCAGAAGGAATCACTTTTGTGTTGGGGCCGAAGCCGGAGCCGGGGCCCGTTCACGTTCTCCAAAGGGGCGGGATGTCCAGTCGGGTAAACATTTGGTTCACAGAACGGAGAAGAATCATTAAACTCGGAGAAACAACGTTTGCCAAGTGTTGTTGCTTGGTGAGCACATTACCTGAAACTATCCAGGGTTCGATTTCTTCATCTGTAGGATGGGCTGATGGAACGCACCCACCATCGTGGCTGCCAGATGGAAACAAAGATACTTGTTTTGTAAACTAGTGTTACATTGTACCCCTCGATGCTAAGGTCAGATTGTCTGGCTGTCCCATGGTAGAGTGTTTGGGAAGAGTTCCCTGATTCCTGACTTATTTTAGCGAGGGCTATTGTGTACTTGATGTCATTTAGACCTATGCGTCCCAGGAGTGGATGTTGGGTCCCTGTCACAGCGCAGGGTCTCCGAGAACCTCGGGAATGCGTTCGTGCAGACTCCGGTCCTTGCCGGGACAGCCTGTGCTGCCAGCATCCTGGGGCCCCCTCACCCCTCACTACCTGGCTCGGTTCTATCAGCCGCCGCGGGGAGGTGTGAACGGACACCAGCCCCCACCCAGCCGAGTCCTGCACACAGCGGGCATTTCTGTGCACGGCCGAGGCTTGACATGACCAGCGTGACGATCGGGCTCAGGACAGGCCTCTCCCACCTGATTCCCTGGCATGCTCTGGGCCAGGGCCTGCACCGGGCCCCCTCCTCCGCTTCCCCAGCCATTGTGCCCGGCCTGGCGGAAGACGGGCTTCCCGCGGCTTCTCGAAGCCTGGAATGTACAATGAAGTCACCAGCCCGTGGAAGAAAAGGCCTCTGTGTCTCCGGGCGACGGGGCTCGATTCTGGGATCTGTATAATGCGGCTCTGATCCTCCAAAGAAAGCGGTGACTGTTCGGGTGTCTTCTGGCCCGGCAGCTCTCAGAGGGGACATTTCATCTCTGCTCTGTGCGTTCCCTGATGCCCTCTGAATGGCTCTGTGGCTATGTGACCACATGATGGCCTGTTGTTCTTCTGCCAGGATGGTATGTGTCACCCGGAAGGAAGGGCCCGGCCTTGCCCTTCCCCGGCACGCGGACCCGGAGCAGCAGGTGTGTGCTGGGAACAAAGGGGCTCCTGGAGGCTGGCCCGTGGTGGCTCTCACTTCAGATCCAGGCTGTACACTGTCACCTGCAGTCAAGACCAGAGATGTCTCCCTGTCCCTGGTCCTGGGGATGAGGCCGCGGGAGCTGTGAACACCAGGTGGGGAGCCAATGTCACATCCACCCGGCAAAGCTGGGGTCGGGCTGGGCCAGCTATGAGGTTAGCACAGAGCAGACAGTGAACCCAGTGGGGAAGAGTGGCTCGGAGTGCACACGCCAGACAAGGCCAGGCCCACAGCCGGGAGCCTCTGGGCCACAGCGAGGTCTGCGTCCCTCAGCTCGCAGACGGACCAAGGGCCACCTCTGTCGGAACACAGCGTGAGTCTATTCATTCCGAATCCCGGTTCCCACCCCAAACCGTCGGAAAACAAGCTCCGAAGCTCTCGCCCGGGAACCTGCACTGTGAAAAGAGCTCTGAGCTCACTTGAACTCATGAAAATGTGGGTTTTGGCAAAAGGGTCTGAACAAGTTCCTAGGTTGCTTTTTCCAAGGAGTGGAAACACCAGAATTTTCTAAATTACTCAAAAATGACCTTCCTCCTCTAGTTGTACTTATTTATCTGGTCCCCTTTTACACTCCTATGTCAACCACTCCCGTGAAGGGTTAGTATGCGTCTTTTAATTTAGATGTATCCTTAAAAAGCGCATATTTCTTGGTGTGTGCCCATATTCTTTCTATACATAGGGCTGCCTGGCACGGCTCCTGCTGAAGCCTTCCTGCTGCACTAAGTGTTGAAGATACAGCCACGTTGCTAGGTGAGCGCCTCCTCCATCGTGTTTAAGCCCTGCTCAGAGCGCCGGGTGTGTGCGCGCTTTTCTGCGGCTCTGCCCCCAGGGGATGGGCGCGCTGATTGGCTCCATCCTCCACACCGCAGACACACACGCATGCACGCACTGCTGACAAGCTCCTACCTATCCGTAAGGCACAGCCAAGATGTGTACATGTGTCTGTGTGTGCATGTGTGTACCCATATGTGTGTGTACCCGTATGTGTGTGTGCCCGTATGTGTGTGTGCCCGTATGTGTGTGTACCCACATGTGTGTGTGCCCGTATGTGTGTGTACCCACATGTGTGTGTACCCGCATGTGTGTACCTGTATGTGTGTGTACCCATGTGTGTACCCGTATGTGTGTACCCGTATGTGTGTGTACCCGCATGTGTGTGTACCCATATGTGTGTGTACCCGTATGTGTGTGTACCCATATATGTGTGTACCCAGAGTAGGAACGACTCAAGTTCATCAACTGATGAATCTAGAATGGTGATGACCCTGGAGTTCATGCGTTGAACTCTGTCAGGCTGCGCCCCCAGTGGATGTAGCCAGCTGCACTCCTACGAGCAATGCACCAGGGCCCCGCACCCACATCCCTGCCCGAGTTAGCATTTTCCAGCTTCTATGCTTAATTTTTGCCAGCCTAAGAGATTTAAAGTGAAAGACATCTCACTGTGATTTTTTAAATATGTTTTTATTGATTCTCTTTTAGAGGGAGAGAAAAATATCGATGTGTGAGGGAAACATTGATCAGTTGCCTTCCGCATGCACCCCAACCTGAGATCAAACCCAAAACCTAGGAATGTGCCCTAACCGGAAATTGAACCCGTGACCTTTCGGTACAAGGGAGGATGCCCAACCAACTGAGCCACACTAGCCAGGGCTCACTGGTGGAGTTTTTTTGTATCCTCACCTGAGGATATTTTTCCATTTATGTTCAGATAGAGTGAGGAGGGGGAGAGAGAGAGAAACATTGATGTGAGAGAGAAACATATCGACTGACTGCCACCCACATGACCCCAACCAGGGCCGGGTACAAACCGCAACCAAGACACATGCCCTTGACCGGAATCGAACCCACAACTCATTGATCCACAGGCTGATGCTCTAACCACTGAGCAACACTGGCCAGGGCCTCCCTGTGGTTTTAATTTGTATGTCTGTTTTCACCGAACAGCTGGTATCTCTTCACATCATTGTTATTCATTGATTCCCCCCCTTTTGTAAGTGACCAATTCCTACACTTCTCTTGTTGGTTAGCAGCATTTCTTATCTAAACACTATTTTCTCTCTGTTTTAGACATTACACATGACTTCGCTCCCTTCTGTGTATTTTTTATTAACTTTACAATGTACTTTTTAAAACTTAATTGAGATATAAATCACAAACTGTATAACTCACCTAATTAGAGCACACAGTTCAACGGCTTCTAGTATATACACAGAGTTATGTAACCGTCACCCGAGTCGATTTTAATAACGTTTCCATCACCCCCAAAGAAGTTACATACTCATTAGCAGTCACTGCCCATCACACACCTTCAGGTCCCGCATCCCAAGCACACCAGCCCTGAGCAGCCCCTAACCTACTCTGTCTCAATGGATTTGCCCAGTTTGAACATTTCCTAGACACGGACGTACCACCTGTGGCCGTTTGTGACCGGCTTCTTTCACGGAGCACATGGTTGTGAAGGTCGATTTGTGTTGCGGGGTGGCTGGGCTTCAGTCTTTGCTGCAGATGAGACCCCATGGCGTGGCTCTGCCGCTCTCGTTCACCCGTTTGCCGGGTGATGGACAGCTGGCTTGTTTCCATGTGTTGGCGGCTATGAGTAATGCTGCTATGAGCACTTATGTGTGCACATCTTTATGTGGTCATATGTTTTTATTCCTCTTGGGTACACATCGAGGAGTGGAATCCAGTGGTAATTTTATGGTCAGCATTTTCAGGACCTGCCTCACGTTTTCAACATCGCCACCCACACCGTGTGACGGTTCCAATCTCGCGTCATTCCCACCCAGTGACAGCTCTCCGAGTACAGCCATCCCGGTGGGTGTGCGGCGGTGTCGAGGTGGGTTTTGATTCGCGTTTCCCTAATGGCTGATGATGCTGAGTGTCCTTTCATGTCCTTATTGGCCATTGGTTATCTTTTGGAGGACAATGTCTATTCAGACTTATTGTCATTTTTAAGTCAGGTTATTTATCTTTTTATCACTGAGTTGTACGAGTTCAGTGTAATGTTTTTAAGCAACAAAAGACAAATCCTTAAGTTAGTGTAATTACATCATATGTGTTTTGCTTTGTTTTTGCCGTATAGTTTGTGATATTGACGCTTTGCTTAAGAAGCCCTTCCCCTCCCTGAGTTACAAGAATGGACACACACACACATGTGCACACACGCACACACAATTAGCTTAGCAGTTTACCTTTCACGCTGAGGTCTGACCAGATTCCATCTCCGTGTGTGATGCTGGATGAGATTCTGCTTTCCTCTTCCTCCGAGGAGTTGGCCAGTTTTCCCAGCACCGTTTACAAAACAATCTGTCTTTCCCCGTTGATGTATGGCAACACCTTTATCAGTTACAGGGTATCCCCAAAACTGTATATAGGGTGTCTGTAGATTCGCTTACATTTTGAAAATGAAATGTATTTTAATAGACACGGGCTTTATGGATATGCTTTTTTTGTGTATACATTTTTGGGGACACCCTGTATTAGGTTTGCGTATACACCTGTCTGTCTCCGACCTCTTTATTTGGTTTCTTCGGTCTGTTCTGTCTATTTGTCGAGAACCTCGCCCCGATCCCACACTGTGGTGACCAGCAGGCCCTCTGTGAAGGCCCCAGGCCCGGTCCCCACGGAAGACTCTCGCACTCTCAGAGGTGCCGTCCTCTGATCCCTGGAAAAGGCCTCCTCTTCTCCACCTGCGCCTCCGTAATTACCTGCTTTGGAATTCCCGCAGGACTTTGATCATTTGGGAGCCCTCCAATTTTCCAGGTACCCCATAATATAGCCCAGGAGAAACTGCTGTGAGTTTATAGTTAATGCTCTCCTAATAAGAGTCCTTTGACTGGGCTAATTATTTTAATAAGCCAAATCTGCCTTCAAATAGACAGGTTCCTAAGTCATTCTTCAGGGGTGTCTGTAAAGTGTGATGTTAATGACTAGCCTCGACAGGGCAGCTCGGTCCATCACCACAAACGTCCATGTTTTCCTCCCACAGACCCGACTCCATGCTCTGTCCTGGGGTCCTGGGTGTCCCCGGTGCTGTGGATGACGGAGGGGCAGTGCTGAGCGTGGAGTCTCTATGGTGACCGTCCCGGGGAGAGATGTGGTATCACCTTTTCACAGACGAGGCAGCCCAGTACCAGGAAGTCCCTGCATGAGCTGTTCGGTACAACACACCACGTCTCCAGCCTAGCTTAGCAAAGTACTGCTGTCCACCATTTTCTAACACCATACATTCAAAAAACAGATTTACTTCTCGCATGAGACTCATAGTGTCTTCTGATGACGTGTTTGAGGCCCCATATCATCATCACCGTTTTGAAGGTGGAGAAACGGAGGTGCCGAGGTGACCTGTGGTCATGTGATCCCCTGCCTCAGGAGTGACAGACAGATGGGGGAGGGGCCTCAGCGCTGCTCACCGGCCCGACAGGACTGTATGGGTCTGCCACGGCAAAACCCCACGGGTTGGGCGGCTTAAACCACACAAACATATTTTACAGTCTGGAGGTTAGAAACTGCAGCTCAAGGGCCAGGTCAGACCCATCTTCCTGACTAGCAGGTGGCCGCCCAGGACAGGGAGAGAGACGGGAGGAAGAGTGGCCGCCGGTCTCTTCTTATAAGGACGCATCCTATCCGAATCAGGGCTCCACCCTAGGACCTCGTTTCACCTAAATCACCTCCTCAGACTCTGTGTCCCCGTTCAGTCACAGCGGGGTGAGGGCTTCACAGCTGAATGGGGGCACAGTGCAGCCCACAGCTGAAACAGACGGCCACCAGCTCAGAGCGACACAGATCTACCAGCTCGCAACCCCGGAGCGCCGAAGTCTAAAACCGAGATTCCAGCAGCGCTGCGGCCCTTCTGGAAGCTCAGAGGTGCATCCGTGTCCCGGCTTTTCCAGCTCGAGGGGCTGCCTGCGTCCCGTGGCTCACGGCTCCTCCCTGGAATTGCTCCTGGCTCTGAACCTCTGCCTCCCTCGTGTGAGGACCTCGTGATGACCTTGAGCCCACTCGGATGACCCAGGGTGACATTCCCATCACAAGATCCCGTTTCTTGGGCTCCAGGGATGGAGGCGGGCACCTCCTTGGGGTCATTAATCACTTTGCTTCTCCAGATCACAGGTGTCTCTCCTGTACCATGAGGGAGAAGAACAAGGTCTCTGAGACCTCCAAGGACCTTCTCCTGCTGCGGCTGGTGGTTAGCCGTGCTCAGGAGGCCATTTCTCTTTTTATTGCACGTAGACATGTCACCTGCCGGCCACACTGATGCTAGCTTGGAGCGCAGATGACGTCACATCTCTGTGAGGTCACCGTGGGGTTTTTTGCACGGTCTTTGTACTTTCTTAGAACACCTCTGGGTCAACACTTTTGCTCATCGACATTATTTTTCAATTTTAGGAGGACTTCAAAGTGAATACATTTGTTCCGATATTAGGCAACAATCCATTTTTTTGAAATTTATGACTCTTTCTCTGCAGGCATTGAGTAGCGTGTGTGTGCGTTGATTAACGCTAACATTTGAGCATGGTGCTAGGTTGTTGACTGTGCAAGTCAACATGGGAAGGAAGAAAGAGCTGGATGGAGATTCGGGACACCTGGTATACCCTCAGGGACCTGGCAGGAAACCGTTCAAACGAAGTCTCTGGTGACAGGATTCCCCACCTAGTCCAGAGGTGTAAGCAGGGCTAGGGGCCCGAGGAGTGGCAGTGGGGAACCAGAGACTTGCCACAGTAGACAGTAGTACCACCCCCAGGGCCAAGGAGACAAGAGAAGGCAGGTGAGAGCTGGAGCCCTAGAGGAGGGAGCTGTCATCGCGAAAGGTCGGGGCTTCTGTGGGAGCTGGGAGGTGAAAACGGGTGGGTGGAGGGAATACCTGCCTCCGTCTCCTGCCCTCTCATGTCAGGCCAGTGCCTCCCATCGGCCGAACCCAAGCAGAAGCCAGCCTGGAGGGAGCTCAGGTGGTGCACTTATGGGGCTTAGTCTGGGGGGTGCAGAGGGAACCGAGAAAACCAGCTCTCCTGCCTTCCTGCTGGCTCAGCCGCCCAGTAACTTGCTTCCTTGGGCAGATCACTGGCTCTCTCTGGGTTTTGTTTTCCTCACCTGAAAATGAACCAGGGAACCGAAATCTGCCAGCTAAAGGATGATGTCAACCATCTCTATCTTTCAACTATAAAAATCTAGGGTTGAAGATATAGGCATAAAAATAGCAAGAGAGAGACATATAAGATACCGTCAACACTCCGCAAAGCCATATGCTTGTTTTCTGTAAATACATGAACTGGTGTGACGATGTGGCTCTCCGCGTACCTGGTGCAGAAATACATCAGCTGGCTGTCCCTCCGGACGCATAACTCAAAGCAGGCGGCACGGAGCTCAGAGGAAAACCACGAATGAAAGCCTATTCTAGCATGTGGTCCGGCCTGATTTCTCAGGTGGGGACAGAAGAGGTGTGATCACTCAGACTTCCTTGGGATTTGCGTCTTTACGTGGACCTGTGGAGCGCTGTCATAAAGCGTAATGAAGCTCGTGACGCAGACGCCCTCTGACTCGGCCTTCTCTCCGCACAAGCTGTGATTCACCGACGAGACAGACCGGCACCGATGTGCACGCGAGAGGGAGTTTTGCAAAGGGCCTCCCAGGGGGAAGGGGATGAAATGAAGCCTCTCTGTTCGTGTCCCGGATATGACAGTGGACCTGACAGTTGCTAGCACGATGCTATTTCAACCTGGGTGACAGACTAATAATAGCTTTGAGCAGAGACAGCCACCAGCAACTAATAAAATGCTGTGATGAATTCAGGGAGTGTAACAGAAGCCAGCTTTCTGCTGCTAGATGACATCCCCAGTTAACCCTCTGGCCCTGAGCTCCCAGCTGCTGGCCTCATGCCACTGGGACATTTGCTTCCTTGTCATTGCGACAGTGACATCTTCACCCCTCCCCTGGTCGCAAGGGGTTGGTTGTTAGTTAAAAAAATGAATGCATTCATGGAAATTTCTGGAAGGACACACAGGCAACAGCAGATCCCCTGGAAAATAACAGAAGTGTCCCTGGGAAGAAGAATTGAGGTCCTGGGGTAGGAGGAAGAATTCTACCCTCATGATAGATCCCTTAGTTCTGTCTAAAGGTGTGACACGTGCGTGTCTTACTTGATTAAAAACACTCGTCTAAGGCTTTGGCGACGTGCCAGGCTCTGATGCGCAGGTTTTCAGAGGCATTTGCCACGGAATGGTTTGCAGAGAATCTGTGATGCGTGTTCACATACCGCACAGCCCTGGAGAAGGAAGGTACGATGAATGGTTTACTCCGAATTCATACACTCAAAATAAATAAAGGCGAAAGGCTATGACACACCTAAGGAAGGGTCATCTCCGAGTGCTGACGGCACAGCTGAAGTGACCTCAGAGTGCTTCGTGTGTAGTGGTAACGATACATCCAAACGGCATGGAAGGCCCTGCGGCCGGTCAGCTGAACGCGAGAACGGTGTGTCTCTTGCCCGAGAGGACGTTACGTGGGCAGCGTGGCGACTGCCAGCTCTTCCGACTCACGTGACATTTCTGCTGGTAGATTCCTCTCCGTTTCAAGGCCTTCCGTCAGCCCCGGACTTCTCCCCAAAGGGTGGCAAGAGCAGAGTTGACCTCCGGAGTCTGCACCGGCCTCAGGGTTGGAGGTTGGCCGTCCTTCCCTTTGCTGCCTTATTACTCAGGGGTAAGACTTCCCCTGGGGTGGGATTTAAGGCTTCCACGGGCCACGGATTCAGATGTGTCCCACCGTGACCATTTCACCCGTGGACCCAGGCCGGCGCTGACCTCTGCTCTGGCTCCTCTCGATCCTTAGTTTCCAGCCCCAGTGGTTCTCTGCGATTTCGTTCCCATCGCCTGACGCCACCGTCTAATTTTCGTTTGGTTCATTTATCAGTATTTCTAGACCGTCCTGAACCAACTCCAACGCTGTTGTGCAGAGACACGGGTTAAAATGTATCTCCGGCACTGACCCCTCTCTCGAACCCAACACTACAGGCTGAACCTGCCCCTGTCCCCCCAGAACCAATTCATGAGCAAACACACTTCACGCGGCTGAGTGTGAAGGTTTCAGTTCGTTTCTGCAACTACCCTCCTTTGCCATTTTTATGGGAAGTCATCGCCCCAACGATTTCCCTTGCTGGTGGTCACTCACAGGTCTGTGAGGGGCCGCCTTGCACCAGGCTCTGTGCCGCCTCCATTGCTACCACCCTGTCGCCCGGCTTTCCAAGAGACGAAGGGGAGCCCTGGCCGGTGTGGCTCAGCGGTGAGAGCGTCGGCTGCGGACCAACGAGTCGCGGGTTCAATTCCCGTCAAGGGCATGTACCTCGTTTGCGGTTCGTCCCCAGCCCCGGTCAGGGCCGTGCGGGAGGCAACCAGTCGATGTGTCCCTCTCACATCAATGTTTCTCTCTCTCTCTCTCCTTCTCCCTCCCTTCCTCCCACTCCATCTGATGATAAATGTAAAAATATCCTCGGGTGAGGATTAAAAAAAAGAGAGAGAGAGACTAAGCGGACATTCTCTGCTGGTGCGGTAACTGTGAACTACACCGGGATCACTTCCAATCAGAAGGAAACAATGTTCTCCCTCCATTAAAGGAGCGAGGCCTTTCTTCCACCAGCCATCACTGCTCGGTAGGTTTCTGTGAAAAACTTGACGCTCCTTAGCAACGGCCTAGCAACACAAGCTTACCTGAAATTGTACAGGGCTTTCCAGAAATTGTTTTCTAGAAGGACTGATTCCTTCCCAACACCTTTCCCCTCAAAGAAATAATTTCTCTTTATTGCTTTGGCTGATCACAAAAGTAATACAAACTTTTAGAAAATGCAAGCGATATACAGATACGAAAGTAAGAATTCCTGGCTGGGGCCTCTCTCCTCCCTGCCCCCGTCCCCGCCGAGGAGACTCTCCCCGCAAACACTGAAACAAGGCTGGTTTGTTGTTGTCGTGGTTAACAGAGCTGAAGTTACTTTCATGGGCCATAAGTAACAAATCTATTTCCGGGTGTCAAAAATAGAAAATGACTTCCTTGCTTTTTAAGAAAGTTACGACCAGAATGCCTCGATCCTGGGCCGTTTGTTGTTCTCGTCTCTCCCGACGATAAATGTTCCGTTTGTCCTGAATGTCGACGTTTCACCCGCCAACAATTCCATTTAAGAAGAGTGGAGAGGATGAGACAGATGGAGGAGAGACTAGGTTGAAAGACTTGGGGTGAGTTCACTCAACCCGATGAGCATGTTACGGGGTGAAGTATAAAGACCGGAATGAGCCCTGGCCAGTTTGGCTCAGCGGTTAGAGCGTCGGCCCGCAGACCAGAGAGTCCTGGGTTCAGTTCCTGCTAGGGGCATGTACCTCGGTTGCAGTTTGTCCCCGGCCCCGATTGGGGTCGTGTGGGTGGCAGCCAGTCGAAGTGTCTCTCTCACGTCGATGTTTCTCTCTCCTGCTCTATCTCAAGATAAATGCAAAAAAATGTCCTCGAGTGAGGATAAAAAAAAAAAAAAAAGACCGGAATGATTGAAAGTGAAGGTAATGTGGTTGTTTAGCAGCTGTCACGCCAATGAGACGCGCTGGCATCTTTTGTGCCTGAAAATAACTGAGCTACTTCTTAAACCTGACCGAGGCCCTAACCTGCACGTAAGTCACCCCGGCCTCACGCACCGAACAGTCCCCAGCCGTTCTCCTGCTCACTGTGGGAAGTCTGGGCGTAACAATGTCACGCTAATTGGCACAGCGGGAATGTGGATAACATATTGGGACCCGGCCTCTGACTTTAGAAGGCTGAGCATCTTAGCTCTGCTTTTCCATAGCTGAAATAAGTCAGTGTCATTAAACAGGGTCATTTATCCCATGTGGTGCAGACAAGATTGAAATAGTGCTTAAATTATCATGAAGATCTCAGAAGAACTATAAAAAAAACCTTCTGTCTTACAGTTACTCATTTCTTCAAGAACTATTATTAAGAATACGTTCTTGTGTCAAATCTGTCACCCAGATGTGTCAGAATAATGTGTTCATAAAGCATGCATCTTGCAAAGGAGGAAGGAAGGAAGGAAGGAAGGAAGGAAGGAAGGAAGGAAGGAAGGAAGGAAGGAAGGAAGGAAGGGTAAATCCTTGATCAAACATTTTGCTAGACCTCGAAGATTTCAAGATTAACGAGACAAGTAAACAAACAATACCACCAAATGTGTCACAGTCACTGAGAGCATTTGCAAGGGCAGTGAGCATGTACTAAAAAGAATGTACGAACCTCAGCTACTGGCCATTAGGAACAGCTGCAGGTTTCTCTTCAAATCACCCACTTAGCTATTTTTTATTAAAAAAAGAAAAGAAAGAAAGAAAAAAAGACCTTGATTTGTGTATTAGTTTCCCAGGGATGCTGTGAAAATCTACCGTAAGCTCAGTGACTTGAAACGCCAGGAGTCTATGCTCTCACAGCTCTGTAGAATCAAGTCCAAAATCGAGGTGTCGGCAGGGCCACGCCCTCTCCAGAGGCTCTTGGGAAGAATCCTCCTGCCTCTTTTGGTAGCTGGTGGTTGCTGGCAACCCTGACAGTCACTTGACTTGCAGAGATGTCACTCCAATCACTGTCTCAGTCTGCACATGGCTTTCTCTCCCCTTCCTCTCTGTACCAACGTCCCTCTTCTTATGGGTGCAACAGTCATTTTGGAGCTAGGGCCCACCCAAGTCCAGTATGACCTCCTCTTAGCTTAATCAGGTCTACAGAAGCCCTATTTCCAAACAAGGTCACGTTCCCAGGTTCCAGTGGACATTAACTTGCGGGGAGCACGCGTCGTCCGGGAAAATCTGTAACCGTTTAGAAGGGAGCATTTATTCTAAGCCGCCGTCCAAACCCCATATTCAAGTAACGTTGAAGTCCATGGTTGATGGGTCAGTTGTTTGATTTGGAACATTGCTCTCACACATGAACACTTCCAGAGTAAAGAGTCACCAGGATCAACTGAAAGCCAACTAGCGCTCAGGAAGAAACTCTGCCCTGAAAATGGGGTCTCAGAAGAGAGGAGCCCTCTCCACGGGAGCCTCACTTCTACGGCGGGGTGACCAACCGTCCCTGTTTGCCCAGGACTTTCTAGTTCCAGTCCTGAAAGTTCTGCATCCCTGGAACCCCACACTACGGGGCGAACGAGGGCAGCTGGTCACCCCACCACACCTACGTAAAGGCAACACCGCTTTGAGAAAACCAAGACATGACCCCAATGGGAGCAACGCTGTGCGATGTGCACCCCACAGATCTGCTCCAGAGCTTGTTCAATTCACCAACTACAAGCGGGGGTTGGAATATTGGTATGAGCTGCAATGTATCACCAGCCCCAGTAAACCTGTAATAACAGCACCAGGTGACCGCAGCGTGGCGGAGTCTCCAGGAAACCGCAGGCCTCGAGCCCTGTCCCTGCAGGTCACACCCACCAGGTCCGCGCCTGGAATCCTAGCGTATCTGGGGCTCTTTCCCTCTGCATCCGAAAGACAGAGTTGGAAACTCTCCTGGGTGCAGACGCTCTCCGGAGGAGGAAGACTTCCAGTTATAACCTGAAAGTCTCAGGAAGAATGTCCCAGGCTCAAGGCGATGACCGGCCCCAGGGAGCAGAGCAGAGGCCAGTGAGGGACCGAGGGCCTGAGACACAAGGGGCTGGGACCACGTCTTCCGGAGCAGAGTCTGATGGAGGGCGCAGATCAACACAGGCCTGCTCCTGCGGAAACAGGTGAAGGTTTGTAAGTCCCGGGTACGAGAGAGCGTGCATTGGACTTTGTCCTCGAATCCCGGCTCTCATTTTACAGCTGGGGGCAGGCAAGTCACTTGATCTCCTTGGGCCTCAGTTTCCTCTGCTGTAAAATGAGAAAAGTAATCTGCGCCTCCCGAAGCGCAGGGTCGGAGTGAAGGAGGTGTAGCACTCTCAGCCCCCAGCAGGCTGTGAGTGATGGAGGGGTCAGGAGAGCAGAGAAGACGCGGTAGGTACCGTGAGGCCCCCGCGGTGCGGTCCAACTGGGGCGGTAGGTACTGTGAGGCCCCCGCCGTGCGGTCCAACTGGGGCGGTAGGTACTGTGAGGCCCCCGCGGTGCGGTCCAACTGGGACGTCAGCTCCGTGACTTCACTTCTGAAATTGCGGATCCCTCCTATAGATGAAAAGAATCCTCGTGGCACCTGTATCGTGTTTAAGACTTCATACCCGTGGTTTGGTGGTAAAGACACACCCTGCACATGCTTATTCCACACCTTTCGGGTAGGAGAGAATACAGATAAACATACGACGAAAAGAGAAATCTCTTCCAGTTCTCACTCCAAAATTATATGATGACTTTGTCTTTACGTCTTTATTGTTGAGAGGATTACAGATGTCCCCCTCCCCTTTTCCCCCCGTTGCTCCCCTCCTCCCGGCTCCTGTCCCACCCCAGGCCTTCAGCACCCTACTGTCTGTGTCCAGGGACAGTGCCCAGATGCATGTAAGTTCTCTGGTTCGTCTCTTCCTGCCCCCTCCTCCTTCCCTCTGAGGTTCGTCAGTCTGTTCCATGTTTCCATGTCTCTGTTTCTTTTTTATTGTCCAGTTCATTTTGTTCATTAGGTTCCACATATAAGTGAGAGCATGTGATACTTGTCTTTCTCTGACAAGTTCACTTAGCATAATACTCTCCAGCTCCCTCCGTGCTGTCTCAAAGGGTAATAATAGATCCTTCTTTTGTACAGCTGCATAGTATTCCATTGTGTATATTATGACTCTTAATAACCAGATGTGAATTGCCAACTCTAAAAATAAAGTAATACGCAGGATTCCTCATCTGAGGGGCCATGAGCCCCTGAAGGGCCTTCTCTATCCACCGGCATGCTTGAGGGGCTGTGGGGTCTGGACACGAAATTCCACACAACCTTGTACAACTTCTCTGGGTGTTGTGGCCTTTTCTGCAAGTGATGGCAGCACGAGAGGGAGGGGCCCCGGATGCAGATGTGGGATTCCCGTGACATGTAACAGAACGGGCTGGGGACTCGTTATTCTTTGAGGGTCAGAGCTGGGGAGGGTGGTGTGACCTCCCTGGGCCCCAAACACACCGTGTGTTTCTGCTGAGATGGTGTGGAAGCCAACATGTGTCTTCTCAAACAGGCAGAAGTCACCACTCCCAAGAAGGACCACCTGGCTGAGACCCAAGATCAGAGGAGCACTTTCTCAGGAGTGCCATTCCCAGAACACTCACCCTCCAGCCTAAGCAAGCAGGCTGACTGCACTTCTCCCAGTCTCCCGACCAGAAACCCTGAAGGAGGCGCCATCCGTGAAGTCCCTGGAGGGACAGATGGCTCTTTCGGCCAGAGGCCAGCGCTCTGAAAGCAAGCAGGTGGGTGTTGAACTCCAGGAACTTTGAAATGACTCTTCTTTACTTGGAGAATGTTGCCCAGGGCCAGAGCTGAGACTATCATTTCAGAAGAAAAGCTTCAAAGGCATCTTTCAAATTTCACCCAACTTGCTTCTGCATATTCTTATCTTAAAAGGGAAGAAAAACAAGAAGCAAACAACCCAATTTAGCCCTGGCCGGTTTGGCTCAGCAGTTAGAGCATCAGCCCACGGGTTGGAGAGTTCTGGGTTTGGTTCCCGCTAAAGGTACCTGCCTAGGTTGCAGTTTGTCCCCGGCAACCAGTCGATGTGTCTCTCTCACATCAATGTTTTTCTCTCTCTCTTCCTCCCTTTCTCCCTCCTGCTCTATCTGAAGATGAATGCAAAAATGTCCTTGGGTGAGGATAAAGAAACCCCACAAAACCCAATTTAAAAATGGCAAAGGTCTCAAACAGACATCTCAGCAGAGGAGGAATACGAACAGCCAACAAGCACACGAAACATGCTGGTCTCTACCTTTCATCAATGAGACGGAAAACCACAGCGAGATGCCACCTCACGCCCATCAGGGTGGCTGCTGCCAAAGAAAACGAGAAAATAACTAATGTTGGTGAAGATGGGGGGACATGGGGACCCTTGTGCACTGTCGGTGGGAAAACAAAGTGGCGTTTTGGCAGTTCGACCGGAATCCAACCCACAACTCTTTGGTCCGAGGGCCGACGCTCTAACCACTGAGCCAAACCGGCCAGGGCTGTAGTCATTTTTAAAAACAAATCTTCGCCCTGGCCAGTTTGGCTCAGCGGTTAGAGCGTCAGCCTGCGATCCAGAGAGACCCGGGTTCGGTTCCCGCTAAGGGCATGTACTTTGGTTGCAGTTTGTCCCCGGCCCTGGTTGGTCGTGCGGGTGGCAGCCACTCGATGTGTCCCTTTCACGTCGATGTTTCTCTCTCTCTCTCTTCCTCTCTCTCGCTCCCACTCTATCTGAACAAAAAATGAAAAAATGTCCTCGGGTGAGGATAAAAAAAAAAAAAAGAAAGAAAAAAACAAATCTTCATGCATACACACTCAAAATCTACTTTTAATTGTAAAAGGAAAATTGTTGAGAATCCTAATAGCGCTTTTTTTTAAGTGCTTACCCATAAAGAGAAGTTCTCTAAGGAAACCATCTCACAAACAGGACTGGATTTAAGAGGGGAGAGTGACTTCTATTTGTCAGGTGACACCCTTCCACACTCTGAATTTTTTTAACCATAAGCAGGGGTTAATTTTATTATATAAAGACTGCCATAAAACACTTCTCCAGCCTAGAACGACATTACACTGTAGACAGTACACCCACGGACAGTCAGGATCTGTCGTCTCCTGAAAACTTCTCCGGCCTAGAACACGACCCTGTAGACAACCTCCCGACATCAGGGTCTGTCGTCGTCTGTGTCTGCTGCGTTTGCTCCGGTGCTTGTCCGTCAGGAAGGGGCCGCAGTGCTGTCTGAGCGCCAAGCTGGCCGTGCAGTGAGAACGGAACCTCTGGACACTGGCCATCAGCCCTGCGAGGTCACAGCAATGAAACGGTGTATGAAGGGTTACAAGCCTTCCTTTTACTGTAGGGTGCGTCTTGTTTGGGGGAGGGGGCGTCGGGGTGGGTGGCTGACCCTTGAGGAACTCCCCAGGCTCCGTCCTTGTCGGCGCCGTCTCGGGGCACTGTGATGATGGATAGCCCTCCACAGAGGCGATTCCTCACGATGCAGGTTGGCCGCCTGCTTGCTTCTGTGGCTTCCGAGGTCCTTACGGAGGAAAAGAGAGAGAACTGGAGACTCTGGAGGGAGGTTTTCAAAGCCAGGCTTGGGGGTGGCTCACAGAACTTCTACCCACACCCCATGAGCGAGAACCTGGTCACAGCCCGGCTTCCAGGGAGGCTGGGAAAGGCAGCAGAGGAGGGGGCCGTCGGGCAGTCACAGTCCAGGTACCCTAAGGTGTGTTGTGACATTTGTGCCTGCTAATATCCTTGTGCAAAGGGAAGGTGCTGTTGTCCCTTCAGGAGCAAGGAGATGGACGGTTTTTCAGCGTCACAAAGAAGCCAGAGGAGGGGCAGTGATGCTGAGGAAGCTGTGCCACGTGTCCAGCGCTCTGCGCCAACGGCGCGAGGTGTGTGATCCTACCTAAGCCTCACAGGTAGGCGCTACTCTTCCCGTCTTACAGGTGAGGACACTTGCTCAGAGGTGGGCAAGTCCCCTAGATCACTGCTCAGGAAAGAGCTCTCAGAAGAGCCCAGGTCGTCAGACCCTGGACTGGAGCTGGGACTAACCCTCCCACTCCTGTCCATCTGCAAAGCCCACTGGGAGCTCAGGGGTCCTATATCATGACCCTGGGAAGCTGACCTCACACCAAGCGAAAGAGCTCTCAGTGTGGGGAGGGAGACAGAGACCCCATTAATGCACTTCATTGCTGGTATTAAAGAAGATGCTTTAATCCGAAATTTACCAGGGTTAAGTCTCACGTACATGTAATTTGGAAGTCAGACTTCCCACGGCAGACTGCTTCTTGTCCTGCGTGGAGCCTCGGCCATCGTGGGAGCTGCTGGGGCGCCACTCTGGACAGTGCTGAGTGGGAGCAGAGAGGGCCCTTCTGCAGCAGAGGGGAGGCTGATGCAGGAACAGAGGGAAGGAGACACCGCCGTCCTTGCAAGTGGGATTTCCTCAAGGGTCCCATGGAGCTCCCGGGCCTGAAACTCAGTGGCCTCCAAACCTTGGGTTCACGGAGTCCCCTACGCCTTAAAATGCATTTCACTTCTTGCTTAAGTAGCTCACGTGACTTTCTGGGCGTTGCAACCCAGATTCCTAAGTCATGCACGCTGTCATTGACGAAGACCAGCGCTGATCAATTAGCAATCAGAATTTTCCATCCGTGCGCTCCAGAACCCTTACAGAACGCATCTAAATTGTGAAGGAATTGATTTGGCAGTGAACAGTTATTTTCCTTGACAGCGTTTGCTACTCTGACCAAGCTTTCTCAGAACTGGCAGATGATTACATTAAGTCAATTTTGTGTATTGTACACAAGTCAAAATATGTCGGCAGGACAAGGTAAGTCGCTGTTTTTAAGATAACTGCCTTTCACTTTTTGGCATTCTGAATGTCAGGCGGAACCTGCCGGTCCGTCTCTCTCAGCCGAGGGTGGCTGAGTCCTTCCTCAGTTTCAAACCTGGTTTGTTTGTTTGTTTTTAGCACAATGGGAATGCATCTACCTGATCACTTGCCCAAAATATAACAGGAAGGAGAAAGTGCCTAAAAATAAACGGACTCAATTCTGCCTTGTCTCTCCCCGGGGGCGGGTGTTTCTGACAGGTGTTTTCGTGAACACCCGAGATTTCCCTCCCCACCCCTCCACCTCGCCCCACTGTCTGCCAGGCCTGTGCCAGCTCCTGGGAACGCAGAGATCAACGCCATCGTGTCTTGGCCCTCCAGGGGCCTCACAGGGCCATCAGGAAGAGGCACAGCCAGCCAGGAACCGTCATCCCATGTGACAGGGCCAAAAGGAACACGGCCCTCGGGTTCACAGAGAAGAGAGGCAGGCCAGTTGCCAGGTCCGTCCAGGAAAACCACGGAGAAGTGTGGGCGTGGGCAGCGGGGCCCCGATGGGGGAACAGGGGGTGTGCCAAGCACACAGGAGTGGGAAGAGCATTCCAGGAAGGCAAAGGATGAACAGAGGCGTGGATTTGAGAAGAAACTTGGGGGCTTGAGAAGCGGCTGGTAGACCAGGTCCCTGAATGGAACCAGACCCCACATCCTACAAGGAAGTAGTTATACTTTTTTTTTTCCTTTCTTTTTTCTTTCTTTCTCCCTCCCTTTTCTCTTTTCTTTTTTCTTTATTAATTTATTTTTGTTACAGATGTTTCTCCTTTTTTCCCCATTGACACCCTCCTCCCCATCCTCCTACCCCTGGCCTTTCTTTTTTGTTTCATAACAGCTTTATGAACACACTGTTCAGATACCACACAATTTACCTGTTTACGTGTGCAATTCCATGGGATTTAGTACATTCACAATGTTGTGCAACCACCTTCACTGTCGAAGTTTAAAATGTTGGTCACCCCAGTAAGAAATTCCCTGCTCATGAGAAATCCCGCCCGCCCCTCCCCAGCCCCTGGAAAACACGGATCTGCTTCCTGTCTCTATAGATTTGCCTATTTTGGACATTCTGCATAAATGGAATTATACAATGTGTGGTATTTGTGGTTGGCTTGTTTCACTTTGCATGATGTTTTCAAAGTGTGCCCCTGTTGTAACATGAACCAGTACTGAATTCCTCCTTACCGTCAAATAATATTCCGTTGTGTGGATGTATCACGTCTGTACCCATTCATTTGTCGATGGACATTTAGATTCCCGCTTTGGCGATTGTGGAGACTACTCCTACGAACATTCACATACAGGTGTGCGTGTGGGCATACGTTTTTATTTCTCCTGGGTATGGGCCTCTATGGAATTGCTGGGTCGTGTGGTAATTCTACGTATAACATTCTGAGGACCTGCCAGACTGTTTTCCAACGCGGATATGCCGTTTTCCATTCCCACCAGCGGGGTATAAGGATTCTCATTTCTCCAGGTATGTGTTAACGCATTATTGTCTGTCCTTTTTACTACAGCCGTCCTCGTGGGTGTGACGTGCTGTCTCGTTTCGGTTGTGGTGTGGGTTTCCCTGAGAGCTAATGATGCTGAGCATCTTTTCATGCTCTCTTTCCGTCTTCAAGTTCCTTCTTGAAGCTCAATAAATGCCTGACTTCTGGGCTTCAGAAATGACACGAAGGAGCCAGCTGGGTAGATGACGTCGCGCCTGGCCCCGAAAGGACATCAGCACGGGTCACAGCTGTCAAGCTGGGGAAAGACCCGCCGTGCATCTAAAGGCGAGCGCTCTGAGAACACGTTGCCGTGTTTAGTCCTGGTGCTAACAAGGGTGTTCTGATCGGACATTTACCTGGATTAAACATACCTGTGTTTGAACAATCTGTGGGAAGGCTGTTTAACATACGACTTAGAAACCAGACACCACCTCAGTGTTCCCTCTGTTCTGTCGCTCATCAACTGTATGTCTTTGGGCGAGTTACATAATCTCAGCTTCCTGAACCCAGAAGCCAGCCTCTGGTCAGGCAGATTACATAAGGCTCGGCTTCCTCGTATGTAATGTGGGAAAGCAAATATTTAACTCATAGGTCTGTTGTTAACATTAAGTTAAATAATAGATTATAATATAATAACCTGTCACTCGATGGTCACCCAATAAATCCTGGTTCCTTTCTCTTCCTCCTAATGCTGGCCTGGGGACAGTTTCTCAGCAGCACATTGTCATAAGCTCCGTAACTGTTCATATTTCATAACAGCGACGTGTGCCCTGGGTCTAGGAAAAGCGCTGGTGACCCCATTTGCTCCGTCGTTTGGCAAGAGCCGAGTTCTGGGGGCCTGATGCCGTCAGCAGCCGCTCCTGGGCCCCCTCCGAGCCTGGGCGAGTTCAAACAAGGATCTGATTGTATTTCCCCCTGACCTTAGGGACCTCAGGCTCTCAGTGTTGACCACACGAGGAGTTGGCGAGAGGGTCCCGACGGTACACGGAAATTGTGCTTCGTACCCAGGAGAAAATCCCCCGGAAGCCGGAGTTTTCTGGGAATGTCGTGGAGAAGCTGGGCCCAAGTCCCCGGCAGGAAGAGGAGGAAGAATTGGATGTTACGGAGGAAGGGTATCACTTTCCCCCAAAGAGGACTGATAGGAGAGCCAGGTCTAAGCTTGGAAGGTGTCTGGGCATTGGGAGAAGTAAGTAAAACTTTGGGTGAGCAAAATCCACGTAGAACAGAGCAGGAAATCGGGAGGTGAGCCCGGGCTCCCAGAATCCGCGCTGCCCCACAGTCATGGCTTTGTTTGAGGAAATGTCATCGTCAGAGATCTCGATGGCTTTCATCAGCGCTCCCACGACTGCATCGTCGTGGTCTGTGCAACTTGTCACGGGCATTGTGTTACCAACCCATAGGGCCCTCCCCACCCCAGGCGACCTGAGCAGGGCTGGGGGCTAAGGCAGTCCCCACAGGGCTGGCGGTGGAGCCTGTGTCTGCTAATCCATTCCCTGGCGGCCAGGCAGGCTCCCTGCTGGAGACCATGTCCCTTTGCCCTCGCCCCCTCGTCTCTGGCAGCCTCCCAGCCCTGCCTGGGCCTTCCTGACTTTCCTGGCTGCTGGCTTTAAAGGCAGCAATCTAAAAGATGTATACCTTTTGCATAAATATATGTACAAAGCCTACACCCTGGCCAGTTTGGCTCAGCGGTTAGAGCGTCGGCCTGCGGTCCAGAGAGGCCCGGGTTTGGTTCCCGCTAAGGGCACGTACCTTGGTTGCAGTTTGTCCCCTAGCTGGGTCGTGCAGGAGGCAGCCACTCGATGTGTCCCTTTCACGTCAATGTTTCTCTCTCTCTCTCTCTCTTCCTCTCTCTCCCTCCCACTCTATCTGAATAAAAATGGAAAAGTGTCCTCAGGTGAAGATTAAAAAAAATAAATAAATAAAATAAAATAAAAGATGTATACCTTTTGCATAAATATATATACAAAGCCTACACCCTGGCCAGTTTGGCTCAGCGGTTGGAGTGTCGGCCTGTGGACCAGAGAGTCCCGGGTTCAGTTCCCTCTAGGGGCACGTACCCCCCCCAAAAAAAAATATATATATGTACACACACACATACATATACACATATATATATATATACACACACAAAGCCTATATGTTTATACTATACGTACACACCACAGCATATATATGCAACGGACTGAATGTTTGAGTCCCCTTCCCGAGTTCATACGCTGAAGGCCCAACCCCCAGTGCAATGGTTTGGGGAGATGAGGCCTTGGGAAGGGATCGATGAGGTTATCAGGTAGGCCCCACGATGTGATTTCAGACGCCAGAGTTCTCGATCTCTCCCCGTTTCCACACAAAGAAGAGGCCGGTCGTGTGGGCTCACAGCAGCATGGCCCCTGCCCCAGGCCCAGGAGAAGGCTCTCAGGACGAAGCCTGTGTTGTCGGCACCTTGGCCTTGGACTCCAGCCTCCAAACCGGAGACGCGAATTTCTGCTGCGTAAAGCCGCCGGGCTGGGGCGTGCTCTTTCGGCAGCCCGAGCACGAAAATATTTACTTGTTGGCAAAATCCTTGAAGCTGTAATCCCCTGCAATTGTACAAACAACAACAAAAAATGGTTTCTCTTTATAAATAGTTTATCAGCTTCTAAAGCAACAGTTAATTTTTTAAAGCTGTTTTCCAAGAATCCAGATTCCGTGTGGTGAAGACCCCCCCCCCCCGGGACGTCAGCGCTGACGGGCTCGTCCCACAGGGCCGTCTCTGCTCCAAGGGGCGCCAGAGCACAAACACCTTGAACAGTTTTCTGAGCTCTTACTCCGTGTAAACCACTGTGCGTGTACTTCTCTAGATGTAAGAATACGCCAGCATTTAACATTTTTACTGTGTTATTTTTCTATTTTAAATTAACATCCAAAACACTATACAATGTTCTCATCTAGGTCATACATTTTTCCAAGTAGCACAGATGTTTGAGTGTCTTAAAAAACTATTTCCCGCCCGGCCGGTGTGGCTCAGTGGGTTGAGCACCGTCCCATGGACTGAGAGGTCCCAGTTCGATTCCCAGTCAGGGCACATGCCCGGGTTGTGGGCTCGATCCCTGTAGGGGGCGTGCAGGAGGCAGCCGATGGATGTTTCTCTTTCACATCGATGTTTCTATCTCTCTCTCCCTTCCTCTCTCTCTAAAACTCAATAAAAACATAAAAATAAAAATGAAAACTATTTCCCTCCCTGGCCAGTGTTGCTCAGTGGTTAGAGCATTGCCCCGTGCACCAAAGGCTCTCGGGTTTGATTCCAGGTCAAGGGCACATTCCTGGGTTGCAGGCTTGATCCCTGGTCCTAGTTGGAGTGCATGCAGAAGGCAACCAATCGATGTCTCTCTCTCTCTCTCCTCTTCCTCCCTTCCTTGCACTCTCTCTAAGAATCAATGGAAAAAATATCCTCAGGTGAGGATTAATAAAAACGATATCCGGCCCTGGCTGGTTTGGCTCAGCGGTTAGAGCGTCGGCCCGCAGACCAGAGAGTCCCGGGTTCGGTTCCCGCTAAGGGCACGTACCTCGGTTGCAGTTTGTCCCCGGTCCCGGTTGGGGTCATGTGGGTGGTGACCACTCTATGTGTCTCCCTCACATCGATGTTTCTCTCTCTCTTCCTCCCTCTCTCCCTCCCGCTCTATCTGAAGATAAATGCAAAAATGTCCTCAGGTGAGGATAAAAAACAAAACAAACAAAAACGATATCCCCGTGCGTCTGCTGCCCAGCAGGTCCGGACAATGCTGAGCTGGAGACCAGCTAGGCCAGCCCTGGTGGCAACACGTGAGCGCCAGGCCCCAGGAGATGGCGGGACCAAGTGGCTTCTCTGAAGCGTTGAATTCAAGGAGCATTTTCCCGCAGGCTCCGGACGCCCCTTCAGTGTGCCCGATGTCCTCTGCCTACAGCAAGCACACCTTACTCCATTTTGATCACATGCCCCCCTTCATCGGGCCACGAACAATGTACGTGTTCCTTGTCCACGGCCAGTGGACGCGGAGGAGCTCACGTGTGCGGCGGCCAGACCGAGCCTGGACACGAGACTTCTGCCTCTTCACCCGCACAGACGGTCCTCACACGTGGCTCAGTAGCTGCCTTGCTGAAAAATTAAAGGGCCGCGCAATTAAGCACCCCGATGACTGGAGAATTCTAGGGTGCCGAGGACTGGTCGGACCTTCCCCCAACGTGCCTGGCTTGAGAATCTCCGTCTTGTCCACGGTTCTGCCCACTCCATGGGAGAATGTGAGAACCCAGAGGAGATCACAGACTCAAAATGTCAGCGATGAAAGCGACCTCCGGGTCACTCGCCCAGCCCTTTCATAGCTGAGGGATGGCATTGCGGAGATGCGAGCTGACCTGCCGAGGCCATTCGGGAGGTGGACACGGCAGGGCTGCCTCTGGCCTCCTGACTTCCAGGCTGCAGCCCTTCCCCCACCCCAGGTGGCCTCCCGGTGACTCGCATGGAGCCCAGGCTGCCCTCCGTCTTGCAGTGCTTGTGTCCCTGTCACTTTCGAGTGCAGCTGCATGAAGCCCCCTTAGCCAAGAACGGTGTTAGTCACTTCATTGAACGGGAAGACACCGCTGCCACCCCTGCCCCTCAGTTATGTCCACACCCTCCCCTGCGCCCACACCCACCTCACCCTCAGGAATTAACATCCAGATTCCAGCTGTGTGCCCAGTAAGAAGGCAGGTCCCAGAACAGGAGGTGCAATAATGGGAAAAAGGAAAGAAAATGTTTCCGCAGCACCGGACTCGTGGTCCTGAGCCACAGTCCCGGGGCAGCCCTGGAAGGGACGCCGACAGAGGAAGGCACAGCCGTCGTGAGGCATGGGGACATCTCCCTGGCTTCCAGTTTCAGCCATCAAACATCAATTTCCCCCGGTTGTGAGGGCAAATAAAAGATGAAGCTATAGTATCTCTGGCTTCAAAAGACCAGGTCGTTTTGAAGAGAAAAAGGAAAAACACGTACCCACATACAGGGCGTGTATTCATGGCTGGCAGGAGGCATTCTCATTCAGGACCCACGTTTTATGTGCAGGGTGAGGTCCACGTCTGCGGGGAGCAGGGCGAGGCTGAGTCCCCGGGACACACGGGACCCGTGCCCTAGAGCTGGCCTCTCTGTGGCGCCTTCACCCAACGCTCACGCTCACTCGTGGTTTTGGTATAACTTGGGGCCCCCCTTTGGGGTCAGATCCAGGAGCTCTGGGATGTCCTGAAGCCCCGTGGGCATAGGACGCCTCAGTCCGCGACGAGGGCCTTTGAGAAGGACTCGGAGCTCGGGTTAGAGTGCCTGCACTTAGGTTGAGACACTCAAGCATGCACACCAGCAGGAGGAGACAGGACGTCACCACGAGGTCTGGGTGGGACACTCCGGGAAAGAAGGGAACTCGGTCTGAGCAGAGGAAGAGCCGGAGAGGCGAGTCCTGAGGGGCTGAGGCCAGAAGGTGCCCGGCAGCCTGCCAGCTAACCTCGCCCACGGGCTCCGTCCAGACGTCCAGTCGGTCCCTGCCCACCCACGGCACCCAGTGCCACCTGACATGACCTCTGGTTTCCTCCTCCGACTCGCAGATGCCATCTCTGTCCCTCCTGTGCTGACTGGCACAGCACACCTGACTCACTCCAAATCCCTCCAGCGTCTACCTGGTGATTCACTTCCCCACGTGTGACCACAGGCTGGCTCCTGGTCCCTCATCAACCAGGGTTCCCCTGTCTGGCCCAGGCCCCAGGGTCCCCCGCCTCTAAAAACACTCATTGGGTTGAACCAGCAGCAGCCCAGAGTGGCCAGCAGGAACTGAGCCGGAGTGGAGGCGGTGTGGGACCAGAGTCTTGGAAGAGTAGCCCTGGCTGCATCGTCGGGGGAAGGGAGGTGAGGGGTGCTGGTGGCCGCAGCTGGCCATGGGGTCTAGGTCCAAGTGGGGGCAGCAGGGTTACAACAAACTGCACCCGAACACAGCCGACAGGTGCCCACCAGCCCTGTCCTGAGGAGGAGGGAGGCACCGCCAGGACATCCCAAAGGCAGGGCGGGGTGACCCCAGAGGGCACTCTTCTGGGGCAGCTTGAAGACACGTCTTACCCATCTCTGCAGCCAGAATCGCCTCAGCACTGGAGGAGGACAGAGATCCCGGGGCTCGCGCGAGCAAACCACTGCTTCTCCCATAAATATGAAATAAATGTACTGGGTTGAGCATTATATGCACACACACACACACACACACACACACACACACACACACACCATACACAAGCACACACAAACCACACACACAAACGAAACAAGAGTTTCATAAAACATTAGCTACTCTTAGTACAAGGCACTCTGATATTTTCTCTATTCTATTTTATGTCTAAAAAATGCAGATCCTAATCCTCCAAACTGACGTCATGACCCCCTGGACTCTAGGGCCTAGAGGGTCAGGACCCATGACAGGAAAATCACAGGTTGAGGATCAGGTGACTTCTGGGGTAGGAGAAGAAATGATTGGAGGCCAGGTGGAGGTCAAGATTGGGGGGATGTCGGCCTGGAAGGAGGCTCAGGCCCAACCCAGACGGTATGGTGTGTCGGCTCTTGGTCCCTCAGAAAGAGTGCAGTTCTAAAATCAAGGAGACAGCTTTTCCTCCGGGGTTTACACCCACAGGGAGAGAGAAGGAGAGAGAGGGAGGGAGAGGGAGAGAGAAGAATATGAGCGCACTTTTTTGCCCATGACTTTCCATGATAAAATAATGGCCCATAAAATAAACACAACTGATAAATTTTAGTACGCTCGCCTTGCACGTGTGTTGTACATTATTTAAATATCATACGTGCGTGAATAGTTGCAGAACGTTTACCCATCTGGCTTGGCAGTCGGGGCAGGGATAAGTCACACCCACTGGGATGCACGGGTGTTCAAGTGACAGGAAAACTCACAGGCTGAAAAGAATGATCTCGCTTGTGTATCACTACACAGAAGGAATGACCAAGCAACCCATGACGTTCTCAATGTGTAAGGACAACGCTCAAAAGACTGTCACGTGTCATTTAAAAGTGTGAGGAGCTGGAATCACAGTGGGGAAGAAATTTCTGATCATCACAGCGACCGAATGCCAATCGCAGGCGTCGTGCTGAGGGAGTGAGCCGGACATGTGTGACCAGAGCACATCCAGGCTGCTCCCTGGAACCTGGAGGGCGGGGCTGGGGTGGAGACTGACCACAAAGGGATGCGATGGGATTTCTGGGTAATGGAAATGGTCTGTGTTTTGATGGGGATGGTGGTTATGTGGATAACACAGTTATCAAAATCCACCAAATTGTGCATTAAAAACAAATGTATTTGTTGTCTATAAATTAGACCGTAATAAAGTTGATTTAAAAAATAAAAGTAATCACCATGTTCAGTTGAAAATAAAATGATAATGTCCTGATTAGAAAAAAGAAGAAGAAAGCCTGCCCCGAATACGAGTCTTGACCATCCACGCGTAGGCGGCTTGGTAGAAATTTCGGACTCCCCGCGGCAGCCGGTTTTGGGAGAGGCAGCTAAAGGAGTCTCCGCACATGCTGGGAACACGCTGGTTTTCGTGTATCAACACTCCACGTAGAAGCCGCGGCTAACTCACGAGTAAGAGCGCTCGGGCATAAATGGAATGCCAGTCCTCGGACCTGCGCGCCGCGGCTCACGAGATACCGAGAGCAACTTGCCTCGCCCCTGTGTGGGCGCTCTCATACCGCTCTGCACCCACCCATCGAGAAGCAACCTCTGCCCTGGCCAGTTTGGCTCAGTGGTTAGAGTGTTGGTCCAAGGACCGGAGAGTCCCAGGTTCGGTTCCTGCTAAGGGCACGTACCTCGGTTGCAGTTTGTCCCTGGCCCCGGTTGGGGTCATGTGGGTGGCAACCACTCGATGTGTCTCTCTCGTATTGATGTTTCTCTCTCTCTCTTCCTCCCTCTCTCCCTCCCACACTATCTGAGGATAGATGCAAAAAATGTCCTCGGGTGAGGATAAAAAAATTAAAAAAGAAGCAACATCTGAGTGTCCATCCCTCAACCACCCGGGGATGAGAATCACTACCGACAGTGCCCACGGTCCTCCGGCGTCAGGGACACGAAGAGGTGCTTCGGGCCATGCACACACCCGGTGAGTCTGTGACGCGTGACCACCTCATTGTCCCTGCGCCTCACCCGTCTCCCACCCCACAGAGCGAGCACACGGTTTGCTGTGAGGTCTTGAGTGCAGCCTGGGCTGTCTCACCGGGTAACCTTTACCTGCTTGTCACCTGCCCTTGTGCAACCTGGCTGGCGCCCACCTTCTATCTCACCTGAAGGCTGTCGCTCTGCCCACAGAGGAGCGGGGCAAGGGGACCAGGTCTCCGGCGGAGTGTTTGCTCCTAGCCAGGCACTTGCCCCCTAGTACTCCACCAGGAAGGTGCAGGCCAGGCCATCGACAGCCACAGCCAGCCCAGCCCCTGTTCTCTTTACTCTCTGCAGTAACAACCCTGGATCCCAACGGAGGCTGGAGTGGGTGTCTCAAGTCAGTGCAGACAGAGAAGGGGAATGAGAGGGAATGAGGACGATCGGGCCACTCTTGTACCCAGCCCCCCGCCCCCCCATCTGTGGATGCACCAGTGGGAACAGAAGGCTGCAAACCACAAGTTACACCCTGAGCTGCATTTAAAGTCTGGCCTCGTCCCTTGCCCCCCAGAACCTTCAGCTTGCTCCCCTAGAATCGACCTTGTGACCTGGAAGCTAGACCAGGCCTCAGTCAGAGCACAGGTCAGCTGGGCCGAGCCCAGGACTCCTGGGTGATGACCGGAGCTGCCCAGTCACATGCTCTCGATTATTAATCGAACCTAAGCAGGGGGCCGTTGGAACTTCCAATAGCCAGTCGGTGGGAAGCACAGGTGTCTGAGGTTGGGGGAGGGGAGGAGGGCAGATCCCTCCCCCTGTGGGATGCTCGGGTAGATGGGGTCGGAACTGAGCTAAATCGGAGGACACCCAGCTGGTGCCTGAGAATTGCTGGCCCGTGTGGGGGGAAATCCACACCCTGGGATCGGAGTCCGAATTGCAGTTGCAGAAGTAAACGAATCTACATGGAAAGTGACCCGTGATGCATTGATAAGGAAGAAGCAAATTTTAAATAGTACGTGTGATGGGTTCACACAAACAGACCACGTTCTGAAGGGGCGAGCAGCAGCGCCTTCCAGGTGGTACTCTGGGGTTACAAGTCTTTTCCCACTCTTTCTCCTGGCTTATCCGTATCTTCTGATAGCGCAACAATGGACATAAGTTACGTGGGATAAAGAAATACACGGTTTTCACACTGAGCTTTCATCTGGTCAGAAATTCTGGCCCCTGGGCTCTCCCGACCGTGACGCCCCCATGCTCCTCTGATACGTGTTGGTGTTTGCGAGTGTTGGGCTATTTTTGTTCATTATAACCTATCAACCCCAGATGTGTTGATTTGTGGGGGGAAAAAAGATCAGCACCTTGAGATAGAGGATGAGTAACCGGCAGGTGTTTCCCTGGATGAAGGAAAAGCCTAAATATAGAAAACTCAGCTGTGAGAGTGAACTCACACTGTTCCGTGATGTGAGCGTGAGCGGGTTTTCTCCACGGGCTCCGTCGACACGCTGCGTGCCGAGCTGTTGGCTGGAAGTCCGCTGGAAGGTGGTTTCCCACTCTGCGCGCAGCTGGCGGCCGGTTTCTGGGTCATCTGGCGCCCGCTGGCCCACGTCATCCTGTTGGAAGGGGCCCCAGGGAAAGACCACGGCGGTGAAGGGCACAAAAGCTGGCCTTTGCCAAGAACAACACCCGGGCCACTCGGACTTCACAGGCTGGGACGCGGCCCAAGCAGGCAGGCTCTCTCCCCTGGTAGACAGCGCGCTGAGAAAAAGGAAGCTTGCCCAGGACTCACGACGATGTTCCTGGAATGTATAAAAATAGCTCCCAAAGTGAGGAGGGACCTGCTTCCGCGGCGTGCCCTCCTCCCCACTGCCAATCCGAGCCCGGCTCGGGACACAGGCTCCAAGGTGTGACTCCAAGGTGCTTCCTTGGACCTTCAGGACCACTTTGCAAGTTTAAATGCCTGTCGGGGAAATCGTTTTGTAAGTGTCAAAAAAGTTAAGTTCCGCCCTAAACACTCCACCATCGTTTAATAAAGAAGAATTCTCGTTTTCCGTGCCAAGGGGAGGTGTTCTAGGCGTGCGTGAAACCCTGCCGGCTGCCTTCTGGAGAAGCTCCCAGGTTCGCCTGCAGAGAAGGAGTGGGGACTGATCTGGGGATGGGGAGGAGGGAGGGAGGAGAAGGCTGACACCAGGCAGCAGAAACACCTTTCAGGTGAGGTATAGGGTCCCGCTCTACCTCAAAGAAATCTGTTACAAAGCGAAGTGTGCTGTGTAGTCCACGGGGCTCGGTATCCCCCGGACGTCTCTTTGGATAACAGCAGAGCCTCGGAAAGCGTGTGTGTGTTTTCATCACGACTTTGCTGCTGAGAAGGTAGCCAAGGCTCCAAGAAGGGCCGACGGTGCTCATCACAGGCTGAGCCGCAGGAAGGGCCCGTGAGTGCCCGGGCCTGGCGAACGTGGGCGACAGGCCACCTCGGGTTCGTGAGAGCGGAGAAGGGGTGCGTACAAGGCCAGTTCCATACGTGGTCTAAGCCACGGAGCTGTGGCTGGGACCAAAGTCCCCGGACAGGAGGATAGCCCTACAAATGAGTGACGGGCTTAGGATTTTTTTAAAAAATATTTTTCCTGTATTGATTTTAGAGAGAGAGGAAGGGAGAGGGAGAAGAGATAGAAACATGGATGAGAGAGAACATCGATTGGCCGCCTCCTGCATGCCCCACACTGGGGATCTGGCCCACAACCTGGGCATGTGCCCTGACTGGGAATCCAGCTGGTGACCTCTTGGTGCATGGGTCGACGCTCACCCCCTGAGTCACACCGGCTGGGCATGGATTTTTAAATGTTGACCGGTACGAGGCAAAGCGCGAGAGGAAATCATCCCAGGTGTTGACATTGGTCAACGAATCAGCATCCTGTGGGTGTGATTTTTCCACAGCCACACATGATTGTGTGAGCTAGAATGCAGGACGCATTGTGAGCTCTTCACACCAGAGACACCATGAAGACTGTAAGAACCTCCGGAACGACCGTGGACTCCCACCCCCTGCCCCTCACGGACTCCCTGTCGGAAGAGGCTCATTGCATGAGCGAGACCTGTGGAAGGGGCCACTTGCTGGCTCCTCGTGACTGCCTCCAAACAAGTCTTTACTAGTAGGATGTCCAGTTTTCCAGGAAACACACTAACTTCTCTGTCATCACACACCCCGTCTGTTCCACATGCCACTTGGTAAGCAGCCCCTGTCCTCGTCTCTTCACCTGAACTCCTGTGTCAACGCTTCCCGCCCCTCCCCCAGGGCCCCGCCCCCCTTCTCCCGCCAACTCAAGGGGCTTTGCCTGGCACCTCAGCCCGCCTCCGGGACCCCGCTTTATCACCATGGCTCGTCTGTCGTGGCCCATCATGGCTCGTGCCCTAACGAGGTTGAAGGGGTCGAACGACTCGACGGGTCTGCCTCGTGGAGGGGTTGGAGCACCTGCCACAAAGCAGCATCCCACGGATGGAGGCTGCAACGGACACCCAGCTGTTGGGGGAAGGGAGACAAGCGTGCTCAGCCCGCCCCCACGTCCTTGGGGAAAGGGTTCTTGTTTGCTGTGTCTTGAAGAGAAAAACAAACACAGGAAGCCAAAGAGACAAAGGTGACCCCATAACGTGGGACTAGAAAAGAGAGGCGGCGAGACTTGCTGGCCCAGCGTCTGGAAGGGGCCGGTCTGGGCGTCAGGATCTGAATGCGGGACCAAGCCGAGGTTTCAGGAAAGGTGTCGGGGATTCGGGGTGCTCTTCGCCTGCAGGGGCCCCCGGTGAACGTATGGGAGAAGGGAGATGTCTTACCAGCAGCGGGTGACCAGCACGCTCTCCGTACCTTCTTCCCCTCCGTCCGCTCCTCTTCGTGTCTGTGGCTTTAGAGTGGAATGGGCAGTTCGGGCATCCGACTGGGAGGAGGCTGTCTCGTTGATGTATTTAGTTGGGGTTTAATGGATGTGTTTATCCGGTTCGTGGTTTTGTACGTAGTTTATGGTATTTCTAGTCATCCCAGTGCAGGCTGCCAGGAATAGTCCTATCAGCTGCTCCGTGACCCCTTGATGGATTGACACGGTGGCCACTGCAGAGCGTCATCCGTGGGTTCCCAGCATCACAAGCATGCAGAGATGCAAAGATAAGTTTAAAGTAAGAAGCCAGCAGCTAGTCTGTGGACAACCTTTCAATCATTACATGTATAAAATCACAGGGTGATTCCCACGGACACCTAGTCACTCGGTTGTTCTCTCCCACCAGGGACGTAGCCAAACGGCTCCAAATGGACCACATTGCTTCTTCACCACGGGAACTGTGTACACAACCTGGAGCGGTAATACAAACCTTAGGCACATCCGTGTATAAAGATGCATATTCCACGCACCCCCCAGGTAATACAAACCTTAGGCACATCCGTGTATAAAGATGCATATTCCACGCACCCCCCAGGTAATACAAACCTTAGGCACATCCGTGTGTAAAGATGCATATTCCACGCACCCCCCAGGTAATACAAACCTTAGGCACATCCGTGTATAAAGATGCATATTCCACGCACCCCCCAGGTAATACAAACCTTAGGCACATCCGTGTATAAAGATGCATATTCCACGCACCCCCCAGGTAATACAAACCTTAGGCACATCCGTGTGTAAAGATGCATATTCCACGCACCCCCCAGGTAATACAAACCTTAGGCACATCCGTGTATAAAGATGCATATTCCACGCACCCCCCAGGTAATACAAACCTTAGGCACATCCGTGTATAAAGATGCATATTCCACGCACCCCCCACGTACGGATCATGGCTTCATGCATCTGAAACATCGTGTCCTTCCGAAGTGCGATGGTTCTGAGTGAAACAGCGTGCAGAATTGCTCCCCAGGCAGCCAATGGCCGAAGCGAACAAAGGTCTCATCGAAAACAGCCTTTTTCTGTGAGCCCGTGTTTGTCGTAGGAGAGCGACTCAATTGCGAAATTATGTGTAATCAAAAACCTATTGAACTTGTTTTAGTGTTTATGAACAAACATTCGCTTTTGTGTCTCGTTTTATGTTCATAATTTTGTGTTCTTCTTCTCAACGACACCCTCCAAAATTGTATAAGCTTTGGGTGCCCCCAAGTCTGGGCTTGCCCTGCAGAAAACCCTCGGGAGAGAACACGTCTCCCTTTAAACGCTACGCTTTGAATTAGACAACCCCGTTGTGAGAGTAGTGTACCCTGCCTCCAGCTCCTGTCCACACAACTCTCGTTTAACCCAGAACAGGAAATGAACCTTGCTACGGTGTTATTAACCAAATCGCAGGCCTTACTAGAATGGCACCAACTTTTCCTCAGAGTTCTGTTTTCCACGCCAGGGTCCAATCCAGAGTCCCAGGCGGCATTCCGTTCTTGGTTGGTCGTCTCCTCCGGTCTGTGACAGTCCCCGAGTCCTTCCCTGCCTCCCATGACCTTGACACTTTTGGATATCACTGGTCAGTTATTTTGTCGAATGTTTCTCGGTTAAGGTTTGGTCCACGGATTTTCATGATTGGAGCAAGGATGCACATTTTTAGCAAGAACACAGCAAAAGTGATGCTATATCTTCCCAGTGTGTCTTACCAAGGGGTTCATATGCCAATGTGTTTGTTACTCGTGGTGACATTGACCTTGACCTTCTGGGTCCGTTGGTGTCTCCTGGGTTTCTGCTTTGGGTTACTCTCTCCTCTTGGTAGCGGATAAGAATCTCGGGGGAGACGCCCCGAGAGTGTATGAACTCGACTTCTCCTCCGATTTCTCCCGCCAGCTATAGCCTTGGTGGAGCTCGCCTGCAGCCATTGTGACTGAGGCGTTGGCTTGATGGTCCGGCTCTGTCTCCTTCCTTTAGTCTTTATTCAGCAATTAAAACTCTGCTGGCAATTAAGGATCTGTCTCTCTCCCCCATTTCTCCCTTCTTCGATTAGTTATTTCTGCCAGTACAAACTTGGCTTTCTATGTTATTCTCTGTGTTAAATTCAATACCATCACCATTTATTTTGTTGCTCAAGTGTTTTAGCGGTGGCCACTTGGGGTTCCTTCACGGCGCCCCCTGTGTCCTTTCGACAAGCTCTCGTCTTTTTCAGGCACTTTCTCACTCTTTGGCACCACAAGGGGCTCTAGGCTCATCTTGTATTTCCCCTGCCCAGGGCTGGGATCAGCACCTCCCCTGGTTCCTTCCACTGGAGAATGGTGCATGGAGACCAAGATACGGGTAGCAGGTGTTCAAAGTGTTACTGGGGGTGTTATTGCTCTGGGCTCTCTCAGCTGAGAAATATACAGTGACCCATGTGTATGCACACACCTGTATTTCTCTATATCTATGTATCTCTATAAAATCAGGAGTTTGTACAATATCTCTGATCCTAATTCAACACCACAGGGTTCATTTTAGCCTTCTCTAGGTAAATACATGGGAGAAGCCACCAGCATCTGGGCAGTGAAACCGATTTCCCAGAACCCCCCAGTCCACCCTGTAGTCCTGGGGCTCCGGGACACTCCTCGGGTACACACCATTGAGTCCTTCCTCCAAAGCCACAAGTTAAAGCAGGTGCGGGGCTCAGCCCCCACCAGGGACAAGTAAACCACCTTCGCCCTGTCTGGGGTTTCCATCTTAAAGCCAAGGACACAAAGTAAAATTCAAATGGTCTAGTTCCAATCTGTCAGGTCTCCAAATGTTACGACTGCCAAAGATTCAGGTCAAGTAAGATGCTCGCCTCGTGCTGAATTTCTGTCTAAAATTACACTTTGTCGACACGGAAGCTCTACCAACACCACAGCAACTAACTGATGGTCAGGTGAAAGGGCTGCGTAGACTGTCACTTGAGATCCCATTTCAAAGAAGGGCTTTGAGAAATGCCGGCTTGGGGGCTGCAACGCCTGCCCTGGTGTGCAAACACGTACGGCTCATCAGCGATGACCTCAAAGCGCCGACGGTGAAATTCCAGAGGGCAGCCAACTTCTCCCCCATAAGGACAGTTCTAAGGAGAAGAACAGCCACATGTAGAAGCTTTTCCATCGAGACACGGGCTTCCCTGAGAGGAATTTCTCCTGAGCGCTCTGGGTCATTGTCCTGCCTCTCACTGTTCCCCAGGCAGTTGGGGTCAGGACTGGGAAGGCAGGGAAAAAGCACAGGCGTGCATAGCCAGCCCATCCCCCCCGCCGCCAAAGAGCAGAGGTTCTGGTTGGCTCCTCCCAGCCCCAAGCTTTCCAGGTCCGGGATCCCACCTTCAGAGGGGTACCGGTGCTATTCCCTGTCCCTGCCCGTCACCGAGCTGGTAGCTCTCCCTAGAAGCCTGGAGCCGCCACACACCTAAGCCATAATTAGGTCCAGGAGTACTTCGGGGATTGCAAAGAATGCAAGTCAGTTGAGGCTTTCGTGAGGACAGGCCTTGCAGATTTTAGATATTGAGAGTTTCAGGCAGATTTAAGATAGTCCAAGTCAGCCCTGGCCGGTTTGGCTCAGTGGTTAGAGCATCGGCCTGCGGTCCAGAGAGACCCGGGTTCGGTTCCCGCTAAGGGCATGTACCTTGGTTGCAGTTTGTCCCCGGCCCTGGTTGGTCGTGCGGGTGGCAGCCACTCGATGTGTCCCTTTCACGTCGATGTTTCTCTCTCTCTCCCTCTCTCTCCCTCCCACTCTATCTGAACAAAAAATGAAAAAATATCCTCGGATGAGGATAAAAAAAAAAAAAAAAAAAAGAAGCTAGTCCAAGTCAGATTTGACCTTGGTCAGATCTCTGATCAAAACAGCTTTGGGCTGTTTTGTTTTTTCGGTAGAAAGAGCAGCAGGCACTGGCCCTGACCCAGCACGGGCCACCCACACCTTAGCAAGTGCTCTCAGGAGGTGACAGCCAGAGCAAAGCCGCGGGAGCGGGGCTATCAAGCCACAGGGAGCTTGCACAGAGCCTGGGCCTTGGCGGAGGTGCGCTAGCCACACGTGCGCTGTGTGGGTGGCCGCGGCGAGCCGGCTGCCACAGCTTGACCTTGAGCTCTGCAGGCGCAGCTGATGTTTAAACAGGCACACCTGTGCTGCAGGTGAGCCCACGGCTGGAGGACACCGCTTTGATCTTGAAGGGCACAGCACGTCTGCTTCCGAACTGGGAGGCAGCTGGGTTCTGCATTCACGGAGAGTTCTCGCTTGGAGAGAGGTTCATGCCACACCCCTGCCCAAGGAGAAAGCTGGAGGCCCTAGGCCTGACCATCTGTGCAGATGAAATTAGTTAAAAATCAAGATGAGAGCACCCTGGATGAGGGTGGGCCCTAAGTCCAATGACAGTGTCCTGTAAGAGACAGACAAGGACACGCAGAGCCACAGAGAAGTCCACATGAGGACAAGGCAGAGACTGAAGGGACGAGGCCACCAGCCGAGAAGCACCAAGGGCGTGCAGGCCCTCCCCCCGGCAGCAGGGAAGGCCTGGGATGGTTTCTCCCCCAAATGCCCCGGAGGAACCAACCCAGACGACACCTTGATTTAGAGCTTCTGGCCTCCAAAGCTGTGAGAGAATCGATTTCTGTTGTTTTAAGCCCCTCGGATTGTGGGGCTGTGTTACGGCGGCCCCGGGAAAGGAGTGCAGCCGGCCTGTCCTTTCCGAGGGGACAGAGCCCGGCCGCGGGAGGAACCCCTGGTCTGCCCACACATCCGTCAAGAAAGTCTGCGGCCGAGCCAGACAGGAATGAGAAACCGGGCGGCTTGATTTTCAGTCTTTTATTTCCTTGGCTTTTAACTCACAAGGGCGAAAAGAAATTTAATTCCAACTTTGATTCCTTTGGACTTCCACATCTTTGAAGCGTAACTGGCAAGGGACCTAATCTTATTTTATTTTATCCCCAGAAACTTCCCAATGAAGAAAGGCTTTCTGTTCAGCGGTGTGGCAGCTTACCCCGGCCGCTCGCCCTTTGGGGGCTCCTCGGGACGCCACATGTGCGGGGCCTCTGCGAGACCACGGCAAATAGCAGGCCCGATAACATCTGAGATAGAAACCGAAGACGAGCGAGTGTGTGGCCTTGGGGAGAACGTGACCTTGAGCTGGTTTGACTCTGCAGCATTCCCGCTGATTTCCGAGCTGTTTGGGAGCAGAGTCCGCTCGGCTCTCCCAGCTCCTCGGAGGACCCAGGAAGGACCAGGGCCTGGGCGTGGCATCGTGCCAAGGTGGGAGCAGACCTGCCCTGCTAACTGCTGGTCTCCTCCTCGGGGACGTGGGGCTTGTCTTCGGCTGCCCGTTGGCCCAACAGGTAAACCCAGTCTGTGCAGAGGACAGTAAGCTGGGAGCGTGGAGCCACCCGTCTGGCCTCTTGAGCAGAGATGTCCCCGAGCACCGCGGGCCTGCGCAGTGGAGCAAGCTCTCCACCTTCCCCTTCTCTCCCCACCTAGACCCGAGCAGCAGGGCAGGGTCAAGTGCGTCACCCGGGCACGGACTCACTCCCTCTGTGGCCTGTGCCCAGCCCCACTGTGGGCAGGGAGCTGGCAGGCCGATCTGAACCTGGCCTCGGCAGTAACGAAGGTGGTGCTGAGGTCTCCATCTGCTCACTGCTTTGTCTTAGATTATACTATTCAGAAACCGGGAGGGAGGGGAGTGCCATTTATTGACTCTGACAACAAACACGACTGACCCTTAGCTAGGGCTGGCCCTGGGCCAGGACATGACAGGATGTGACAATGTCGTAGTATTGAGTGCTCACTACTGCCCTGGCACGCAGGCAGTCTGCGACTGCCCTTTCACAGATGAGCACACTGAGGACAGACACTACACCGACTCGCAGTGGGAGAGCTGAGGTCTGAACCCAAGGAGTCTGACCCCAAACCCCGAGAGTTAATGAAAGAAAGCATAGAGGGACAGCGGCAAAGCCATTTTAGCACTATGCATTGCATACGAGTCTGACGTGTATTCCCATAAGTATGCACGAGTATATACACATAGATATACATTCACGTATGAGTTTATGAGTGTATATGAGTATACATCCGAGCAAAGATATTTTCATAAGTCTTTTGATACAGATGTGTCATATATAGTAAATGCATGAGTGTCCAGCAAGTTCTTTTACAAGAATTTAAGAACTAGTCAAAGAGCTCTATAAACATATTCGTAAAAAAGCTGTTGATGCTGCTTCTTCATAACAACAGAAAATGGGAACAGTTTGAATACCCAAAACAATAGTCGATTAATTAAAGATATTACGATAGAGCCCCGGCCGGTTTGGCTCAGCGGTTAGAGTGTCGGCCCGCGGACCAGAGAGTCCCAGGTTCGGTTCCCGCTAAGGGCACGTACCTCTGGTGCAGTTTGTCCCAGGCCCCGGTTGGGGTTGTGTGGGTGGCAACCAGTCGATGTGTCTCTCTCACATCGATGTTTCTCTCTCTCTCTTCCTCCCTCTCTCCCTCCTGCTCTATCTGAAGATAAATGCAAAAATGTCCTCAGGTGAGGATTAAAAAAAAAAAAAAAAGATATTATGATAGTCATCCAACAGGGAAAGTGTTGTTTAAAAGCATCCAGGTAAGACAGACAGCAGACCGATAGGTGGTAATGACCTAGCAGAGCTGAGAACCCTTAGGTAGGCAATGGGAAGGCTGAGAACCAAGGTGCAGAGTCCCCCGAAGGTCTAGGATTTGGGGGACCAGGTACCTCTGAAGCGAGGTGTTGGGGTATAGAGCCAAACTGATGAGAACTGGGTAAGGAAATGCTTCTTCCCACCCTGCAGAGCCCCGAAGAGGACTCTCTGGAGAGAGCAAAGCAAGTGGCCCCAGGCTTCATGGAGGACAGGGTCCCTACTGAAGATGGGGATGCCGAGACCCAATACCCTTCCCCTGACAGCCCCCAGGCATGGACTGTAGGACCTGGATTCCAGGAGGATGCTGGCGGCGTCGCCCCTGGAAAGGACCTGAAGGCCCCAACATCGGAACTCCCTCCTCAACGCCCAGCCACTGGAGATCACCAAGGTCAAGATTGGGGTGTAGTTCTGCAAAGGGAAAGCAAAGGTGACCCTGGAGGAGAGGCTACAGGCCTCTGGGTGGCTCCTGGGTCTCGTCTGTCACCTTCGCCACCAACGTGGGCCAGCGTGAAGTTCCCACACCGAGCCCCGTGAGAGTCGACGAAGGAGACAAGAGATGAAACGTTTCACAAACAGGGCTGCAAATGACATCACATGTCGGGACGCAGCCCAGCGCCCCACTGTGGGGAGTGGAGGTAGGAAGCCTCGGGTGTTGGTGACAAGGCGTCATAATCACAGGGACTGGAACTCGGGAGAAACGTGGCTGTGTGTGCGTTCACAGGGACGTGCCTTCCGGATCGCAGAAGGAAATGAAGACACGGAGGGAGCAAGTAGCATGACCCAGCTGGAGCTGAGGCCAGTGGTTAGAAAGACTTGGGGATTTGTGGAGAAAAGACTGTGACTTTTCACAATCTTGCCCGTTCAGTGACTAATTGTGACCCTCTGTGTTTGTTTTTGGTGCGTCGGTGTGGGGGTTTTGCCACCAAACAAGAAGCACGATGATCGTCATTGGTCCGCCAGGAGCACCCAGGAGGCACGAGCTGGCTAGACATCGCCAGGAAAGCTGGCCACGCCGGGCTTAGCTGGGGCCCTGCCCCCGACTCTGCCAGTAAGGACTCAAACGGCGAAGCCAGGGTTAGAGGGTGTCGCAGGTTGAATTGTGTCGCTCCCAGAACATAGGTTGAGAGTCCTCACTAACCCCTGGGACCTGGGATTGGGACTTGATTTGAAATAGGGTCTCTGCAGAAGGAATGAAGGTGTCAGTTACGCGGAGGTCCCACTGGAGCAGGGTGACCCTTTATCCAAGGCGACTGGTGTTTTTATAAGGAGAGGACAAGAGACAGAGACCAAGAGGCAGAAGTGGGAGCAATGTGTCCATAAACCAAGGGACCCCCAGGATTGCTGGCGGAGCTAAGAGGGACACAGGGGACAGATCTGACCTCTGAGCCCCCAAGAAGGAAGAACGCTGCTGACTCCCGGATTCAGACTTCTGTCCCCCGTGACGGAGAGGACGGATTTCTGTTTGAAGCTACCACCGTCAGCACTTGGCTTCGGCACACAGAGGGGTTCAGAGGTACACCCCGAACCAGGCTACGAAGTAGCATCACCTGCCTCTGCTCATTTGGAAGCGTGCAGTCAGCCCTCCTCCAGGGATGTGGGTCACACCAAACACCTGCTCCCCTGGAGAGAAATGCTAAAATACGTGGGCTTAGAGAGCGTGACGTCCACGGAGCCTGCTCCGCGTGGCAGCGTGGGAGGCGTGGTCAGGCCGGCTCCAGCTCCAGGGTTTGTTTTCCGGTCCTTACCTACCAGACCAGAAGCCCTCCAACTCACTTTCAACTCAGTCTTGGCACAGAGGAGCGTAAGCCCCTGTTCTTCAGGCGTGAGGACAGTTTCTCATCGACAGCAGGAAGAATATGACCGCGGATGCTGACGGACAAGCGCGTTCTCCTCCTGGCTCTGCTCCCCGTTGTCCAGGGTGTGGTCCCTGCGTAGCCCTCGTCTGTGGGATTTGTACACTCGGGAGCACAGACCGGGTCTTTGAGTTTCATGTTCATTAGATACCTCTTGTCTGAATGCAGCAGTTTCCGGCCCTTCCCCGGGGAGGCCCTGGAGCTAAGCTGAGCCCGGCGGGCCGTCTGCCGCCGGACCTGGGCTCCACAGCGTGGCTCCCGCCGCCGCCGCTCCAGCCAGGTGGGACTCCTGCTGTCCCATGTCCCGGTGCTCAGGGAGCTGGAACAGAGGATGCTAAGTCGGCTCCTGACAGAGGTAAGAGCCTCCCGGCAGCTGAGAAGGACTTCGAAATGGATCCCAGTGCCTGCCAACCCTGTCCTTCCTCTTTCTATTTCACTCTCGTCCTCGTTAGTACTTTGTTCTAAATTAATCTTCGAAGCGCCGAGAACGAACTGGAGATGTTGAAGGGCGCGAGGGAGGAGGGGAAGGGAACTAGGGAGGATTCAAAAGCAGTGGAAGGAGGTGCTACGTGCCACCCACGAGACTCTCGTCGCCGTTGTCTGAGACGCTCGGGGACAGTCCTGTTCCTGAGGACAAGAGGAAATAGTGACCTCGTGTTCTAAGGTGAAGCTTCAGGACACATCTCCCTGAGCTGACGAGGAGGTCCTGCCATCCTCAGACCCCCACCATACGCAGGCTATCTAGACAGAGACGAGAGCTTATGGAGAGAATTGGTAGGAATAGAGAACAGTCTGACTATGGGGGTGAGGGAAGGTGCTAGAGTGCTCCCTGTGACCCCCCCTCCAACCCCAACAGGCTCCAAGAGAGCCCCCCTTAGAGATTGTGGGTGCCTGTGTCCCCTCTCCCAGAACGGTGGCTGAGCTGCAGAAATGCGTGGCCATCCGCTGCTCTTGGCTGGGGCTCCGATGGGAGGGCCGGGGGAACTGTGACCTGCTCCCCATTGGAGGGTTGTGATGTGGGGTGACTGAGCTCCTGTAACAGCAGGGCTGGCACAGCGGGCAGCCACTCCACTTCGCAGACCTCCAACATTTGGTGAGGCTCAAGTGCATGACTTCCCTTTGGGACAAGCGGATGCTGAAACGATTGCCCGACAGAGTCAACTTTGTGGGCAGCCACCCTTCTGGGCCACGGGACCTGCGCTGTGAGGGGCTGTCCGGTGGGCCCCTGGGCAGGAGCTGAGGACAGTGACAATAACTCAGCAGAGAGCAGGCCCTCCAAAGAGCTGATACCTCAAGTGGGACAAAGAACCAGCATGTGGGCGGGCACTTGTCATGACCAAGAGTTTTGACGGCCAAGAGTGAGCAGCCACCTAGAAGGACGTTCGCTCCTTCCTGCGCGTCCCTTCCTCCCCGACCCCGGACGTCTCAGTCAGGAGGGCTGAGTTGAAGAATCTCTCCCCCTCACGCTTGAGCTGGAGGGGTTAGGCCAACCCCGGCTATGAGATGGAAGTTTTGGTGTTAGACTGGAATCATTATCACCTCACTGAGCCAGTGACAACTGAGACCAAAGGCTGCGGCCCTGCCCGGGGGAGTCCTGGAGGGCAGGGGAGAGAGATGCAGTGAGCTGGTCGGAAGCAAGGAAAATAAAGGCTGTTCACAATTGCTCACCCACTCAACATACTAGTTACCAATCTAAGAAATCAAAGTTCTTGGATGACCTCGCGTCCCCAGTGACGGGCCCCGTCTCGATGGTGGAACCGGAAATTCCACAGCAACTTGTTTTTATGATAAAGGCAGAGAGCTTCTCCCCTGGGGACCGGCACATGGCTCTGGGTGAGACCCCTCTGGCTCTGTGCAAGGAGCTTTGATCCCGTCCTTCCTGCAATGATGCGAGGAGCATGGGAGGCCCGGAAACGCAGGGCTGAACCTCAGCACTGCCCTGTTTGCCTTGAGCTGGCTCCCCAAGAAACCGTGGGAAAATGTGTGTGTGTGTGTGTGTGTGTGTGTGTGTGTGTGTGTGCGCGCACATTTTAGTTCTTAAAATCACACATGTCAGTCCCTTAACCGTTCTCTACATTCTCTGCCATCGCTGGTAGGTTGGATATTAAATGTTAAATATTCAAAAAGTCTAAATAGCACGGGATAGAAAAATGTGGGCAACAACAAGGAGCGAATTTCCATCTTCCGTGCAAAGGCTAAGGAATAGAGCTTCTGCTCAATCACCCTGATGCGCGGAGATACTGTAACCCGAGAAGCTCTGAAGGTTCTTTGCAGACAGGAAGATTCCGGGTAATCAATGGGGTCCAAAAATAGACTCCAATGCACACAGGAATGGAGCATGTGACATTGGTGGCATTTCAAGCCCAGCGGGAAGGACTGGTGGGGGAGATGATATTGGGACCACCGGTTAGACATTTGGGAGGGGGAAGTGATCCTTGCTGCTCTCCCAACACCAAAGGAAATTCTAGATGTGTGGTGGGCGATGCAGTAGCCGCTAGCCACGTGTGGCTACTTAATCTGAATTCATTAGAATTACATAAAAGGAAATACTTCGTAGGCATATTTCAAGTGCTCCACACCCCCCGTAGCGAGTGCCTGCCATGTGGTCAACACAAAGCACGCCATTGTCACCGAAGTTCTTAATGGTTCAAGCACCAGGAGAAAAACAAGCACGCATTTTAACATCTCAGAACGGAGAGGTATCTAAAAACAACCCAAAAACCTAGAAACCCGAGAAAAGTGGTTCAAATCACAAAGTAAAAGTGAAAAAAAATTTTTTTCTCTGTGTGACAAAGAACCCCATAACCAAAGTCTCACGTTGTGAAAACCCCGGGAAGGTGGATCACCCACCAGCAGATAAAGAGCGAAGTTCCTTAATGAGATAATGAGAGGGAGACACATGCTTTCCAGAAGAGCGTGCCAGGGGCCAGGCGCTTCGTGAAACCGAAGATACAGATGGCCCACAAATACATGAAGGCTGGTTGACCTCATAATTAAGGCAACACACATTAATAATGGTAACAGCATCATTAAACAATGGAAGAGGCCACTTTTCACCTATTATTAGCAAAAAATAAGGTCAAGTTCACACGCATCTTGGGCTAGAGTGTGGAAACCTGGTGGATTCCTGCCCTGTTGGGTGGCTTGTCAGCAGGAATATGAACCCAATGTGCACATTGCCTTTGACCCAGTATTTCCGTCACGAAGAACTTACCCTACAAATCAAATACGCTTGCAAACGAGCACAGACTTACAGGCGCGATCCCCTGCAGCATCATGTTATAGGAAAACACGTTTAAAAAACCTGAATGTCTATTAAAAGGTCCATTGAAGCCTCGCCGGTGTGGCTCAGTGGCTTGAGCGTCGTCTCGTGGACTGAGAGGTCCTGGTTCGATTCCCGGTCAGGGCACATGCCGGGGTTGTGGGCTCTATCTCCAGTAGGGGGCGTGCAGGAGGCAGCCAAGCAATGTTTCTCTCTCTCATGGATGTTTCTATCTGTCTCTCCCTTCTTTTCTCTCTAAAAAGTCGATAAAAACACATTTAAAAAATAAAATAAAAATTCTATTGAAATAAATCATGCTATAGTCATACAGTGAGATACCACGCACCCATTAAAAATATATATATGTGTCCCTGGCCGATTTGGCTCAGCGGTTAGAGCGTTGGCCCGCGGACCAATGAGTCGCGGATTCAATTCCGGTCAAGGGCACGTACCTCGGTCGCAATTCGTCCCCGGCCCTGGTTGGGGTCATGCGGGAGACAACCCTTCGATGTGCCCCTTTCATGTCAATGTTTCTCTCTCTCTCTCCCTCCCACTCTATCTGAACAAAAAAATGGAGAAATGTCCTCAGGTGAGGATAAAAAATATATATATGATAAATTAAAAAAACAAATAAACAAACAAATAAACAAAAGTAAATAAAAATTATTTATATATATATATTATATATATATAATGATCTCGAAGATACATAATGAAGTGAAAGTGTCAGGCTGGAGCTTGGCAGAGCACGGCCCTGGCAGTGTGGTTTGCAGTACACAGAGCACGCGTGCAGAGTCCGCCTGTACGCAGATACAGTGTGCACAGACACAGGGCACACACGACTGCTGATAATTCCGCCCAGTGACTAGAACTGGTGGGTGGGGCCTCGCTTTATTTTTCTCTTTAGACCTTTTTGCACTTTTCGTGTTTCATACATGCATTCATGTGTTTATATTAGAAAGGAAATCGTTTCAAAACCTGATCAAAGTGCTGTATGAAAGGGAAATGGTCCTCACTTCCTGCCTGAGTTGATTCCAGAGCACAGCGCGCACCCAGCGGGGCACACAAAGGGGCCGGGGTGAGTTTAGGGGCCGAGAGACCAAACTGCCCGGCCCACACCGGAGGCAGGACAGAGGACGCCACAGCACCGGTTCCTGACGTCTCAATGTCACCGCGCCAGGCCAGGTGTCACCTAACTCCAGCTACCAGATACCGGGCGAGAGGGCCCAGCTCTGACTCACCGAGGGATCTGGTTCCAGGGAATGTTGTCATCAAGGGCCCACCATGTGACAGCCAGGAGAGAACAGCCGGCCAGTGGCAAGCCGTGGAAAACTGAAGCTGGTCTCAGGGCTTCTCGGAGGTTTTTCTATTAACCAGGGGTGAGCGCGCGGACGGGTGCCGGGCAGGCTGTGACAGTCACCCTGGGCGGAGGACGCGTCCCTGTGACAAGTGCGTGTTCCCTTCTGTTCCAGAGCAGAGGCCCTGGGACCACGGTCCGGACGGCCTCCCGTGGGTCTGGACCATCAGCTCGGGCAGACCCACGGGCCGGCACTGACGGCGTGGGTGAGCGGACAAGCACAAGCCTTGTTTGTTCTCCGGAGAAACAATGGAACTTCAAGGAGAAGGGAACGTGTTCAAATTTTTCAGATTCCCTAACTTCCCACCACCCCAAGTGAACTCATTTCATTTTGGCCTATTTTCTTCCTATCTTCCCTCACATGGACGTATCTGTTTTCCCGTGTTGGATAAAAACATACACAAAATGTAGCATTTTGCCTTTTTATTTATTTATTTTTTTACCCCCACCCGAGGATATTTTAACATTTATCTTCAGATAGAGCGGGAGGAAGAGAGAGAGAGAAACATCGGTGATAGAGCCACATCAACTGGTTGCCACCCGCACGACCCCAACTGGGGCCGGGGACGAACCACAGCCGAGGTACATGCCCTTGGCCGGAATCGAACCTGGACTCTTTGGTCTGCGGGCCGACGCTCTAACCGCTGAGCCAAACCAGCCAGGGCAATTTTGCCTTTTTGAACCACATGGTAGAAAAGGCCTAGCCCACAGCCCTGCAGAGCTGTGACGGCTACTTGCGAGGTCTGTGTCTCACCCAGCTGGCCACCGCGGGCTGGTCTCACCTTGTCGGTCCTTCTGATTTACGACCTGAAAGATTTTACTCCAGCAAGCATCTTCAACGCATACAGTTCGTCTTCTTGTGAGCTTGCCTCCTGAAAACACGCGGAACTGAAGTCACAGGAGCAGAGACATCCCACGTGGCACAGGTGCCTCCTCGGTGCCGTGAGCTGCGGAGCAGAATGAGTCTGGCGAGGGAGAAGCCACGGTGCCGGAGACAGCGGGTGTCTAGGCTGGGATGCAAAGCCCTCGTGCCGCGGACCGGGCGACGCCAGAACAAACGTGTTTCTCACGGTTCTAGAGGCTGGAAGTCCGGGATCGGGGTACAGTCAGCATAGCTGGGTTCTGGTGAGGGCGCTCCTCCTGGCTCACAGGGGGTCACCTTCTCATCGTGTGCCCACATGGCAGAGAGAGAGAGAGGACACAGACAGTTCTCTCCTCCCTCTTGTAAGCACCAATCCTATCAGATGAGCACCCCATCCTTATGACCTCATTTCACCTTAATGACCTCCTAAAACCCCATCTCCAAACACAGTCGCATGGGGGGTTAGGGCTTGGACATGTGGATTGGGGTGGGCGACACCACTCAGTCCACAGCAGCGGCCTTGCCCGCCAGGGAAGCTCCTGGGCCATCTGGGCCCGAGGACGACAGCAGCCACTTCTCTGGAGACAGCCAGTGTGGCGTGCGGAAGGGAAACACGAGCTCTGCCCTTTTAACAGGGTTCGGGGGGCGTCAACAGCACAGAGGGTGGGGAGGCTAGATTTCACAGCGAGACCTGGAAAGGGGTCCCGAGCTGCTCTGCTGGTGATCAATGAGCGCCACTAAACCCGGGCTCAGCTGACGTGCACTGAGAACGAGGCTCGTCCATTTGAGGCCCAACCTGCCCCCAACACTGCCCTCTCAGGTCCTCCTACCTCCAATCTTCTCGGACCTTAGGTGGCCCTGATGCCGCCACCAGGAGGACCTTCCCAGCGTGCTTGGGATCCTGGGGCAGCATCACGAAGGCAGGTTTGTTTAGTTAGAGGGTCTCTCTTTCTGGCCTCCTGACGTCTCTCCCGCACCTTGGCGACAGGTGATGCGAGAGCTCAGGCTGAGCTCAAAGGAGCCAGCTTTGCGGAGATTAGTTCACACGGCATCATCTTCCCAAGTCCGCCCAGCCCGGTCCCCAACCCCCATGCCACCGCCATGCCAAAACGCCCCACACAAGCAGGGGCTGATCCTTCCGAAGCAAGACAGAGAAGTGTACCTGCAAATGTGCCCCTTGCCACCCCTGCCCTGTGTAGGACCTTCGCTATATGCTGGCCAGGCAGCACTGACCAGCCCGTGTGGACCAACTCTTTGGCCATAGGGGTTCTTCTTGAAGACCAGAACCGGTGGGTGAGGCGGCTCCAGTGAGCGTGGCAGACTAGGAGCCCAGGTCCTGCCCCGCCTGGCCCCCCCGGGCCTGTGGGAGAAGCCTTGAGCTTTGCTGCCCCCTCCCCCACCCCATCTCAGCACCTTCTGTACAAAAGAAAAACATCCGTATCTGAGATTTTTGTGCAAGTACTGGAGATGTTACTGATTTTTCCATGGAGAGAAAAAAAAATCATATAGTTTTTAAAAATCATGTCATATAGTAAAAGTTAACAAAATGTCCCCATTAGTCATGTTTTTTTTCTCTGAATTTTAGGTCAGACTACCTATCACTGGCTCTGTCCCTCTCCCCATCTCTCCTCACGACCTCGAAATTCCATTCTTCTGTAAACATTTACTTCCTCTCTTCAAAACAAACAGACGGCGCTGTCACTTGCCAGAACGTGACCAGCTTCTGCTCCTCCCGCCTGTCCCTGGGGCTTCAGTGCATCCCCCGTGAAGGTCAAGGTCAAAGGGAAGTTCAGGTGCTACAAGGTGGCAAACACAGGGACGGGGGAAGGAAAGCGGCAGTCCGGCCCCGACCCTGGGGCCGGAGACACCGAAGCTGGACGAAGTGTAACTTAGCTCAAGTCCGCTGGAGCGCGCACTTGAAATGAGTTAATTAGTGATGAGAAAGTATTTCCTTACCCTCCGCCCACCCGGACAGCTCTAAGAAGGAAGTGACGTTTCCATGACATTTTCCGTGGGCCCGATCGCCAGCCCACTGCCTGGCTCGGAGCAGGTGCTCAGTAATCACCTGTTGACGGGTTCAGGGGCCCCGTTTTTATGCTAACCCCGACGTAGCCTGTGAATGCGTATATCTTGAAAAATGAAATACATCATTGCAAGGGCATTTTTCACCTCGACTCAGGGGTGCTTTGAGCTTGAGAATGGATGTAAGGCATTCAACATTATAATCACATGTGTGTAGGTCACATGAGGAACTGATGGGACTAATAAGACATGGGCGTGGTCAGTGTCTGAGAACATAATCGTCGCACGTACCTGTAGGCGTTTCAGTGGCTGTTTCACAGGCGAGGAAATCAAGGCCTGAAGATGTCGCCCAGAATGACCTCTGGGTGACTTAGGCGAGCAGTAAGCCTCTGTTATCTCACCCACGGAGAAGAGCCATCTGGAGGTGTGGGCACAGGTCTGGCATGCCGGCGTCACAAACACAGGACGGGTTGGGCCGAATCGCTTCCAGGAAGAGCGGCATAGCCGAGAGCAAGCCCACGGTGGTCCAGTCTGCTGGCAAGCGGAGGTGGGTGACCTGCCCAGGGCTGGGGCTGCTGCCAGAGGGCAAGGACCACAGTGTTCTCTTCCAGGTCTGGGAGGAAGAATGGGCCAGAACACCCACTTCAACCCATCCAGGCCATTTTACCCTGACTCTGTTTGTAATCACCACGCAAGGCAGGGTAATGGCTGGATCTCTGGAGTCCCAGAAAACGCCTTTTCAGAGAAAGAAATGGGGATTGCATTCCTTTCTAAGGAACTTCTAGAAACTGCTCTGGTTCTCACAAAAACAGTGGGTTTCCTGAAACAGCTATGGTCTGAAACATAAATATAAAATTTATAGCAAGGATTAGAAAAGCAAGAGCAAACACCTTTCCACAGAGCTGTGGGGGTTGTAAGCCCCCGTTCCCACAGCACCGTGGGCAAGCAGAGGTGTTCACTGGGCAGGTATGCTGCACCTGGCCGCACCTGGCCACACCTGGCCGCACCTGGCTGCACCTGGCTACTCGGCATGTGACGGGCAGACGAGGCAGAGGCTTCACCTGCGACTTGTTGGACGTCCAGAATCTCAGGCCTCACCCGAGACCCACTGACCCAGAACTCGCATTTTCGGTGAGACTCCAGGTCGTCTGTGCGCACCTTCAAGTTTGAGGAGTGCTGATCAACAGGCCCTCTGGCCCATCTGACATTCTTAAGTCAGGAAACTGAAGACAAGGGGAGGAAATCATCTCCTCCGGGTGACAGGAAGTTGGTGGCTGTGCCAGGGAAGCCCCACCTCCCCTGCCCCCCGGCTGGGGCATGACGGCTGCTCTTTCCTCTGCACCAGTTATGAGGCTCTCTTGGCCTTCCTGTAGCCCCAGAGATGGACAGAGGGCGGACGGCTGAATGGCCTCCCGGAGCAGCCGATGGCCAGGGACACGAAACACAACTGAGACAGAGACCGCGTGCTTCCCAGCGCCCTCGAAGGGGCCGCACCGTGAGCAGAGGAGAACATGGCTGGTGCTCTTCCCTCCGCCCGTGGCTCACCGCCCACATGCACAGACGGATGTTCCCTGTGGGAACCTGACGGATTCTTCGGAGGGTGCAAGGTTTGAAACATCAGGGTACTGATGCCTCAGAGAACAGCCCTTAACCAATGACCTGGTGCATGAATGCCTCACTCCCTCACCCTTTGGGGCAGGGACCCCTTTGCCGTGAGCCTTACGCAGCCTCCTAGAGGCCGCTGGGGGATTGAACCCTGGTTCCCTACAGTGGCACCCTTCTCAGGAACCCACCCTAAATTAGCGTCCTCTTTTTCCTTAGCTCACTTCCCAACACCCTTCTGGGTTCCTGGATCACCTTCCAAATCAACACCTTTCACTTGAACCTCATCTCGAGTGGACTGCGGTCCCCACGCCGATTCTGTGGAGGGTGGTTTCCGGTTCCTTCCAGAGCCTGAGATTGCTGCGTGGGTGATGCAGGTTCCGGGCAGAGCTGAATCGCCACGGCGAGTAGAGACAAAGGCTGGCTGGAGACATCCCCAGGGCACCTCTCTCTTTACCCTCCTGGAACAGCCCCACTTTGCATCTACAAGCATTAAATATTTAGCAAATATTGGTTTGGATGTGTGCCAAGTTACCCTCCTTCTGAGCCCCCCACCAAGCTCTGTCCACCTTCGGGGGATACTCAGTAAGTTGCTTCTGGGTTGTATAACCACTGCCAAGATTTGACTGGTACAACATGATGAATGAAATTTAGAAATGAGTCGCCAAAGGCTGTGTGTACTGCCCATGTATTCATAAAATAAAATGTATTCCTAATACATTCCCAAGGGGCATGTATTTATTTCCTGCTCCTTCCCTGTACTCACAGGTCTCCCACAGAAACAGCCGCGGCTACAAGGAGACCAGGTTAAGGACCCCCTGACTGTCGTTCCAGACCTTCCCCAAGATTTCCCACGCTCTGTTACCACGCGAGGTTTGCTGCTGCAGCGTCTTCTGGAGGCCCCACTGAAACCAGGCAGCGCCTCTCCCAGGTGCAGAGGTGCGCAGGCTCTGCAAAGGGCCCGCCAGGCAGCAGCGGAGGCCCTTGGGTCAGGGCAGTCTCTGTGATAACCACTCAGCTCTGCAGCGTGAAGGCAGTGTGTTCTAATAAAACTTTATTTAGACACTGAAATTCGAATTTTGTATAACGCCCGCACTATTATGAAAAAGTCTTCTTTTGACTTTTAAAAAAACATTTAAAATGCAAAAATAATTCTTATCTCAGGTCATGGTGGGGAGGGGGGGATGGGCATGCAGGCTCCGGTTTGCCAGTCCCGACTGGTATCCTGACAGCTTCCGGGTGGAGGGAAGCTGGAAGGAAAATAGAATCGGAGGGAGGTGTCAAAAAGGAAAGCAAAGGGGGTCTTATCACAATGCCCCCTCTGCTCACATCACCCCTTTCTCTGTCTCCTGCCATGATGGGCACAGCAGAAATGTCCCCAGCGGACGATAACCTTGAATGATAATGAAGGTCATGAGCCTAGAAAATCTTCGAATACCTGGGAAGTGTTTTATGCCTCATACCGGTGCTTCTTGCTTCCTAATTTCCCCCAAAGTGAAGCTAACGGGGAGCCTCATGGGTTAGGATAAAAGTGGAGCTTTTATGTCAAGGAGCCAGGATTGGGGGAGGGGGCAGGAGCGCCCAGTGAACTCAGACCCCATCCCTCTGCCAGTGGGCTTGGGGGAGGGCGTGGCTCCAAGGACACAGTTTGACAGCGGCTGTGCTAAGAAGAGGAGACCGCCCGTCCTCACGGCCGGCTGCTGTTCCTTTGCTAAAGGCAGCCTTCTGTTCCTGGCATGTGCGGAGAGTCAGCCAGCGTGCTCTTTAGCAAGTGTGCCCGATTCCAGCCAGCAGGTGCCGGGCCGGCTGGGCAGAGTGTCACTGCGGCCACACACGGAAGCACACTCTTGTTAGCCAGCACATTTTGCTGGGTGGGTCACAGCTTAGCGAGACATCAACGGCAGTCAAAGAGCAGTGCCAGGTGAGAAGACGAGAGAGCAAGCTCGGGGCAGGAAAGGTGCCCGTCAGTGACCACACCCATGGACCTAGACACGTTTGGGGTGGGTTTGTCTCCCACATCACAGAAATGTCCCTGGGACCGCGCTCATGAAATGCGCCATGGTGTTTTTAAAACCAGGAGCGACACTGCTTAGCACGGGAGAAGGCACGCATATACACACTCAGGAAATGGAAAACTTTAAATTCTGGGTGTGTCTCTTCCAGCAGTAGCCTTGGGCAAACCACTACCTCCCTGACCTGCCAAGCAAGGTCTCAGAAGGTTAAATGAAAGAAGGTCGAAAGGTGCCTAGTCAAGTACCTGGCGGCAATTTGATAAATAATTAAACTGAATCTATTTTCGGACACGGAGCGACAGTTGGAAAACAGAACAACAGTTTTGGGTGGCTGTCGTTTTCTGAACATTCAGAGGGTAAATCTGAAGAAACAGTTTCCCCAGTGGAGTAAATCCTGAGCTTTGACAAAACTCCCAAAGATACTGTAGCAAATAATCTATAAAACAAACAAAAAGCTCAAGTGTAAAGATGATTTCTAAAATATACGTCAAATGTGATGAGAAAAAATGAAGTTGGGAAACATTACAGACACCCTCCTCCTGGCTGCCTCCATCAATCCATTCTAAATCATTACTTGGTTTTCACGTGATCTAGCAGACAAGTATACAGTTTCAAAAGTGTCATAAACTCCTCTGATTTCTCAATGTCTTATTTGTTCATCAGACAAATCTGTGTGTATAAAACCAGCTTTAAAAAAAATCCAGCTCACAGAATGTGTATAAGCAAATTAATCTTCCATTTTATGAGCGAAGAATTCATACACTCAGAGTTATCATGCATCTTGCACTTGCTGCACAAAGGAAATGATTTACACGATCGTGTTAGTGTGTCTGTGTGAACAGCCAGTCGAAACACCGGCTGCACATCCAAGGTCAGTGCGCAAAGTCCTGACGTACCTTCACACCCCAGGAGCTGACGCGACGGTGGACCAGTGTCTTCCTGTGCGTGGAGATGGCTGAGGAGATTGCTAGGGGCCTAAGACATCTCTGCCATTTACCTTCACTTGGAAAACAGGAAAAATAACAGCAGCTGGCTTGGTGGAAACATTCTAGGGCAACAGTTGTTGTGTGGCTATTCCTATCAGGCGAGGGGCGGGGCGGGGGCGTGGCCACTAAGCAGTGGAATTTCTGCCCTGGGCCTGCACCACCCTCTGCTCTGGGCCCCACACCTCCAGCCTGGTGGGTCTGGAACCATGTTGAGCCCCGCCCCTGTGCGGGTTCAGGACTTGGTAGTTTTCACAGGCTCAGTTCTGCTCCTGGGTCTCTTTCTACCAAATAGTGCAGGTTAGCTAAGTGACTTCACCTGTGGGGCTCACGTGTCTCTTTGGTGGGTGAAAGGACACCAAGGTCCCTTTCATAGTGTCAGTTCTGTGACGCTCTAAGCTGCAGCCTTCTAACTACTCTCTGGCCCAGATCTTAGGAGCTGTGACCCTGGCCTGGAATAGACAGAACTCAGTGGAGCGGAGCTTCACCGTGATGGCCCACGGAAAGGACCGGCCTGGTCCCACAGCCCCGCTCTTGGGTATCAGAACTGAAAGCAGAATCTCTGGGAGATATTTGCACACCCATGTTCAAAGCAACCCAAGTGCCCATCATCAGGTGAATAGGCCAACAAAATGTAATCTCCGTGATCTGTAATTCAGCCCTAAAAATGAAGGACATTCGGATACATGCTGCGGTGTGCGTAACCCTCGAGGACATGATGCTGAAAGAAGCCAGTGCCACTCGTGAGGTATCTGGAGTGGTCAAATTCACAGGCAGGAAGTAGAAGGGTGACTGCAGGGGCTGGGAGGGGGCTGGGTGTTGTTTAATGGCTGTATTGTTTCAGTTTTGCCAGATGAAAAGCGTTCTGGAGATCGAATGCACAACGATGTGAATGTACTTAATGTTACCAAAGTTATGGTACTTAGTAGACCGGCTACCTCTGAAGACCCTACTTCCCGTGGCAGAAGGGACTTTGCAGAGGTGATTAAATCAAGGTTCCTGAGTTGGGGAGGTAGTCCTAGATCATGCAGGCGGGGTCAGTGTCCTGGGAAGGTCCTTAAGGGGGAGGCAGGAGGGTCAGAGAGAGATTTGGAGATGCTATGCTGCCGGCTTTGAAAAGGGAGGAAGGGGCCCCCAGCCAAGGAATGCAAGTGGCCTCTGGATGATTGAAAGGCGAGGAAACAGGCCCCCTTCTAGAACCTCCAGAAGGAATGCAGCCCCGCTGACACCTTGATTTTAGCCCGTGACACCCATCTCAGACGTCTGTCTTCCAGAACTGTAAGATAAAGGTGTGTTGTTCCAAGCCACTGAGTCTGTGTTACTTTGTTACAGGAAGCTGATGCAACCTGGGAACTCCGGAATAGTGATGCTGAGCAAAGGTACCCAGGTAGAAGGAGGGTGGGGAGGTGGCTTATATGCTTGCCCTTTTCTGTCTACTCAATAACAACGTTCACAGAACAACTGTTACCCTTGGACAGGACTCACTCCCACGAGGCCCTGATATTCTGTTCTGTCCTGTGGACTAAAAGGGCCACATGCTAACCTGACAAGCTCAGGGGAGGCCTGCGTGGCGGCCCTGCAAACTCAGAGACCTAAAGTAACCCCAAAGGATGGTCTGAAATGAAAATGTTTTAACTTAAAGCAGTTTATGGCAGGTAGTCGTGTCCTAGGCCGGCATCGTCCCTGACAAAGGTCCATCGTTACCTTCACTGAGCCTATCTATGGTCTCTTTGCATCTATGATAACATATCTTCGGCACGTCAAAGTAATTTTCCTTTTTCCAGGCCCCTCAAAGCACAGGCAGCACTCCGTGGAGACCACAAATCCCCTCATTGTTACTGAGTTGACTTGACTATTAACTACCCTGTACCCACCCATGTAAAATATGTGTGTGTGCATCATTTTATCTTTCATCCAATCCCTGTAGTTTTCCCGCTTGCTTTCTCCCGCCTCCCTAATCTACCACCAATGGATTTCATGTAACCCACTTACGTCTTCTCTTTTGATTGTAATGCATAAAATAAGGTGCAAAACTGCCGTTCTCTGGAGCATTATCTCAATCCACTGAGGTTTTCCTTCCCAGAAATTGTCAACAATTTTGGCTCAAATAAACTCACAGAATTTTTCACAGGTTTGAATGTTTCTTGTATCAACAGTCCTAACCTATCCTATCCTACTTATTGATAGAATCAAACTCAGCCTATTGAAAAGTCATAACCCACAGAATTCACCTCTGAGTAACAACTACTCCTTAACTGAAGACAGTATGGCCATGGACTTGTTTGGCCCCTGGGCTTTTATCCAAAGAGGTAAAGCGAGAGTTATGAAGCATCCCAGCTTGGCACAGATTCCTTCCCAGCAAGTCAAGATGGCTGAGACTGTGAGGGGAGGAACAGCTGTCCTCAGGAGAGAGGACGCCCCAGGGGAAAGACTGGGCGTGAGAGCTCCGAAGGCCGCGACCAGGGCACTTGAATGAACACCAGCCTCCGGCGTTCAATGTTCTTTGCCTCCATCTCTTCTGAACTCTGACTTTCCCCTGCCCCCCGCCCCCCCACCCAAATCTTTGTGTCTTTAAGAAACACCCTCATTTTAGTGACACTTGGGAGAGTGAAACTTGGATTTCATACAGAAATCCTTTGCATTTTCAATGGAATAGTGAAAACCTTGGTTAAAACCTATATATAGTCCATTAACTTAAGTTTAAGGATATCCAATACATGTGAAGGCCTTTAAAAAAAAAATGACCTTGATTGACACAGTACTTCTGCTCATTTTGTTTACTTTGTGCGCGGAGAAGACACGCCTTTACCCTCACAAAGAAGCACCGGCCGACCTAAAAGTGTAGGTGCAGAAGAAATCAAGGCAGGAAGCCTTTAGAAACAGGTTCCCTGTGTTTCTGTTTGCCATAACGTTGGGTCCGGGCCCTGGGGCCCTGGGGCCCTGTGGTGGGATTCTGAACATGGTAGTGATGGGTGAGTTCTCAGGTGAATTCCCAATGGCTACCTTGCACGGGCAGGGGGTGGGAGGGGATGGAGGTGGGGGTGTCTAAGGCTGAGTCTGGCAACCCAATATTTCCTTTGAAAATGCTTCCAGTTACACACAGGTGTAGGTTCAAATGCAACTCCCTTTACACTTGACCCCAGTAGATGCATGTGGGACAGTGGCAGAGTTTATTAGTGTGTTATAGGCAGAATAATGTCCCCACCCTCTGAAGGTGTCCGTGTCCTGATGCCTGGAACCTGTGGATATGTTACCTTACGTGGCAAAGAGGAATTAAGATTGCAGATGGAATTCAGGCTACTAGTCAGATGACTCTGAAACAGGGAAATTATCCTAGATTATCTGGGTGGGATTAATAGGATCACAAGAGTTCTGAAAAGCGAGTGAAGGAGGCAAAGGAGGGGGTCAGAGTGAGGTGATGTGGGAAAAACTCAGCTCACCTTTGCTGGCTGTGAAGTAGGAGGAGGAAGGGGCCACAAGCCAAGGAGTGCAGGACGCCCCAAGAAGCTGGGGAAGGCAGGGCACAGGTGCTGTGCCGAGCTAACAGAAAGGAATGTGGTCGCTGCCTGACTTCAGCCTGGGGAGACGGTGTCAGACATCCGGCCCGCAGAACCGGAGGGTAATACGTTTGTGTTGTTTAAACCACTAAGTTTGTGGCAGCAATAGTAAACTAATAACACTGTTCCAGAAGACGAACCATGGCCATCTGGATAAGGCCAGCTGGAGATAACAAGCAGAATCAACGGAGTGTCTCTCAAAGGGTGCCTTATTCAGGGCAAATGCTCAATAAATGGTGAATCAAGACACAAAGATGTCACACGTGAATACTCTCCCACACCTATCGTGATACTCATACATTTCCACAGGGTTCAAGGATCCCCTGTTAGTCCTATTACTGTAGAAGAAATTACTCTAAAGCACAGTGGCTTACACAGCAGTCCGTTCTGTTATCTCTCCCAGCCTATGAGTCAGGAATTCAGACAAGGCACAGAGAGAGCAGGCTGTCCCACCCCACTGTGTCTGGAGCTTCAGCTGGGAGACTTGAAGCTTGGCGCTGAAGTGGTCTGAAGGCTCTTTCATTCACATGCAGCTTGGGCATCCTTACAGCATGGTGGTCAAGAGAATCTTGGTAGGTGTGTAAAAAGAAGCTTGAGATGTGTTGGATTTAAATCACCAGGGGCAGCCAAGAGACCGTGAGGAGGCAGTTAAGTATGAATTTGTTATTTGGGGGAGGAGGGTGAGGTCTGGGCTGGAGATGTAAAGTTAAGGTCCATTAACCTGTATATGATATTCACAGCCAAAGCAGAGTCCCTGGCATATAGAAAAGAGAAGAGGTCCAAGGATGAGCCCCTGGCACTTTCCATATTTAGAGGCTAGGGAAGTAAGAAAGCATCACCAAGAGGACTTAGAAGCCGGAAGGTAGTAGGAAAGCCGGGGCACATTACCCCAGCAGCCAAGGAAGTGGAGTGATCAACGGCGGCTGATAGATTGAGGAAAATGAGTCCAAGTGCAGGCATTTCAGTTATTTACAGTTACTTATGATCCCTGTAAAGCAGAGGGAGGGATGAACTTGGCCTAATTGTGTCAGGGGCCCTGCTGGGACTTGAGAATGGGGGGAGGGAGGACACAAAGGCCCAGAATGCTGAAGATGTTCCGCACGTTTGTTTGGGGGATTTGTGAGCCCAGAGACTGTAACCCAACAAGGCGGGATACTCCGGTGCGCAAGCCATACGCAGGCTGCATGGGGACCAGGTAAAGCCTCCGCTGGCTTTAATCAGGGATGCCAGAGCGGCTGTTCTGTTTCCGAAGGGTCTGTGGAGGCACATTTGCCTCAAAGCTGTGGGCGAGCCCCCTGAGCGCTGGGGCCATTGGGGGCAGTGCGGTCCAGTTCCGCGAGGTTCCAGGGGGCTGAGCTACGCCGGAATTGGGGTGGGGGCGGACAAGTAAGGGGCTGGGGACACATGCGGAGCAGACAGCAGCAGATAGAAGCTGCAGCTTGAGGTCTGTATCATACCCATATTTTAAGGAAAAGGATGCCTAGGAAGCCTCCGTGGTACTTCATCGCATCTAGCTTGCATCCTTGTCTAAACTTCAGTTCACTCGTGCAGTGTGAACACCCACGGCCCCGAGGGAGCACTCATGTCACTTTCGGGAAAGGAGGCCGAAAGTTGAAAAAAGGGGGGTCGGGCAACAAACTGCCATTGGGGTGCACTGGAGAGTCGCCGAGGCTCCTCGAGCCAGCCGCTTGGAAACAAAAACGCGGCAGGCGGGGTCGCGCAGTGCCTCCCGGGTCCCGAGGCGCGGGGGTCCGCGGGGCACCGCAGGGGCCCGCAGAGACCGATGGGGCAGGAGTCGGGCCTCGCCAGAGGTCAACCTGCAGGAAGGTCCGGCGCCCTCGGTCCCCGGGCCCCTGCTGAGCGCCGAAGGACGTCCGCCGTGCGCCCCCTCCCCGCGGTCCCCGCAGGGCGCCGACGCGGGCCGGACTACAAGTCCCAGGAAGCCGAGGGGCCGGCGCGGGGCGGGGCCTGGCGCAATTCCCCGGGATCCGGCGCGCTGGGAAGCGCCGCGGAGGACGCAGCGGCGGCGGCGGCGGCGGCCGGAGGGCGGCGAGCGCGCGGGCGGGCGGGGCGGAGGCGGGGCCGACGTGGGCCGGAGCCCTGCGTGCCAGGGAGGGGGCTGGCCGTGCAGTCGGCTGGCGGCACTGCGAGCGGGCTCCGCGGCTTGAACGGCGCCTGCGGCTCGGTCCCGGCTCAGCGGGCGGCGCACGGTGGGCTCGGCGCGGGGTCCCGGAGCGCCGGGAGGCGCAGCACGCAGCGCGCGGACCCACGCCGCGGCCCGGTGCCCTGAGCGGCGCGGCCACTGCCCGGGGGCCGGCCCTCGGCCCCGGCGCTCGGAGCGCGGCAGCTGCCTGGGCTTTAATGGCTGCTCGGCCGGGCAGCGTCTAGGGCTGGAAGCGGCTGCGGCACAGGAAGGCGCCCGAGCGAGCCTCCTCCGGGGCCGGCCGCGCCCGCCGCGGCGCGCTCCATGGGGGCCCGCTGACCCGGGGCGCCGGGGCCCGCTCGCTCGCTGGCCGCGCGTCCCGGCCATGAACTGAGTCCGCGGGCCGGCCCCGCTCCTGCTCCGCCCGCTCCTTTCTTCTCGCGCCTCCTCCGCCCGCCGCCGGCGGGCCCGGCTCCCCGGGGGCTGCGGCGCCCCGGGCTCGGCGGCCCGCGGGCCCCGGGGCGCGGGGCGGCGGCGGCGGCGGGGGGCGCGCGGCTCCGGGCGCGGCGCCTGCACCATGAACTACCAGCAGCAGCTGGCCAACTCGGCTGCCATCCGGGCCGAGATCCAGCGCTTCGAGTCGGTCCATCCCAACATCTACTCCATCTACGAGCTGCTGGAGCGCGTGGAGGAGCCGGTGCTGCAGAATCAGATCCGGGAGCACGTCATCGCCATCGAAGGTGAGGGCCGGGCCGTCGCGGGGCTTCTGGAAAGAGCGGGGGAGCGGGCGCCCCCGGCGCGGCGCGCGCGTGTGTGTGCGTGAGTGTGTACACTCTCGCCGGGCCGTGGCACGCGGCTGCCTCGCCAAGTGAGCACTGCGGTGCTTCTTACCCTGCAAGGCCGGGCGAGAGCCCAGGGGGAGGCCGAGGACCGACAGCGCCGTGTGCTCCGCCAGGGAAGATGGGCAATAGAGTCCTGTGAGAAAGTGGCTGGTCGCGGTCGTGTCCTGGGTGGCCCAGGTGACATGGCCAGCCCATGCTGGGGAGAGGGGGGGCAGCTGGAGGGGTTGGCACCATCGAACCCATGATAGGTTACCAGGTCAGCGCCCAACGTCTTGCTGGACGTTGAAGACGTGTTTTGAGAAGTGCTCCTGCTGGGGGTGAGGCTCTGGCCAGCGTGTGTAGGTGGGGCAGGGCCGCCTCCCTTCACGTCTCTGCTCCATTCGGGGGCACAGTGGAGGCAGCTGAGCTGAGCCCTTGCAGAGAGGCAGCTCCCACTGCAGCAGCGACGTGTCCGGGTCCACCTGCCCCTGTGCCTTCATAGAGTGTTTTCTACCAAAAGTCCTGGGCCAAATTAGAAGAGCCCTACCAGGAGGGCAGGGGATTCCTCAGCCTCAGGGTCTCACTTCACATTTCTGGAAGCCAGCCACCCTTCCTGCATGTCAGTAGGAAAGAGTCTGCCTGCCCTGGGCTTGTGTTCTTTCTGGATTACTGGTGTCTCTTATTACTCTGCTTCTGAGTTTCGGGGTTGTCTCTCTGCTTTATTCCTTTGGTCCTGCTAAGATTCACCTGGGAGACTAGGCGGAGTGTAAGCGCAGGATGTGGGCTTCTACCCCAGCCACAGGCAATCAGCAAGCAGCCTTTTCCTTGTCGTCGCTGTAGTCCATTGCCGGTGAAAGGCCTGCAGGGTGGGTTGTCCATAATACAGAACTGTCCTAACCAGAGGCCAGTAGGGACGCTGTGGAGGGAGGCCCGGCAGAGTGTGTCCGAGAGCCTGGCTGCCGGCTGTCACCCGCCACCTCCTCTTCATCTTGAAGTGAAGAGGGCACTGGCCACAGGAGGCCTTTGCTTGGGCACCGTGTAGTCTGCACTGCTGACCCCAGATTGTCTTGGTTTGACGCTTGGTCACTTAGCTGGAGAAGGTGAATGTTGTGGTGCGGATCCTCTGGGCATCTGGCAGCTCCGTGGACTTGAACAGTGGCCCGGCCAGGCTGCCGATTGCTCATTCCCCTAGGGCCTGGAGGATCCGAGCAGTGCTCCAGTCTTCTGTGGGGCTGGCTCTCAGTGCACCTGGCCATCCTCTTGGCGGTTTAAGATGCTTCCAGATTCCTCGAGAGGCAGGCAGGGACTGCAGGGAGGCCATGGGGCCTGTCCAGGTTGCTGATAGGGGCGTGGGGGGAGTGTTCCCCTGGAGCCCGAGCTCTGTTCTGTTGCTGTCAAAGTGAGGGGGCACTGTGCCCACGTCACTCGTCTCGGCAGCTCTCTCGCAGCATCCTCAGGAGTCTGATGAAACGCTGTGAAAGTCAGTGCCAAGTATTGAACACACCTGGCCGAGAGCACCTCGCGGCTGTGCACAGCTCTCCCTGGAGCGTGATGGGTGTTACCTTGTTTCCACTGCCGATGCTGAAGCCCGACTCTGGGTTTTCAAGCACTTCCAGCAAACGATTGGGCTTTCTAGAAAGAGGATGTGGTTTTGTTTTCCTTTTTTATTTAAAACACACACACACACACACACACACACACACACACACACGCACACACACGCACACACACACACACACAGTGTGGTTCCCAGATGATGGTTTTTGGTAGCTTGATGTCTGCCTTCATGATGTGAGACTTCAGGTCCCTTCTTGGCTGAATCCTTGTCATTTTTCATAAAGCTCAGAATCCGTGAACAAGTCCTGCTTGGGGCTTTGACGGTGGTGGCATTTTTCTGTTGGAAAAAGGAATGTCTAAGTGTGTCAGAGCTGTTGTTAGTTTAATGAGGCTTAAGAATCACTCGAATAGGCTTCGGTTCTTTGCGTTATTATCAACAGTGATAGCACCTTTCATTTGTGTAGAACTATAGCAAAAATCCTCCTGCATTTGCGATCTCATGGCGTCCGGAGGAAATGTGGGCCAACTTTATCATCATCGGTTTGTAGGAGGTGGAGATTCAGGGAGGGATATCGACCGCCTAAACATCAGACTCAGGTCATTCCAAGTTTGTGAACCAAAGGGTCATTTGAATAGAGAGCCCAGGTCCGCAGCCTCCCACAGCCCCTCACACTGCCCCTTCTAAGGAAATGTAATGAGATGTTCTCCCACCCTGTGCCCGCTGGAAGATACGGTTGTGACTGATATCTGCATCCTCGATGTTTTAGAAATTGAGAAGACTGTGGCAGGATGGCATTTTTTTTTTTTTTTTGTATGAGAAGAGAACTCTGCAGAAGCAGTTCTGTGCAATTGTATTGGGTGCGGCTTGTCCACCGGTGCTGAGTCTGAGAGCGGTGCTGTGGGGTAGGAGACTGCAGATGCCTTTGGAGGAACCCAGTTGGGTCCCTGAGTGTGCACCTGGAACATCACCGGCACTCTGAGAAAGTGACGCAGAGGTGCCCCTGCCCGCGAACCTTGCAGGTTGAGATGCCATGGCGGCAAAATGTGAATCTTTTCCAGTGAGAAAATATAACCATTTCCAATCAGGAGCACATGCGCACATCATAGCACACAGCTTAAACACCGCGTGTCCCACCAAACAGAGAAGACGGCATTAGAGGCCATGCAGCGAGGCCTTTCCCCTGCCCGGGTGTGTGCACACAGCATCGAGTCCCACTTACAACCCGGGTGTGCGCACACAGCATCGAGTCCCACTTACAACCCGGGTGTGCGCACACAGCATCGAGTCCCACTTACAACCCGGGTGTGCGCGCACAGCATCGAGTCCCACTTACAACCCGGGTGTGCGCACACAGCATCGAGTCCCACTTACAACCCGGGTGTGCATACACAGCATCGAGTCCCACTTACAACCCGGGTGTGCGCACAGCATCGAGTCCCACTTACAACCCGGGTGTGCATACACAGCATCGAGTCCCACTTACAACCCGGGTGTGCGCACAGCATCGAGTCCCACTTACAACCCGGGTGTGCGCGCACAGCATCGAGTCCCACTTACAACCCGGGTGTGCGCGCACAGCATCGAGTCCCACTTATAAAGTTTCGTGATCAGTGCGACGCAGGCACGTTTCTTTCAGTGTTATGAGAAGTTCTGAACATGTGACTCCTCACGTTGGCATACTGCTCCAGCATTTGGCTGTGCCATAATTAAAAAAAAAAATTCCTTTCTCTGGCAGCCTCAGGAGTTTCTGCTGTTGGAATGAGCAGTGGTCTTGTCAAAAAGAAGGCTGTTTGGCTAATGCTTGTTTCAAGTGATTGGAAGTGGGTCTGGATTGGAAAGCCTCTAATCGGATGGACTGAATTGTATCTGTTGTCGTTGAAGAGTACATGAGGATTCCCAAATAACAGTGGGTCCGTGATCCTGCGTGTGGGCACGGGTGATGGGATTTTGTCTTCAGCCTTGTTTTCAAACACCACCTTGCCCTCTGTCCCCTCCTCCCCCCCGCCTTGCAACTTTTATTTTCATATCTTTATTTCACACTTTGAGACATTTGTACCCCCACCCTGGGTCTGGGTCTCTGGAGTGAGGAAGCATTGCCAATGGTTTTCAGATTTACCTGAGCAGATTTCTGGGGTGTCCCACGGGGTGCAGCATGCAGTGAAAGGTAGCCTCGTCACTCGGGTGCTCTCCGTGCCCAGGAAAGAGCCTGGGAGCGGCCTGTGTCCGGCAGCTTGGCCAGGGTTTCTCTCTCTCGTTCTTTAAAAAGCCCCCCGGGGTTGATGGGGTTGAGGTAAAGGAGTCAACTGCCTGTTTTGTTACATAAAGCTCGTTCTTTTCGGGATACCGTCTCTGGTGGCAGTTGCCCGTTGTAATTCAGCTGGCCAGTGCGGACCTGTGATGCCAGCGATAGTCCAGCCCGCTTGCCCCGCCAGGGCCGTGCTGGACCCCCAGCCAGCTTTCCAGGCGGCAGGTCAGCGGGGACCGAGCCTCCCCCAGACCCGCCAGTGCTCTGTGTGACGTCCTCTGAGGGCGACAGAAGGGTCCCGTGGGCCCTGCCCCTGGTGGGAGAGCTCTCCCTGGCAGCCCTGGTGAGGGCATTTTCACGGGGGGATTCCAGGGCCAGGCCTGGGGAGGACGGGCAGGGCCCCTTACCCTTAGTCCCCCGATACAGCACCTTTGTTCCGCCCCTGTGCTCAGCAGGCCCCTGAGTGCTTAACCTGCGTGATGTCATTTCATCCTGTGGCCATTTCCTGACCTAGGGGGCACCTGAGGCCCAGAGAGTGTAGCCGACTTACCGGACAGATGGGCTGGGCTCTCGTCTGAGATAGGAACGGAGCTCCTGGCAGACCACCCAGCCAGGTGTCCTGTGTGCCCCTCGCCCGAGACCAGCGGCTGGGAGGTGTTTCCAGTAAGCAGAAGTATCGTGTTCTCTGTCAGGTCGCCGCCACGGCCACACTTCGCAAGGGCTTGCTGTCCTGTGGAGACATAGTTAGTGCATTTGGGGCAGGGGTGTGTGTTGGGAAGCACCTTCCTGCCCTGGGCGAGCGTAGTTGGTCTTGGCCACTACGGGCTGTATTTGTAATATTTCGAGTTTAATTAAACGGTGCAGGTTTGGGGCCTTTTAACTGTGGATAGAGATGTCACAGTTTCCTCCTTAAAAAGAATTCTCCCTTGGCGATTCCTCGCTGCTTCCAGGTTAAATCTCGTGCCTACGGGCAGTGACCGGCCCCTTCACATCCAGGTGTCCCCTCCAGCCTGGCTGATGTCGGTGTCTCTCCTGCCTCTCTCTGTCACAAGGAAGGGCCGCCTGCCGGTGCCCCCAGCTCCCCTGGGCTCATGTCCTACGCCACTGCAGCCTGGAGGACTGGGAGCTCTTTGAGGGCAGAAATCAGTCATGCTCCTTTTCTGTCCCCTCGGTGATTCGATGTGTCGTGTCTGGACCGTGGAGGCTGCCCAGGAATTGTTGATTGACAGGTTGGCTTGCCAGAGGGGCTAATGTTTTCGCTGGAGTTTGGTCTTCTTGCTCCTCATTGGGATAAACAGTGTTTGTCCGGTGGCCGGAGTAAGGGCATTTAGGACGTCACGGAGCACAGGTGTTCGCCCCACGCACATCTTTGGGATCTGGTGGGTTAGCTGGGGTGGGGACAAGATTTTCTCCGTGTACGTAGGGGAAGAAACAGCTCTGTGTGCTCAGGCCCGGCAGCGTGTGCAACAGCTTGGTGTTTCTTTGTGTTGGTGTGAGTGAGTTTTAGACATGGGACCGGTGTCATCCTCAGGGACAGATGAAGGACGGACCGGGCGGCGGACCGGACGTGGTGTCTTCAGTGGAACTCCGGGAGCCGTGGTCCTCAAAGTGGAGCGTGCAGTCGAATCACGGGGAGAGTGGGTGAACAGGTCGCCGCCCCCACCCAGAGCTTCTGGTTCTGTGGGTCCGAAGGGGCCGAGGATGTGCTGTGCCGCCCAGATTCTCGAGGGTGCTGGTGCTGCTGGGCCGGATGCCCGTGGAGAGGCGTTACTGTGGGTGGTTGGAGCCCCCGGCCCTGGGCGTCTTCTCCGGGCCAGCTCTCCAGCGCTCCCAGGTCTTCCTCCCTCCCGTCCTGCAGCTCCTGGTGAGGCCCAGAGCCCTGGGAGTTGCTTAGGGTCACAGCTTAAGTAAGTGGGAGAGACATTTCAACCCAGGTCCCACTGGGTTCAAATCGGTGGCCGCCCTGTGAGGGAAGTGGTCCGGTGGGGGATGGACATTGTCAAGGGAATCCGGTAGGAAGGGGGACCAGCTAGTGTCCCATTTCCTTCTCACTCGCAGTCTGTGGTTCCCCGGCCTTCCCGCCTTGTCTTGAGAGATTGGGTTCTTAGCTCCGTCTCCTGCTGAATTCACACGGTGCGTTTTGTTACTGCTGTTTCAGAGCTGAAAGAGCCTTTCTGTGAAAAGGGGGAGCTATATGTTATTAGCATCTTAAAAGGGCTGTTGGGGAGCCTGGAGGAAGTGAGTCAGAAGGGAGACGCAGGGCAGCAGCTGTAGGAACCTGGGAAACAAAACCTGTGGCCCTGTTACTGCCACCACTGTTTTTTGTCCAAACCAGACTTTTATTTTGCTAAAACCAAAATCCCTTATTTTGCATCCTTCTTTTTTCCTGTGTCCCCCGCAGGTGTTTATAGTTTGTCAGTCTGGCTCCGGCTTGTTTTAACTACTGATTTGGTCTTGTCTAGTGTTTCTTAACATTCAAACAAACCCGGGCCCCCCCGCCCCACCCCCTTCCCAGCATACCAGATCCTGGAGTCTTTCCCTTAAGTGACTGAGTTTGGCCAAGCGGATCAGGCTTAGTTATTTTTAAAATCCAGGGTTCGGGGTTCTGATCCGGTGCTTAGCTACATAATTCCTTCCCTTTGTTGAGTACCTTTCTCCGAGAAGCAAAATGCAGTCTACAGATGTCTGTCCCTAATCTCTGCAGCATCTGTTATTTTCGTTCGGGGTATGAGTGCGAGGCCTTGTGTGCTCCCGTGAGCCGGCCTTCCGGGAGCTCGGAGGGGCCGAGGGATTGGGGAGCCTGCACAGAGGGCTCTGTGTGGAGTGACTTTCCATACAACCATCGAGGGGCAGAGCTGATGCTGTCGTGTGGGTCCAGTCCCTCTACCTCCCTGCGCTGCTCACTCACAGCTGACCAAGGCCAGAAGGGGGTGTCTTGGTTGCATTCGGGGGCTGGGGAGGGAAGGAGGTCAGATACCACCCCCACCAGAAGAGGTTGTTAATGGACCCTTTGAATAACCAGCCAAATAGCTTGTCTGTGTTCGAGGTCAGGAGATTTTTCCATAAAGAGCAGACTAAATATAGGCTCGAGGGTGGGGCCCAGGGCCCAGGAGAGGGCTGTCATCACCCCAATATTGTTTCTTCCATGGGTAATCAGAACTCGCCACCGGCCCGGAGCAGGTGCCACCACGCTGTCTGGGAACAGATTGGCGGTGGTGAACCAGGGGCTCATTTGCACATTTCACGCCCCTCCCGCCGCTCGATGGCGATTGTCTTTTCTGGGCTGCAGGGTTGGAGTATTTGTACAGTGTTTCTACACCAGCAGCGGGCTCATCTTTAAAGCCGCTCATGCCGTCTGGTTGTCATTAGCTTCATGGTTAGAAGCTGTCTCTTTTTTTTTAAGGGTGGGAAACACTTTTCATGGTTCTGGGAGAAGAATTCCAAATAATTCCTGGCCATGTTCACAAACGATTTATGTTTGGTCTTAGAAATGTCAACATCGAAGAGACTCTTGCAAATAGAACCATGTTGATTTCCAGCGTAGGACTCGGCCTTGCAGAAGCTACTGTTACCATATCCTCAGATAATAATCCTGAAGGGAGAACAGTATCTTTAGGAAGTGAATTAAGTTTCAGTTCCATGAGTTTTAGTTGATACATACTAACCGTGTTGAGGACACTTGAAAGAGTTAGCATTTTTTTTTCTTAATGAATGCCTACAACAGGATCTGCCTTAGTTTTCTGAGTTTTTGCTTCTTACATGGTCTCTTTGTGAGAGCAGGTGGCCTTCAGCCAGATTTGGTGTTCCAAGTGCGGTGACTCGCTAGCTTTGGGGAGGCAGGAGAAACTGATGTGGGGGAGCTGACTCCCTGACATTCTGCTGTCTGTGTTTCCTCTTGTCCTTGTCTGTGAGGGGAAAATGGGTACATTTTCCAGGCAGGGCACTTTCGGAAGTCTGCCTGTCCCCCTTGGCTGTTTTCAAAGGCCTGTGGTGCTGCTGTGGGCGGTGACCCGGTCTCCTCGCGTGCTGACACCGCTCCTGCGAGTAGCACAGGCTGGCCAACCTGATTTCTTTCCGTCTTTCTTTCAAACACACAAACAAACCAAACTAGAGCGTTGTTTCAGTTTCAGCTCCGACAACCCAGCCTGGGTCTCTGATGTCCCACGCTGTCTGATTTGGAGTTTGGGATTGGCGGGGTGGAGACCACGTCGGTCTTCCTCATTGTTTTGAGCTCTTTGTTGACATACGTCTGAAATACACAAGGCAAGGACGTTTCCACAGACTGACCCCTGTGTGTGACCGGCATCCAGATCAAGAGCCAGAAGGTGGCCGGGGGGACCCAGCCACACTTCACGTCACGAGACCTTCGCGTTTGTTTATCCATCTGTTCTGCTGTGCAGGGCATGTGGGTCGCTTCCTATTTTGGGCTGGTATGGAGGGGGTGACTGTGCGCATTCTCAGGCCTGCCTTTTGGTGCCCGCAGGTCCCCGTCCCGTCGGGTGTCTGCTGGGAACCGAGTGCTGGGGCCTCTTACCTTGTCTCCCCGGCTGGACACAGTGGTCCTGAAACTGTGCCTGTGGCTGGTGGCCCGTCTGGAGGGACCTTTCACCGCTGTCCGGGGCCATCATGACCCCCAGGACACGGTTAGCTGCTGCCCCCCTCCTTGGATTTCCATTGTGTGTTAATAAGCAACTATTGAAGTGGCCAATACATTTCCAGCACTGTCTTAGATGTTAGGTTTTTAAGGTCTTGGGTTTTCTACAGACTGTTATTTCCTTGTTACTTGAATCATTCCAGCCCCCCAAGTGGAGCTGCAGGACGAAACCCTTCACTAGGAAGCACTTCCCTTGAAGACTGGAGGGTACCACTCGGCTGCCCAGGACCGGCCCCCTCAGCTCTCCTGGCTCCCGCAGAGCTCCGCACCCGCCGGGTCCTCTTTCTGGTGGGGGTCCTGTTTCTGGCTGAGCCCAGACTGTGGCAGTCCATCTCACCACAGTGGTCCTGGGTTTTAGTAACCTTTGGATCTGTGTTGGTATTTGAAAGGAAGTTCATTTGCTACTTTTGGCCTACACTGCTCTGTGGTCTTACTAGTTACATGTTAGTACTATTGGGTTTCTGTTGTTTGTAGCAATTATGCAAAGACACAAAAGAAAAAAAAAAAGCTAAGTGTTGCCAACTCTGTGCTATTCGCAAGAGGCCACTTTCTTTGTTCATTCTGCGCATCCTGGGAACGTCCCCCCCCTCCCCCGCAAGGCCATGCTCACCACCGGGGCCCAACCCTTTAACAGGCCAAACCGGGGAATTGATGAGAACCCCAGGACAGACTGACACAGATGAGGGGTGTGTGCCGGTGTGAACCTCTCCAGTTGCGGTACAAGCGCAGATGTTTGTTTTGAGGGCTGGGAGTGGGAGGGCCGTGTTTATGGTCACTTTGTTTAGCACGGGGAGTGGCTGAGGTGAGCATCAATAGGCACGGTGCTGCCATTCACCTACCATGGGCAAAGCGCCGTGTTTGAATCTGGAGGATAGGCAGACACGTGGAAGCCGAGCGCTTCTCCCCAGCCTTCACTTCTAGCCCGGGAGGCCCCAGCAATGCAGATAACCAGGCAGCTTGGGGAGGGAACCGGGTTCACGGAATGGGAGCTGGGTAGGAGTCAGGCAGCGCAGGGCTTTCCAGGCCCCTGGGTAACAGGAGTGGAACATCCAGACCAAATCTCTTGTCTGCAGAGAACTGGGGAGAGGGTGGGGCAGAGTGGTGGAGAAGAGCCCTGTGAGCCCCAGAGAGCAGGCTGGGAGCGCCTTCACTGGGCAGCAGGAAACTGCTGGTTATGGATTTCTGTCTGGCGAGGGGAGCGCTGTGGCGCTCAGTGGTTGCCATGCAGGACAGGAATGGCGGTGAGGGAGTGTGGGCTGTGGTCGTGGGAGTGGCAGTTCAAACCAGAGCTCTTGTGAGGGAAGGTGGGGGCCTGGGCAGGGGAGTGGGAAGCAGAGGCAGGCCCCAAAGGATGTACGCAGAGGTGCAGGCCTGAGGCTGCCTGTGGGTTTCGGGTGGAGGGAGCAGGGGTGGGGACTGAGATTTGATGGAAACACAAGAGTGAGGGGCACTTGGGGGGCTTCCATCCCTAGATGCCCCCAGGTTTGGGTGGGAGGAAGGTGCTTAGCCACACCGGGCGGATACCTCGGATTGTAGAGGGGGCCCTGTCCCTGTGGGATGAGCTTGGAGCTGTAGGTTTAGAAGTCACCCCATGTGACACAGGCCGAGAGGCGGGCCTCGGGAACGCATTGCAGCCTCTTTGTCTTCTGCATATTCTTTTTTAAAAAGTATATGTTTTTACCGATTTTTTTAGACAGAGGAAGGGAGAGAGAGACAGAAATATCAATGTGAGAGAGATACATTGATTGGCTGCCTCCTGCATGCCCCGCACTGGGGATCGAACCTGGAACCTAGGCTTGTGCCCTGACCGGGAATCGAACCTGGACCTCTCCGTCCATGGGACAATGCTCCATCCACTGAGCCACACCGGCTGGGCATCCTCTGCAGCTTCTTTAATGGTGTCTGAAGTGTCCGTCCATCTCCGGAGCTGGCTGGTGCGCACCTCTCTCCAGGAACCGAATCAGCCCTGATGGGTCTGTCCATATCTGTGTATCTTTCTAAATCTAAACTATAGCTCTGTTACCTGTCTGCCTGCCTGGTAGGTGTGCGTTTCTCACTCAGTGCATTTAATCCATGGGCTGGTGGAACCAGGGGCTGGACGCCAGGGGGGCGCAGGCCATGCGCCGTGCAGGGACAGGGCAGGGCACAATGCAGGCCAGGTGTGGGGGCCGGGGGAGTGGAGGTTGTGCCGTGAAAAGGCCCGGGGCTCTGGGAGGAAGTCCTGTTTGAGCTTGAGACCAGAAGGTGATGGCATTGGGGGCGCCACTGACAGGCTCTCCCTCAGCTTTCCTCTCGGAGGCCTTGGACACTCACGTCTGCCAAAGAAACCCCCCTGTTCTTCACACCAAAAAGCTCGTTTCCACTAAGACAGTTTCGTTTTTCCCCAGGTATCTCAGTCTGTACTTGCCTTTCTGGTCATCCTATGTGGGGGAATAAAACAATTGTGTGTATCTCTTTCTGCACACCTTCCAAATCCAGAGTGCCCCACCCCCACCTCCCAAAGCCCAGCTGCTTGCTTTCCCTAAACTCCCAGCTCAGCAGGACAGTCCCGAGAGGGGCCGGTCTGTGCTGCTCTCCGGAGGCTCCGAGGCTTCCCCGGATGCGAGCTGGTCCCGGCTGGATGGCGGGGCTGCATCCTGACGGTGGTTCGGAATTCCACACCTCGACGGGGACCTGTGCTGTCCCCAGCTCCTTCTGGACGAGGGTGAAGCAGCACACTTCTCTGTTTGCGGGGAGCCTGCTTGGAGGTCAGAGGCACCTGCTTGGAGGTCAGAGGCACCTGCTTGGAGGTCAGAGGCACCTGCTTGGAGGTCAGGGGCACCTGCTTGGAGGTCAGAGATACCTGCTTGGAGGTCAGGGCCACCTGCTTGGAGGTCAGGGGCACCTGCTTGGAGGTCAGGGACACCTGCTTGGAGGTCAGAGGCACCTGCTTGGAGGTCAGAGGCACCTGCAGTCTGCAGGGAAGGCCGGGCTCTGCTCCGCACATCTTTGGAAACATTGGGGTGTTTGTGTCGATTGGGGCACACGCAATAAGAGCAAACTGCTCACCCGAGTCAACAGGGCCCTCCCCACCTGGGGCCTTGGGGTCCCTTCTGGGTCCGCCCAGGGAAAGAGTGCCCCACAGTCTGGGATCTGGGATAAGACGGTTTGCTCCTAACAGAGATGAAATTTGGTTACAACGTGAGGAGGAGCTCTTCTTCTCCACATTTTGTGGCAAAGTTTTCAAACCGAGAAGAGTTGAGAGAACGTTTAGAGTGAACTCTCGTGTACCCATTGCCCCGCCTCTCCACCTATGAAACCTCTCCGTCCACCCGGAAGATAATTTAGCATTTTCTGTAGAATGCAGTTTCCCAAGGCCGGGCCGGTTTTGTCTTGGAATCTAAAGGATTTCTGGAGCCAGTGCCCGTCAGCATTGTGGAGTCAGCTTCCGGGGGCGGTGTTGGCACAGTGGGGCCAAGGTGCCTATTAAGTGTGGGTCAAACGTGAGGTGTCTCACCCTGCAGGGGAAGTGGGTTTAACTCGCGCTTCGGAAGGACAGCTTGCCATCGGTAATCTTGATAGCGTTCCAACTTGGATGCAGAAGGATTCTCCGGGTGTGTGTGTGTGTGTGTGTGTCGGGGGTGCAGCCCCTCTGGGCCTTGGTGGTTTTGGGGGTGGGGTGGCACAAAGTCCTCTGTGTTTCAGGACTTTGTGTTTAAAAGTAGCTGATGTATTGACATGGAACTCAGAACATTTTCTTGTCAGAACATGTCACACGGTGACCGCTTCCTGGAAGCAGAATCATGTCAGGGAATATCACAGCCTTGATGACTCTATGTGGTCTGTAGGGGACGGACAACCCTAGCCTGGGGCATCCAAGACAGGCTCGTGTGTGTGTGTGTGTGTGTGTGTGTGTGTGTGTGTGTGACTTGCCGTGGAACCCTTGGGAAATGCATGTGTTCCTTTGGGCCTCAGTTTCAGAGGCTAGAATCCATGGGGTTAAACTTTGAGGTCAAAGTTCCTCCTATCTCCAAAGTGACTGCCACCGCCCCATCCAATGCTCCTGGGTCCCTCAACTGACCTGGTCTGGTGGAGGTGGGGATGGGGGAGGGTGAGGAGAAGAGGTTTAGTCAGAAGAGGCCAGATAGCCCCAGGGCTTGTTTTGAATTGTTTTACCCACATTTCTCATTCCCCAACCAAGAGAGAGTGAAATTCCACTGGGTGGAGTAGTATCCAAAGATGGGAAGGGAACGTGTTGTGTGTGTGTGCAATCTGTGCGGTCCGTGGACCGTCTGGCGCCGTGTGCCCTGTGTCACATGCACACACATTGGAGGCCTGATTATGACACCTGAGTGCGCCGTCTGCAGGGGGAACCAACGTCTCTTCAGTGTCCTGGTCCCCAGACGTAGGAAGAGACAGTATATGGAACTGTCTGTAACCCTGGGGACAGCATGTCATTGACACTGTCATGGGCACACAGTACACGTGGCAGGGTGATCAGGAGTCTGTGCAGGTGGATGGTCTGATGGAAGGTGGTAAGGCCGCCCCTGAAAGTCTAGTTCGGCAGTCAGTCATGTTTTAGGGAGCAGCCTCCAAAGTTGGAGTCATCTCCGTGCTGAACTGGGAGCTGAAGAAAGTGCGATTCCTATCTCTGCAGTGTTAATTACAGCGTTAATTACAGAACCCCGATTAGGCCCGAACTCCTGTTTCCCAGACTGGGCCCGAATGGGGCCCGTCTTCTGGGTTGCTTGTGCCAGCGATGACCTCATAGTGGGCCTCCTCCTCATCTGACCCCCTGCCACTCTCCCCACATCCTGCCCAGAGCTGGCCTGTGTCCATGCGGCCTTTTGGGGACACTGAATCAGCAGATTCCTTCGCACATCATCTCAAAGTCTTCACCGCAGCTCTGTGCTGCTGTCTGCGTGTCCCAGGGCATCTCCGGGACACACCAGGTTATGCCGGCCAGTCGGACTCTCCGTTTTCTCCTGGTCTTCAAGCCACTTGGCTCGCAGCTTCCACCCCGGATTCCCACTGCAGTGAGCCGGTGGGTCTCAGATCTCCCGCTAGAGCCCGGCTTTTCATCTCCAGTGTGTCATGACCATCTCTGCAGAGTCCAGGCAGGCTTTTAGGTGAGGGGAGTTTATCTCAGAATATAGTTCAGTCACATCTTTAAGTGCAACGAGAGCCCAGCCAGTGTGGCTCAGTGGCTGAGCGTCGACCCATGCACCAAGAGGTCACCAGTTCGATTCCCAGTCAGGGCACATGTCCAGGTTGTGGGCCCGATCCCCAGTGGGGGGGCGTGCAGGAGGCGGCCAGTCGATGTTCTCTCTCATCGAAGTTTCTATCTTTCTCTCCCTCTCCCTTCCTCTCTCTAAAATCAACAAAGAAAGTAAATAAATAAATGCAACCAGAGGGTGAGTTTCTAAAAGGTGGGTGGCTCCGAGGGTCCTCCCCCTTGTCCCACTTTCTCACGACGACCTCCCCCTCCCCAGAGTGGAGGAAGCTAACCTGTGAACCTGTCGCCTGCTGATGAGACCGTCGTTGGTTCCAGCAGGTTCTTCGGGAAGGATGCTCCAGCCTTGTGCATTGTCAGGGTGGAAGGCTTTCCGATGACTTGTGTGTCCATGTCCGTGGATTGTTTCAACAGCAGGCAACCAGAATCTCCTAATGGCTTGGCCGTTTCCATGGATTAAAGGCCTCTTGTTCCTGACTTTTATCTTAGACACCTCTTCCCCACGGACCGGATGTCGGGCTTGGCTGCCACACCTGTTCATCCCCCCCATCCCTTCCTGCTACCTCCCCCAGAACCATTTATAATTACGTGTGTGGACCCCCCTCCCCCCAGGGCAGCAGCTCGCAGACTGCTCTGTTGTGTCCCTGCGGCAGCAGCCTGGACGATGGCGCGGGGAGGGGGACAGCGTGGACCATCCTGGTTGGGGTATGTACCTTGCAGGGCTGGAGGGCAGAGTCCCCGACCTGCGGCAGACACGGGGCTCTTCCGGCCCTGCTGGAGGCAGGCGCAGCGGCGCTGGCTGCGGTGAGCTCTTCCCGGGACTCGCGGGGAGATCCATGGTTACTGTTACCTTGGCTCTGGTTACATAACTGCCGCGAGCTGCAGGCACAGGCTGCTTCAAGCTTGGGTTCCAGTGTTGAACCACACACGCGACTTAGGCTGTGATGGCCACGCTATTGCCTTTTGGGGGCTTTCTGGGCCGAAAAAGAGGACATTTAATCAGAAACTTGAGTTTGTTGGGCCAGGACTTGCTCTCTCGGGTTGAAAGGTGGTGTCTCTGAGAACACCCTTGGTCGGGAGCCGTCTGTCATGAGCTGCATCTACACCAGCAGGGCCACCCAGACTGGACGCCGCCGGGAAGCCCCGCCCTCACCCTTGCTTTTCCTGACCCTAGTCCGGAGTGGTCTTCTTTGTCGTCTGCAGAGATGGGGAGACAAGAGGGGCGGACGGGGCTGAAAGGACAGAGCGTGTGAGACCGCGGCCGGCCCCCTGCTCCCGGAGCCCAGCGGAGGCCGTTTGCTGGCTCCCCTCCACGCGCAGGCAGCCTGGGGTCCAGCCTTGTCCGTGAGCGCGCAGGCAGCCTGGGGTCCAGCCTTGTCCGTGAGCGCGCAGGCAGCCTGGGGTCCGGCCTTGTCCGTGAGCGCGCAGGCAGCCTGGGGTCCGGCCTTGTCCGTGAGCGCGCAGGCAGCCTGGGGTCCAGCCTTGTCCGTGAGCGCGCAGGCAGCCGGAGCGGCCCTGTGCCGATCCTCGCTCCCTGGAGCCCGGGCAGCCAGGTCACACGCGCTGGGCCGACTTCCTGGGGCCGAGACCCCCGTCGAATCTTCCTGCTCCTTCACTGGGGATGAATGTGCGATCCCGCGCGGTGGTTCCGTGCCGAGCTTCCCTACCTGGAGAGCCCCGACGCAGCAGCTGTTCGGAACCGTCACGTGGTCGGAAGCTGGCCCGGGACCGGGTCCCCTGTGCCTACTGGCTGAGGAGCCGTGGCGCCCTCCTCCCTGCAGTGGTCTGTTTCAGATTTTAGTTATGAATTCCTTTTTAGGAAGAGAGGACATAAGCAGTTACTTACAAATGCCATGCTCCGTGAGGACAGTCAGGGAGAGGCCGGCAGGGCGGTGCGTGCCGGGTGGGGCGCCGGCGGAGGGGTCTGGGCCTCCGTGGGCCGGGGGCGAGGGTTTGCCTGTAAGTGACACCGGTGCCTGGGGGCATCGCTGACAGCTGCTCCTGCTCCAGCTTCCAGAAACTTCTATTACGCAGTTCAGGAACACACTCCTCTTTTATTCCCTTCCCCTCACTTAATAAAATCACAACAGAACCAGCTGTTTATGGGGATGTATGCTGTGGGACCCCGTGTTCAGGTCTTAACATGCTTTGTGTCATTTTATCCTGGTCACCCCAGGACAGAGGAGGTGGAACCCCCATTTCACAGGTCAGGAGCGGAGGGCTAGAGTTTAAAGCTTTGCCTAAACCCACCCACACCTGGACGTGGCTGAGCCGGGATGCAGACCCGGGACTCGCTGGCACAGGCCCCCCCCCCCCTATGATGTTTGAATGAAGCAGGAAGGAAACGCCTCCCAGCAGCCCAAGGCCTGCAGAGGAGCGGGGGGATCCTCTGGTCTGCACCCCACTGCAGGCTTCGGTTTGAGACAGAAGCCCACCTTGGCACTCCCTCTTCCTCGCGGGGGTTAGAGAGAGCCTAACGGCTGCTGGGCTCCTGCTGACGTTTGGTGGCCCTGGGCCACGGCCTGGCGGTTCTGACGGCCTGAGGAGGAGACACAGTGGCCGGCTGGCTGCCTGCCGGGACAGGTTCATATCTGGGATGGGGGAGACTTCCCAAACAGCCTGCCTTTGAAAATTCACCCGAGTTCAGAAAACCTGCAACGCCTTAATCCAGGCTGGTTGAAACTTAAATTTCAGCCACACGAGTCATGTGACGTCTTAATAATGGAGATGCCACCAGGCAGTTGGTGTTTAACACGCATGCATAGAAGTGACTTTTCTTCTGAGCTGTAATTACCATAATAGGGAGAGAGGATGCCCTGGGAATGACAGGGATTGGCCTGAGGTCATGCAAAGCAAGGTGGCAGAGCCCAGTGGCAGCATCCAGGCTGCTCTCATGGGGGCACAGCCAGTTCTTCGTCTGGGGAGCTTGTCTCCTGCTTTGCTTTCCGTCACAGGCATGGGTCGGGCCGGTCGGATGCAACACTCTCGTTCAGACAGGGACACCGGGAATGAAGAGAAAGATAGGACCTACCCGGGGTCGTCCTGTACTTGACTTTTCAGGATGGAGGTTCCCTGATTCCTGTCCAGTGTCCTTCAAAGGGCATTGGGGAGCAGTCTGGATTGTTTTAGGTCAGGCTCTGCTTCCAGGGGTGTGTCAGTCATGCTTCCCGCCCCGCGCAGGGAGCTGACCACCGCCCCCCGCCGGCCTGGTCCTGGGTGGCAGGGAAGGAGTGGGAAGCGTGGCGTAGGTGGTGGCAGGGCTCCCTGTCCCAGCCTGGCACCCGAGCAGTGTCCGAGTGTGCAGCGCCGCCCCCCGAGTTCCCACCAGAGCCGTCCTCACCTGCTCCGGCAGGACTCCCCTGTGAGGCCGAGTGACCTCCTGCGACAGGTCAGTTGCCGCAGCACCGTCCAAGTCGTCGGTGAGTTTTGTAGCTGCGGTCTTCCTCCTGTACTCGTATTTCGTTCTACAACCTGCCCGAGTCACGATGTACATGAGAGGGACGACACACATTGGAGTTCACCACCTGAGGAGTGTGGGCAGAGGCACACCCCGTGAGGCCCTCAGGACACTGACCACGCCCACCTCCCAGCCATCCCGGCCCTCTGCGGCCAGCCCTCCCGCCCCACCGCTGTCTGTCGCTGTGGATAACGTAGTAGAAAAGGAATCACGCAGCAGTGGGCCCTTTCCGTCTGGCTTCCTTCGGTCCGTGGCTGATTCTGGGATTCCCTCTTCTCTTGGTGCGTCCCCTCTTACTGCGGGGGGTATGCCGTCGTGGGGCCCGCCCACCGTGGGCCCCGCTCGCCGTGTATTCCGCTGATGGGTGTTGTTGGAGTTGTGTCCAGGGTTTGGCTTTTACGTGAAGCTGCTACGAATGTCCACGCACAGTTCTTTGCCTGGGTAGGCGCTTCCCCTTCTCTTGGCTGAAGACCTAAGTGGCTGGGAGATGGGTGGGTGTCTAACCGGAGAAGAAGCGCCAGAGTCTTCTCCAAGTCGGCGGTGTGATTTTACCCCCTACCTGCCATGTGGGAGTCTCCACTTTGGGTTTAAGGTCAGCAGGCTGCTGGCAGTGACGCTGGGGAGAGCACCTACCTGCTCTCCATAAAGAAGGCTTGGCATCGGGGTCTCACGGGCTGTGAGGTGTCTTATCCTGATGGGTAGGCGTGGGGGTGGAGGCCGGAAGAGGCCCGTGGGAAAGAGGTGAGATGATCTCAGGGGTCCAGGAGCCCAAGGGGGAGGAGCCGTGATCACGTGTTCACGTTTGTAAAAATCAGACCTGCCAGGCTCTTACAAAACGACTAAAAACCAGCAGAAGGAGAAGCTGGATGCCTGGAGGCAGGTCGTGGCTCTTCCGCATCACCGTGACCCCTGGCCTCAGTTTCCCTGCTTGGAAATCCAAGTGTTTGGCCATGATCAGTGGTTCTTAATGAAGGGAGGGGGCCGATTTTGCCCCCAGAGGACATTTGGCGGTGTCTGGAGAAATGTGTGTCAGTGGTGTCTGGAGAGAGGGGACCGGGATGCCACTCGACGGCCCGCCATGCACAGGGCAGCCCGGGGTCTCAGCGGTGCCGCCCCTGACCTGCCCGCAGGGTCTGTGGGCGCCAAGGGGTCCTCCAGCACATGCTTCTTTTCCAGGTGGCCCTGGTGGCATGCCTGGAGGGGTGTGCACCTGCATGCTCACTGGTCTGTGTCCTTGGTGAGGAAGGATGAACCTAGGCCCTGGGTGGGGGGAAGGGAGTGTCTGCACCAACCTCAGTCAGCTCCTTCGCCCCTAAGTTTTCTGGAAAAGTAGTTCCCCAGTGGGAATGTGACTCTCCCTCCCTCCTGTCCCTCCTCCAGGTGTCGAGTAGGCAGATTCCACCTAGCTCTTTCTGACCGACTGCCTGGCGGCCCTGAGCGCCTGTGCTGATTAACCTCTGCGTGGCTCGGGGCACTCTGGACAGGAGTGCGCCTCCTGGGAGCTCTCTGTGCAGATCTTCCTGACGACTCCACCTTCTGGAAAGCCCCCCGCAGCTCTTTACTTACAGAGTGGGGAGCAAGCCCCTGGGATGTCTTCAAATAATGCGTTTCGCTCCTTTTCGAAGAGGTGCTCGTGGTGGGGTTCAGCCTGTGTGGGGGAGGGGACGGTCCATGAACATCAGCGGTCACTTCCTGCCCAGATGCCGCATCAGCGGAGTGCTGGGAGCCGACTGCTATCTTGGTTGGGAGTTGGGAGTCAGTTTTCTTCCTTTTGGGGGGAGAATACCGAGGACGGGAAATGCCGTTTTGTTGACATGGGAATAGGAGAGTCAGCCGGGCCCTTGCCCGTTCCCGCTCCGCTCTCCGTTAGGATGACCCCGTGCCTGCTGCTGCCGCCGGGCCCAGCAGCTCCTGCGGCCCTCGAGGGCCACGGAACTTTCCTTTCTCGCCACCCAGAGAACCTGCCCTTTGCCTCCCTCTCCCGGAAATTAAGATACACGAGTGAAATCCTCCTTTTAAGTGCTTAGGACGTGATCAGAGCAACGCCCTGTGCGGTTAGGAAGAGGGAGGGGTTCCTGGCTGGGCCGGGCCCTCTGCTGCGTGGCGCGTTCTCGGGGACCCCACGGGGTAGCGCTGGGCACCCCGGGTCTGCTCTGGCTGATCATGGCAGGTGCGGGCACTTCTCCACGTCTGCTTTGCAGTTCTGTTGGGCCTGATGATACCTTTCCAGGTCCAGTGTGGCTTCACCAGTTGGTACCAACCTCTTCAAGGTTTAAGACCATGAAGGTTGAAAATATATCCTGTATCCTCCCCTCCCCCCATGTTCACGGGGCCGCTTTGATCACAGCAGCCGGTGGATGAGGTGTGGCCTTCCTGTCATCTCCACACACACACAGGTGTGTTCTTTCCTGTTCCCAGCACCTGCCCGTGGCTGGCAGCCCACCTGGTGGCCGGACCTTAGGGCTGGGGACCTTGAGAGCCGTGGAGCTCAGATGTCAGCCTGCCCCAGAGCCACCTGGACAGGTCTGAGAACAGATCCCCAGCCCTGCCCCAGGGGCTCTGAGTCAGGAGGTTGAGCCTCTGCTGCCTGAGATACCGCCTCCCTGATATTCCCAGGTGCTGCTTTGGGAACCGCCGCTCCAGGGTCTCCCAAACCTGGTGTCCTGACCCGAGGACCTGTGAGTGAACCTGGGATGTGGGCGCACCTGTGGGCTCATTCCTGGTAGGACTACAGCCGCATACCTGACGCTGTATGGGTGCTCTTGTGGCATGTCCCCGAGTGTGGACCAGGCAACAGGCCCTTCTTAGTTAAAAAGGCCCAACAGCAGACAGGCCCCCACATCCATCCTTCTTGAGAATGGTTGCGCTCTTCCCAGTAACTAGGACTCGATGGCTTTCCAGGTTTCAGCGGTGGGGTGGCCCTCGGATGCTGTCGAGGTGTCTTACGGTCGGCTGCTCAGGTGGTGTGCTTTCCCTGCCCCTCGGGGTGTGTGCGGAGTGTGTTTGTATTCACGGGGCGCAGCGCAGCGGTCCTCGTGTGAGCGCAGGCCCGTGCGTCCCTGCTCAGACGTCCCGCATGCTGCCGTGGTGCTTCCCGTGTGACAGCTTGGCTGGCCCATAAATAGATCCCAGAACAAACCTGGCCAGGCCTTGCCCTGCCTAAAAGCCTTTGATGGCTCACCAGGGCTTTCAGAATGAAGTTTGGAATTCCTGGCCTCACCCCGAAGCCTTTGGAGAACAAGTCGTGGGGTAAATAAAGACCGGAAAATGGAGCTGCCTCGCTTTGCCCCGGGAGGGGGCAGGGCTTCGGGATGGGCCTGCCTGGTCTTGCCCCTCCCCGCGGGCACCTTCACGGCAGATCGTTCCCTGCGGGCCACCTGGGCTCCCGATGGTCTGGGTCCTGCCTCTCTTCTCTTAACCCTACGATACTTACTGATACCAGCTCAAGGGGCACTGTTCCCCGGAGGCCAGTCAGCTGGCTCCTGACCGCGATGCCAGGCAGGTGGCCTGTGCATTTTGCCTAATTGTGGGGTCACCCATCACTCCCCAGGGACTGTGGTTATGGGACCACACCCCGGCATTCGTTCAGGACCACCGTGTGGCAAGAGCTCCATGGGCCGTGACCACGCTGTGGCCTGGAAGGGTCTGTGTGCCACAACACCGACCACGTGTGGCACGTGACACGCACTCAAGGACTCCCCAGGAAGGGGCTCCTGCGGCCATGGTGATGGGTCATCGAGGCTGTGTGCCCAGGACTTCGAGGTTGCCACGTGCCATTTTGAAAATTGCCTTCAGAAGTTAAGGCAGTAAAAAAAAAAAAAAAAAAAGTCCTCCTGCATGTACGCGATCTTGGCTGAGCACCAGTCTCTGCCGTTAGGACAGTCAGAGTTCACTCTCCCTTTGAGTCGGGGAGGACAGTTACATGGGTCCGTTTGGGTCCTTGGTTGAAAACATCAGAGTACCATTCTGGGTTCCTCAAGTTGACAGTGAGTTTACTGGAAGGATGTTGGGCGAGTCTGAGCAGAGCTGGCCGGCCTGAGAAGCAGGCCCGGGGATGGACCGAACCAGGGCGCTTCTCTCCTCCGCCTCCACGTGGGCTTCTTGTCAGAGAGTGCCTCATCGGCGCAGATTCAGCCACCCTGATTGACAGCCCCGTCAGGGGTCAGCAGAGAGCACGGGGGCCGGCCCTCCAAGGCTGATTGCGAAGCCATCTCAAAAGCCGGGGGCGTTGGTACCGAGCAGGCGGAACAGCGCCAGGGCAACCCACTGGCGAACGGGCACAGGCTGCCCTGTCCGCAGGACACACCCGTGAGCGTGGCTCCGTGCACTGCCCGAGTCCGCCGTTTCCTGTATCTGCACGAAAGGTTCTGGGTACTGTGCAGCAGGCACGCGGCAGTGTTTGAAAGAAAGTGATGGATTCCTGGATGGCTCTTGACGCCAGTGCTCATCTCTAAGATGTGCAGACTGTAAACAGCTGCAAACATTTTCAGGGATTCTTTGCAAATGTAAAGGGTAGAAAGGAAGGGGACAGGGTTGCCGTGTAAGTCTTGGTGGAAGTGAGATGCTTTTTAGGCGGTGGGGGGAGCTGAGTGATAGGGGACTCGAGGGCCCCCCAGGGGGAGCTGAGTGATAGGGGACTCGAGGGCCCCCCGGGCACTGGGAGAAGTTGCTGGGCTGTGTGTGGACTGAGTAGACGTTCGGCCTGTGGATCGCAGTAGATCCTGGGCCCCCAGCGCCGGGGCTGGGCTCTCGCCGCTGCCTTGTGACTTGGCAGCTGCTTGCTGAGACCGGGTGGCTCCCACAGGCACACACTTGCCTGCCCGTCCTTCCTCTCCCAGCCTTTGCCATGGCAGCCTCCTATCTTCCTGTCCCCCAGGGCACATGGCACCCCGTTTCCATGCCTGTCTGGCAGTAATAAATGCCCAGTGCGTGCTCGTGGGAGGTACACCTTTCCTGAGTGCTCTGCTCCCCAACCTGGAAATAGACCAAACCCTGTCTTGTACCCAGCCTGTGTTCCTTGAACCTTCCTTGCAGCGGGTTCTGCTTCTACTCATTGTGTAACCGCTGATTGAGGGGCGTGCCTAGCGTTTAAGGAGCGTCTTTGAAGGAAGTAGGCGCTGCTCCTTTCGAGCTGCCTGGCTTTGGGGGGGTTGTTTGAATTCTGAGCCTCGGGGTCCTGCCTTACTCCGAGGAAAGGAGTGTCGACGCCTGGCACCCTCGGGCTGGTGCACGGCCGGGCAGTGACTTCCCGCTGACCGACCTCCCTCCAGCCAGCAACAGGGAAGGCTGACCAGGACACCCTCCCCTCACTCCCAGACACTGTCCTGCCGATTCCCCCCACCACTGTGCAGTCTTTCTGTGGCTGTGGTCTGTCATCCAGGTACAGACAACCTCAGTGTTTACAGTGGTCCCCAAACCCAGCTTTTTACAGCCTGAGGACTCTGCCTCTTTGAATGCTTTTTTACAAAGGGATTTGATAAGCATCTTAAAGGAGACAAATATAATTGGCTCTCAGCGCCCCAAATGGTGCCTGCCAAGACCTTCTGGGATTGCGCCCCCCCCCCTTGGCTCCCTGGAATCCACTTTGATCTCCTGTTGTGGGACACAGAGTCGGGGTAGCTGCCTGGGTCAGCCTGTGACAGCCGTCCCCGCAGTTAGCTTGGGGGGGCGGTGCTGAGCCTCCAGAATGTCTCTTCGGCTGGGGTTCCTGCTGCAGTCCACAGGGAAGGGGGCGCGTCCAGTTCCAACGTTTTCCCAGGAAGACAACCTGCAGCGCGCACAACCCAAGAAAAAGAACGAATGATTCTGCACTTTAAAAAAAATTATTTTTTCTTTATTGATTTTAGAGAGAGGCAGGGAGAGAGATAGAAACATCGATGAGAGAGAACATCAATCGGCCGCCTCCTGCATGCCCCCCACTGCGGATCGGGCCCACAACCTGGGCATGTGCCCTGACCGGGAATCGAACCAGCAACCTCTTGGTGCATGGGTCAGTGCTCAACCACTGAGCCACATCGGCCAGGCTGATTATGCACTTCTTAAATCTTCAAAATAATCTTCCTTTCTGTGTCTTCAACCAGAGGGACAGCGGCGTGGCCTCCAGTGACCAGAAGCCTCGGTTCAGGCCCGTGACGCTGTTGCCCCTTCTTCATTGCCAGCTGGCGGGTGGGTCCCCTGCCCTTGGGTCTTGGCCGCTGCCAGAGCCACAGGAGGCGTGGCCAGGTGGCCCCACACCCGTCTGGACAGCGGGATTGTCAGGGCAGAAACCTTGAAACCGGCACTGCTAACGACAGCAGTTTGCATATTATGTGACATGAATTGTGTTAATTAGCTTACATTTATTAATTAGTTTAATCCTCACTGCAACTCAAGGATATAGGTATAATTCCCAATGTATAGATGTGGAAACTTGAGACTCAGAGTATCAATGATAAGGAGTTCATTCCCCCCCACCCTTCACCTCCACGGAGAAAGTCTAATGATACGCATAGAAAATACAGAATTGTGTCTGTGCGTGTGCGTGTGTGTGTGCGCGCGTGTGCTCGCATAGTGAGTGAAAGTAGAAGGAACCATTTAAGCTTGATCTTTCTGAGGTATTATTTTCTAAAACTTACACAAAATTGAACTACATGAAAAGTATGTAACAAGTATCACGTGATCTCACTTATATGTGGAATCTAATGAACAAAATAAACTGATGAATAAAATAGAGACAGACATGGAAGCATGGAACAGAGTGACGAGCCTTGGAGGGAAGGGGAGGGGGCGGGAAGAGATCCACCTAAGAACTTACATGCATCTGGGCACTGCCCATGGGCACAGACAGTAGGGTGGTCAAGGCCTGGGGTGGGACGGGAACCGGGAGGGAGGGGGCAATGGGAGAAAAGGGGGGCATCTGTAATACTCCCGCAATAAAGATGAAAAATATGTAGAGAGGAGCAGGATGACCTTCCACGTATCCGGCAGCCAGCGTCACTGTTTGTCCGTCCACGGCCGGTCCAGGTGCTCTGTACATCCTCCACCTACGATAGACTCAAGCAAGTCCCAGGCACCCTGTCATGTCGCCCATAATCACATCTCCAAAAGATGAGAATCTAAAAGACACACAAAGCAAAACACTTGACCCCATGGCTATCATCACACTTAAACAATGAACAATTCCTCAGTAGCATCGGATACTCGTGTTCAAATTTGCATCTGTCTCAGGAGCATCATCTTTCCCCTCAGTTTGTGCGTAACAGGGTCCAGGTACTGCGTGCACAGGGCGGTTGGTGATGTGGCCTCTGGTCTCTGACTGTGGTGGGTCCTCACATCTCTGTCCGTCTGTCTTTCCTTGCCACGGACCGTCGTATTAACGAAGCTGGATTGGTGACTTGTAGCATTGCCCGGGCCTGGATTTTTTGCATCCCCTTGAAGTATCTAGCGTGCTCCTCTGCCTTCCCTGTTTTCCTATGAGTTGGTGGTGTGGGGGCTTGTTCTGGTTTTGTGTGGCTGGACTCCTTTGGGGTGTGGCGGGGCTTCTTCAGGAGGGACCTGCCTTCTGGCTCTCTGTTGGTGTCGGCGGCCACTGGCGATGGTCACCTGGGTCCAAGCCTGCTTTCGTAACCCTGTGGCTCACTTTCCGCCTGCAGGGAAGCTCTCAGGAAGAAAGCCTTTCTTTCCTGGGCAGGTCTTTGCCCACCTGGGCCGTGTCGTAATTGCCGGGGCATCTCAGGAAGGGAGCAGTTTCCTCCTAGCCCGATTTATCGGTGCTGTGACAAGATCCAGACGTGGGGTGGGACCCCCACAGCCGTTCCTGGGGAGGATGGGCAGGCTCCCTCCCCACTGTAAGCCGGTTTCGAGGACAGTTTTACGCACCCAAGGAATAAACAGCACACGTTTATGCCGTCAGAGCAGGCTGTACCAGGTGTCCTCAGGGAAGGGACCATGGGTGTGGACAGGAAATGGCGGTTAGTGCCAGACTGCTTGGTTTGAATGCCCCACTGGCTGTGGTATGGCGGTGTGACCTCGGCAGGCTGTGGGCTCAGCCTGTGGCCCCAGCCGTCCGACGGGATGATGCCGCCCATTGCCTCTGAGTTGCGTGGTGAGTGTTGAAAGGAGCGAGCCACACACGCCCTGAGCTCAGGGCCTGGCACAGTGTAGACGCTGCCCGATTGGTGTTTCTGATTTGCACTGTGACCATGGTTGTCATGGGGGCACCCTTGTCAGGTGCCGTTTGGCTGCACTTGGGTCCCTGGGGCTTGTGCAGCGGACCCCAAACCCAGCGACACCCACGGACATGGGTTCTCATTAGAAGTCCTGCTTAGAACGCGTGGGTCCCCTGGGGTGAGGCTGGGACGCTGGTTGGAAATGTAACCTGTCGTCTATTTCCCGGTCGGGTCTGGCAATAAAAGTTCAGGGTTGCTAGGAAACTGCAGGGTTGTGGGGAGAGAAGTGTGCGTTTCTATCAAGGCTCAGACGGGGCACAAGGTCTTGAGACGTGAGCTGAGATGAGAGAGAGGAGAGGTTGCAGGTGGGCAGTGTCACCCAGGTAGTGTGACCCACCCACCTTCTCCCAGAGGACTGGTGGCTGTACCTGCCTCGCCTTTTCCTTCCCATCACATGGGGTCGGAAAACAGAAGGTGGTAACAGAAAAGTGTGCCCAGCGGGGACCTGCTCCTCGAGCGAGGGAGGAAAGGTGCCCTCAAGGAAGAAGGTCGTGGGCGTCTCAGCCTTCTCCCAGCCTCAGCTGGCTCGTCTGGACCCAACGTCACAGGAGGGAGGGACTCTTCAGGGATCAGGTGTCTCCTGGGGTCGATTCTTGGATATTGCTGGCTACCTGGGTATTAAATTCGACATAAACGAATTCTGTGTTCAAATTCTAGGTAAAATGTCTCTGCTGCCAAGGAGGATTTTCATTTAGAAAAGAGAGAGAGAGAAAAAAAAAAGCAGCTTTGAAATAGATCATGTATTCCTCCTTAGTCTGCAAAATATGAATGTCACCTTAAACTGTCAGGGTTACATTTGTTAAGAGGATTGGATCGCGCAGGCATGAAATTTAGCAAGGAAAATTGAGATTGATCACTTTTATTTTCTTACCCTGATTTTGGGGTGGTCACCGTTTAATGTGAGATTTGTATTTTGCATGCACGTCGTCTCCTTGGAAACTTGAGATATTGGTGTGATCTTGAGCAAATGTCTCCATTGCAAGGGAGAGAGGACTGATTTACAAGGTGGGTAGACTGAGTGGGAGCTGTATCAGGGTGGCTGTTTTTCAAAGTCAAGGCCACTCAGCTGAGTAGCATATCTCCCCGGTGAATGCAAACCCGGGCACCAGCTGTGACAGGTGTGCACGAGGGAGCCCCCGGGGAGACCTTTGCGTTCGGTCCTGTCTAGTCCCGGGGGACTGTGTGGGCAGGGCTGTTGCCTTTGCTTATACTTCATCTCTGTTTACTTGGAAATGGCGAGTTAGGTTTTTATTTCTACAGACGAAATCATTTGACAATGTAGAATGTTTCTCTTGTAATCCTGTTACATAATTTACATTAAAAAAAAAAAAAGCCTCTTGTGAATAAGTTAGGGTAGGTGACAAGGAGTGGATCATTTGGAGAAGAGGAAAAAACCCTAAAAGAAAACAACACTTACGAGCAGTGGGAGCTTTAGATTGTTGTGCATACGTTGAAACCAAAGGAGATGCAGTGTCAAAGGGGTGGCCTGAGGGCGGAAGCCAGAGGCCTTTGCTGCTGTTTTAGGTTGAGAATAGTTCCATTACATAATCAACCTAAAGGTCAAAAGTACATTTTCCCTCTCAAATCATTGGTGAACGTGGGCGCGTTCTGGTAGCGTGTGTCCAGAAGATTCACGGTGACTTCCACTGAGGGACTGGAACAGCGGCTTGCTTGGGAAGCATTTCTCGCCGAACTCTCGGGATCCTCCGTGGGCTGCGCTTGTCTTTCTTCTGAGATGCAAACGCTGTCAGACTCGCATCTTCCGTGGAAGTCCGTCAGGTGACAGAGAGACAATAGTTCCTCTGTGACAACCCGGTATTTGTTCATGGGGACAGCGACCACTAGGAATAAGTATAGGACGGGAGGTTGCAACACCCCCCTGAAACTGGAAACGGGGGTGGTGGGTGATTAAAGGCGGAGGGAGCAGGTTGTCAGGAAGGCCATTGGCCAGGCACGGTGCTCACTGTGGATGTGGCTTGTCATGTATGTAAATCGACCGAAATCAAGACATTATGAAGCAGGCAAAATACCTGAAATACAGCCATCCTATTAGTTTTTAAACAGACTGTTGTTTTAAACACGTATAATTTGTGTTCATTGTAAGATTATTTAAAGTTGAGATGGGGTGGGGGAGCCCATAACCGAGCATTTCTAGATGCACCGTTTGGGTTTAGTGACGTCATTCCCACACTCTTCGCCGGCTCCGTTCGCGGAAAGCCGCGTGTCGTGTTTTCACACTTGGCGGTGGAACCGGAACATCACCAGAACGCATCTACGTCATCCTTTCAAGTGAAGGGATGTTTCATCATCAGCCACATTTTGTTGGACACTTGAGTTGTGTCTGAATTTCCACTTTTAAAAACAACTCTGTTTCTTTGTGATGTTGTCATAGATAGGTAATTGTTCTGGCAACATTTTCTTCAGTAGAAACAATGTATTATTGCATGGACTCCCGAACGTTTGCACCAATTTACCCTCCAAGGTGGAGAACAGACCCCCTCCCCCTGCACTCAGGGGCACTGCCTGTTGGAAGGACGTATTGGAATGGGATGACCTTCCCCAGGCCCCAGGGCCAGAATGCCACCTGCACACCCAGGTTCCCTCCCACACCACCCGCCCCTTGCACCGGTGTTTTTGATTTCTTAGGCTTCATAAAGATATTAATATGAATTTTTGGTCGATTTCAGGTCTGGAATTAGAGGGAGGTGCCCAGGGAGAGGTGGCCGAGATGGTCGATTTCCTGTCAGTGGACACATGTTTGCCCCCCTCCCCCGTTCTTCCTGGAGGGCTGTGGAAGGACACGCCTCTCCGTGGTCCTCCTGTGCATGTGGTGTGTGCAGGCGTGCTCGTGTGTGTTTACTAGTTTTGGTCCCAGTTTGGCTCTTGGTTACTTGATTGTCCTGCCGTGTATTCTTCTCCTTCCTTGTCTGCGGTGCTGACTGATTCCAGGGGCAACGAAACACCCACTTCCCCTGCTCGGGGATCTACCTGTCACCTCTCCGCGGTGGTTCGATTCCTAGCTGCGCTGGGAGAAAGCCCTGTGACTGTCCAGTGTTGCCTTGTCCTAAGCAGCACATGGGCCCTTTTTTACTGCTGAAGACGATTGTTCTGAGTCCTCTCCAGGGAACTAGTGTTTCTGACTGTATGCGGAGGTTGCTCTGTGCTGGTGGTTGAAATAGCTACCATTTAATGAGCCTCCACTGTGTGCCAAGAATTTCGTGTGCATTGGCTACTCTTAGAATAATCTACAAAATCCCGGTTATTATGTTATTGTAGGGATTAAGGGACTCGGAGAATATGAACCTCACGTAAGGCCCTCCAGGTGGTAAAACCAGGTTTGGTGTGCAGGAACGCCTGACTCCAGAGCCCACGGGCGAGGATTGAACTTGCAGGGGCCGCGGAAGGTGTGAGTGTGTCCACGGGACAGGACAGAGGTGCACAGCCGGCGTCCAGAGGTCAGCCCCAGGGGTTTAGTGCCGACGCCTGAGAGCCCCCGCCAAAAGCGTTCAGCTCCATGTCATACAGTCCGAGAGCTGGAAGGGAACAGCGACCCTCTGCACTCGGGTTATTTTCATCACCGTGTTGATCTGTCCTCAGCTGCGTGGTCCCGTCCCTGTGTGAGGTGCACACGTTCTCAGGCGTCTTCTCCCCTCCACCCGGCTGCTGCTCTGGGCTGTTGCCAGCGTCAGAAGTAGAGGCTGAGCAGTGAAGGAGAGAGGAGCTGGGGCAGCCAGACGTCCGGGCCCCAGCCGGCCTCCCTCCCGCGGGGCTGGGGGGCTGCACGAGCCAACGGCGCAGCAACTGGACCAGGCAGAGGCTGGGTGCGCCTCACTGGGGGACAGGGACAGGCTCCAGAACACCTGTCCTCCAGGGCGTGTTGCAGCCTTTCAGTGCTAAGCCTCAGGTGGCTTTGGGCCAGGTAGGGCTGGGAGGCAATAGTCAGCCAGTGCCCAGCACCGAGCAGAAGGCCTGGGCACCTCTGTCTCACGCCTCCTCTCTGTCTAGACATTCATGAGTCACTGCTGACGCTGACACTGACGGAGCTGGAGGTCTTGGCGTTTCTGTTGAAGAAAGGGTACATGGATGTGTTATCAAGTCCCCGGGACAGTAAACCCCCTGTGGTGCTCCAAGGAGGGGGTGAGATACAGCCACTTAAACTGCTTAAACTGCTCCCCCAGCTGTGGCCAGGGGACCTACCCGGCCCTCCGGGTTCTCTGACTGCAGGCGGGAGCCCCAGCCCCGAGAAGTGGGTGCCTCCCCTGGACGCGGCACCTGGCGGAGGCTTGTCTCGGTGGTAGATTTTCAAAGAGGAAAAAGAGAAGAGAGGAGGAAAGGTAGACGTGGTCACAAGCAGCAGAATGTGCAGACAGTGAGCTCGGCGCTTTTTCTGGTGATCAGTGTTCCACGCTCAGTGTGGGAAACGGTGAGGAAGAAGAAAAATCCCCCACAGTTTTTCATCTGGAGGCGACGGCTGCTTTGGGCAGTTTTCCGTTCCCCCATTGTGTTTTATGAGGGTCGGTCTGTGTCACACACTACGGCGTGTCCCGCGTTTTCCTACTTAATTTTTGTGGCAGTGACGCCTTCCCGTGTGTCCTCACCTTTTCTGACAACCTTGTTTATGGCTGGAGGAGATCTAATCATATCGGTGTGTGGGAGTTGACTCATCCCAAACTAGATGTAAGACAAAAAAAATTTTTTTGAGGCTTTCACATTTTTAAAAAATGACAAAACTGAATGTTTTAAAACAGATAAAAAGGAAACCCAGAGCCCCTGCCTCAGTTTACCTGTGCACAGCCTGGCCCGTGTGCTACTCCCTCCTGGAGCTGATGAGTGGCAGCCGTGGTCCTCGGCATCAGCCATGAGGGCCTGCCTGGTCCCCTGCCACCCATTGCCCCTTCTGCAAGTTGGCAGACATGGGTTTTGTTCCCCTTGGTTTGGTTGTATCGTCCCAGCTTCCGACTGGCTGTGGTAGAATTTGGAGAATAAAGAGGAAGCGTGGATGGTTACTGATGTGAGGAAGGGGAGAGTGTGTGTGGTGCCCGCGTGGAGAGAGCAAGGGCACGGGGAGGAATCAGGTCTGTGGGCATCAGTGGTGTGTGGAGTGTCCACTCTGCTCTGGATGTTTTTATTTAAAAAGAATGATTTTGCAATCTGGTGATGGTCCATTAGAAGTCAGCAACGGCCCAGTTCATCCAACACCACAGTCAGCCACGTTCTGATGAGAGAGGTCTTGACTTTCTCCTTCGTAGAATCAGGGAAGGCCCAAATGTCTGTGGCAGGCGGGACACCGAGCGTATTTTAAGGGGGGATGGTGTAAGGAAGCTCCATGACAGATTTTGCTGGACCCGACAAGTGGAGAGAGCGGTCTTGGGGAACGGTGTACACCCCTCAGTCATCCGTGGACGGTGCTATCTCCCTGTGTAGGAGCCCGTCAGATCGGTAGACGCGGGGCAGGTGTTTGTGCTAGGGTTCCAAACAAGGATTTCCCTTGGAATGTTGAGCGAAATCCCATTCTGGCTGAGGTTAAACGCGTGGCCAGGATCCTGGTCCAGTGTTGAAACCCGTCAGCCAGGCTTGATTATGTTTTGCGGTCTTTGTTCTTGTGTCTTTTGCTCTCACGAACAGGAATGCTCAGAAAATGGCACTGGATGACCAGCGGAGGCCAGCGTTGGGGATTTCTCACGTGCCGGAACTGTCGGTTGTGTCTGTCCGCCCCTCATCGGGCGGGTATTTTTGTCTCCATAACCCATGTCCGTTTCAAGGCCTTTTGATGATGTTCGAAAGTTAATTTAATCAGACGTGTGTTTATGCACCCACGTTCGTGTTTAAATCATGTTACTTGGTTTGATGATGTCTGCCCATTGCAGATGGTTTCCTTAACCCCCTGGGATGCCCCGTGCCTCAGTTTCCTCACCCAGTGGCACAGGGGTATGGTCGTACCTCCTCAGAGCCATGTTGGGAGTTCCAGCGCAGTAATGCACGAACATGCCCCAGCAGCCCCTGCAGGGATATGCGCCCCGCCCACGGATGCGCGCCCCGCCTACGGAAACGCGCCCCGCCCTAGGATACGCGCCCCGCCCACGGATACGCCCAGCGCAGGGATACGTCCAGAGCACGGATACGCGCCCAGCGCACGGATACGCACCCAGCCCACGCCACACATACACGCCCAGCCCACGGATACGCGCCCCGCCTACGCATCGCGCCCCGCCCACGGATACGCGCCCAGCGCAGGGATACGCCCAGAGTACGGATACGCGCCCAGCGCACGGATACGCGCCCAGCCCACGCCACGCATACACGGATACGCGCCCCGCCCACGGATACGCGCCCAGTGCACGGATAGCCCACGCATACACGCCCAGCCCACGATGGCAGCGTTCTTCCCTCTCTCATTTGTAAATGACAGGGCATTTTGTTTTCACCTCATTGGCCCTGATCAGGGTTCCTTGGATAGGTCATCCGTTGTAGCATAGACTTTTCTTCTCCAAAATAGAGCATTGAAACCCAGACACAGGATGCCTCTTCCTGGCCCATTCCCCATCCCTCTCTAGAATCCGGGCTGTGTCTGGAGATGGGCATGGACCAGCCACCAGGGGAAAGGATTTCTGCCCCGGGGATGGCTTTCCAGGGTGCGGAGGCCGCGCTCCCGATTCCCGGTCCTGGCAGGAGCGAGTGCACGGGCCAGAGGCGTTTGGGGGCCTCCGTGCTCTCCCGTCTCATCCGCACCAGCCTCGCGCATGTGCAGGTGAACTGCCAGGTGGAACTGAGCTAAGAAGAGGAAGGCCTGTGTGTGATGAGCAAGTGTACTGGGAGGGTGTGGAGGTCACCGAGCCGACCCTCATTATGTCAGTTACTCCTAAATGCAATTAGAAGTTGGCTGCCCCTGCCCCCGCCAGGGCTCGCAGGAATTGATCTCAGGACAGCGTTGTGGGTTTCAGCAGCACATGAAATGACCGCCTCTCCTCTTGATCCTCCCCTCTCTCTGTTCCTCGTGGCGGGTAGCGAGGCGCCGTGTCCTGGCAAAAGGTTTGCTCAAAGACCCCGGGAGCTGGGGCTGGGCCGGGCCAGGCGCCCCTTGGCGAGGCCGTGGCCGGGAGCTCCAGCCTTTTATGCTCTGTGCGGTTCGAGGCTCACTCTTTCATTTCTACAGAAAGGGCTTTTCTGCCGCCTTTCACAAAACTTGGATTTTCATGCTTAATCAGGGAGCGAGTACGGCACAGAATGAGCTGGAAGAGTGGGATGTGGAGGCGGGTTTCGTGGGGCGGCGATGCTCGTGCCTGTCTGCATGTTCCGCAGGCTGCGTTCCACTTTCCGGAACCTTCTCCAAGTGGGGGCCGCGCTCGGAGCCTGAGGCCCCGCTGCTTGGAGCTCTCCAGGGTCCGGACACAGGGGCCTTTCTGGCTTGTCCCCCAAGACTCGAGCCTTTGCTTCCTTCCTGCCACAGGCTTGTCCCCAACGAGCCTCACCTTTTAAAGCTCCATTTGCTAAGTCGCACGCATTTCCCCTTGCTGGTGACTTCTTTACCCGTGAAGAATAAATACTCTCTGGAAGTCCTAAGAATCTTGTAAGGACAGAACAAATATTTAATGTTCTATGAAAATGGTCACCCCTTGGCCCTCCGGGCGGTGGGGAGGCTGGGTGTCTGCCTTCGTTGTGGCCCTAGCTTGTTTTCTTAGAGCACGGTCACGTGGCACTCGGTGTGTGTGGGTGCATGTGTGTGCACACGGGTGAGTGTGTGCATGGGTATGTGTTCATGCGTGAGCGTGTGAGCGTGCACCCATGTGGGCACTGGTGCATGCGTGTGTGTGGGTGTATGCGGGTGCATGTCCTCAGGCACTGGCATCATGCCCGGTCCTCCTCGTACCCACACTGTGCACCTTGGTGCTCGGTCCTTGCAGCACTGAGCAAACGCACGTGCGGTGGACCACGTGTGCTGAGCCCCACCCGAGAGGAGTGCTTTGCTTTGGGTTTCACATGGTGTTTGTAGACTGTGCCGGGTTGAGACAGTGTGTCCTCTTTTCTCAGCTCCCAGTGGCTTTGTTTTCCTTTCTGTTCTGCTGCTTCTGCGATGGGGCAGTCACCACAGCCTAACTCATCTGTTCATTCATTCACTCACTCACTCATCCTTCAGCAGGTTGAGTGGCTTCCATGTGCTGGACCCTGCCAGGCACTGGGGGGGGGGGTGTCCGTGAGCAGAACAGGCACATGCTCACCTTCCTGGAGCCAGCATGTGTGTGCCAGGAGACCAGCTAACAGGATTCAGTAAAACGCTGATAAAATGTAGAGCTAGTGAGACATGACAGAAAAGAAGACAGCAGCGAAGGGGTGTGAGCGTGCGTGGGTGCGGAAGGTGGAGTGGGGTGGAGGATGGCATGGCGGAGGGGAGCGCTGGACAGCAGCCTGCTGACCCAGGACCTGGAGGGACAGTGCAAGGGCGGAGATGTCCACAGGGGTTGCTGGGAGCTTCCAGGGTTTTAGAAACCGAGGGTGCTGGGGCGAGGGCTGGGGTCCGCTCAGAGGAGGACGTAGCTGGGGCGGGTGGGCTCTTGTGGTCTGTTGGGTGGCTGAAACGGGGGACTAGCACTGCCGTTATAGCCCAGCTTGGGCTCCCACGTCAGCTCCCCTCACTGGCCACGTGTGAAATAGGAGGAGTCTTAGGACCTCGCCGTGTTCCATATGGAAACCGTCACTTTGATTCTGATGATCACTTCTAATGTTAGTACTGCTGAACCTGTGGGAGTTTTCAGGTTCAAACGATTAAACTCTGAACCCTGTCCAGTAATTATCTCAGCAATTGAGTAGCATTGGCTGCGGGTCACAGATGCTTTAAAGCCGGTCACTGAGCGATCTGGGGACTCACTACTGGAAGTCACTAGCATTTTTTGGTGTTTCTTTCCCCTCCTTTTATTTGCCCTGCATTACATCAGCCACGTTTAAAATGTGGCACCTGTGCCTCCAGAAAGAACTGGTATGCTTTGCCCTGCACAGCAGGCCCGAAGACTTTTCCTAATATTGTGTGCCAGCCACACTCGGTGGGTTCAGACCAGCTTAGTTCATGTTTTCTGTGGCTGTTCATGCGCCCAATATAGTCAGAATTGTTGCACACTCAAGGTAAAAGCTGAGTCTGAGCTTACACTCCGTCCTCCCAGGATAAATTTGGAGAACAGCTACAAGAAAGCCTAATCCATATGGTGGTGGTGTTGAAAAGAAAATAGGGTTATCGACTCATTTGGAGTCTTTGAGTGTTTATGTTGTACAGTTGGGGTGTTCCTGACTTGTGTGGACCCTGAGAAGGAAGATACCTATTAAGAAGGGCTCCTGGTGACCAACTGGGCTTAAATTAAAAACGAACAGCAAAACAAAACAAACAAGCAAACAAAACAGAGCCCAGCAGCCATTTCTGCACAGGGGCCTCTCCCACAAACTGCATTTCAGGGAGCAGCCTGCACTCTGTCCCTGCCCTCTGAGCCAGCCCTTATAGAGGACTTCCTGGAATCCTATTTCAGCCAATAGGGCTGAGGCTTTCCCCATCCAGTGGGAGCTGTGCATCTATGGCTCCGTCATCTTCACTGACCAATCAGAGTAGCTCCATTCTGACCAATCAGGACAGTGACTTTTGAACCAATCAAACTTCGAGGATTTGGAGTCCTCATTTGCATGATGATGAACCAATCAGGGACCAGGGCGGGGACTTCTTTCTATATAAGCCAGCTGCCCTCCAGCTTTGGGAGCACACTTTTCCCTTTCACTGAAGACTGTGTTTTCTCAGCAGGAGCTGGAACATGGGTGATGTCTTGTGGCGGGGCAGAACAGACTGGCACAGAATGGGGCAGACCAGCAGAGGGCAGAGCAGGTCAGGGTAGAGCGGAGAAGACCAGCGCAGAGTAGTGCACACCTTCCTGGAGCAGAGCAAAGCTGGCTAGCCATAGAGGGGCCTCCTAACAGCTGGGTGTTTTCACAGCTCGGCTGTATCACAATTGAGCTATTTGCACCGAATAAAGTTTCCTTCTTCACGAACCCCAGCTTGGGGATTCCTGTTGGTGTTGAATCGAAGCCAAGGACCATCGGTTGACACTTGTAATATAAAATCTGGATCTTCAGGGAAAGGACAAGATCAGTTATTGGTGGAGGCAGATTGTGTCTTATTTTTATGCGAGAAGCATTGTTCAAGCTCAGAATGCAGTGGACTGTACTCAGACCGTCTGAGGATGTGCTGGTCTGTCTGCCAGGTTCCGGAGGTAGAGCCTCCGCCGTGCGTGTGTGTGTGTGTGTGTGTGTGTGTGTGTGTGTGTACACTTGCACATCTTTGCACAACAGTGGTTGCTCCAATGCCCAAGGGTCCTGATCTCTGGAAATTTCTCTCTGCACGGGATTCCAAGGCTGTCACCTTGCTGATGGAGCAGGTTGTCACCTAGTGGTCCCTGTCACTGTAGGAGCTGCCTGCCACCTCTTTGGTCTGCTCGGGCCATTAATGCTCTTTATTGGGCTTCCTTTCCCAACTTCTCATCAAACAGTTCCCACCTCTGGACGCCTTTTTCTTGGAGAGGACCTGTTTTTTTTTTAATCCTTACCCAAGGATATTTTTCCATTCATATTCAGATAGAGTGGGAAGGAGGGAGGGAGGAAGAGAGAGAGAGAAACATTGATGTGAGAGAGACACATCGACTGGTTGCCTCCTGCACAAGGCCAACCAGGGCCGGGGACTGAACCACAACCGAGGTACATGCCCTTGACTGGAATCGAACCCGCGACTCTTTGGTCCGCGGGCTGATGCTCTAACCGTTGAGCCAAACCAGCCAGGGCAAGAGGACATTTTTGAAGTGTGTTGTCCCAGACAGGACTTAGTATTCCAGAGCAGGACTTAGTATTCCAGTGGGAGAGAATTGGGTTATTGTAAGAAGAAAATAAGAAAAAAAAATAAGAGGAAAGATGTTTTTAAAGCTTACTATTACTTTATTATAGCATTTAAACACCATTTTAAAAAATGGAAAACTGTTTTTTGAACCTACTATTACTTGATTATAGCATTTTAAACCATTTTTTTCCCCAGTAGGAGGCAGAAAGAAAAGCTTGGTTGTGTATCAGTGACTACTTTTTAAATTGTTTATTGTTCCCAGCAAAGCAGGAACTGTGTCCTCACAGATAGACTTCCAGACACTGTAGGAAAGCACAGCAAACCAGAACAGCCGTCCACCTTTCCCCGAGAGAAAGTGGGATCTCTGCCTGGCCACCCCATGTGGCAGTGCGGCCGCGCCCCCTCCCGGCACGTGATGGCGTGCTCCGTGGACCTGCTCCTAGGACAGAGTGTTGGGGATGTCCCCTTTGAGGCTGAAGTCCGCTGCTCTGGATTGTCTCTGCTTAACAACATCAGGAGCGGAGAGTGCCAGCAGTGCTTTGGGATCTTCAAACATGCCACGTAGCAGATCTCGGGGGTTTTCTAACGTAACCCACACTCACATCTGAGACGTGGGGGTGGGAGATGGCGCTTTCCCCGCCCAGGGCTGTGTGGCGAGAAGGGCGCAGGCCTCCTGCCTCCTGTTCTCAGTCCTTGTAGGTGTCTTGACCTCCTTGTGGCGTGTTCATTTGTAGGTTTGCCCCCTCCCCTTCTTGCCTTGCTCCCCTATCTGGTGGCAGGGAGGAACCGGAGTGTGAGGTTCAAAGGTCACTCCAGCTGCCCCCAGAGGTGTCGAGATGGGGGGCAAAGGGAATTGAAATACCTCCCATCCTCAGTGCTCCTTCTGAGTCACTTGTTCCTGAGAGGAGGAGCTGAGATTAAAGACGCTTCCTGGAGGGAGGGCTTGGGGGCCCTGGGGAATGTGCTGGTTCTCAGTGCCTGTGCTGGGGAAGTCAGACGGATGAACCAGGGATGTGTAGGTGTCCTTTCCACGGGGGTTTTGGGCGTAGAAAATTAAGCCTTAAGTCTGGGGCAAGGAAGCACCTAGTTTGTGCACCTGGGGACCCCCCTTGGTCCTCCCCAGGCTCTGTCGGGCTGACAGGGCTGTGGAACCTCAGTCCTGCCTAAGGGCCACCACGTCCTGCCCCCTCCGCAGGGTCCTCAGGAGGGGCGCGCGGACAGGCACAGACCAAAGCATTGTCCTCCCTCTCCATCCTTTTCTCTACTTTTGTTAAGGAGAGAACCTTTTTATTTCATAAGATCAAAAAGAGGAAAGAACCTGTTATCAGGAAATTGAAAGAAATGTTTTTCAAGCCTCCAAACAGACTCTGCGACTCTCCTGGGAGCCCTCTCTTTGGAGGGGAATAGGAGACTGGAGAAAATCTCCACGAAGTCTCCTGACAGTGTCTGAGAGAGGGCAGACAGTGAGCAAATCTCCGATGAACTAAATGGGACGAAGGGAGGAAAGGACAGGCAGATACAGTTATCTGTAAAGACAGGAGGTCACACCCCGCAGCTGGGCAGCATAAACAGCGAGAAGGCAGTTCCGGGCTGGCCGATAAACCTCATGGAGAAATAAATGAATTCCGCTATTTTGGGGACAGAGAGTTTAAAAGGTACAGATTTGGAGGGATGCTTGGGGCCATTTTTTTTTTTTTTTTTTTTTTTTTACGCTGCGTGGTTCTTGATGTGGTCATTCAGTTGCTTGAGCAAAGTCTAGACAGACACAGACTTGAAGAGAATTTATTTTTTAAAAGAATTAAAGTAATACTTTCTCATGGTTAAAAAAAGTATGGCATATAAATACCAAAATTAATTATATTAATTTTGGGGGGGAATATTCCAGAAATGTTCTGGTCTTAGATAAGCATGCATCTATTGTTTAGTCAACAACAGTCTTAAACACAGTTATTCTGCCCGCCAGTGACTGTTGGACAGTGTCCTGCATCAGGAGATGTAGATTTACCCCAAACAGGGATGCACACAGTGACATGTGCAGATTAAGGGGTAATGAGTGAGCGCCGGCATTCCTTAATCTGCTATCCAGCTGCAGAAACACCGGGAGCCTTTCAAGGTCCCTACTGAATCCTCCCCACCCTCACCCTAGGTAGCTACTATCCTAAATTTACTGTTCATTACTCCCTTTCTTTCATTCCAGTTTTATCATTTATATATGTATCACTAAAATATGTATTGCTCAGTTTTACCTGTTTTTTTAAACTTGACATTAAGTGTAATTTATCTGTGTGGCTTGTTTTTTTTTTTTTTTTTTTGGTTAAGCGTCACTTTTGTTCCTGAGTCATGATAATACATGTAGCTGTGGTTTCTTCCTTTTCACTGCTGCATAGTATTTCATTTTAAGAATCACACAGTATGAGCACCTTTGCAGTTCTGTCTTACTCTTTCCAGTGGCTGCATCATCTTTTTTTCTGACTGTGGATATTATCTGACATTTTAAATGTATAAGGACCCAGATTGTGAATGATCTGTTTGTTCCAGGAATGATGTTGATATTCTTTGTGGAAGCAGAGTTGTCGCTCTTCAGGCTGGAACTGTGTGCATGCCTTACTTCTTTCGGTTTCATTTCTTGCAGCCATTCTGCAGAGCAAGACCGCGGGGGCAGAGTGCAGTTCAGACAGCGGGTCCCCGCGGGCCAGTTGTCAGAGAGCCCGAGGCCGGTGTTTGGAGCCAGAGGGCAGGGATCCATCCTGAGCGCCAGCAGCAGGGCCAGGGCTGGGTCGCGGCCTTGGCCTTCAGGGAGGCCTTCTCTGTGTGCACACACGGGAGTGGAACTGGACCCTTAGATGAAAAGGAAGCAATTGATGGAGTGTTTCCTCCTGTGGGCCCCACAGGGCCGCCTGTCAGACGAGAGGCGCTCGTCAGCTCCCCGCCTCCACCACCGAAAAGAAACATCTTTTTCTTTCTGATACTTGATCACCGTTTAAAAAATGAAATCAAACAATACCAGGAAAAACCCAAATCGGTGAATCCTCCTCATCCACCTGATACTAACACGTGAGTTTGAGGTATCCATTCAGATTTTTTAAAATGCTTATAAAACTATGTATACGATACATGACACAGTCTTTAAAAGGACGTGAGTTTTCTTTGAGGCTTTTAACAAACAGTTTGCCACCTTGGCTTGGTCTGTGTGTCCACGTACATTTAAAAAAAATTTTTTTTTCTTTATTGATTTTAGAGAGAGAGGAAGGGAGAGGGAGAGAGAGATAGAAACATCGATGAGACAGAACATCAATTGGCCGCCTCCTGCATGCCCCCCACTGGGGATCGGGCCCACAACCTGGGCATGTGCCCTGACCGGGAATCGAACCGGCGACCTCTTGGTGCCTGGGTCGACGCTCAACCACTGAGCCACACCGGCCGGGCTGTCCGCGTACATTTTTTACTGACCCTCTGAGGATGCCTTGCAGGCATCACAGTGGGTCCGCACCAGCTTCGGCCGCAGGCGTCTCCTGAAACGGCATTCTTCTCCTCGGAAACCACTGACCCGTGGCCTCCGTTACAACCCCCATTGTCCCAGTCATGGCCCAAGTGGCTTTTATTTTTTTTATGTTTTATTTTTTTTATCCTCACCCGAATTTTTCCATTTTTTGTTCAGATAGAGTGGGAGGGGAGAGAGAAGAAGAAGAAGAAGAAGAAGGAGAGAGAGAGAGAGAAAGAGAGAGAGAAAGAGAGAAATACCCGGCAGTTTACCTTCCCTTGTGTGAGCTGGACCACCAGAATAGGGGCACCACAGTGCAGTTGGGATTTTGGTGTTTGTGTGTGGGATTTGGGGGTATTCTGATGGAGTCCTCCCTGTTCACCTGTTGGCTGAGGGCTGGCTTCTCTTTGGGACCTGCTGGGCAAGTTGCACTGTCATTCCCTGGGCAGTATGGCCCTTCCCTGGCACCTCCTGTGGCAGCTCCTAGGGGCAGGCTGGACTCTTGTCACTACAACTAAAGGAGCTTGGTGTCACCGACAGGTTCTGAGTGGGGAGGTCACTGAGCAGAAACGGCCATGTACTGAAGCGTCAGTAAGAAATACAGGCAGACCTCAGTGATGGTAGGGGTTCGGTTTTAGACCACTGCGATAAAGCGATCATCGTATTGCAGTAAAGCAAGCCGCATGGATTGTTTTGGTTGCTCAATGCACATAAAAGTTGTGTTTACACTATACTGTAGTCTATTAAGTGCAATAGCATTATATCTTCAAAAAAGGCGCATGCTTTCATTATAAAGATACTTTAAGTGCTAACCATCATCTGAGCCTGTTGGAAAATGACACTGATAGATTTGCTTGATGCATGGTTGCCGCAAACCTTCACTTTGTTTAGAAATGCAGTATCTGCAAAGGGCAGTCAAGCCAAGTGCAGTACAAGCAGGTGTGCCTGTACCTCCGGTTACAATGTAGCTGTTCAGGATACAAAGTATCTCCTTCAGTGCTATTAAGTTTCTCCTCCTGTGGAGCATGCCCTGTAGAAGATTATTAAATCCAAGCCTGGACTTTTGGCTGACATTTCCTGTCACTGTGTGTGGGAACAGTTATTGGCTTTTCATCTTAACCTGGAGGTGAAGGGCTTACCAGAGCATCCAGGTGATAAGTTGGAGAAAGGACTTTGGACTGAGCTCCAGGGCAGGCTGGCTGCCTGGGGATGTGTCAGGGTCTCACCCACGCCTGGAGCTGTGCCCCAGTGTCTGGACTGTGTGAAGGGATGAGCAGTTCTGCCCCCCTGGGCATCTGTGTGCCTCCTGGAGCTCTGCCCTGCAGGCTGGGTGAAACCATACTCTTCTCTGGAAGCCTTCTCCATGGCTGACCTGGCCCTGGGCTTCTCTCCTGTGCTCCCTTTAAAGTTTAACCTCTTCCTCCTGCGAGATCTCCAAGTCTGAAGTGCCTCCCGGGCTTTGCTTGGAAAGGTCACCTTTCCTGCTTTGGAAACAAAGTATATCCGTTAACTATGAGCATCTCTAGAGGGTGCGGTCCATGTAACAACAGAGAAGGGCCCGGAACGTGGCCGCCCTGGCGGAAGGCAGGGCCCGCCTGTGCCCCTGCACCCCCGCTCCTCCCACACCTCCCTGGAGAGTTCCCTACTTCTCTGGGGCATGGCTTCCTGTTGGGTGGGGTCAGTCGGGGCCATTTGACATTTTGTTTCAAACAGATTGAGTAGGAGAAGACAGCGACTCAATTCCCCGTGTGTTCTTCCCGGAGTCTCTGGAGTGCTTTTGAGCCGAAGGAACTCTTCGGAAGAGAGGACTGTCTGGGGGAGTGTCTGTCACCTCCGCCTGAGATTGCAGGACGTTTTTCTCTGACTGGCTCCTGTTTGGATCCTCCAGGTCCTTTAACAACTACTGTTCATTCATTTCCTGCCGGACCCCCGGCAGAAGAATCGGAGATGTGACCACAGCGAGGGCGCCTGCGCTGAGCTCCGTCTAGTCCGAATTTGCAGGAACCACGGAGGAAGCTGTGCGGTGGGGAGGAGGAGCCGCTCTGAGCCCCCCCCTGTCCCAGCAGGTGTACTTTGGGGGATCCAGTGGCACAACTCTCCCTTTCAGACACAGTGCAGCAGGGAGATCCCAGGACGGAGCTAAGAACTGTTTCTCCCCGATGACACAGGTGTGACGGTTCATGAGTCTGCCGCCCCTGCTCGTGGCACTCTTGTGGCCTAAATTAGGCTGGCTCTGGTTGTGCCCCAGCCCTCGTGTGCTGCCCGTCCTGTCCCCCCCACCGTCTCGCGTTCATGGAAGCACATTTGAACACAGTGACGGGGTACCTGTTATCAGGCTAACCGTGAGTGTACTCAGACGCTGAACAAACATTTGCCTTGTGAATGGCCACCTGTCCCTGACAGCGTTCTTGGGCCCTTCCACTGTTTTCGACGTGAGAAGGACGTGAGAGCCAAACTGTTTTCCCCAGCTGCACTGCTATGAACACACCCATTGAACCTGGGTGTGTCACTGGGACCAGAGCAGGGAGTGTCCCATCATTCCGAGCAGGGAGCCCTACTTCCCCCGACAGACTGGGATCCAAACAACAGCATGTCCGTGCCAGGGGAAGAGGGGCGGGGAGAACGCTGTCCTTCTCAGATGACTGGCTTCAGGGACTTGATGGACATGGGCCGCAGAGATCTGCAGGGCGGTCCAGGCAGGGTCCGCAGGCAGGCTGTGCACAGGCCGAAGCCGGCAGACACAGGGTGCTGCAGTGTGCTTTGGGGAGAAACGTGTGAGAACCATGGGGCTTTGTGCCGCTCGGCCTTGCTAAGGGTCCGAGTTCCCCAGGGACCGGCTCTCCCCCTCTGGACGCGTCTGTCTGTGTTCAGTGTCTCTTATGTGAACTCTGGAAGGAAAGGATGCTCGTGGGGGCTTCCCCGCCTCCTGGGGGGTAGAAACAGGATAATCCCCACACTCAGTGTGGCTGGAAACAGGCTCTGTTCCCTGAAAGTCAAGTTCTTACAGTGCAGCGGCTGTCCAGGTGAGCCCCCGTCCCCAGTAATGACCAGTAAAGTAGCCCAGACCACGCCTGTCAGCTGCCCACCAGGTGGGACAGTGTGTGTCTGGCTGGGTGGGGGTGGAGGGGCCTGCTTGTCACAGGCGGCCCCTCGCTGAAGGTCCTCCCACGATGTAAACTGTCAGACTTGAATTTCCAGTTCATTACGCTGGAATGCTGACTCCAGGGGACCTTTTGTCTCAGTTTCAGAGTTGCCGCCCTCCTGGGCGGCACTGGCCCGGAGTCCTCTTTCTTCTCCTCATTGACCCTGTATTCTGAGTGGACGCTTTTCATCAGTTGGTTTTTAAATTTTGGCCTCGAGTGAAACAATCTTCTCATCAGATAAGCTATTGTTTGAATGTATGATATGTCGTTTATACCTGTGTAGTAGATTAGACTGCTTTCCCCGTCCCTCTCTGACCCTGGCTTTGTGTGTTCTGTTGTTGCCTCCCAGGCTGGGAGAGGAAATAGGGGTCTCTGCTCTCAACGGTGTGGACACTCCCAGGCCCATCCCAGTGACCCACCCGGGTTCAAAGGGTTCGTTAGGAACAGCGCAGCTGGTTAAAACCCTCTGGCTCTCACCCCCTTCTCGTGTCAAAAATAGTGTAAGTGTGCAAGAAGCCGTCAGGGAAACACGGCTTAACCCAACCCCACCCTCAAGTGAGAGCACCTTCCTCCCGAGGGAAGGGCCGCTTATCCAAGGCGGTGAGCGCCAGGACGGTGCGTCTGTCCCTGCCGCGGCTCCGCAGGCCGGTCGGCTGGAGGTTTCTGCAGAGGAAGTTGGAGGCTGAGCTAAAACTTGCTTTGTTCTCCTGCGGCTGCAGGTAACGAGGCGGAGGAATAGCAGTTGATGGGTTTCTGTTTCTCACGCACGGTCAGGTGAAGTCAGACCCGGGAACTTTCCAGGAGCCGTGTACTTCCTGAGGACGTCGGGCTGTCGGCCGTAGCCAGGTGTGTGTGTCTGTTGGTTGGACGTCTCCCCCTGAGATTGTCCTTGTGGAAATCAGCACGTGGACACGGGCTCCAGTGCCCCGCCCCCAGAGGCCAGCCTGGGTCGCAGACCCTTCTCTCCCTGCAGGAGGACTCTCCCCCTGGCTCTGCTGGATGTTGCGTTTGGGGGGACAGACTGGACTCTGCTTTGGCTCTCCTGGTCCTGAGAGTGCCCGAGGCCCAGACCACCTTTTACGCCCCGTTACCTGCCGAAGGCCCAAGTCTCGGTTGGCATTTGCTGAGTACTTGTGGGACACAGGGCACGAAGGAGGGGGATCTGGTACAGGTGGGGCAGGCAGGGCCCAGAAGGAGACCCCCAGCCCTGGGGGACAGGTGGGCACATTCGGCTCCCATGACTCACGCCGCGTGTAATCCCTTTGAAACTGTATCCGCACGTGGGTGGACGGGTCCTTGGGAGAGGAGACAGTCTTAGCTGTTGCAGAACTCCTGGGTGTTGCCAGAGGGCCACAGGACATAAACAGATGTACATGTGCCCGTTCTGTTCAGATTTCACGGGGGAGAGTGATTGGAAAAACATTCTGGAAAGACTCTTCAGGGCAGGTAATAACGAGACCCAGCCTGAGAAACACAGCTTTATACCGGGCGAGATTCTCACCGCCAGCCCTTGGTCATGGGGTCCCCTCTGCCTGGATGCCCCCCACCTCCCACCCCCAGGGTTTTGGCCTCATTGACCTCTCAACCTTCCTCATTCTTCAAGACTCAACTCAGGCTTGGCCTTCTGTAGGGAGCGAGTTCCACACGGGACTCTAATGGTCTGCCTGGGTCAGAGGGCAGAAATGTAGGGACATGGGAACAGTTATCAGAGCAGGCCAAACCCGGCCAGCAACCCGGCCAGCTGCACCCCCCCCCCTCCCAGGACCAACTCAGTGGATTTTTGTGCTAATGTGTTATATAGTCATATAGTCAGCGGTGGTGATGATGGGGTGGGAGCTGGTGGGGTATACTGGGGGGTGATGGTGGGGGATGGTTGTGGGGATGGCGATGGCCAGTCCTTAGTCCAGCAGCACGTGACCTTGTGTGGGCCGGAGGGAGGCACGGCTGGTCTGCGCCCTCGCTGTGCTCCCCGTGCCCAGCACTTAGCTTCACCCCTGCGGTCCTGGTTCTTCTTTGACAACAGACAGATTTGATTTCGACGGTGCTGTGAATCGTGAGGCTGATGAAAGAAGGGTAAAGAAAAGCAAGCAGGCGTGGAAGCAGAGGGAGGGAGCAGGCCACCCGCGGTCCTCAGCCCCTGCCCCGTATGGACCTGCTGGGCTGGCCGTGGACCTGAGCAGAGATGAACCACTGAAGGGAAAAGACACTTGGCCGCAGGCGTCCAGGAGCCTTGGACACTTCACAGGAAACGCATGTTTTTAGGATGGTGGTGGAAGATGCCACCGCACAGACGCTCTGCCCTCCGGCGAGTGTAGTGACCGCAGGGCAGTGACCGCAGCAGTGGGCTGGGGGTCAGACCCTGTGTTGTCAGCCCCAAGGAGACGGCTTTGTCACTTGGCACCCACTGCCGAAGCTACGTACATCCTCTTGTGATTCTAGAAGGCTTTAAGAAATCTTCTAGGCCCTGGCTGGTTTGGCTCAGCAGTTAGAGCATCGGCTCGTGGACCCAAGTGTCGTGGGTTCGATTCTGGTCAAGGGCATGTACCTCGGTTGCAGTTCAGTCCCGGCCCTGGTCAGGGTTGTGCGGGAGGCAACCAGTCAATGTGTCTCTCTCAATCGATGTTTCCCTCTCTCTGTCTCTCTCTCCCTTCCTCCCTTCCTCTCTATCTGAAGTTGAAGGGAAAAATATCCTCGGGTGAGGATTAAAAAAAAAAAGAAATCTTTTAGTAAATCTTTGCCTATCTTCTATGTTTTTCCTCCCCACAGCTGAGGAAAACTCTGGGCAGTAATATGCTGCTTATATTTTTGTTCGAATGGGTCCCAAACGCTTGTAGCTCAAGAGAATGAGCCTGGACCCTTCCAACCTCCTGGTCCTTGTTATATGAACATGGCTTCACTGCCCAGAGCGTCTGCACCATAATAAGAGAAACACGTCACATGCTTCCAGTGTTTTCCATCAACCACCCTCGGAGAACTGAACAGAGATGAATGAGACCACAGGCGCTCGGGGATTCTCAGCCTGGGTGCTGTGAAGTCTATTCACCCAAAGGGGAGCGCAGCCTGTGACGGAAGGGGCGGGCCTCCCATGCTCCCTACTGCTGGTGGGCCTCTGCCTGCTTGATAAGATTTACATGGTGCATCCCCTCCGCCCCGCCCCCCACCAGCCTTCTTTGCAAAGTGTGTCCTCTGTGCCTAAGATTCTGCGTGGGCTTATGTGAAGTCAGCGTGAAATGTGCCTTCCAGGTTTGATTTGGAAGGGAATCTGCTTCTCTCAGGAAACACTCGGGCCCCTGTGATGCCGACCTCCCATGTTAGCCTCCGTGAGCCCTTTGAGCTGTGGGGGTGGCCGTCCCCCACCTTGCACTCGTAAGTGGAGGTGGCAGGCAGATGCTCCGAGCCTGCACCCAGAGGATCTCAGTGCAGTTCCACGCTGGTCCGTGTGTAACGAGCTGTGCTTGGACTTGTTTTGTGAAGCTGCAGCGGTACCGTGACCGTTTGTTAGCCCGCCCTTGGCGAGACTAGCCCTGACTGCCATTTCTGCCCAGGTGCTGTGAGAAATATCGGGGTTCGTTCCGGAACAAGAAAAACAGAGTAATCGCTGCGAGGTTCCTGCTGGGTGGAGCAGAGAGCAAAGTCCAGCCCTCTGGGCACCGGCTCAGAACTCGCCGCCTGATCCCCGTTTCCCTTCCAGTGACCACAGTCATGACGGGGCTGCCCTGGGTCTGGGGCGCGCCACCCCCCAGATCATTCTCCCCTTCCTTCCAGTAGCGGGGTCCACGCCGTCAGTGTTTGACAGGTGGCACCGAACGGGCTCATTTTCTCCTCTTTGCGTCTGTCTTCTCCACGTTAGGTTTCTCCCGTGTGCAGAAACACTGCGGGGCGTGAAGGCCCATGGCCCTGAGCTGGAGTTGGGAAATGCAGCCCCTCCTGGGTCTGGGCTGTTCATGGGCTCCGTGTCTGTCCATGCATGTGAGGGTGCACACGGTCCACTGCAGAATGACCCACATGTGTGTAAGGGGTGCTCTGGAGCTGGAGTCAGCAAACTTAGGCCCACAGGCCAGGTCCAGCCCACTGTCCCTGCTTTTGAAGTAAAGTTTTATTAGAACACCCACACCCTGCTTTATGCCTTTTTCCGTCTGGCTCTCTGCAGAAAAGGTGCCTCGGCCCCCACCCCGGAGAGAAGCTGAGCTGCTTGCCCGGTGGTCGGGGGTGGGGGGGGGGAGGACCGAGTGCTGCTGGGCTCGAGTGGAAACCGTGTCTGGCGCTCTCTGGAGAAGCAGCCTCTAGGTGCTTGAGTTCATGCGGGTGCCGAGAGTGCAAGGCTTCGCTTCCCTTCCCTCTGGCACCGTGTACCTCGCAGTTCTTAGAGGAAGGGGTGCTACATTAATGGGGTGCTCTAGACCCTTGTTCACACTTAGGGAATGTGGATAGAAGAGGCTGCTGTAGATGACCAGGTGGTGAGGACTGGAGAGGACCAGGACAGTTGGGGAGAATTGGGATGCAGCCCGGTGGAATGTCACAGGCTGACGTCCCACCTGCCTCCCTCCGGAAGGACACTGTCCAGGTTTGCAGACTGCCCAGCCCTCCTGTCCTTGGAGGACCCCGAAAGCACCCCGAGCCCCCTGTTCTGAGATCTGCCTTGAGGAGACGCAGGGAACTCATCAGCCACACAAACGGCTCCATCAGCCTCCGTTTTGCGCTCTGCCCGTCCAGCCTGGCTCTGAGTCCAGTCTGCCTGTTAATCCTCCCTCCGCATGCCTGTGGGCAGCTTCTGTGCCTGTGGGTGAGTCTGTTGCAAAGCCCCTTTCCACAGTATAAGAGCCTCATACTGTTTCCAGGCTCGCACCTGGTGGAGCACAAAGAGCGTCGGTGTTTCTGAGCGCCAGCCGAGCCTGTGCTGTGAGCCGCCGGCTGCACAGGACACCCGCCTGAAGCACTGGGAAGGAACCGTCCGTCCGTCCATCCAGGGAACAAGGCTTCAGGGAACAAGGTGGTCCGTGTGGACGGCGCCCTGTCGCTGCTCGAAGTGTGATTGGGAGCCGGCGGCTCGGGAGCGTGCCGGGAACGCAGGGTGCAGTCCCCATAGTGCCGGGATGGTAGGTGCCTGCGGACCCCATGCAATGACTGGCAGCTCGCGGGGTGAGCAGCTCTGGGTGATCCTTTTGTTTTGTGTGCCTGGTTCACCGTGTGCAGGGAGTCGGGGGAGTAAGCTCTAGCAGCCCCGTGGTGCTCTCTGGTCCATGGTGTGGCCACCCCACCTCGGTAGTGTCACCTGTACCAGAGGCCAAGGGGGTCGGTCCCAAGGAGGCTGGTTGTGCCTCGGGAGGGAGCAGCTCCCCCACACCCCGGGGCTGGCGTTGCCACAGGTGGTGACCTGCCGTCTGCTGACCTGGACCTCGTGGGAGGGATTCCTGGCAGCGCTCTGGGCATCCGCCAGGGAGAGAGCGTCACCCTCCCAGGGAGGCCCATTGTCACACCCAGGTGCATGCTGGGGCCGCTCCTTGCCGCCTTCTGCGGACAGATTTCCAGGGCTCCGCGTTTCCCGGGCTGATTGTGAGCCCGTGAGGAGGAGGGCCAGCAGGTTTTCTGGCCCCTGTGCCCTTCCTTTGACTGTCGATCTGGGAGAAGGGGGGCCCCTCTGTCCGGAACACACAGCGAGCACGGCTGCAGCCCAGCCCATCGGTGACGCTGAGACGGGGGCAGCTGCCCTCCTTCAGCTGTGAGCGAGCACGCCGACCAAGGCGGAGGGCTGGCGGAGTGAGGGGCGCTTAGTCACGCCTCTCCTGGTGTGTCTGACCCTCTTTTAGAAAGACACCAGTTTGCACAGCTCCTTGAAGAGCCTGACTGTGAAGTCAGAACGGTCGGATCTGGCCCCTGCCGCCCCTGGAGCAGGACCACAGGAGTGTTAAGGGGGGGACCGGAGCATCCTCGGAATGGCCCTGAAGCCTGCCCTCTGGCTGTGTTCGTCGGGATGGTGTCCTCAGACCCACCTGCAGTTCTGTGGCACCGAGACGGACAGTCACGTAGGGAGGAGAGGGTCGGCGCCAAGACGTTCTATCAGGGGATGTCTCAGACTGGAAATAGTTTAGGAAACCGAGTTTGGAATGCTTCCCTGGTGTGCTTATGATGCGAGTGGGATTCCTTGTGTGTTTACTGCTGGCCCTGGTGGGAGGCCAGGAAGACCACCTCAGTGGCTTGGTCGAGTAGAACCATTAGCCTGCCTGGATGCAGTGCCGAGCCCTGGGGAATGGACTTGCCAGGAAGGGCGGAATGCTCCCATCACCTCTGTTCATCCACGGGGGAAGTGGGGTGGAGGGCAGGTGCGGCACCTGTCGCAGGTCTAGACAGGCGTGGCAGAGGTGTGCAGAGCTGCTGTGGAGGCAGAGAGGCTCGGGGTCAGAGGAGACAGGAGGGGTCACGGGTGGGGAAGAGCCAGGAGAGGGCAGTTTCAGGAACCCAGCTGCAGAGCGACGTGCCGAAGGGTAGTGGGGTGGGCTGCTCGGGTTCCTGCCCTGGAGAGCAGTGGGGAGCTTGCTGTAGGGTCAGGTAGTGCAGAGAGGGCGTGCGCCCCTTCACACACACGTGTATATGGGGGGTGAGGCCCCCAGCTGGGCAGCCCCTCTGAGCTTGTTTGTCTATCCGCAGGCAGCGTTACTGTCCGTCTTGCACTGATATTAGGGTTAGTTAAGAAAACAAGTGAAGCCCAGCCGGTGTGGCTCAGTGGTCGAGCGTCAACCCTGCACCAAGGTCACCGGTTTGATTCCCGGTCAGGGCACATGCCCAGGTTGTGGGCCAGATCCCCAGTGGGGGGCATGCAGGAGGCGGCCGATTGATGTTCTGTCTCATCGATGTTTCTATCTCGCTCTCCCTCTCCCTTCCTCTCTCTCTAAAATCAATAAAGAAAAAAATAAAAAAGAACATTTAAAAAGAAAAAGAAAAAAAGGAAACGCGTGAAGGACGCCAGCACACCGTCAGTGCTTGGTGACCGCTGCCCCTGCAGTCCCATGCTCACCAGTACGAAAGGGAGGCCGAGTCTTGGTGCAGCGCATTTTCCGCCCTGTTGGGTGGCACGTGGTGGCAGTGGGGTGTGTGTGTGAAATGGATCCTGGGCCCTGGAGACACCGCTAACACTTTACACGTGGAGCTGCGGCAGGACTGGGGCAGTCGCCCCCCAGGGCTGTGGAATTGGAGGGAGCAGGTGTGGGTGGGCTGCAGGGGGGAGAAGCCCTTCAGGGCACCTGTAAGCACAGGTGACATTCCCAAGCCGCCCCCCCTTACTCTGCAACAGAAGTGGCGTGTTCTCTTGAACATGGCTTCCCTGAGGTTCACGTGATGTGTGAAAGGACTTCACTCTGGTGGGGCCCGAGCCAAGGCCAGACCCCCGGGGCCCATGACTGGGTGGACGAAGGCTTTGCTCCAGCGAATCCGCTCTGGCCAGAAGGTCAGGAAAGCTTCTTTGCAACTAACCTCAACTCACTGCAAGAGACCTGCAGAAGGACCCCAGGGAAAGTGATCTGCAAAAATAGAAAGGCTTATTGAAGGCAGGCTTTGGGGAGGAGGAGGAGGGAGCCTGTAAGACAGCACATTCATTTGGCAGGTAATTAGGAACCCTGATCTCGAGCCTCTTGTTTTAATTAGCGCGGGGCTGCCTGCTGGTGGTTATGCCCAAGCACAGAGTGGCCTGCTCAGCTGCTGCGCGCGATCGATGTGGGTTTCGTGCGGGAAGTCTGCCTGCACCTGGGGCTGGAGCCCACAGCTCTGCGGCGGGGGAGTGGGGCACCGTCTCAGGGCGCCCTGGGAGTGTGCGGAGCTTTCCTGGTGAGGAAGTAACGCTGGGACCAAGCTGCCCTTTAACCAGAAGCCCCTCACTGCACCTGGGCCTGCTGCCCCCTGGTGCCTCTCGGGACCCCCGGGGAGGCCTCCAGCTGTGGGGTGGAGGGAAGAGCCTGCCACTCACAGGCCTGCGGCTGGAGGGTCCACGGGCCTTGCAAAGGCCTTGATGCCATTTGGAGCTGTTTCAACAAACTTTCTCTCCAGCCAATAAAACTGTGGAGAGGTCTGGAGAGGGGGTTCCCACGGAGAGAGCATTCGCCTTCCTGGCATCTGGAACCCGGGGAGCCCTGGCCAGGTCACAGGGGATGAAGTGGTCCCTGGTGCCCCCAGACAGCCCTTCTGTGCACTGGGGTTCTTGTCTCCAGATAGGTCATTTTCTTAGGCTTCTGGGTCACTTTGGAAAGTATTTCTCCTTAAAGGAGCCAGAGGCTCCCACGTCTGTAACGCAGCCTTGGCGGAGAGCCTGCTGTCCTGCTCAGTGGGCCTTCCTGAGGTGGGCACAGCCCCAAGGAATGGGCTCCCGGCTCCTTGGTGCCCGCCGGCCTCTGCCTCCCGTCCAGTGTCTGAAGCTGGCCACGTGCACGGGGGGTGGTTAATGCCCACAGGTGTCCTGCGTCTGCCAGGTGCGTGCGTGTCCGGAAGCTAGCTCGTGCCCGAGCCCCTGCCCCTGGGTGCTGCGAGCAGGCAGAGACGGCTAGCTGTGCAGGAGCGGCTGGCCCTGTGTCTTGTCATCAGATTACTCTGACAGGGTACGAGGAAGTTGACCGGAGCACGTGTGTGAACTTCTGCTTGCTCTTGGCAGCCCGGCTCTGTGATTCACACCCGCGTGACGCCACAGCTGGCTGCAGTCCTGGGGCAGGGAACTGGGGTCGCCGCCCGTGCGTCTGAGGGTGAAAGCTACTTGGTAGGTGATGCCACTGCAGGATGAGACGGGAGCCTGGCTGGTGGGTTGGTTCTGTGATCAGGTGTTTGGGCATCTACTCTGTGCCACATACCGTGGCGAGACCAGGCCACACAGACCGAGAAGCAAACCTGTCAGGCCTGGCTGCCACCGTCCCTGCGTTCTTTCTGTGTGCTGAGTGGGACTGCTCGTCGGAGGAGCTGTTCGCGGTAATGGTGATGGGGGACAGGCTGCAGCCTCACACTGGGAGGACAGACAGGCGGACTGAAACTGCAGGGGGCGGTGCGTGCATGGTGTGGGGAGACAGCCTGTCACCTGCCGCTGACAGAGGTGGCCCCAGTTGCTCACAGCTGTCTTCTGTTGAGGTTGTTGTCACAGGGAGCTCACCCCACCCACTGACCCCCACTCCAGGTCGCTGACCCTGGTCCCTCTGTCCTTGGCCCACACCTGCCTTCTGCATTTTGGGACTGAGCTCCTACCCTACTGGCCACAGACAGGAGAGGACAGAGGCTGCCCCACAGCCCAAGTGGAGCTTGGCTGCCCACACCTTGGCCTTTCTGGATGGGACGTTGTTCAGGGGGCACCCCCAAGCCCCTCACATAGATGTGTGTGCGCGTGTGTATGTGTGTGAACGTGTGTGTGTGGATTTGTGTGAGCGTATGGGTGTGTATGTCTGTGTGTGTGAGCATGTGTGGATGTGTGTGTGTGTGTGTGAGTGAGCCTGTGTGTGTGTGGGGGGAGGTGTGTGTATGTGAGCCTGTCTGTGTATGTCTGCCTCTTTGTGTATGCACATGTGTATGTGTGTGAATGATTGTGCACGTGTGTGTGAGCATGTGTGGATTTGTGTGAGCGTGTGTGTATGTGTGTGTGAGAGCATGTGTGTGAGCATGTGTGTGTGAGCGTGTGTGTGTGAGCGTGTGTGTGAGCATGTGTGTGTGAGCGTGTGTGTGAGTGTGTGTGTGAGCATGTGTGTGTGAGCGTGTGTGTGTGAGCGTGAGTGTGTGTGGATGAGTGAGTGTGTGTGTGAACATGTGTGTGTGTCAGCGTGTGTGTGTGAGTGTGTGTGGATGAGTGAGTGTGTGTGTGAACATGTGTGTGTGTCAGCGTGTGTGTGTGAGCATGTGTGAGTGTGTGAGTGTGTGCACAGAGTGCTGCCCCAGGGCTGCCCGGCCCATGCTCTGCCTCCTCTCAGTGGGGAGCACCAGGTGGCCACATTCCCCGTTTTCAGGACTCATTTCCTACTCGATTCTGGTGCCCTCATTGTGTATTTACGTCAAGTGACTGGAGCCTCTTTTCTCCGAGTGGTCAATCACTTTCACCCTCAGAAGTCCTTTCTGGCAGCGCTTCCTTGTTACCGTGGAAACGGGCCGCTGTTTGTCCCGCAGGCTCTTGTTCTTTGCGGGGCTCTGCGTGTTGATCTCAGCCTCGGTTTCCCTCGTCCCCAGTGTCTCTAATGCATGTGAATAAAATAAGACCAAATAAACCAGTGTGTTGAAATCCGGCCTCTCAAGCCCTTGAGCGTACTCAGAGCCCTCCCGGAATGTTCTCACATCTTCTTCAACTTCCTTTCTCTGCGTCACCGCACCACCCTCCGGGCTTGGCCTGGAGGAGAGATAAAGGACCCCAGAGAGTGCAGCCCCCTTCCTCCCACGAGTTCCCGGAAGCCTGTCGGTTTCCCATGGGAGCCCCGGGTGATGGGTCCGGCCACAGTCCTCACCGCCAGGGCAGCCCGGTGGGAAAGATGCAAAACGTCCTGCCGCTGGAACGGGTCATGAGACGGCGCTCTCGGCCATCCGTTCACGGAACATTGATTTCACAGGGTCCCCAAGGTAGGGGTACAAGCCGAGCATTGCAAAACAGCTCCGTGAAGTCATTACCACGGCCTCCGACAGGTCTGCTTGTCATTAGAAAACAGTGTATTACCATTTCACTGTCATTTAAAAACAAATGATTTGCCAGCTTAGAATTAATGAGACCGGGTGACTAGGTGAGGGGAGTCCTGGGACGGAGGTGGCCTGGGAGTGAGCACTGCTGACCGGCGTGTGTCTGCTGCCCTTCCCCCGGCCCTGGTAAGGTGTGCTCGTGTCAGACAGCCTTGGTAGCAGAGCAGATAGTTAGAGGGTGTCCCTCATCCGAATCCCCAGAGGTGACTTACATTTCTTGGAGGTCCTTCCAGAAATTGCCTCTGCCCGTGGAATCCAACCTGTAACTTTTTACTTTTTAAATATAACAGCTTTATTGAAATATAATTCACATCCCATAAGATTCAGCCCTTGAAAGGGTACAACGCAGTGGTGTTTGGTGTAGACACAGAGCGGTGTGGGCATGACCACTACCTCAGAACATTTTGTCACCCCAAAAAGAACCCTGTGCCCGCCAGCAGATACTCTCACGTTCTCCTCCTCCAGACCCTGGCAACTTTTAATTTAATTTCTGTCTCTGTGTATTGGCTTATTCTGCACAATTTCATGCAAATAGACCGTGTGATCTTTTGTGACTGGCTTCTTTCACTTAGCATGACGCTTTTAAGGTTCGTCCACGTTGTGGCATGTGTAAGCCCCCCTTTTAAGACTGAATTCTCACATATCTCTGTCTATAAATACTGTATTTGTATTTGTACATTTCTCCCATTTTGTCAACCCAGTCTTCCAAGGATGGACAGTTGGGTTGCTTCCACCTTTTGGCGAGCGAGTGAGTTCCCACCAGCAATGTAGGAGGTTTCCAGTTTCTCCTCATCCTTGTCAGGACTTGTTATCATCTGTCTTTCTGGTTGAAGCCCTCTCAGTGGCTGTGAAGTGGTCTCGTGGTTTTGATCTGCATTTCCCTCACGGCCAGTGGTACTGCGCACTTTTTTCATGTGCGTATGGGCCACTTGTACATCTTCTTAGGAGCAATGCCTACTTAGACACTTTGCTCATATTTTATTTGGGTTGTCTTTGTTGAGTTGTAAAAGGTTTTTTTTTTGTTTGTTTGTTTTGTTTTTTGTATATTTTGGATATTAGGCCTTATCAGATATCTGATTTGCAAATATAGTGTCCCATTCTTTGGGTTGTCTCTTCATGATACTGTTCTATGGTGTAATAGAGTTTTTAATCAAGTCCAATTTATCTGTTTTTTCTTTGGATGTGTGGGCTTTTGGTGTCATATATAAGAAATTCTGCCTAATCTAAGGGCATGAAGGTTTGCTCCTATGTTGTGGCTCTACTGTGTACACGTAGGTGTTCGGTGTATTTTGAATTCAATTTTGTATATGGTGTGAGAAGGGGTAATTCTTCACTTTTTTAAAAAATATTTTTTCTTTTTATTGGTTTTTTGGAGAGAGGAAAGGAGAAAGAGAGAGGTGGAAACATCGATGAGAGAGAACATTGATTGGCCACCTCCTGCATGCCCCCCACTGGGGATCGGGCCCACAACCTGGGCATGTGCCCTGACCGGGAATCGAACTGGCGACCTCTTGGTGCATGGGTCGACGCTCAACCACTGAGCCACACTGGCCAGGCAATTCTTCACTTTTTAAAAGAAAAATGAAGAGAAGGGGGTGGGAGGTAGTAAAAGAAGGTAAAGGGAATGGGGTCAGATGCATGGTGATGGAAGATGTGACTTTGGGTGGTGGGCATACCATGCAGTATACAGATGGTGTGTCATAGACTTGTACACTGGAAACTTACATGTATTTACCTACCAATGTCACCCCAAAACACTTAATAAAAAAATATTTGCCTGCCCTGGCCAGTGTGGTTCAGTTGGTTGGAACGTCGTCCCATGCACCGAAAGGTTTTAGGTTTGATTCCCAGTCAGGATGCGTGTGGGAGGCAGCCGATCGGTGTTTCTCTCTCACGTCGATATTTCTCCTCCTGCCTTCCCCTCTCTCTAAAATCAGTAAGTATGTCCTTGGGTGAGAATTTAAAAAAATAAAAATTTAAAACATTTACTTCCCCTATTTTTAGTGATGAGAAAAAAAGAGAAGTGGAATCCCATAAATTCCGCAGCGCCGTTTGCTTTGTCCCTTCGCAGTGTTTGAACAGGTGTGCACATCAGCACCGCACGTTCAGGGCTGTTTCTCACGGAACCCATGCCGCCCCACTCGTGGCCGTACCATCACCCAACCCCTCCCGTGGCCGTGCCATCACTCCCTGCCCACCCATGGCCGTGCCCTCGCTCCCTGCCCCCCCCGTGGCCGTGCCATCGCTCCCTGCCCCACCCGTGGCCGTGCCATCGCTCCCTGCCACACCCGTGGCCGTGCCCTCGCTCGCCGTCCCCCCCGTGGCTGTGCCCTCGCTCGCCCTCCCCCCGTGGCTATGCCAGCCATCACTCGCTTCTTGGGCTAGGAGCCGTGCTGCAGCCCCACCCTTGAGCATCAGTGAGAAGCAATTTCAAGCATAAAGGTTTACGCTGTCTCATCTTCTTATACTGTAGTGGGCAGGATAATGCTCCCCGCCCCCAAAGATGTCCCTGCCCTAACCCCCAGGACCCGTGATTAGATCACCTCATAGGGTGATCTAATGGCCAAAGGGACTTTGTGGGTGTGGTTCAGGTTCAGAAGCTCCCCAGGGGTTGTCCTGGGTCACCTCTGGCCCAGTGCAGTCCCAGGGTGCAGTGAGGAGGAGGGGCTGGAGGGAGAGCCCAGAGGAAGGCCTGACTGGTGGACGGGGTCCGGCCGCAGCGTCTTGCTGGCTTTGCCGTTGGAGAAAGAATGAATGGCGTGGCCTCTCGACGCTTGTGGAAAAGGCAGAGAACCCACTGTCCCCTGGAGCCTTCAGAGGGCCGCGCAGTGCTGCCGGCCCTGGGTTTCCCCCCGGGAGCCCCCGGTCGGACCTCTGACCTTCCAGAACTGTCAGCTCGTAATCGCTGTTGTGTTCGGCCGCTGCGTGTGGGGTAGCGTGTCACAGCGGCCGTAGCAAAGGAATGTACCTACCTTTCACATGTTCTGAACTTCGAGGTCAGTGTCTCCTGGACCAGCGGTGCTGCGGGAGGTCTCAGGTCACGCGGGACACTCGGCCGTGTCAGAGCCCCGTGTTTTGCGGGGAAGTCGTACAGCCACACGGAGGGCTGGAGTGTCTCCTGGAGGTGTGCGCTGTCACCTCGGTGTTTGGGCTGTGTCGAGGAGGCCCGTGGACGGCCACGGTGACATACCACGGGCAGTGTCCGGGATGGGCGCTGCAGGGCAGCCTCCGTCCTTCCTCGGAGCCACGGCGCTGTGGCCGGTTTGACAGTCTTATGTGCTCGCTCCTCGTCTGCTTTCTTTGTGTGAAAACAGTGCACAGACTTGGGGGGTCCGAGCAGCCTCGGGGTGCTGGCTGGGGCCGCCGTTTCCAATGTTACCTCTTCGGTCCCAAATCCCAAACCACCCACAGAGGGGCCTTCAGAACCCCGTGGGTGCAGGGCTGCCACGCTCTTCTGCTGTTTGGGGGCGGGGGTGTGAGGAACTGCAGGGTTCCCCGAACATGCTGGGTTTGTCCTGAATCCCTTCCAGTTGGTTCAGGTGTGGAACCAGGTGTCCCTTTCTCTCCGTCTCCCTGGGGCTGCTCACCTGGAGGACGCTGAGCCGCCCCCTGTAGCGTGGGCCGACCCTCGCCACGGCCCCAGGCGACTGTTCCTGAGGCTCGATCTGGTGAGGATGTCGGGAGGATTAAATGGCTGATTCCATATTTAGGGAAAATATCTGTGAACTTAAATAAAGGCCCGTTCAATGCCCTTTTCGGATTAGCACTGTAATTGACTTAGTGTTTAAGGCAGAAACTAAGGCTTTTGATTTTAAAACCGTTGACAGATTCGAGCCCAAGCGGCTTTCTGATTGGAGAGCAAAGCCACCGACTTCCAGGCAAGTTGGGACATCACCCCCTCTGCACCCTCCCGAGCCTGACTTCTGTCATGTTTTACAAAACACAGGGATTTCCATTTTAACCCGCATTTATGGCTTTTCCGTGGACGAGCCTGAGGTCCTTCTGCAGACCAGCTAATACCAAGACGCTGTCAAAGCAAGCGACGCACAACTCGACAAACGACTCACCGAGGATAGAGGCTGGGTGTGTTCTCGTGTGACGCTTTTGCACGTAAAAATGATGTCAAGTGATCTTGAAGGAAATTGGTGTTTAGCTGACTTCCGAGGCTGTTCCCCATGGTTGAAAGCGATCCCTTTATTCGTCTGTTAAACTGGGCGGAATTGAAACGCTTTTTTTTTTTTTTAATTCCATAATAGCCAAGCACTGTAGTCAGAGCCTAGCATATTGTGGCTGCCATCAGGTGACAAGGGTGCATGAGTGTATCTTTTGCCGCTGTGGGGTTGAGGAACGAGGAAGGGATGGTAGGTCTTCTTTTACGTGGCTGACCGCTGACGGGGGGGTGGGGTGGGCGGTGGACGTCGGCTCGTTGTATGTATTTTGGATCAGATCACATCCCTCAATGGCCTGGATCCCACGTACCCTCCCACCCCCACCCAGCGGGTGTTTTCTTCTCTGACCGCCCAAGGCCCCCGGTTCACTTCTCAACCCTCTGACGCTGACATCTCCCTGTGCTTGGAGCTTCCAGGGCCAGACCCAGGGGCTTTCAGTCCTTCCTTTTCCTCAAAACCCTCCTCCCTATAGCTTCTGTTGTGCAAGTCCTCAGCCCTGCTCCAGTTCCCGTCCTGGCTCTGTGCCTTCTCAGCCGGGTGACCTGGAACAGGTCACAGTGCCTCCACTTCCCCATCTGTAGAGTGGATGGCAACAGCTCCCGGGCTGCTGTGGAGAGTCCTTACAGGAGCCGGTGTCTCTCCGCTCTCCTTGCAGGTTACAGGCCCAGGTGTGTCCTACCTGCCCCGCCCTTGGCCATGCCCTCCAACAGCTGCCAGGCCCACTGGTGTCCCGGACCCCAGGATGGCGATCCCCTCTGTCCTGCCCCCTTTCTTCTGTGTGGTTCTGTTGTTGCCTGGCCCTCCCACCCCCTGGAGTCTGCCCCACGCCCTCGTCCTCGGGCTGAGGCCTCAGTCCACGCTTGCTCTCACTTTTGCCCAGACCACCGAAGTGGGCCTCAGAGGCCTCCCGAGCCCTGCTCATCACCCCGATTTCCTCCTCCGCGTGGGCTCAGACCAGGATGCGCTGGCTCTCACAGGAAATTAAGGCACTAATTGGATCCAGGGTCTTCGGCGAACACCGTTCTATTTTTACAGTCGGGCGGGAAGTTGTCGTGTAACTAACTGTGTAAATTACAACCCAGGGCACCGAGCTGTGCAATCAAGTTATCGTTCTGTTCTTGGAAGGGCGACTTTTGATTTCTGGCTCACTTCTGGGCATTTGCCATAATTTCTTGATTCTAACTCACTGTGCTCTGGCTTCGGAAGGGGCCCCTCAGAGAGAAGGGGGCTGGAGTTTATTGAGCATCTGGGGTGTGTCAGGCTGTGTCCACTGCTTCACACGTTATTTGACTGAATCCTTGTCACGGTCTCTTTCTCACAGATAGGGAAACTGAGGCTGGGCAGGTTGAGAAGCTTGCTGAGGGCACGTGGCTGTGAGAAGCCAGGTGACCCTGTGGGTCTCTGCTTCCCACACCCGGGCCCTGTGGCCCCCCGTACACCTCTTCCTGAGAGAGCAGTGGCTGCTGCCGTGTGGGTCCCCCAGGGGAGGTGATCTCCGGACGAGTCGGGAGGTCTTCCTCTCGGCAGACACCTCTCATCCTGCAAACTTGTTTCGACTCACAGCCTTTTAAAATCTACTGATGGTCGTGTCCCTGGCCTATATGCCTCGAATCTGAATGTGGTCCAGCCACTGGTGACTAAGATGTGACGTGATGTGCTGCTTCTCTTGGACTGATGAGCTGGGTTTAAGTGACAGCCCTGAGCCTGGCTTGTGCGCAGCCAGACGTGCACGTGTGTGTGTGTATGTGTGTGAGTGCGTGTGCATGTTTGTGTGTATGTGTGTGTATGTGTGTGCATGTGTCTGTGGATGTGTGTGCATGTGTGTATATGCGTGTGTGCGTGTCTGTATATATGTGCGTGTGCATATGTGTATATGCATGTGCGCGCGCGTGTGTGCGTGTCTGTATATGTGTGTGTGTGCATGTGTGTGTGTGTGTGTGTGTGTGTGTGTGCGCGCCCAGAGGGCAGGGATGCTGTTGCTGTACTGTGCATTCTTTTCCACGGAAATCCATCTCATCTGACATACAGTAGGCCGGGGAGACCTCCTGGTGCCTCACACAGGTGAAGCATTTTATTTTATTTACTTATTTTTAAAACCTTACCTGAGGATATTTCTCCATTGATTTTCAGATAGAGTGGGAGGGAAGGAGGGAGAGAGAGAGAAACATTGATGTGAGAGAGACATCGATTGGTTGCCTCCTGCACGACCCTGACCAGGGCTGGGGATCGAACTGCAACCGAGTTACGTGCCCTTGACCGGAATCGAACCCGAGCAGACTCTTGGTCCGAGGGCAGATGCTCTGCTGCTGAGCCAAACCGGCCAGAGCAGGGTGAAGCATTCTAATCCAGTTGCTTAGGCCCAGTACCCGAGACCGCACTCTGCCAGATCTGCAGACTTGTGGGTGCTGGGAGGAGCCTGCATGTGCTGCTCTTGAACATGGGGTTCTTGCATGCGTCCCCCAGGTGACACCGCCAGGGCCTGCCTGCCGTGAGGAGACCGGGGCCAGGCGTCAGCCGGATCCTCACCCAGCGCCCAGCATCAGCCCCCTGCCCTGGAGCTGTGGCCCCTTGCCTGCATTTTATTTACTTCTTAATCCTCACCCGTGGATCTGTTTTGTTGATTTTAGAGACAGAGGAAAGGGGGAGAGAAAGAGAAACATCGATGTGAGAGCAGCATCGATGATTTGCCTCCTGTACACACCCCAACCAGGGATCAAACCCGCAACCTAGGTGTGCGCCCTGACCGGGACTCAAGCCTACAGCCTGTCAGTGTACAGGATGGTGCTCCAACCTCCTGAGCCACCTGGCCGGGGCCCCTTGCGAGCATTTTAACTGAGGTGAGGAGTCCGCTTAGCTTTGCCCTATCTGTTTTAAAGAATTAAGGCATGCCCCGGCCGGTGTGGCTCAGTGGCTGAGCGTCAACCCGTGCACCAAGAGATCGCTGGTTCAATTCCCGGTCAGGGCACATGCCCAGGTTGTGGGCCAAATCCCCAGTGGGGGGCATGCAGGAGGCAGCCAATCAGTGTTCCCTCTCATCGATGTTTCTATCTCTCTCTCCCTCTCCTATCTTTTCTAAAATTGATAAGGGGAAAAAAAATTTTTTTTAATAAAAAAAGAATGAAGGCATGCTGTGGAAGGTCCATCATTTCCGTGTTCTTTCACTGTTTTCCGTGTGCACAGCGCACGCCCACCCAGCATGCCTGAGGGGTGACACGTGGAAGGGACCCTTCCTTGGACGGAACTAACCAGGCGCTCGTGTTTTCTTCCGTTACCAAGAAGCCACACTCTTCTCAGGGATTTGTGATGAAAACGGCCGGCACGGGCCATCGTGAGGCACAAACACCGAAGCTTCTCCAGTTACTGACATTTTAAAACCTTCAAAGGGTGTGTTGCCGCAGGGCTGTTGACGGTAACACGTCATCACGAACACTGTCAAGCACAGAGAGAACGTGGCCGGGTTTGACGGCGAGGGCAGGAGCACCTGCCGCCCGGGCTCTCCCGTGGCCTCTGCTCAGCCCGTCTCCAGCCCTCGGCCGCTTCAGTTTCCGGTGCGTTTCACCGTCAGCCGCAGTGCCCCGCGCGTTTCCCGTTACCCACTCGCGTTCAGTGCTGCTCCCAGGTGGTTTTTCTGTTGGGGTGTACGCACTGATGAACAGCAAAATGCACCCACTGTAAGTGTGCCGTCCGCTGAGTGCCGGCCACCAGGGCAAGGTTCTGCTTGCCGCGGGAGAGGACCCGGCGGCCCGCAGGGAGGGTCCGTGGGAGGGAGACATGGGTGGACGCCGGTCAGGCGGGGAGGGGTTCAGCTAAACACGGGTGGACCGAGACTTCCCTCTCGCAGGGCCTTGTGTTCATTTCCTGTGGCTGCCGTAACCCAGGACCACGAACTGGGCGGCTTCAAACAACACACATTTATTTTCTCGCAGCGCTGGGGCCCGCAATCTAAAATCCAGCTGTCAGCAGGCTGTGCTCCGTCCGGAAGCCCTAGGGAGGGTCGTCTGGGCACCCGGGCTGGTGGCTGCGTCTCCGCCATGTCCGCCCGCCGTCCCCTGGCCCCCTTCCTGTGCGTGGCTCCCCGAGTGCACTGAACAAAGGGCTTGCCCTGAAGAGCTAGGGTCCCTGCCCTCCCCCTGCCCTCCCCCGTGCTCCCCTGAAGTAGCCTTGTGACCCGTTCTGCGTTTTGCCCTTCTGGTGGCTGTCCTTCCAGGATGAAGTCAGTGGGCCCTGATCGTTATCAATGTCTGATTACATTAGTGGGGTATAAGAAGAAATAGATCTCTTTGTCCCCAGTTCCTGGCACAGAGCTCCTAAAACCCTTGGCATTTCCTGAGTGGCAGGAGTGACCTGTTATTCGTAATGAACCCCTTTTGCTCACACTTGAGTTGAAGCTGACAAAGTCACATGGAGAGGCCCGAGATAGCCTCAGGATGGGCTGGTCACCAGAGTAATTAGAGATGGACCCTTCATCCCCACCCCTGACCTCCTGGGAGGGGCTCGTGACCAGTGGCTTCCAGGTGCCGAGAGGGTGGGGTGCCCAGAGAGGGCACAGAAGCTCCTTGCCCTGCCGCCCACACCCCGCACACGTCTCACCCACGGGGCTGTTCCTGGGTTGTATTCTTTGTAGTCAACTGGTCATAGGAAGTACATTGTTCCTGAGGTCTGGGAGCCTTCCTTGCCAGCTGTCGAACTCAAGGATGGGAAAGGGGAACTATCAGTTTCTAGCTGGTCGGTCAGAGGACGGGAGGCCCCTGACTGCCTCTGGCTGGTGTGAGGCGGGCAGTCTGTGGAGTGGGTCCCCTGGCCGTGCGCCTGACACTCAATCCAGGTAGTTCACTTCAGGGTGGAACGGACTCTTGGGCACAGGTGGGTGTCCGAGGAGTTGCAGAGTTGGTTGCCGGTGTGGATGGAACCCCCCGCGTTCGGGGTCAGAACTGTTGCGTGGGTGGAAAACGTCTCAGGCGGTGATTCCTAGTGCAGAAGGCGGCCTGAGGTCAGAACCAGGACATTGCATTCGTGCCTCAGTCTGACCATCGGGGCCTGGAAAACCCTCCTGTTAGAGCCACGGGACCTGGGAGGTGGCTCATCCTCTTATTTGATGGGTAGAGAGGTTGACCCACATCAGTGCAGTGACTTGCCCAGGCCACACAGCGGCTCTGATGGACCGGCAGGTTCAAGCGCTGTCATGGTGGTGACTACGGTGACTGGGCACCTGGGCATGAGGCTGGGCCATTTCGGCCCATCCTGGACGATGCCACAGGTGCACACGCTCCAGGACCCCAGGGCTGGTCCAGCTGTCATTGAGCCTCCTCTGTCCGGTCTGCTTCCTGCCCTCCGTCCACTGGTCTCCGGCTCACATTCACACCCCGAACACCAGGCTCCACTTCTGCGTCTTCTCCAAGGAAAGGATTTGCACCGTATTGAAATCCGGCACTTCCTTGAGGTCCCTTTGGTACCCCTGTCCAGTGGAAACGGAAGGCTTTAACATTCTCTAGTAGCCATACAAAAGGTGGACAGCAGCAGGTGAAATTAGTTTGACTGATACATTGTGTTTACTCCGACAGATCCAGGGTGTCAGCCTTGCGATCCGCACGGATGTGGCGTTCGTCACGTAGGAGTGTCATGTTCGATTTTGGAGCTAAGCCCTTGGATGGCACTGGTGCTGCTCCCAGCCCCATCTCAAGGGCTCAGGGGCCCCCTGCGGCCGGCAGCCTCCGGACTGAGCAGCGAGGCTGTGGGGTCCTGATTCAGTCTCGGCAGTCTCAATCGTCTGCCCAGAGCCCCTGCCCGGAGACACGCTTCCTCTCGCTCCGTGCCTACGTGTCTTCGGGAGTCACCAGAAGCACTCCAGTCACTCGCGGGGGTCCGTGGTGGCCGAGTCCTTGCTGCCCAGAGCACGGCTGTGTGGCCGGGGGGCAGATTTGCTGTTTCTGTGTGGCCAGTGAACTCGAGCACTCTGAACATTCACCGAGTGGGGAGTGTGTCGTCACCCCGCGATGGCTCGGCTGGCTCACTGAGCCCTAAACAAAAAGTGCCTTCACGAGGGACCGCCTGCCCCTCCCCCAGGGGAGTGTAGCTGGCTGTTCCTGCAGCGGCCGTCAGCCCTGCACAGAGCCTCAGGCTGACAGATGGCCTTTGTACTGGCTGAGAAAGGCAGCCGGGCCTGGTCTGACCGGCCGCTTGGGGAGGCTCCTGGTGCCCAGGAGGGGGCGCTGTTCGCAGGGGCCTGAACCCGAGACCCTCCCAGGGACCTGCCGTCCTTTGACTTCAGTCAGGATGGCCCCTTGTGAGCGGCAGGTCACCTGCTGTCTGGACTGGAGGACACCTGGGTTCTGGGACCCGCTGGGCGCCACCTCCACTTCACATCCTGTAGCCCAGGGACCACAGTTCCTGCTCCCGTTCCTACTCCCAGTGACTTAGGGAGATGGCCGTCATGGCGGAGGCCTCTGGGTGACAATGAGCCGTGAACCTGCTCCCACAGCCCCTGGAGTCTATGCTCACAGGTGGTCAGAGTGGTCAACTTTATGTCCTGCGCATTTTTACAACTTAAAAATTTAGAGTGCACGCCCTGGCCGGTTTGGCTCAGTGGTTAGAACGTCAGCCCGCGGGCCAGAGAGTCCTGGGTTCGGTTCCCGCTAAGGGCACGTACCTCGGTTGCAGTTTGTCCCCGGCCCCGGTTGAGGTCGTGTGGGTGGCAACCACTCGACGTGTCTCTCTCACGTCGATGTTTCTCTCTCTCTCTCTTCCTCCCTCTCTCCCTCCCGCTCCTTCTGAAGATAAATGCAAAAATGTCCTCGGGTGAGGATAAAAACAAAAACAAAAACAAAAAAGAGTGTGCTATTTAAATAAACATTTGCATTAAAGCCTGCTAGTTTTTCAGTGTTAAGGGTCAAAATTACACATGTATCATATATTTATCTATCTTATAAGTAATTCAAATTATGCATCTGTTTCTACCTCGATATAGATATGTAATTTAGATGATTTTAGTTGTCTTTCCTCTGATAGTTGAAGTCTTGGAAGACTTAAGGGTTTGATTGTACCTGGCTAAAGTTAAAAGCTACCCAGTGTCATACTCTTGGAAGGAAAATCAGGAAGAATTGTCCTCACGGAGCAGCCTTCCTCGGCTCTGTCACAGTGGTGTGCCCATTCTCACGGCTGTCTCTGTAATACAACTTGGGTGAGAGGCGCCATGGGCCGGAGTCAGCCAGGAGGACCCCAGAGGCGCCCGGGTTCTCTGTTCCCGCCAGCTGGCTTCTGGTGAGCTGGCCCATTTCTCCTGCAGGAAGCATCTTGGACACCCCAAAGCTCTTACTGTCAAGTTGGACAATCAGGCCACTTTCCAGAAGCAGCCCGTGTTGGCCCCTGGTGTACCAGGTGACCCAGTGCTCACTGGTGGTCCTTCCTGGAAAGACAGCCTGCGCCGCCCCCCTCCCCCCCATGCCCCATGCCCACAGACCTTTTCCTTTCGAAAGCCTTCTGCCCTGGGCGTATCAGTCTTCTTGAGACTCCGAACAGCCTCAGGTCGGCTCCCAGCTGGTGACGTGGCCTGTGTCTTGTTGCCACCATCTTGCTTTGAATTACTGAGCTACCCAGCACACACACAACAAAAACACGAGCCATTTCAAAGTGAACACTTCAGCGGTATTTGCTGTCCTGGCCCCGACGAAGCCCTCCAAGGTCGGGACATGGGGCTGTGTGTGTAAAATGGTCAGGATTCGGCTGGCGGCCTGAGATGACAGGGACAGCACACTGTGGACTTCTCAGACACAGGAGAAGACTCCTTTTGGAAGGACGCGTACGTGTTTCTCACGTGCGGTTGAACTCGGAGGCAGAGACTGTGCTGCAGGGATTCTGCTGCCGGCCACCGCCTGTCGGAGTCCAGGATGAATCAGAAGAGGTCGCCCCCGATCCCTAGTTTGTCTCCCTGTTACTGCCAGCGAGGGTCTGGGGTCCCTGCCCTTGCTCCCAGCTTCCCAGGAGCCGCGGGATTCTGTTCTGTGTCCTGAATTTGCTTTCTAACGAGATGACCTCAGGCAGCAGCTTTGGCAGGAATGGAAAGAATTGTTTGATGACCAAGAGGTTGCCGGTTTGATTCCTGGTCAGGACACATGCCCAGGTTGTGGGCCCAATCCCCAGTGGGGGGCATGCAGGAGGCGGCTAGTCGATGTTCTTGCTCATCGATGATTCTGTCTCTCTCTCCAAAATCAATAAAGAAAAAAAAAAAAAAAACCTCATCTAAAAAATATATAAAAAATAAAAGAGGTTCCCTTCACTTAACACGGTCGGTGGGGTTGGCTCTGAAACTGCGGGGTGTGCCTGTGTTTTAAAGGGGAAACGCTTCCCTGGTAAACTGGCCGACTGCAGACCCGCACGTGTGTCCCCCAGAATAATCCCGGTTCCCTCAGTTCGCAGAGGTGACGGCGGTTCCCTGTGGGGAGGAGGGCACAGCAGACTTGTCTGTGGGAGAGCCAGGGGGCTTCAGCCTCCCGGGAGGGCCGGGTATAGCTGGGATTGGAGGAGACTGGAAGAGATCTTACAGAAATGTGAGTCCATTCTTACTAGGTTTATCTATTTCTTTCCTAAAAACTCGGAGGTAAAAGCAGGGTACATTCAGCTCTATTACACGCCAGGCGTTCAGCCCCTGCTGCCGCCGCTGCCTTCCTTTCTGCTGGGGCAGCTCGTTTTTGTGTGCAGACCCCAACATAAATAAAGCTGGGCTCGTCCTTCCTGTTCGTTGGAGAGTCAGGCTCTTGAGATGGCAAGGTGAGTGGTGACAAGCTGCCACCACCGGGCGCAGGGATCTGTACAAACCGAAACCAAGTGGGGACACCAGTTACATGCTCAGGTTACTGGGTGCGGCCACACGGAGGCCGGACTTGACAGGTGCTGAGAACAGATTAGATGGAGGGCAGGAGAGAAGGGGGCTTAGGAACTTAGCTAATCAGCTACTTGAATACAGGTTGGGGAAGTGGTGGCTGAAAAGAAATGCCTCCTGGAAAACCGGGAGATGTCAGCATGTTAGTTACTTCCAGCTCAGTGTGAGTCAGCACTCAGGGGGTGCACACACTCACACACACACAGACACATACACAGACACAGATACAGACAGAGAGACACATAGACACACACAGACAGATACAGAGAGACACACACACAGACACACACATACAGACAGACACACACACACACACACACACACACACACACACACACGAGCTGAGCTCAGGCCCCCTCTGGGTGGTATTACCCGGAAGAGACAGAGGAGTGCTGCTCTCACCGCCAGCCAGGCCCCCACGTTTACCTGGGCACACTCACATCCAGAAGGGTACGGCGGGCACCCGGCAGGAGGCCTAGCTGATCCTCCCTGTGGCCCTGGGAAGGAGAAGGGTGGTCAGCCTGAGGGAGAGGCTGTGCTGGGGGACAGAGGTGTCCACATGCCGAGACTCCCGTGGGAGGACGTGCAGGGCGGGCTGTGTGTGCTGTCTGGGCAGGCCCTGAATTCACAGGGGAACGGGCTCCCACAGTCACAGCCGCCTGACGGGGGGATGGAGCCCGCTCTCCACTGGTCTCCGCCGAGGCCGGACTCCGGAGGGCGCTGTGCACAGGACGCCGGACCCAGAGCCTGCCAGGCCGAGGTTTCCAGGTGATGAGCTGTGTGCACCTCCCGTCCTGGCCTCATAGCCCTCTGATCTGTTGTCACGGGAGGCGTGAAGGACCCGTGTGCACCTTCGTCCCTCTGCCTGTAGAATACAAGTCTCATAGGTGCACGGAACAGTACCAGGGGGTCTGAGAAACTGGTTCCATCAGAGAAAATGTGGCTCGGGGGCAGGTCACGTCCTTCCCATCCCCAACAGGAAAGTGGGGGACGGTCGGCCAGGGAGGACACACGGACAGCAGCTTCTTGGGCAGGTGTTGTGCTGGAGTGTAACTCACACACGGCGCCCAGCTCCTCCGTGTGCTGCGTGAAGAATCCCCCGAGGTGACTCGTGTGTGTTCCCCGGCAGCCGGATCAAGACGCAGAACGTGAGCAGGTGGGGGCTTCGTCCTGTGAAAACAGACACGCTGACTCCGCTTAGCTGCCGTCATTAGCTAATTCTTGTGCAGCCTAATGAGGAAATGCTCACCAAATCCTCATTTGAATGGATGAGTCAGCAGCTTCGTGGAGTACGTTCTGAACCGTTCAAAGACCAGAAGGTCGTGCCCAAGTATAAACATGGTGGGAATAATGGAAACCTGCTATTTCTCTTGTTGACGGAGCAAACATCTCTGACCTCCTCACTGTGTGCAGAGCATTTGACGAGGGCCCCACCGGGGAGAGGTCGGAAGGAGTTTCCAGTTGAAGGACAGCATCTTTTATTTATTTATGTATGTGTGTATGTATGTATGTTAATCCTCACACGAGGATATTTTTCCATTGATTTTTATAGAGAGTGGAAGGGAGGGGGAGAGAGAGAGAGCAATAGAAAGCAGCAGATATGAGAGATACATCAGCTGGTTTCCTGCCTCTCACTCCTGCCCTGACTGGTGCTGGAGATCGAACCTGCAACCCTTCAGGGTGAGGGCTGACACTCTAACCACTAAGCTACACGGCAGTGTCGTCTTTTAAAGTAGACGGAGCTACCAACCCCTGGAGAGTGAGAGAAAAGAAGAGACTGCACAGCTGCCTTGTCATAATCGGAGGTATAAGGTTGAGATTCTGAGCTCTCCGCGGGTCTGACTTTCTTTGAAGGACTGGAAAGGTGTCATTTCCTGTGTCACCCAGTGATCTGTGTTACTGAAGAGGGTGCTGAGGGCTAGGGATGGTGGATGAACCTGCCTGAGGCCACCGTGGCAGGTGGGGAGCCCTCCAGAAACAGCAGGTCCTGATGTCCACCCCCGACCCCCAGGAATGGGAGTGCAGTCATTCACTGGGGGGTGGGGGGGTGTCACAGACTTTCATGTCTTTGGAAGGTTGTGGTCCCCCACCATTTCATTTAATGAAAATTGTTACGTGGGAGGGTCGAAATGATCATTGGCTCTTAGTAGAGCTATCAACAGTCCTCTGGCTGCTGAGTTACTAAGAAATTATACTCTATTCATTCAAATGTCTAAGTTCCTTTTGGGGAAAATTTCTGGATTTCCTCAAATTCAAGAGAGTCACACAAGCGGTTATTTTTCCGTTTCTTTTAAATCCATCAGTACGTGGAGACTGCTGGTGTAAGTTACAGATCGAGTACCATAAATGTCATTACTAACTGAAATTGATCCATGGGCTCTGGGAATGTAGCTGGGCTCCCTGGACAGAGCATGTTGGGGGGTGTTTTTACTGATGGGGACCCTTAAAGAATCTTCCAGCAGAGGAGGGGGTCCCAAGTGGCTTGTTTTCCTCGCTTATTTCAGAATTCTAACCAGCCCCGAGGCTGTCAGCAATTTGGATTTCCTGTTCTTCCTGCTTGGGCTTATGTATTTGTTTCCATACGAAATACAGCTGTGTTTCCTTCACCTTGATGAATGTACCTGTCTTTGTCCGCTCGGGCTGCTGTAGCAAAATACCACAGACTGGGTGGCTGAGACAGCAGACAGTTGCTTTTCATGGTTCTGGAGGCTGTGCTCGGGAGCAAAGAGGGTGACGTCCTCCACAGCTCAGACCCCTGGGGTGTGGCGTTTAATCCGGACGCCACACGCTCTCCAAGGGGACAAGTCTTAGCTTATAGAAGCAGCAGGAAGGATGGCAAAGGAAGAGCGAGGGGACCTTTACTTTGAAGAAGACCCTGTCCTCGGATGTTTTGGGGGGGCTGGTCCAGAAGAGGCTGGTTCAAGGCTGACAGCGGGGGACTAGGACTGGGGTGAGCTCGTGGCCGGTGGCAGTGACTCACGGGCCTTTCCAGAAGGAACCTGCCGCAGGGCCCTTCTCCCTGCTGGGTGTGACCAGGGACTCCAAGCAGGTCTCACCAGTCCTGGGTGTGACACGCCTGGGTGAGGGGAGGTGTTAAACTCCAGGCATCCGGCAGAGGTGAGATGGAAGCAGATAAGTGTCTCAGCACTCCATCGTCGGGGGCCACAGGTGGAATGCGGGCAAGTTGGGGTGCTGATGCAGTGGCCTGACTGTCTGCGGCTGTTCAGGGAGGTAAGGGCTACAATGCCTGCCCTCCCAGGGTCTAAGATACTGGGGGGCTGTGTTCCTGGAGAAGAGACCAGCTAGGAAATAGAAGGGGTGGGTGTAACTTATTCTGCACAGCCTCCAAGAATCCTGGTGCCCCAAAAAGGCATACTTTGTCTCAAAATAAGGAGAGGCTGTCATCCAGTCAACGGAGACCAGATGAATAGGTGTTTCGACTGTGGCAGGGAACTTCTAGATGGTCTCTGAGCTTCTAGAACAAGCCTCGGGCGACCCCATCCTGCACCGGTCAGGTGTGAGGTGGCTGGGAAACGATGGCCTACAGGTCGTGGGTCTGTAGCTGTGGGTACATTGGAAGTGCGTGTGGTCCAGGCTGGCTGCTGGCACAGGGCCCCCCCAGGAGACGCCTGCAGCTGACGGACCCCGTTCGCTGGGTCAGCCCTCTGTGTGCACTGATGGAGTCTCCCCACGAGGTCTTCCAAACACGGAGGCCCCGATAGAAGACTGAGCAGTCCAAGAAACAGCCTCATTGCAAAGCAACCATTTAAAATTCGTTTCAGAAAAAATTGTAATGAAATGAATGCATTTTCCACTGGGGGCAGGTGGAGAATTTATTTTTAGTTGTTTTTAGATCACATTTTTCCTGCTTGATTTACATGTTACATGTTTCTGATGAACTTTGAATTTTGAGGGGTTTTGCTTCAGTTAAGCAAATGATGTCTGCTAACTGTGTAACATAAATATGTTTTCCTTTTGTATATAGCAATATACTTTATATATATGTGTGTATACACACACACACACAACACACACACCATGGGCTTTTTTTGACTTTGAGATTTAAAAAAACTGGAAGACAGCATTGCAGCTAAGTAAGAAAAATGATGAACCAGTATTGAGGTTAATTTATAATGCATCATAAATATATAACTATATTAAAGTTTTAATTTTTTTAATCCTCACCTGAGGATATATATTTTTTCCATTTATCTTCAGATAGAGTGGGAAGGAGGGAGGGCGGGAGAGAGAGAGAGAGAGAGATTGCCTCCCGCATGACCAGGGCCAGGGACGAACCGCAATCGAGGTATGTGCCCTTGGCCGGAATCGAACCCGTGACTCTTTGGTCCAGGGGCCAGTGCTCTAACCGCTGAGCCAAACTGACCAGGGCTAAAGTTTTTATTTTAATTGTGGACTCACATGCAGAAAAATATACATTTTAAAGAGATATAAAAGAAGTGCAGATTGAGATATTTAAATGGAAACCTGGTATTTTTTTTCCATATTTTTTCTTTATTGATTTTAGAGAGAGAGGAAGGGAGAGGGAGAGAGAGATAGAAACATCGATGGGAGAGAACATCAATTGGCCGCCTCCTGCATGCCCCCCACCGGGGATTGGGCCCACAACCTGGGCATGTGCCCTGACCGGGAATCGAACCAGCGACCTCTTGGTGCATGGGTCAACGCTCAACCACTGAGCCACGCTGGCCGGACAACCTGGTTTGTTTTAGGCTGTTAGTATTTGAGTTTCTTACTCCAGAGACCGAATAACAAGTACTTCCATAGTCTTTAAGATGCTGCCCCCTTCTGGTGATTACAATGATTCTGATACTGTGTGTTCCTAGTAGACATACACATTCTGATTTCTTCCCCTGGTTTAAGTACTATTTTTGTTATTAAACTTTCCCCTCTCTTCCTCCATGAGATGCAGGCGTGTATTTCCCTCTCTCACTTACTGTGCTGCCCTCACCGATACCTGGAGCACCTGCGTGAGCCGGCGTTGTATGAATTAGCACTTTGGCTCTTCTAAAAGAAAGCTGGGAATATGGGGTTTTTCAGATCACTATTTTTTATGTCATAAACGTGATTATAAGAACATTAAAATAATTTCGAAAGAAATTCAGTCTCACCTCAATCCGGAGGAAGAGGTTGGTTAGGACCCCAGCGTGAGCGTTGACGCGGAGGAAGAGGAACCTGTGTGTCCGGGACTCCTGGGCGTTGGAGGATGGCCCAGGTGAGACAGGTGTGCAGTCCAGAGGAGTCTGTTTCAGGCCTGAGGCACTGGCTCAGATTTCCCCGGAAAGGGGCGGCCTTGAATAAGTGCCCAGAATAGGGGTGAAAGGGAGTCCAGGCCCCAGGGGAACGGGGAGGAAACTAGGGATTTGTTTGGGACCAACCAGCGTGGTCATGACTTAGGACACCTTGTAAGTAAGTGCTGGCCTTCTCACTAGTTCTTAGAGCTGAAACTTCTTGGGTGATCAGGCTTCCCTGGGGGGTAGCATGCCCTGGGCAGGGCCAGAAAGGGTGAAATGAACCCGCCTCACCTGGTGTCCCGTGTAAACAGGAATGCCTCTCAGAACGGAAATGGCACTGAAGTCTGGCTCAACAGTGAAGTCAGGCTCACTGTTGCCTTAATTTGCCTGCTCACATTGTTTCAAATTTGTTAAAAACGTGTTGCCTTTTAAATTGTGCTATTGTTTATAAGGAATGAAGCAAAGCTATGTAGGTTTGTCGGTGCCACTCACTTAAAAAGGACGCCCGGACTTTTGGGACTCACTTTCAGCAGCCACCAGTAGGTGGAGGGAGTGAGACGTGTAAGCAGTGGCTGGCCGTCCTGGTGTTGGTGTAAATCCTTCGCTCCCAGAGCTCACTAATAAATCCCTTGCTGATGCAGCTGGGATGCCTGTAGGGGGTGACTTATGAAATCAGCCTGCCTCAGCTCTGAGTTACGGACGGACAGCTCGTACAGGAAATACTCCAGTGCTCCCCGCCCCGCAGCTTCGTGGTTACTTGACCGCATGTACACGAGACTAGTTTTTACCTTCTTATGCTCATCACTCTGGGATCGTCTGACAATAAATTCAAACTTGCTAAATTAAGTGCAGTGACATGAAGAGGTGCCCCTTGACTTTACATGTGATAGAGGCTTTCGCTGTCACCCAGTCACCCCTCTGGGTGTGACTGTTGCAGTGAACGGGTGGCCCCGGCTCTGTGTGTTTGGTGAACCCCCCTTCTTGGGCTGTGAGACGTCTTAGTTCCCCAGCGGCCTCTTTTGCACTCATAGCCAAGTCTTTGGTTTTTGCGTTAAGTAATTTTTTCCTTAGGATTCCAATAAAAATGAAAACACACGTGTCCCCTGAAAGTTGCGGAGAACGAGTCTCTTGGTGGCCTTTTGGGAAACAATGTTTAGGTGCTTCCCAGTGGGTACTGATCAGTCTTCACTTTTCATGCATTCCCATGAACATCAAGACACCACGCTTAAGAAGTATAGTGATTAGCCTGGCCGGTGTGGCTCAGTGGATTGAGCGTTGTCCCATGGACTGAGGTCCCGGTTCAATTCCCGGTCAGGGCACATGCCCAAGTTGCGTGCTTGATCCCCAGTAGGGGGCGTGCAGGAGGCAGCCAATCGATGTTACTCTCTCACATCTATGTTTCTATCTCGCTCTAAGAAATTAATTTTAAAAATATTTAAAAAAAAAAAGAAGTGAAGTGATGGGAAACTTGCATTTGAGCAGATAGAACCTTATGCAGGTGAAGCCCTTAAGCCCTGGCAGGTGGGGGGTGGGCTGGGGAGGGTGTCACCGCTGCAGGCAGGACATGGGGAGCCTCTGTCTCATTCAGGGAGCAGGAGCCCTGGCGGTTGTGTGATGCTTCAGGCAGGTGAGTCTGGAGGTCCAGGAGGTGGGAGAGACCCATCGGAGGACCCTCATTGTCCCTAGAGAGTTGTTCTTCCTTTGTGAGCCTCAAGTCCCTGGGGAGAGAGGGGAGGTTCGGTTATTTCTCATTTATGGGCAAGAGATGAACCATGGCTCCACTCCCCTCACTGGCTGGTGCACCAGAGTGATGCCTTTATTTAAAAAGAACGTGAAAAATGAATTCTTCACTCACTGATCTAAATATTTGGGGCTGTGGATAGGCTCAGCTGTTTTAAATAGTTGGCTGCTGCAGTGAGTGGGAGCCTGTTTTCCTTCGTTGATCTCTCCCTGTGTGGTAGTATACACGGATGAGCTCACTGTTTTCTTCCCAGCAGGTAAAAATACATTTACTCGGATGCCGTTGGATGCCGGACCAGGTCAGTTTGAAATGCTTCCTCTCTTTTTCCTTGTGGATAACTTACTTAAAGCCAAAATGGAAACTTCTCGCTGCTGGAAAGGGCACTCCAGTTTCCTGCAGCTGAGTCTTTCCTCGTAGGCCGAGAGAGCCCATGCACATGTCGGTTGTGCAGGTGTGTACTTTGTGCAGGTGTCTGTGTTGGGTGGATGTGTATTTTGTGCAGGTGTTTATGTTGTGCGGGTGTGTATTTTGTGCAGGTGTCTGTGTTGTGCAGGTGTGTATTTTGTGCAGGTGTGTATGTTGTGTGAGTGTGCATTTTGTGCAGGTGTCTATGTTGTGCGGGTGTGTATTTTGTGCAGGTGTCTGTGTTGTGCAGGTGTGTATTTTGTGCAGGTGTTTATGTTGTGTGGGTGTGCATTTTGTGCAGGTGTCTATGTTGTGCGGGTGTGTATTTTGTGCAGGTGTCTGTGTTGTGCAGGTGTGTATTTTGTGCAGGTGTGTATGTTGTGTGAGTGTATTTTGTGCAGGTGTCTGTGTTGGGCAGGTGTGTATTTTGTGCAGGTGTCTGTGTTGTGCGGGTGTGTATTTTGTGCAGGTGTCTATTTTCTGTGGATGTCTATTTTCAGCTACGGAGGGGTGTGAGCTAGGGTAAGTTACACTGGGTGGCGGGTGTGTGTTTTCTCTCCCTGTCCCAGGTTTTCCCAGGTGGAAGTGGATGGCTGGGCAGTCCTGGGGGAGGGGGCACTGCAGAGGGACCTAGGGAGCGCCTCGGAGGCTGTGTGCTTTAGTTAATCAGCCCGAGTGATGACAGCAAAGTCATGTGAGGCTTTCCTCCAGGGCTACAAAAATAAATTTAAAAAAATCTCCACCAAGTCAGGATCTGTACAAAGTGGCCCCTCAGCTTTGGAAAACTTCCCGTGATGCGCGGCTGCTTCCATGGCTCGCGTGCCTCCAGAACGTTCTGGAAACGGCTTTGAGAGCCTGTTCACCACCCCTAAGACAGAAACCTGCCAACAGTCGATTAAAAAATGGGCAAAGGACTTGAGTTGACATTTTCCCAGAGAAGACATACAAATAAGGGGCTGAAAGGGACATGAGAAGATGCTCTTCAGGGAACTACCAGTCAAAACGTTGCATTGGGTCACAGCCACGCCCATTTGCCCGCCTCATCCATGGCTGCTTCCAGGTGACCTTGGCAGAGTGTGACAGAGACCTGCATGATGTGGTTGTATCGTGGCCTGAAAAACCTGAACTGTTTACTCTGTGCTTCACAGAAATTTGCCGGCTTCCCCCGCCCCCCTCCCCTCTGCTGCTCCCCTCCCTGCCCTCCCCCAGCCACACGGACCTCTGCGCTCTTCCGCCCATGTGCCAACCTCAGGGCTTTTCTGCAGCTGTGCCCTCTGCCTGCAGAGCCTTTCCTCCGAGTTTCTCACTTCCTTCGTCTTGCTCAGATCTCAGCTTGGCAGTGGGCGGTCCGGTCAGCGCTGTGATGTGACCTCCGGCCTCCCCCAGGGCCTCGTGTTCTCCATTTCCAGAGGAGACCTACATGGAATGTGCTTCTTCCTGCTTGCTTCAGCCTGTCCCCCGATTCGGGGCTGGAGGGTCTCTTTGGGCCCCGATGTGTACCGCCCCGTTCGTCCCGCTCAGTTCGTGTTTGTTGAATGCCTTAATGCGGAACAGATATTATGCCATTTAGTCTGTTAGGGGAGGCCTGTGTCACAGGGTCACCTCTTAAAACCTGTCTTTGTAGTTAATACCCACCCAAGAAGGCAGTCAGGGTTAGCTGCCTCTTCTTCTGTGTATACAAAGATAGACTCTCTAAGTATGAAACTTGCAGTGATTTTTTTTTCCCTTAAGGAAGTAAAAAAGGATCTTTTTATTTCACAGTGAAAAGAAGTATCGTTTCCTCTTCATGGCGGGTGTCTGTGTGTGAAGTCTTTTCTCCTATTTGCAAAGTCCTGCTCGGAAACTCTTGGCTGTGAGATGCTGTGTGGGAATGACAGGGCTAGAGTTCCTGCTCCCTGGGAATCAGTTGTGTGATCCCCGCGTGGAGAAGGGGGTGCACTGCGTGGTTTCCCAGGTCCAGGTGGGCTCTGCTGCCCACCCCCCAACATGTTTCGGTCAGAACACCCCTTGGCTTCCTCCGCTCTCCTCCCGTTCCCAAGCTCAGGGCTGCATTCCAGCCCTCGCTCCCCAAGTCCGTGTTTCTGTTGTTTTTGGAAAGTTTACTATTAATAGATCCCTTATCTAAGAATCTGGATAAAAAACTGCTTAGCAGTTGGAGCTCGTTAAAAGCTCTCTAGCCATGCAATTCGCTTGTTTGTTCATGTTTTTTTTGTTGTTGCTTATTTTATTTTATTTTATTTTAAGATAAATAGAACCATTGCCCTCAGAACTGAGGTCACTCCAGCTGCAGAACTTGGCTGTGGTAACAGCTAACCACGTTTGGTTCAGATGTCCTGTTCCTTCTGGAACTGGTACGTACACAGCAGTGCTCGTCAGTGTACTCTTAGGCCATCCTCTCCTTCTGGGTTTGGGTCGTGCGTTTCTGTTTCCTCTGGCAAATGATATTAAGTAATAATAGAAATAATGGGTGGGGCCGACGTTGCTGGTGTGCCTTCCGTGGGAACCTTGCTGTGTACATTGGACTTTGTTTATCCTCCTCACGGACGTCATGGTTGTTAGTCCCATTTTGCAGACGAGGAAAGTCGAGCTCAGGGAGCGTGTAGCTGTCCCAAAGCTGCGCAGAGCCGAATTTCTCCGCGTGCCTCCAGTCCTGGAGGCTACACGTCAGCGCTCTGTGCTCATCCCCTGACACCGTGTCATTTTCATCACTGTCCATTTTTCCCTCCTTGCTGGGTTGCCAAGTGCAGATAGTCAGGATACCCCAAGGGAGAACATAAGGGCAGCAGCCTTTGAGAAACAGGCACATTTATGAAAATCTAAAACTTTCAGATTTATTCTGCCTCAGAAATCGGGAGGAGATGGAGCTTTCTAAAAATTACCGGCTCTGTTCAGTCAGCACATTCTTGTTGCGCAACAATTCTCAACCAGCCATCAGCCCCTGACTCTAGGGTTTCAGCCCCGGATCTCCTGAGCAGAGGAAGCAGGCGCGCCCTCCCCGCCGTTACCGTGGCAACACGCACGCGATGGAGTCTCCCTCCCGTGGTGGTTCACCGAGCTCCGGCTTAAACACTGCAGGCACCAGGATGTGTCTGCCTGCTGGAACTCCGGCGTTTTTCTTGCTACTCTTAACGAATTTCCTAGACTTTCTCTAATAAGCCTGTGTTTTATAATTAAGACAATAAAACAAGCAAATGTGTGTATGTGTCTGCAGAGGAGAATTCTTTGGACACCGGTAACTAGTCCTTGTTTTCCCTAATTGGCCATTTCCCAAGCCCTGGGAAGGTGCAAAGTGAGGCTTCTGCTGTGGCCCGTTGCTTGCTGTCAGTCACACTTAGCGCACTGTCCAGATGTGTTTGCAGCTGCTCAGCCAACGCCCTCTTTTTAACCTCTGGCGGATCTGGCGTGGGAGGCGGGAGGGAGGGCAGCCCTCCTGCACTGCGCCCACGCTGGGGGCGGGGAGCTGATCATGTGTCGGTTTGTAGCCAAGGCAGAGCTGGTTTGCACGAGGTGGACGGAATTCACCCTTCAGCCCTCCCTCCGCTGATAGGTTTGGAGGTGGGGCGGGGGGCAGAGCGGCATCACTGATGGGGACACAGCGGTCACCAGCTCAGTCAGGCCTGCTTCGATGAAACCGTCAGTGGGGCTGATGTCCTGTGTGTCTAGATTTGCATGCAGAGGCATCTTTTTTTCAAAAAGGATAACTGGGCGTCCCAGTGGCTCCTTCGGATCACCAAAGGAATCGCAAACCAGTCCTAGGAGAACGTGGCAGAGGCAGCTGCTGGTGCCATGCAGATTTTAAGCAAGAGATAGCGCTTTTCGTAAATTATAATCATTTACAAACCCGTGTCACACACGTGATCTCATTTGACCAGCGAGGCTGGGAGGTGGGAAGAATGGGTATTAAATTCTTGTTTCCATCCTGTGGGTGATACAGCAGGGTCAGGGGGCTGAGGGACTTTTCCCAGGTTCCCCAGGACAGAGTTGAGACCAGTGGACCGTGGGCTGTCCCCAGCCATGCAGGGGAGGTCCCAGAGGGGAAAATTGGGGGTTTTATAGAAGACCCATGCAGTGTTTAGCTAATTGACACTTGGGTTCCAGTTTTCCCACCGTATTCTGAAAACAGTGTGCTCGGATCAACTGGATCTTCCTCCTCGTGGACTCCGGCTAGTTATGTGGAACCTGGCTGCTGCCACGTGGGATTGTCCCGGTCTCTGTTCAGTGTTCCCTGCAGGAAAACGGCGACACGCAGCCCAGGGCCAGAGCTCTGGGGCCCAGGGGACTCGCCGGGAGCCTGCAGGCCTGGCTGTTGACCCACAGAGGCTGCACCTGTCACCTGAAGGGCTGGTCTCCGAGCCTGGTGGGGTCCCTGCAGCCAGCATGTCGTGGGGAACGGATGTGAGTCTCCCCCAGAACTCTGTGTGGGATCAGCTCCAGGACGCAGTGGTGGGAACATTCTTTGAGGTTGGGTTAGTATTTTAGAATTTTAAAAGAACAGATAGTATCTAGATGTCGTGTTCCACCAAAACAAATATTGTTCTTTTGGAAATACGTTAGACAGAAGCTGCACCCAGATCTCAGCATCAGAGGTGCCGAGTTGACCGTCCTGAGTCCCGGATGCAGGCGGCGGTGCAGAGGGGGCCGTGCACTGCATAGGGCACCCCGGTTTAGAGGGTGGGCGGGGGTGGGGCTTTGGACTCTGTCTCCTGCACACAGACCGGAAGGAAGCTCTTAGCGTTGGTCACTTGTATGATTGGCGTCACAGTGGACTTCTCTGGAACGTCCCCGTGTGGGGTCTCAGGGTTCCTCCTCTGCCCGGTGCACATCTAGCCCCTTCTCACTCTCACAGGGACAGAGCGCCGGCCAGCCGCGCCGGAGACTCGGAACCAGAGCTGGCTGGCTGTATTCTGGAAAATTCCATGGTGTGTGCTTTTCCCTTGTAATCTGACTCTGGGAAGAGACCTGCTGATTGGAGTTTCCAGCTGAGAGGGCTTGGCAGGGATTCGCTGGGTGTGGTCCTCGGAAGGTGGCACTGTCCCAGGCAGGGCACCGGGGATGCTCAGGGTGGGGACAGTTAGGCCTGCCGCCTTGCCTGCTGGCCCACTGTGGGCCAGGTCTCCTGTGCCTCTCAGTGTGCCCGGCCCTGCCATCTGGATGAGTTGGGAGGGTGCGAGGAGCCTGGTGCTCAGAGGTTACATGGTTACGTGGCTCCCTCCAAGCTCACAGACCCCGAAACGATGGAGCCGGGACAGGAACGGGGGCCCCTGATTCCTGGGGGACTGCCAAACAGAACAGTTGTTGTCCTTTTCCTTACTTATTTTTAGTGGGATAGAGGGGAGCACTCTGCCGTGAGATGTAACTGGTGGGAGACCTCGAGGTCGGTCTGGTGGAACCCTGGGGGAGATGGGACACAGCAGTGTCGGAAGGTCAGGGAAGGCTGACTTTCTCCCTTCCAGGCTGATGTGGTTGTAACAGTAACCACAGCAATAGTAACGGGAGCAGAGGAGCACATTGAAAGGACCTCAGAGGAGGGAAGCGGAGGCTCAGTTCTACTTAGACGTGACTTCCCACAGAGCTGTGTCGTTTTGAAGGGTTATTGCAGGGGGCTTATGGTTTCTCTTCCTTCTTGCTTATTTCTGGGGGGTTTCTTCCTGATATGTGGGGAGATCTGTGGCCAGGTCCTGGTGAGGCGGCCGTCTGAGCACTTTCCGTCGATCCTGATTACCGTCCGAAAACAGGCTGTGGGAACACAGGCGACGGAGAGAAGGCAGAGTGGAAGTGACTGGTCGTGCTGGGGAGGAAACAGTGAGGTCCTGCACCTGGATCCCCAGCCTGCTCCTGTCCTGGCTCGGACCCCGGGCCGGCCCCACACCTGGGCTCAGTCCCATCTCTGCAGCTGGGAGGCGGACCCAGCGAGGCCTGTGTTCCCTCTGGCCGTGGGCTCCGTGGTTCCTGATGCCTGCTTCTGTTTATCCTTCTGTTTCTAAGCTGTGGTTTCCTCCATCTCAACCAATGGCGTCTGCTGCTTTTCGTATGACGTAAAACGCCAGTCTTTCCTGTTGCAAAATACGGTGGAATCGAAATTCAAACAGGCTTGTAAACATGGACAGGCACCTCCATTTAGCGAGGTCTAGTCATTGATCGGCTGATGTTCACCAGACCACCCACCCGGACCCTGTTCAGGGCTGACACCGCGGGGCTCATGGCCACAGACAGGGTGACCAGCTTGTCCCCACCTTTGGCATCCGCTCCAACCCAGCCCCCGCTCCTGGTCTGCGTCGATGCCACTGTCTGGTGAGCCCAGCCACGCTCTGCGCCCCGTCGAGCCGCACTGTTCCCCGGTCCACTGAGCACAGCCCAGACTTGTAGCTGGTTGGCAGGATCTGCCGTGCCTGCGTCTCAGGGCCGTGGCGCCCAAGCGTCAGAGTCCACCATGTCTCCGCTCCGGCTGCAGTAAGAAAGGACCACAGGCGGAGCCTTGACCAACAGACGCCGTTGTCACAGTTTTGAAGGCCGGGGCCCAAGATCTGGGTGCCAGCAGGGTCAGGTTCTGGCCAGGCCCCTCTTTCTGGCCTGCAGAGGGCACCTTCTCTCTGTGTCCTCCTGGTGTCTCACCTGGTAAGGGCACTGATCCCATCATGGGGCCCCACCCACGTGACCACACCTAATCCTGATCACCTGCCCAAAGCCCCTTCTCTGAGTACCTGCCCTGGAGCCAGACCTCAGAGTACTGTAGAAAGGCTGCAGGTGTCTGCTGGCTGCAAAATTGTGCAGGCCTCACTTCCTGCCTTCCCCTCCTCCTCCCCCTCCCCCCTCCCCCCATTCTTATCCCGTTGCCCAGTTTCTTTCCAGCTGTCTCCGCCTGGACTCTCTTCTCTCCCAGCGTCTCAGAGGGCCGCTCAGTAGGAATGGGTCTGGGTTTCTTCCCAAGGACTGCTTTCTGGATCCTAAACCCAGCGTCACCCTGTGCAGCCTGCAGGCTACCTCCTCCTGGCCCTGTGGCCATGTCAGCTCTCCGGATGCTGTGCCCCAGCTGGGTTGGTGCGGTAGCGATCCACTCTCCAAGGGCCTCTGCCATCTTCCCACGGCCCAGCGTAGGGGCCACCCCTTCCATCCTGATTCCCGAGCACCATGCCAGCAGCTGAAATGTCGCCTTGGTTTGGTGCCCTGGTGACCCTCATAACACTTAGGGGTCAGAGTCTCCCTTTCTGATTGCAGCCCCTTTGAGGGCAGGACCCTGCAACTGGCGAAAGACCGAAGCCACGTTCGTATTTCCGTGCCAGGTCACTCTCCGTCCAGCCTCAGCCTGTCTGTGATGTGTGACATATTTAAGGAGCTGACCTTCACAGGAGCGCTTTGCCCAGGGCTGCACGCGGGGGGCCTGGCTCAGAAGGGGGCTTGGAGCTGTGGTTTTCATGTTGTGTGATAACTGGGGTGCTCAGGCCTTAGGTCTGGACTGAGGGGTAATCAGAGAACTCCTCTGCGAATGTGTGCAAGGCTGGCGCGGCCCCCTCACTGCTGAGCAGGAGACAGGTGCACAGACCCGACGGCCGAGGGAAGAGTGGGAAACGCAGTTTCTGTCACGACCAGCGTCGTGGGCGTGTCTCCATTTTTGTAAAGGGCGTTCACCACTTACGAATGGGTTTGAATTTCTTACCTTTGTAGGCATTTTCACGCACATATGTTTGCATGGTAGACAGACCTGCCCTCTTCCGTCCCGGTGTTTAGGACACGTGGTCACTGCTCTGTCACGTTTGTGGGTCCTTCCTTCGGGGGCTGAAACCCGGGCAGCGCAGGCCTGCTCCGAGGTCTTCATCAGTGTCGATGTTAATGTTAATAATTATGCCAAATTATTCTGGTCTGCAGCCTGTGGTCTCACTGGAGGACAGACAGGTTCCGTTTGCTCGCTGTAACCCTCATCCGAGCCCAGGTTCAGGACTTTGTTTTCCAGATTGCGTGTTTCCTGTTTTTTTTTTTCTCTTTTTCTGTGAGGCTCATGGTCTCTTGCTGTGTTGGGGGGACTTCTGTGCTGGAAGGGAGGTTTGAGCAGACGCGTCCTCCCATCTCGTGGGACCTGAGGGTGCGCGCTCATCGCTTACACCTTTCACGGCCCCACGCTGGTGTCTCTGGGTGGTGGCCTGTTTCAGGTGGGGCCCAGATACACCGTCTTACCATGTGATGCCTGTGCGAATCGCCGGCCAGCACTGACTGCAGCAGCTGGTTCACGCCGCTCGGGCGCCCGCCTGTGCTTGTGAGACGTCAGGGGCCAGGCCTGGAGCGCCGACCCTGCGGAGAGCTGGGGATTGGTCTTCCTCTGTGCTCAGTCGGACCGGCCAAGCACGCGGCTCGCTGATGGCGTCCAGGTGCCGGGGCATCCGTGTGACCGGAGCCCTGTGCAGGTGGACGGCATTTGGGAATTCCCAGCCGGCACATCCAGGGTCCTCGGGGTGTGGTGGCCGTTCTCTGTGGGGTGGGCGCAGAGCCGGACTTGGTGACCTCTCCCCGGCACACACGCCGTGCCCGTCTACCGTGGGCTCCCCTACCAGCCCCACGGAGCCCTGGTGGAAGCAAGCGCACGGCCTGGGTCCAGCGTCTGCGTCCACCTGCAGTGCCTGGCTCAGGCGGTCTTGGTGTCCTTTCCTCTTTCAGGTGTCCTGGCTTCCTGATGGTGGGCACTTATGTGGCATGGACCCCGTTGCCCAAGGTGAGACGAGCCAATGAATACAAGTTGCATTTTGAAATAGTTTTACACTCAATACCCTTCCTGTGGGATTCTGAAGTCAGCAGTCTTAGCGGTGGTGTGAGGACCTTAACGGGACAACTCACTTCACAAGAAAATGGGTCCTGCCTGGTAATCCAGGCTTGTTCCCATTTGGTGTATGTTGAAATCCCTGTTCCCCAAACCTTTCAGCTTCCTTTAAAAATTTTTTTTTTATTCCTCACCCAAGGATATTTTTCCACTTATTATCAGATAGAGTGGGAAGAAGGGAGAGAGACAGAGAGAAACATCTATGTGATAGAGCCACATCGACTGGTTGCCTCCCGCACGACCCGACCAGGGCCGGGGATCAACCGTAACCGAGGTACGTGCCCTTGGCCGCAATCGAACCCACGACTCATTGGTCCGCGGGCTGACACTTTAACCGCTGAGCCAAACCGGCCAGGGCTCAGCTTCCTTTAATGGGACGTGTTACATCTATTTTCATCAAAGCTGGGGACCTGGAAGCCAACAGAGCACCCGGTCCCCTTGAAGGAGGTCAAGGCCGGGGACAGAATTCTTAGCTAGACTGGAAAGTCACCCCGGATGTTCCTTTTTCTCCTGTTCTCCCTTAAAAACTACTAGAAACTGTAAGGGAAAGGAAAAAAGAGGAAGTTTCTCTCGGGGTACATAGAACCACTTTATGGCGTGTTACTCCAGGTGATCTACTGATAAATTAGAGAAGTATTTACAATAAACTGGTAATTACTTTAAAATATTCCTCTGCGAGTGCCCCTAATGGGTGCCGCCCTGCCCTTAGAGTCCCCCAGCTCCCGGCTTTGGTGAGGAGAGGCAGTAATTAACAGCGAATTAGCATATCGTGTCCCTGTGTGTCCGAGGGGGTCCTTGCCTGTCTGCTGAGCAGGGACCAGGGTGACACCTGGCCAGCATTAAGAGTTATTCGTCACTTAGGAACGTTTGGATGCATCAAAATCTTCCGCATGGTTTTCTTACATTTAAATATATATATATATATATATATATTCTGGTTAAATAATCACAAAAGCCCCTACATTTCCTGCCTTGGTGTCTGTTTGTTCATCCATCAAATATTTATTGAACATCTGAGAATGTGCCTGGCAGCCTGTGGGTACTGGTGAGCTAAGGCAAGCAAGGTCCTCGGCCTTGGGGTACTTGGACCTGGAAGGGAAGTGACGCCGGCCAGGGTCATCCCAGCAGCCATAGGTAGCAGTGTGATCAGGGGCAGGTGGCTGGTGCTGGGCACAGGTGCCAGGGGGCGGCGGGTCAGGGAAGGGCTTCTGAGCAGGTGGGAGTTAGCCGACCAGGTGCTGTCCTGCGTTAAGGTCTCCGTGGGGGTGGGAGTGCCTGTCTTCCCGGGGGGGGGGGGGGGGGAGCAGCTCCAGCAAAGGGCCTGTGATGGGTGGGGCTGTATTTGAGGAATGGGAAGAAGGTCATTGTAATTCATGGGGAGAGAATGCAGGCAGCATGGTGGCCGTTAGGGCTGTGCTCCTTGTAAAGCCTGGGACCCCGAGAATGCTTCCACTGACAGTGGGGGCACTGAGGGTCTCCATAGGAATGTGGGTCCCCCCCCCCCGTCCTGTGCAACCTGGCGTGGGGTTTGGGATGCGCCAGGCACGGAGGCTGACACAGGTGTCCACGTGGTTGAGGAAGAGGCTAGAGAACTCCCTCCGTGTTCACCGTGAGGTTTTTTAATGCGAAATAGAACAGATCGTGGGGTGCCACGCGATGCTGTCTTTTTCCGTTTCCTTGGCGTCTTAGGATTAAGTTTGATTCTGTAGCTGTTAATTATTTAGCTCGAATGTGCCCTGTACTTGGAGCGCATGCCATACGTGATATTCTCACAACAAATCCGGTGCACTGGGCCTCAGCGATCCTAGGGCCAACTTCCACGTAGCCAGAGCCCGGTACGCGTCAGTGCAGAATTCCGTGCGAGGTGCGTGGTCTTTCGATCGGGTGGTCGCTGAGGCGTGCAGACGGTAGTCCTCCTGTGTGAAGAGCACCAGCCGACGAGGCGTGGCCTCTGCTGCTCATTTGGTCACAGGCAGGTGTTGTCACTTGCACAGTCCAGCTGTGGAGACCCGTGTCCAGGGCTCAGTTTGGTCATCCTGGGTCACGTGACTGGGAGTCAGCCAACAGACTCCACAGGGCGTCCGGACCCCAACGCCCACCCTCTTACTGCTCTGCCTAAGGCTGGCTTTTAGCTGACCCTGCCGAGGAGCTTGACCGTGTTGTTAAAACTGGAAGACTCTAAAAGGAACGAGAATTGGAAGGATCCCTTCCTTGACTCACACAGCCTGAGATGTGTTTTCAGAGCATTCTCTCTCGATTGGTTCTAGGCAGAGAGTTTATTACATTTTCCTAAATTTGTCCATAAACATGGCTCAGATGCGTGTTTGGCATTGCTCTCTGAGCCATTGTAACTGCTTTTTTATGCCAAGGGAAAGTATTTGGAGGCGGCAGGTCAGCTGTCCTCTGGTCCCCTGACTTCACAGGATAACTATGCATTCCGCCTCTCTCGGGGAGCCGAGTTATTATGAAACTAGGTCAAATTATTGTTTTTCTCTTTTTGCCTATAGCCATTCCAAAGATAGGCTCCTTCCCTCAGAAACAGATTCTGAAAGTTATGTAGTGTTGGGATGGGCATCCAAGACAGAAAACGAAGCCAAAAGGGTTGCCTGACAGTGTCTCCTGAACATCACAAACACTTTGAGCAAAACTAAAAGGCAGATAAGTAAACTGGGGAAATAGTCACAACATACGACAAAGGATTGTCTTTTATATGTAAAGAGTTGTTATAAAACAATAAGAAAAAGAAATTCTCCAACAAAAGGAACAGGCATGAATTCATAAAAAGAAAGAAAGGGGAAACTAAAATATAAATGTAGTTAGCGTTATTAATTAAAGGAGAACAAATAAAATGATGAGGTGATTTTAATGCCACAGACTCGGTAGCTTATAAGTAACAGAAACTCAGATCTCACATCTCTGGAGGGTGGAAGTCTGAGGTCAGGGTGCCAGCGTGGTCCAGTGAGGGCTGTCTTCCAGGTATCCGTACGTGGCAGACTGGACCGGGCATGAGATCTCTCTTCGGTCTCTTTTATAAGGGCACTAATCCCATGTTCGAGGGCTCTGCCCTGATGATCTAATCACCTCCAGAGGCCCTACCTCCTCATCCCGTGACCTTGTGGGTTAGATTTCAACCCATGAATTTGGGGGGTACACAGAGCAGTCTCCTGTTTCATAAATGGAAAGAATATACATTGTAACAGCCTTTCTGGAAAAAATTTGACAAATATAATAAAAGTGTACAGCAAGCCCCGGCTGGTGTGGCTCACTTGGTTGGACGTCGTCCTGTGTCCTGAAAGGTCTCTGGTTCGGTTCCCGGTCAGAGTGCATTACCTGATTCAGGCTCGATCCCCAGCAGGGGGCATGCAGGAGGCAGCTGATCGATGTTTGGCTCTCACATCATCGTTTCTCTCTCCCTTCCTCTCTCTCTGAAAATCAATAAAAAAAAAATCTTTAAAGAAAATGTACATGGCCCGGCCGGCGTGGCTCAGTGGTTGAGCGTCGACCCATGCCCCAAAAGGTTGTCAGTTTGATTCCTGGTTGGGGCACATGCCCAGGTTGTGGGCCAAATCCCCAGTGGGGGGCATGCAGGAGGGGGCCAGTTGATGTTCTCTCTCATCGATGTTTCTATCTCTCTCTCCCTCTCCCTTCTTTCTCTAAAATCAATAAAGAAAAAAAATTAAAAAAACACACACGTGCATGGCCTTTGACATAGCAATTCCGCACCCATATCCGTCCTCAACCCCAATTCATTTCACCCGACAACACACCTGTGAGTGTATAGAAACCCTCACAGGTCTGTGGCTTCCACTTGGGGTCTCTTCCTGCCTAGCTGTGGTCAGCCGGAGTAGACCTGTCATAAATATGTTTTGCCCTGGACAGATTTAAAAAAAAATGCGTAGTGGGAAAAAAAAATCTGAACATATAATTTTTGCAACCACTTTGCAGCTTCACAAAAGCTTGAGAAAGAATGCCTGCCACTGCGCCAGCGAGGCGCGGGGCGTGTGGTGTGATTCTTAACATCCGGCACTGACTTCCCCGGAGATGCTTGTGAAACCAACACATGTGAGTCTTTATTTATTATTATTGTATTTTAACTTCGAATGAATGGAGAAGTCCGAGTCACACCAGCTCTCCAGGGACTGGGCGTGGCTCCCGTTTATGGATCTGGGATACAGAAGGGAGCCGGTTGCTTTGGTTCTTGGGCGCGCTGGAGGGGCTTTTGTAGGGGACTGCCGCGTTCGTTTTGAGGCTTAATTGTAATGTAGGGAAAAACCATTCTCAGAACCCAGAGCAAATCCGTGGGAGTAGATGAGGAACAGCAGTCAAAAGAATAATTTTAAAAACTGGGTTAAAATGTCCAGAGAATTTGCTGTGTTCTGTTCAGGGCACAGAGAGTTACTCTTTGTACAAACATTTGGAAACGCTCTCGTTTAAGAGGCAGGGTACGATAGAGTGGTCAGAATAAGGCGGCCCCCGGTCAGCAGTGTGGTTGTTTAGGGCACTGGCTTTCGCGTTCCAGTTTCTAATGGTGACCTGGCTGGAGGTTTGGGTAGAGCATAGTTTACCTTCAAGAAGGTGTTTTGTCTTTTTTAAAAAATTTTTTTCCTATATTTTAGAGAGAGAGGGAGGGAGAGGGAGAGAGAGATAGAAACATCGATGAGAGAGAACACTGATTGGCCGCCTCCTGCATGCCCCCCACTGGGGATCGGGCCCACAACCTGGGCATGTGCCCTGACCCGGAATCGAACCGGTGACCTCTTGGTGCGTGGGTCGACGCTCAACCACTGAGCACACTGGCCGGGCTTTTTTTTTGGAATTCTCTGTAATCGGACTTATTTTATTAAGTAAGTGAATACAGTGGCACATTTTAGGACATGCACAAACCCACCTTTGAATTTAAATAGCGAAACAGTGGTTTGGGGCGCTGAGTTTTTCCTGTGGCGGGGTGGGGGCTGGAGGCTGGGGAGGGAGTTCAGGTCCCGGAGTTAACGAACCGCCATTTCTTGAGGTATCAACCAAGTGTATGTATGTGATTTGTCTAATTTTGAGAACATCAGCGTTTGGAAGGTTCAGGGCTTGATGTGCTCACACCCACCTGTTTTGTGGGGCTGTGCTAATTGTCTGTGGAGGCACAGATAGTGCCGTCTGAATTGGACCTTCCGTTACTGTGACTCTTGACTGTGTTCTGCTTGGGACCCAGAGCTCCAGGCTCACGGGGTGCTAGTCCTTACTGTGTGGTCATCACTGAGCCACAGGGACTGAACACTCCAGTAGGTTTTTGTGGGCGATTTTCGGGAGCAGTTGGTTTTTGTGGGCTCACACCCACTCTGCCGAGCGAACGCGTTCTGTGATTGGGCTCCTGGTCTGTTCTTGCTGTCGAAGCCTCTGTCTGTCTGGTTTACTTGGCTTCCCTGCTGTTCTTCTTTTCTTTTTTAAAATATTTTTTTAGAGAGAGAGCGAAACATCGATGTGAGAGAGAAACATCCATCAGCTGCCTCCTGCACGCCCCCTACTGGGGATTAAGCCCGAAACCCGGGCATGTGCCCTGACCGGGAATCGAACCGGGACCTCTCAGTCCAGGGGACGACACTCAGTCCACTGAGCCACACCGGCCAGGCCTCTTCTTTGCTAGCTTTTCCTTCCCTGTAGACCCATTTTACATTGATGCAGAACTTTTCAGGCGCACATCGGGCAAAATTAACCAGCTTCAAGTGAAGGCTTTATAGATTAAAAAAAAGGCTTTAATTAGCTTATCGTTTCTTTTCATTAAGAAGATTGATCATTAAGCTTATTTTTAGATAATGTACCATTAAAAGCTTGAAATTAGAAGACGTTGAATAGTGACAATCACCACTATTAATAAGCTCCTGAGAGTAATATTTAGATTTGATCAAGCCCTGGTTAAGTGGCATGTGTAATCCCACTTAATCCTCATTAACACAACCTAGGAGACTAAGACGGGCAGCACAGTGGCCCCCGAAGACACCTGCGTCCTGTGAGCACGTGACTGTCTGCAGCAAATGGGACTGTGCAGGTGTGACCAGGTCAAGGGCTTTGCCGTGGGGCTGCCCTGGATTGTCCAGACGGGCCCCATGTCATCACAGGGGTCTTTGTGAGAGGTAGGCAGGAGGGTCAGAGTCAGACAAGGAGCCGTGAGCACAGCATCAGAAGTTGGAGTGAAGGAGCCCGGAGCCCAGGAATGTGGGCGGCCTCTCGCCGCTGGAAAAGGCTGGATCCTCCCCTGGACCGTCCAGCAGGAACACAGCCCTGCCAACACCTTGATTGCAGCCTGAACGGATTTTGGATGGGAGATAGGAAATCTGGGTTGCTCTAAGGCACCAAGTTTGTGGTACTTTGTTGTAGCAGCTAAGTACAGATGTTATTCCGCCTTTTACAAGGAAAGAAACAGGCTCAGAGAAGGCAAGTAGTTTTCTCAGGGTCACACAGCCAGTTGGCACTGGGACTGGCCTGGATAAGGCAAGCCTCCACGCTGATGCGGTCCTCTCCCCTGCTTCGTGGGGACAACTCCGTGCACAGGTCTGCTGAGAGGTGGTCGCTGCAGAGGCACCCTCCCTGTTACTGGGGTTCATTCTTTCCAGTGCTCCGGCACACGGGTGATTCCTTAGGCGTTGCAAGGAGGGCCCTGCTCTCCCTCACTCTGCGGGGCTCTGTCCAGGATGTGTGGCCTGAATCTAGGCTGGACTCGTTTCTCTGAGCCTTGGCACCTGCTGGACCCCTCATACGAGCTCGTTGCCTTTGATGACTCGTCTGGGGAGAACCACGCCCTAGTTTCTCGTCCCCCAGCGGGGCGCTGCCTTCCTGAGCTTCTGAAGCACCTGCCCTTGCCCCCCGGAGCCCTTAGTTGTCACCTCTGAAGCCCTCCCGTGCCTCCTGCAGAGACCCTTAGGAATCTCGCCGGCTGTCATACGTGATCGCTTTGTGTGGCCCTAGCGCCTCGGCCCTGCAGCGGCAGCATCACTGTCACCGTGGGTCGCTGCTGCAGGCTCCTCACTAGTGCACCTGTGCTCTCCACTGTGGGCTTCACACAGCAGTCGGGCAGCCCTCCCTCTGGCCAAAACCTCCCCCTGGCTTCCAAGGTGCGGGGCCCCGGCTCCCCTGGCGTCACCTGCTGCGGCCCCTTCAGCACGAAACAGGCACGTTCCTGCCCCGTGGGGCTCTGCCCTGTTGCCTCAATGCCCTGGACCCCGATGTCCCCGGGGCTCAGCCCCTGCTCAGGTGTCTTTGGAGAAGCCTCCTTGGCAGCCACCCCATCCCCCGCCGCAGCCCTGCTCACCCCCACCCCGCCCTGCTTCATGTCTCTGTTCGCCCCATACACACTGCTGTTTCCTTCTCTCTGCCCACGGGAGGGCGCATGAGGCCCTGGGGCCGGTGCACTGCTGCGCCCGCACCTGGGGGGTCCGGCCCGCAGTCGGCCTGTATGGGCGTGTGTTAGGGGCGCTGGTGATGGGTCTTTGCTCTGGTTTCCTCTTGGTCATGGTACATGATTCCTGAACTCCGGCTCTTCGACTTTCCTTGCTGACAAATTGCAGGCACCCCCCCCCCCCCCCCCGCGGGGGGAGAGGCGGTGAGGTCCGGGTCAGGTACGGGTTTTGCCGACAAGGGCTCCCTTTGACTCTGGGCCCTACCACCCATTGGCTGGGTGACCTGAGAACGTCGCTTATTTCTTCTGCCCCACTCTCCTTATCTGTGTCTATAAAACAGGCAGGTCCCTGCCAGAGCGGGTGGGGGTCTTCAGTGGGGTCAGCGTGTCAACGGTGTCTACGTGTCGAGGGAAAGCTGCGGGCCCAGTCATTGTCGTCACTGTTTTGGGGACTCCATAGCCTTTTGAGACTGTAAAGACAATGTCTGTGTCACAGGGCCTCACCCAACTCCTCGGGGGCCGGCATGTCTGTGGTCTGGTTCCCTGGGCCCCGAGGACGCTCTGCCCTGTGTGCCTTCAGCAGCTTCGCTGACTCGGTATCAGTGACCCCTGTCATTCCCTGAACAAGTCCGTTCGTTTGTCACCCTCCTGGAGGTTGAGTGCTGCTCCCTGCGGGGGGTGATGTCCAGTGTGGAAGAGCCGCAGCCGCGACTTTGCAGGTGCTCCCGGTGCCCGGGCTGTGCCCAGGGAACGGCTGTGATGCCTGGCTTCAGGTGGTCGATGGGGGTGTGACCCGAGGGGTGTGCTGAGCACCTGGCCCGCCGGGAGCAGCCGGCTCCCTGGACAGTGCTCTCCCTCACAGGCTCCGTCCCTTTTCTCGCAGGTGGGGACGGAATGTCACAGAGCGTCTCTAGCCCGGGGTCCCAGTGCTGCCGCCATGTACAGTCCTGTGCGGCACGTCAGCCTTGACCTGTCCCCGCTGGGTGGCAGACAGGTTACCCCTGCGCAGACCGCCATCCGGGATGGTGAAGGTTCTTGGTTAGTTTTGTTTGTCTCTTTGCTACACAGGATTGGATTGAAAATAGCTCAGGTTCCAGCTGATGTTCCTCCCCACACTCTTTCCAGCTCGGAGAAAGAAACGTGTCCTTTTTTTGTTTCCCAGAAGGGGTCAGTGTCCACCTGGGGCCAGCCTGGCGCTCCTGCTGGCTTTAGAGTGCTCACTGCAGCTCAGGCTGCCAGCCGCCCTGGGAAGAGCCGGTTAATGATCTCCCACTTTCCGGCCAGTCCGAGGCCTGGAGCGTCCTCATCCTGCAAAGCTCCCGAGGCTGCCGGGTGCGCGCTCTCCTCTCACCTGTGTGCCCACCTGTGCCCGCAGTGGTGGCTGGATACCGGACCTTGTGCTGGACTCACGTCACAGAGCCAGGAAAGCACACCTGCTGTCGGACAGCACAGCACCGACCCTCAACACACCCAAGTCAACCTTGACCCCTGGAAACCGGGAGTCCGGCCAGGGCGGGAGTGGCAGTTCTGCTCGTTCACGTAGGCCTTGTGGGTCATTTGGACCACTCATTTGGACCACGACAGTTAATGCTTATCGAGCACCTGTGTGGGCCCGGCTCTTCGCGCTAACGGGTTCACCCCAAACCCCGCTACCTGGTGAGATTCAGGACATGCACACCCGTTGCTTCTGGTACGCACACACACAGACACACATGCACACACACACACAGTGGAAGTCACTGTAGGAAGTGAACTGTGATGTTTCCAGTCTCTTCTGTAGGTCAGCATTGCTTTAAGGAAGGGGGGGCGTAGGTCTCGGTGGGCTGGGACTCATGCTCCCGGCCCTTCCCGCCTGCACCCCAGGGGGAGGGAGGAGAATGGGGAGTCAACAGCAGTGCCCATCAGTTTGAGTTTGACGACAGGCAAACCTGGGGGTCGTGTGGGCTTACCTGCAGCCCACCACGATGAAGCAAACGACACACGAGAGCGCGTCACACAGGTATTTTGGTTAACACACAAGGTCATGTTAACATTATAGTCTATTAGTGTGCAATAACGAGTCTAAAGAAACAAGGGACGTGCCTTAGTCACAAAATACTTGACTGCTAAAAAGCACCATAAGCCTCCAGCGGGTCACGATCTTTTTACCTTCAGTTTGTTAAAAAGCTCCGTGAAGCGAGGTCAGCGTGTGCACGAGGGTCGCCCGATGCTGTCCAGGCTGCCGGGTTACCGCGTTTTTCCGTGGATGGGCCTTTCCTCCGGAACGCTGGATGCAGCTGCAGAAAAGACGCCTGACCCGCGCGCTCTGCGGGCTGACCTCTGCCCGTCCATGTGGGGTGCTGTGCACGCAGGAAAAGCCACGGGCAGTGTCCTCCGAGCAGCGTGTCGCCGTGTGTGAATGTCAGCACGGCGTATTTTGGGGATGGAAAATTAGTTAATTTGGAAACGATGGGTAATCAGACTTCACTTTTTCTGCACGCGGCAGCCTCCAGAGTTGCTGCTCCAAGTTTCGGGGTACGGTGAGCCGTCCTGGGTCAGGGCCTCGGTCTCAGCCCCTCGCTCGGGCTGCTGGGCCAGCTCCGGGGCTACGGCCTCCCACGAGGCCAGGCGGGAATGGAAGGTTAGGAGGCCGTGCTGGAGGCCCGTGATGACACCTTTGGGGTGTATTTTTTGACGTTAGGCTCTTCACCCCGCCCCTCACTTCAGACACTTTCCGTGAATGATTGGCAGTCTCTGCTTTCTGCCGCTCTGCGTCGTTACCTTCTGCGTCAGTGTTTTCAGTCGTGGGGTGTTTTCCACTATTTATGAAACACTCGTAACACGACAAAAGGTCATATTTAATAAGGTATAGTACCCAAGAGGAATATTTTGTTTCCGTTTGAAAGATGATTCCAGTGGGAGCTGCCTCATGGATAAGTTAGATCACACCAAGCGTGTCCATGGCGGGGCCTCCGGGGGACTGTACCGCCGCTAATTACTAACAGAGCTCAGAGATGTGGCCAGCCCACTCCGGAGCTCCGGCCAGATACGAGTTCTGCAGCCGCCACGCCAAGGGACACGTTGCTGAAAGACAACTTCTTTAACCATCGAGAGAACCTTGTGTCTTCGTCGTTGAAAGCAGTAAATGGTTCAAATACTAAAATCCACAGCGGAGACCATACCATGATGGGTGATCACGTGTCTCCCTGATTTAGCATTTTACCCTATTTGCTTTTTCTTTTTCTTTATGGTGTGTGTGTGTGTGTGTGTGTGTGTGTGTGTGTGTGTGTGTGTATTATTACCAGTGTGGATAATGGTGGGTCTGATTGTCCCAAAGAGAGAGAACAGTGTGCTTGGTAAGTGTGCTGTTATTAACTCGACAAAATAGCTAGGTTTGCAGATATAAGCCATCAAATTTTAATTCTTTATAAACCTCTACTTGAAAGGGAATTAAGCCCTGGCCGGTTTGGCTCAGCAGTTAGAGTGTCGGCCGGAGGACCAGTGAGACGTGGGTTTGAATCCAGTCAAGGGCACGTACCTCGGTTGTGGTTCATCCCCGGCCCTGGCCAGGTCATTCGAGAGGCAGCCAGTCGATGTCTCTCTCTCTCTCTCTCTCTCTCTCTCTCTCTCCCTCTCTCCCTTCCTCCTCCTCCCTCTCCCTCCCTCCCTCCCTCCCACTCTATCTGATGATAAATGGAAAAATATTTTTGGGTGAGGATTTAAAAAAAAAAAGGACTTAAAGGATGATGACGTAAAGAAGGGCAGCTGTGTTGAGAAGGTCTTTGACAACCTTTCTGTTGGCTGTGCTGTGTCACGCCAGAGGTAAAGTGTGTAATCCGAAAGACGAAACGACTCGCTTTTAGTTTCTGCCGGGACTTCTTATTGGAATCGTGGTTTAAGGAGGTTTCTGACAGAAGAATAAAATAAAATGATTTAGGACTCTGCCAGACTCGGGAGGTAGGAGCCTGCATTTGCCAGTCCTCTGGAAGGCCATGTGACCGAAGCCTTAAAAATGTTCCATTTGATCTCTTCCGCATGGAGAAAGGTATTATAGGGAGGGAGAATATTAGCTGAGATGTTTGTAAAAGAATGCACAGGTATTGGCTCTGATTTATGAGAGTGAAAACTTAGGATGATGTAAATGTCCAAGTGTGTGTGTGTGTGTGTGTGTGTGTGTGTGTGTAAAATATGTTTTCATTGATTTTTTTTTTTTAGAGAGAGAGGAAGGGAAATGTGGGGTAGGGGGGAGAAACATCGATGCGAGAGGAAAACATCGATCGGCTGCCTCCTGCACGCCCCGTACTGGACATCGAGCCCGCACCCCAGGTCTATGCCCAGATCTGGACTCACCCCGGTGACCTTTGGTGCATGGGACAGTGCTCAGCCAGCTGAGCCACGCCAGCCAGGGCCTGAGTGTGTTTATATTGTGCAGAGGGCAGACGTGACTGAATGGAGCGTGCACACTCTCCCTGGTGAGTTTGTTCCGTGGATTGATGGGGAGACTCCGGTAAGGCCCGTGGTGCAGGTGTCCGCGCGTGACGAGTGCGTATCGTCGGTTACTGCCGTCATTTTACAAGCGCTCCGTATGTGCAGGCCCTGGCCAGGCGGCTCAGTTGGTGAGAGCGTCATCCTAAGGTCGTGGGTTTGATCCCCAGTCAGGGCACATGCAAGAATCAACAAATGAATGCATCAGTAAGTGGAACAACAAATCGATGTTTCTCTCTCTCTAAAATCAACTTTAAAAAATACGTATTTGTATAGAAATCTGGAAGGGCACGTACAAGAATGTCAGTGGTAGTGATGGTGAGTTTTATGAGTGATTTTTTTCTCTTTTTAATATTTTTCTTACATATCTATTCCTATTTTTTTCAATGAACACATATTACTTATATAAACAAAGTTATTTCAAGAGAAATAAGGTGACTGATACTAACAACTTCTTTTCTAAGGGGCACACATAGTTGAAGCGAGAAGGTCGGGCGCGGAGGCCTGCAGACGCTTTCCGGAAAGGGCCGGACGGGGCCAGTTCAGGTTCCCGGGCTGGACGGCCCGCCGCGTTGGAGCCTGCGGCCCTCCACCAAGGGGCACGGCCGTGGCGCAGTCAACCTGACCTACAAAAGCACCTGCTGGCCGGAGGAGGCCCACTGGCCGCGGTCTGCTGACTTGGGTTCTAATAGGTTCTAGCAGATTTAGTATTTGAAATCCGCTAGTACGGGGTCAGACCACCATGGAGGTCTACTGGGTTTGTTCTCATTGTTCTCACAAAGCAGAATCTCACACTAGACTGGGAAAGGCGGAAAGTCACAAACCACATGGGTGTTAGTTTAGTGGAGGCTGCGGGATCCTTGCAAGAAAACGGTCAGCCTGTCGCAAGGGGAGCAGCGTCACGCCCCTGGTCTGTGCAGTGGCCGCGGGGCTGTGTGGGCTGCTGGGTCGGGTGTGAGGGTCTTGATAGCCTCGGGTGCTGCTCATCCAGGTACCAAGTCCGGTTCTGTTTGCCATGTGGGGTAGCAGCAGTGCCCACTGATAGTTCAGGGCAGTCACAGGGAAGTGCTCTGTCCCTGACGCTTCAGTCACCTGTCGTGATAGTCCCGTTTGAGATGACTCTATTGGGACTCACCTTTATGGCCGAGAATGCAGTTTTTGGTGTGGTTTTTTTTTTTTTTTTTTTTGCAACTTTTCTCAGTGCTTTGAATGTTAGTTTTGAGTTTTGGCCAAAGGAAGATGAGGATGAGGTCAGAACCAGAAAGATACGTCCCGGGTCTTCCTGGCTCAGGGAGGGAGAGGGCCAGCGGTGGCGTGAGCGCAGGAAAGGATGCACGCTTGCCGGGAAGAAGGGAGAAGGTGAGCGGAGTGGACGCCCGTGTCCTTGTCACTTGCAGGCTGAGTCTCCTCCAGCGCAGACAAGGTGGGCCGTTAGTGGATGGAGAGGGGAGCACAGGACCCCAGGCACGTGGGCTGCTCTGGGGACCTCATTGGGGCGGATGGAGGAAGCCTGACCAGCACCAATGCACATGCCCAGGGGCCTCAGGGCACTGCCATGGAGCCACCTCTGATCCTTTCAGAGCAGGGGACAGGGCAGGGCCCTTCATGTGGTCACACACCTGCCACCTGTGGTAAAGTTGCTGTTGGAGCAGAGGACACGTCACCAGGCCACCACATGGGCTGTGCCTGTGCCTGGTGGCTCCGTGGAGGAAAACTGAAATGCTCAGTGACACCGGGCTGGAAGGAGAAGGGAAGCCTGGGGGTGTGGTTTGGACAGAGGCCAAGCAGGTGGAGGTGCCCGGAGGCCTGGAAGTGCAGGACCTCAGGGAAGATGGAGACAGAAGGTGCTGGAAGGGTGGGCGAGCCACCGAAGGTGTCCTGAGTGATAGGAGGTGTGGTGAGCCCTGGGAGCCAGGAGGAACGTGGCTGGCTAGGGTGCTGTGGTGCAGCCCGGTGCTCTAGACCACACGAGACGGACAGGACAGACGAGCAGGAGGAGCGTCTCAGGCCTGGGGACCAAGTGTCTGGCGTGGGGACCGTCATCGAGGAGCTGACGTGAGCAGACGTCCTGGAAGGCTGGAAACGACCATTGCTGGGGGGACTGTAATGACACGATGGAGCAAAATCGTCTTCTGAAGCGGACAGTAACCACCTCACTTTATAAGGACTAGTTCATTGTACTTTCCCATCAGGATAACTAACGCTTCAGAGCGGAGAACCGCAGAGACTCCTGCACCAAGTGAAACACACGTAGTGAAAGAAAAGCGATTTTTGGAAAAGTCCTGTCATACGTCCGTGTCAGTGTTTGGGCGGAATTCCTCCTGAATATTTTCCTGTACATTAGTTTGTTAACGGGGTTTGCTGCAGGGCTTCGCAGCCTTAGGCCATCAGCGTTTCCCACGCCCTGGGCTGACCCAGCACGTCCGTGATGCAGAGCCTGGATTTGGTCAAACAATCCGGGCAGGTGTGGGGGTTCCGCGATGCAGTCTACCGCAGCTGTCACAGTAGTTATGCCTGTCACTGTGGCTGAGGCCCTGTGGCTGTCCTTCCTCCCAGGGCGACCACCTTCCCCTGCCGCCGCCATGGCAACGCGCACCCCGCCGCCTGGGTCCTGGGGCCTCCTCCTAATTATGGGAAGCAGCCTGCGCCTGCCCCGGCTGGGTGCCAGGTCTGCATAACGCGTGACCCCTGTTGACAGCGAGCACGCTGCCCATCAAAGCAGAGAGCCCGCCCCTGAGAGACGGGCACATTCTCCGCTGTCAGAAAATATTTTGACAGGGCCTACAGTCTAGCCCCTTCATATGCAAATGTGTTGCCAGTGTCTACATACAGCAGGGCCACACTCGAGGAAAAACCCACCTGCGGGGCGGGGCGGGGCGACCGACGTTGGCATCCGGGTCCACGGCTCCCCCGAAGAAACGCATTCCCCTGGGTGAATAGCCAACGTGATGATTCCGGTGCTGTCAGATCCTGGCGGCAGCGAAAGGGTGTCCCCTGGAGACTTGGAAAGGCTGCTTTCAGAGAGTTAAACAGAAAAATCTACGCAGCGAGCAAGGAGGGGTGGTGGATGGGCCAACTGTGAGCGGGCAGGCCATGGAAATGGCCAAGGGGAGGCTGGCGTAGGGAGAGCTGAAGGAGGGCTGCCCCACCGGGCGCTGTTGGTCCAGCGAGTCTTGTGCCCAAGGACCCAACCGTGTGGCCCAGCGGTGCCTGTCACTGGCCTACATGCCGAAGGCTGTGAGCTCTGGAGCCCCTCCTGGTGGACGTGCCTCCCCAGTCCTGCTGCCTTCCAGAGGGGTGCGGTCCCGGGGTGACAGGGACCCTCTGGAACCAGCCTCCCCGGGCTGGACTTCTCTGTGAGTGGGGGCAGGGGACCTAACCTCTCTGTGCCCTCGTGCCCTGAGCTGGGAAGGGGGGGTAGTAATATCTACGAAACATGGTTATAGCGGAAGTTCAGTGAGGGGTGCGTGGGAAAGTGCTTAGAAAATGCTTGTGGGGATGGAGCATGCTAGTTAATTCAGGTGGTGGTTAGTGCCGGTCCTAGTTGGGGTGCCCAGAATAAAGACCCCTTGCTGTTAGGTGGCCAGCCCCTGAGATGCTACTGGAGGTGTGCTGTGGCAGTTCCAGAGACCCCACTACAAGGGAGAAGGTGTGGCCCTTCGCCCCGTTTCCTGCTTGGGTTCATCTGGAACGTCTGACAACTCAGTCCACACAGGAACTGGAAGGGGACGGCCCAGCGGGATATCGTGAACGTGTGTGAGAAGTACCTCTCTGTCGTGTGCAAGCCACTGTTCTTTGAGGTTTTCCGTTGCATGTGGCCACACCTGAATTAGGACACAGGGTCAGACTGTGTTAGCTGCAAGACCCCAGGGGTCAGCTGCCTTGGCAGTTACATGTCTTAAGGCGAGTTGACAAACTGTCCTTCTGATTGCAGGTCTCACCACCTGAACATCCTTCCCAGGAGACTGCCTGGCTGCAGCGAGCCACCCACAGGCTGTGCTGTGCACGTGGGGAATTGTTAGGGGGACCCCTGGGGCAGTCCTGAGCCCCCAGGCTTGCCTCCGCCTGGGCTCCCTGGTGGAGCACGTACTTAACCGTATCTGGGACAGTTGCAGCGGCGTGAGCTTGGCTTACGTGAGCAGCTTTGGTGAGCCGGCAAATCCTAAATACACCTGGGGCTGTCCGGGGACCATCTGCTGATGGGCAGGTCTTACGTGGTTTGTTTTCTGAGCTGGAATTTTACAGGCGCGTACAGGTCGTGGCTGCCAACGACAGCCTTCAGAGGCTTTTGGTTTTTCTAGTTGGTTCCCCCAGGCTTCTCTCTGGGGATCCAGGGTCTGTCGTGTCTCTGCCGTTCCGGTGGTCGTGTGTCTGCTGCGACACAGCGCCTGCCCGGGTAATCAGGAGACGTGAAGGCCAGCCGTCGCCTGCTCCCCTGCCCGGTGTTCCTTCTGGGGTGCCTGGTGGCATGTTGGTGTCAGTTTATGAGATGTGCTCGGTTGCTTTGATTTTCCTGATTAGAGTGACATACTTGTTGCAGAGGAAGGTGGTGGAGCCTACCTGCTGGAAAACAGAGACAGCTGCCCTGGAAGACCAGGCTGGCTGTAACTGGGCAGGAGGGCATCTGTCGCCTTAAACATGAGAAGGCTGCCCTGGCCAGTGTGGCTCAGTTGGCTGGGTCTTGTCCCGTGCACCGAAGGGTTGCTTGTTCGATTCCTGGTCAGGGCACGTGCCTGGGTTTCCGGCTCAATCCCCAATAGGGGGCGTGCAGGAGGCAGCCGATCAATGTTTTGCTTTTGCATTGATGTTTCTCTCTCCCTCTCCTTTCCTCTCTCTCTAAAAAATCAATAAAAAGCCTTTAAAAATAATCAGAAGCCCACTGTGCAGTCTTTTTTTTTTCATTATTTAATTTTTTTCATTATTGATTTTAGAGGGAGGAAGGGAGAGGGAGAGAGAGACAGAAACATGGTTGAGAGAGAACATCGATTGGCCACCTCCTGCGTGCCCTCCACTGGGGATTTGGCCCACAACCTGGGCATGTGCCCTGACCGGGAATCGAACCAGCCACCTCTTGGTGCATGGGTCGACACTCAGCCACTGAGCCACACCGGCCGGGCCCACTGTGCAGTCTTAGTCCCTCATTCTGGGCCCACTTGGAGGGCTTTCCCCGTTCTGTTTTGCGGGAGTCCCTCCCCGGAAAGCCGCAGCCCGGTTTCTCAACGTGCTCCCAGCTGGACCCCCGTGCATGGGCTGAAAGAAGCAGCTGTGGCTTTAAGACAAATGGTGGGGCTTTTCCCTTGATTTTCCCACAATTATGTCTCTCTTGAATTTCTTCTTTGAGCCCTGGTAATAGTATGTTACATGTGTTCAGAAATACACGCTGGAGTTTGCCTTGGTGCGTGCATTGCTAGACGAAAGCTGGGCGTTTGCGAGCTCTGGGAATAAACAAGGTGACTGTTTATGTTTGCATTGCATCTGCACATCCTTCGGGGCCTCAGCCGCCAGCAGCAGCAACATCGTTGCCATAATTACACACCTTGTGTCTACACTGTTTCCAACAATAGGGAGCCTTGACTTGGGACGGTCCCCCAGCTGTTTACAACTTCTCACGGGAACTGGAGCCCAGAAACTGCCCATCAGGAAGCTACTTCTGGTGTCGAAACGGAATCTGAGTCCCAGGCTGTGAACTGAACGCCTCTCTGGTGGACCCCACCACCTTGTGTCCAGTGTGGACGGTCAGAGAAACGCAGGACCCTCTTGGGGAGGGGAGTTTGGTAGGGTGGGGAGGGAGGATTGGAGACTCCGCTTTGCTGTGTCTGTAAATGTCCGTAAGCACTTCCTCAGCATTTCATTTCAGAGTGAGGCTTCGGTCTCCTATTTTTGCGGCTTTTCCCTCACCGGTTTCTCTACGTTCCCACTTTAGTTGTAGAGTTGGAATTGAGAATGCTGGTTTTTATTTTGGTCAAAGTGAAATATTTTCAGAGTGTTGGGGTGGGGGCAGCATACCTGTTTGCTGGATAAGTGAGTGGATGGAGCAAGCAGTCTCCTGCCCACCCACCCCGACCTGAATCTGTCTGCACTGTAACAGCAAACCCTTTTGCCGTGAGCTCATCGACAGCAACAAGCTGAGCCCGTCTCATCGACGTCACAGGGAAACGGCGTTATTCGAGCACCTGTGTGCTCCCGCCAAGCCCCCGTGGTCGCAGGGCATTCCTCCGTCTCCTTTTCCTGGCTGCGTAGGATTCCACGTTCACCTTGCTTGGTCACAGGCCCACCCGAGAAGACCGGTTGCTCTGAGATTTTGAAAGGTCCTACTCAGTCGGTAAAATGGATTCGTTCTTTCATCCATCCTTTGGGACATTCCTGAGATTATTTTAAGTGGGTTAGCAATACTGGGTTCTCCGAGAAACGCCGGACACTGCCTTTACTTTGGAAAGAATCGACTAGATCTGGGGCTTTTCTGGTGTAGGTATCAGAGTACAGCTGGGGCCTGTCCCAGAGCGCCCCACCCCTCACCAAAGCCACGCGGGCCTCCGTGTGTGCTCAGGGGAAGGCCCATTGCCCATTCCGTGCTCCAGGTCCCATCCCGTGGAGAAGGGATTCTGGAGCATAGGGGTGGTCCTGAAATGTTCATTCCTTCCAGTCCCAGTTTTCTCCACTGAGCACTTGGGGCCTTTCCCCTTGGTCGCCTTTCTAGGACTTTGGCCATAGAGACACAGGGTGGCACCCCATGCACTGTGGTTTTTGAGGGTGACTGTGCGAGTTTCTGTGGGCACCCTGGACTGAGGAGGGGTGCAGGGGAAAGCTCTGTCTGTGGCGATGGTCATGACCGAGAGGGAGGGGCGTTCCGCTGCGGGCCCTCTGGGTGAATGTCGGATGGAACGGGACTTGCCAGACCTTACGGGGCCAGGCGCCCGCCCCTCGACTGCCCTAGCCTCTGGGACCCTGCAGGTCAGCTCTGGCAGGGCTTCCCTGGCCGGGAGGGAGCCAGCCTGACCGAGTCCTCGAGTCACCACTTGTTATGGGTTCATTGTGCCCCTCCCTGTGTTGAGGTCCCAGCCCCTAACACCTCGGAATGTGATTGCGTCTGGAAATGGAGTCGTTTTGTATTTAATCAGTGAAGGTGAGGTCAGACTGGGGTAGGTGGGCCCTAGTCCAACGTGGCTGGTATCCTTTGAAGACGGGGGAGTTTGGAGACAAACTCACACACGAAGAACACCACGCGGACGTGGAGGCAGGGACCTCTAAGCCAAGGAGGGGGAGACGACAAGTCGTGGGCTCTGCTCTGCAGGCTTCTGGAGCGGAATGATTGCTCTCGCTTCCCTGCAGAGACAGGTTGGGAGAGGGGAGGCCCGTGGGGAGGTTTGTGATCATCCAAGAGAGGGATGGTGCTGGCCCAAGACAGGGTATTTCAGTTTCATGCTGCTGACATTCTGGGCTGGGTGGTTCTTTGTTTGGGGGGCTGTCATGTGCATTACAGGGTGTGTAGCAACCCTCCTGGCCTTCGGACCCATTAGATGCCAGTAGTAACCCCTCACCGTTGGTGGCCACCTGCATGTTCTCCAGGCAGTTCAGATCCCATGTCCCTGCGGGGCACCGTGGGTCCTGGAGAACCGCTGGCCCGAGGTCATGGTGGTGGGGATGGAGGGGACTAGACCCGCAGAGGTGTGGGGGCAGCCCCACTGCACGTGGCCCAGGCTGGAGGAAGGGGGGAGTGAGGCGTGGGGGAGGGACGGGGGGCTAATGCTGGCATTCAGGTTGGGGCAGGGGCCAGGATGAGCTCCTCAGGTTGATGGTGCGTGGCCTGTGGGATCATTGAGTGGGGTTGTTCAGAAGGCCAGGGGGCCAGTGACCATCGAGCTCCGGTCTGAGCAGGGACACCCACGCGATGGGAAGCAAGCGATGGGGTGGACAAGCACACCCAGGGCGACTGCGTGCGGGAGAGGTCGGCCTGGGACAGGGCTCTGGGGACTGCAGGGTTTCCAGCATGGGCAGAGGAAGAGGAGGCCGAGAGGGAATGGATTTCTCCAGCCGGAGCTGTTACTCAGGCACTGCTGGCGGTGTGGGTGAGGCCTCAGGCACGTGTGGGAACATCTTGGGATGATCTCATGCAGGGGCGGGGGGACTTCCCCGTGATCCACTCAGCACCCCGGACCTGGCTGAATAAGCTGTCCGCTGGGTGTTGGAGGTGTCCCTGCGTGGCTCCCTGCGTGGCTCCCTGCATGGTTCCCTGCGTAGCTGCCTGTGTGGCTCCCTGCGTGGCTGCCTGCGTGGTTTCCCTGTGTGGCTGCCTGTGTGGTTCCCTGCGTGGCTGCCTGCGTGGCTCCCTGCGTGGCTACCGGTGTGGTTTTCCCTGTGTGGTTCCCTGTGTGGCTGCCTGTGTGGTTCCCTGTGTGGCTCCCTGCGTGGTTTCCTGCGTGGCTGCCTGTGTGGTTTCCCTGTGTGGTTCCCTGCGTGGCTGCCTGCGTGGTTGCCTGCGTGGCTGCTGCGTGCCGCCTGTGTGTTTTGCCCTGCGTTGCCCGGCCGCCCATTCCTGCTCCCTGGAGCTGAGAGGGACACTTCAGGGGCAGGATAAACTGTGCCAGGATTTTGTTTTTGGATTATGGGCCTGGTCTTGAGGGGTCCAGGGATCCTTCCTGTCCTCGGGAGTAGCCAGTCTCCCTGCTGGGATCCCGGCGTCGTTCTCGTGGTGGTGACTCAGTTCGGGGTTCAGACACCCACAGTCGCTCCAAGGATTTCCAGTTTTCCCAGAGGGTCTCCACTGGCTTGCGGTGTCCCCACAGGAAGTGTATGGACCTGTCGCTGTCCATGGCACTAACCCCGCCACTCACGTCCCCCCAGGTGGCCGGCTGTGGAAGGCAGGGCAGCCAGGGACTCCGGTGGACATGGACATCATGCTGTGGGAGCTCGAGCTCCTGTCCCCTGTCCTGCCTTTGTCTGAATCAGGCTGGCCCATCTCCGGAGAGTCTGTGGCTTACTGCGCAGTGAAAAAAGAGAACCGATCCCTAATGGCCGTTATGGCCCCAGGCCAGGAAGGAAGGGCTAGGACAGGCCGGCCCTGCCCTGGGCAGAGGGTTGTCTTCCAGAAAAGGAATGAACTGTGGGTTACCTCCCAAAGCAAGGGAGCCCTAAAAGGGCATCTCTCACATTCCCCCCCTGGCGGATGACAGGCGCGGCTTAATCACAGAGCAGTAAGGAGTTTGTGTTTCCTGTGTGTTTACTGACTGTTCAGTCCATAAACAGCCAGGGTCTGTAATTAAGCCACCTAATTGGGAATGACTGCAGGGAGGGCCGGGAATGGGACAGGCTGACATCTTCACCCATTTGTCAGCCCCTCCCACCTGCCTCCTTTTTATTCCCCGTCATCTCCTGAGAGTGTCCTGGGGGCGATTCTAAAGCACTGTGGCAGGTTCCTAAGAGGCCTGATGGGGTGGGGCGGGAGGCAGTCTCTCCTCTCCACTCAGGACAGCGGTGGGAGGGCTGGCGGCCAGAGAGATGGGAGGGGTCCCGATCTGCTTCTGTGAAGCTGGTCTGTCTGTCTGTCTACCGCTGTGCATTTTGTTGCCTAATCACAGTGTCTGGAGCTCAGCCCTCGTGTAATGACCGGCCTGCTGCCTGCGCCTTCAGTGCTTCTTTCTTCCTCTGGAGTTTAGTTCAGGCGGTGATTGGAGGGTATTCCCATAGATCACCCACGCCGCAGGTTCCCGCCCATCCGCCAGTCACAGACACGAAGTCACCCGGAACAATGTGTCACGGGAGTTTTGAATTTCAAGAAAAAAAACAAAAACCCTCGAATCTTACAATTCAGGCAGATGAAACTCTGCAGAAGTATGCGCGTGTCCCCAAATGGAGAACTCCTTTTCCCCTTTAACTTGTCCTGGTTGTGTTTTAAGGGAAACTTCTAGTCAGAAAGGAAATTCCGTGCTCGTGTGTGTGTGTGTGTGTGTGTGTGTGCGCGTGTGCGTGTCTGTGTCTGTGTCTGTGTGTGTGTGAGGGTCTGTGTGTCTGAGGGTCTCTGTGTGTGAGGGTCTGTGTGTCTGGTGTGTGGAGTGCCTCCATTGCCTTCCCGGGCAGCGGTGGGAGCAGCACTCGAGTAAATGTCAAGCAGTTGGAGCCCCTGAGGCGCTCGCGTCACTTTCTGGGCTGGTCCTGGGCTCCTTCCTGCCCACGGGGCTGCGGGCTAGCCTCCCTCACAGACCTTCTGCTCTGCCCTTGTCCAAAGGCGTTGCTTGTCTCCCTCCTCCTTTCGGTGACGTCGTCTTAGAAATGTAAACAATGCACATTTATTTCACAAACAGCGCTGTTGCCACAGTGACAGATGTTACTGCACTGCAGGAGTTCATCACTAAAGGCCCAGCCTCCAGCCCGCCGGGGCTCAGTGGGGCGTGTCCTCGTCCCACGGACTGAGAGGTCCCGGTTCAGTTCCCGGTCAGGACACATGCCTGGGTTGTGGGCTCGATCCCCAGTAAGGGGCGTGCAGGAGGCGGCCAGCTGATGTTTCTCTCTCACATCCATGTTTCTATCTCTCCCTTCCTCTCTCTAAAAAATCAATATATATTTTAAAAAAGAAGAAGAAGAAGGATTCTCCAAGTGTGCCTTCACCCACCCTGCACCCTCCCGCAAACCTGCTCCCCCGGGCAGAGGTGACCCTGACAGGATGCTGCTTGGACTGACGGTGCTGTTAGCATTTTCCCAGGGCTGCTTCCCCTTCCCAGGCGCCGTCTCTCCAGGGGCACAGGGTCCCTCCACCCTCCGTGTCCCCCGCCTCTGCGCACTGGGGCTGCTCATCGGTGGCTGGCTCCTGTCTCAGTCATCTTCCTGCCCCTTGGGTTTTACTCAGCGTGACACCCCACCGTCCTGTGTTTTCACATTCGTTCCCAGAGGGTCACCCCAAAGTGTCCCATCCGCTGAGCGGTCTGGCCTCCCAGGACAGCCTCCCTCATACCAGGGAGCCATCCCTGAAGGCCTGGCAGCGTTTTGCATATAAAATGGGATTTCCTTCAGAATGTGCCTTTCTTTTGACACTGAGGGTGGAGCATGTCGGGGGTGAGGGGGTGAGTTGGGGGTGGGGGGTGGGGGGGAGGATTTACAGAGAAACCTGAGGCTGGGCCTCCTGGGCCGACCCAGGAACCTTCTGCCTCTATCTGCGGGACCAACCCCGTGGGCCTCCCACAGCCAAGGCATCTGGACGGGGATGTGGTCTTGCTTGTGCCAAGGCTGCAGCGGACATGCCTGAACTTGTCCTCACCCTCCATGTGTCCTCACAGCTGTCGGCAGAGGCGTCCGCGGGCTCAGCTGTCCGAAGGCGGACCCGCCCGGGGAGGCGGGCAGGGCTGCGGGGAGCCACAAGCGGGGAGGCCTTGGTTAGGAAGCACAGACAGGACTCCTGCTTGTGGAAGGAAACACAGTGTGACGTGAAGATCAATGTCAGAGTCCGTCAGGAGGACCGGGAAAGACGCAGAGTCGGACCTGGGCAACCGTCTTTCCCCTGCCTTCCCGCGGGGGAGGAAGCGGAGGCCTCGGGAGGGGTGCCACGGACACGTGGGTTCTCAGAACGTTTGAAGGACTTTAAAGAGTCTCCTGCATTGTCTTCTAATGGTGTTTGTCAGGGTGGAGTGACCTTAGTGACACCCTGGAGAGGAAGAGACCAGAAAGCCCTCTCTGATTGGAGGGCGGGACGTCTGCGTTCAGTGTTGCTGAGTGACATCCAGACACCTGGGCGGGAAGCACTGGGCGTTCACCCGATCCACCTGCCGGAGTCTGGGGGCCAGGTTCTCCTGCGTGTCGTTCTGAGCACGCTTTGGCTTCCTTTTCTCTGACTAGGAAGCCAGGAACCGAGACGGCGCCACGTTGAAACGTAACTTAGAGATAGACTTTGTACAGATCTGCTTAGCGTCCCCACGATGCTGTCTCTTCATGAAGTCCCCAGTACCCGAGTCAGCGTGCACCTTGTTTCTCTGCGTGCTGGGGTCTCCGCGGAGCGCACACGCATGTCTAATCAAAGGCAGCAGCCGGCAGGGCCCGTGCTGTGTGCAGCCCTCGCTCTGCGCCTGTGGCGGTGGGGTTCTGGCATGAGCAGGGAGATGGCACCCCAGCCCCGAAAGGGGGGGCGCACTGCAAAGCCGCCCCCAGGCTCTGGAGGTGGGCGCCGTGCCCCTGGGAAGGTCAGCTCCGCAGATGTCGTAGGGTTCCTGGCGCGGCTTCCGCTGCAGGTGGGTGGGGGGTGCTGTGAAATCCTCGGAGGCGGGATGAGCGGATGGGAGAAGCGAGTCTGGAAGGACAGTGAGATTTCTTCCTGATTAGATAATCCCAAGGACGAGCGGGACCGGGGGACAGAACCCGTTGCCAACTCATTCTCCCTTCCATTTCGTTGCCATGTGGCGTGTTCACGGATCTGCGTGTCCCGTGGGGACTCCTCGGATTGTTCATTGTTGATGTTTGTTTCTTGTCCGTGATGGTGCTCACGCAGGCGTTGCCAAGGAGTGTGCACCCGGAAACCGCAGAGCAGCCCCGTGTGTCTGAGCACAGCCGGCCATCCTCCTGTGCTCTGGAATAAGCCGTCTGCCCGCGGAGTCGGAGTCCCCCGAGCTGGAGGCCAGCTCGTCTCTGCGCTCAGAGGGGACCGTTCAGACGGCCTGTGGGTCAGCAGGAGGCGGGGCGAGGCAGACACGCAGACAAGTGATGGCCTGTGGGGTGGCCCAGTGCGGCACTGGGGATTGTGGTGGCCCTGCATCCGTGGGCTTGCCGTGGTCTGTTGATTGAGAACCCCGATTTTTGACTTGAATAGAAATATATATATATTTCTATATATAAAGTATATATATATATACTTTTTTGTCACTCCTCACCTGAGGAAGATTTTCACTGATTTTAGATAGAGTGGAAGAGAGGGAGGGAGAGAGAAACATCTATGTGAGAGAGACACATCGATTGGTTGCCTCCCGCACGACCCTGACCGGGCTGGGGATTGAACCTGCAACCCAGGAATGTACCCCTGACCAGGAATCCAACCCGCGATCCTTTGGTCCGAGGGCTGACGCGCTAACCGCTGAGCAGCACCGCCAGGACTAGAGGTATTTTTGGTAGTGTTCCAGCTTGCTCTCTGTCAAGCACCACTTCTGTAGAGCACCCCAAAGTGTCACGGGGGCGACACCGATCAGGGCGTAGGCTCCTCCGAACCTTAGACCCGTCACTGCCCCCCCGCACGCGAAGTGGGATCAGACTTGAGAAGGAACCGAGTGTACATAGAGCTGGAGGTGGGCTCACAGGGGTCTGGGCTGCTCACAAAGGGACGCTAGGGAGGGGGGTAGCAGAGCGAGTTCACTGCCCACCTGGAAGGTCAGTGGGGAGTGTGTCCTGACAGTGACTGTGACACCAGGGACAGGCAGCCTTTTGACGTTTAAGCTGCTGGTGGAGTGTCTGGTCACCACTGCATGCCGACGAGCTTTGTCATTATCATCTTGACAATCGGTCGCTTGTCTCCCCTGCCACTCGAGTATCGAAATGGTTTTTGAGCAGAGAGCTGTTTTCCCGAGGGCGCTCGAGTGCCGTGAACGTCTCAGACCTCAGGGAGGCGTTTGCACTTGCTTTATAGACATCTTCAGTCAAGGGGTCACATTTTAGCAGCCTACAGGATAAATCCTAGTGTTAATGTGACCGTTTTAGTCCTGGAATGAACCTCTGTAGAGGTTTTAGTCTGATCTCCGTCGTTTGTACTGTCCAGGCTGTGGCTGACCAGTGGGAGGGGCCCAGGTGGAGCCTGGAGGCCCCTCCTCCTTGTCCTTAACCCTGTCAACTTGGCTGCTCACTTCCCGCGTCATTCTGCATTACAGCAGATTGTCGCCAGCTCAGAAAAATGTAATGTTCTGGTTAATGCACCCCCCCTCCCAATACAATCAGAAAAGAAGGTCAGGAGTTCTGGGGTGATGGACATCAGCACAGGTGACTTCGTGTCCTGCGGAGCGCCCCTCCCCCCCTTGGGAAGAGCCCTGGAGCTGATGCACCCTTGTCCTGGGTCAGGGCCAGGCCTCGAGGAGGAGAGCTGAGCACTGAGGCCCCGTGAAGAGTCTGCAGAGGACCCGTCCAAACTGGCTTCAATGGAAGCACCTTCATCCAAGGCTCAGAGGTCGGCGGTGGGGTCACGTCCCCCTCTGGCTGGTTCTTCCCCAGGAAAGAGGGTTTCCACTCCAGGTGTGAGGTCAGCTCCCGGGAAGCGCCGCCTCCTCTTCAGGACCCTCAGGGCAGGGGTTGCCTGAGAGCTCAGCCAGGCCACAGGACTGGGCCTTAGCTCTTCACTGGGCGGGCGGAGAAGCAGGCACCCCTCCCGCGCCCCATGCCAGTGCCGGTGAGACGGGAGGGCCGCCTTGGTCTGTGCCGCAGCTCTGCTCGGAACATCCTCCCCTCCGCCCCGTGGTTCCCCATCTCCTAGGTCAGGAACTGGGGTTTGGGAGTCAGTCTGAAGGGAGGTTTCTGCCTCCCTTCCCCCCTGCTTTGTGGCTGAGTGACACCCCTGTGTGCCTCTGGCCCTTTTGTGTGGAGAAAGGAGGAGACATGGTCCCACCTCCGAAAGGTTGTTGGGGACTGAATGCCTCGAATCCTACGTGTCCACGTCTAGGTGCCTGCGGTGTTCCCAGCCCCCAACCAGCCTTGACTTCCATTAGGGTTGTTTCTGATCCCATCTGTGGTCGCCCTGGGGGGCACCAAGCCCCTGCAGTGTCTCCTCTGATTGGATCCTGGAGGACACAGGACGGTCTGGCTTCTGTGAGGGTCCCAAAGGAGAGTGGTGACATACCTCTAGGAGGTTTATTGAAGACCCTGAACTTGACCTGCCTTGGAAGTCAGTGGCATTGCTGTGTAGGGACAGGTGGTGGCCTGGTGGAGGTGGGCTCCCTGGTGGAGGTGGGGTGGTCACCGGGCACAGAGCCCCACCCAGCTTGAGGACTATGGGGTGGAGGGCACGTCAGTCTCCTCCAAACCAGGGGTGAGTCTGCGGGAGATGTTTGTTTCTAAGTCTTAGTGACATTCTGGGCGCAGCCTCTGTTTCCAGACGACTGTGATTTCTCCATTATTCCATCATTGACTCTGTCACACTTTAAAAGCCACTCACATTTGTATACATCTTTTTTCAAAATGTCACTTGGATGATTTAAAAAAAAAATAGTACCCCAGGATTCCAGAATTGGGAAGAAGTAGGAAGGGTGGGGGAAAGAGAACATCCGACTTCTTTACTAAATTAGTCATTTGAAGCTATTTGAGAAAAGTGTGGCTGTTACCTCTGCAACGTCATAAAAGATACTGACACCTCGTGCCCTGTGTGCGGTGTGGAAATGCAGAGGCTTCTGGAAGCTTCTGGGGTTGGTTCCCGGGCCCCGGGCCCAGAGACTCAGAGTCAGTGGGTCTGGGGTGGGGCCCGGGAGTCTGCATTTCTAACACGGCTGCCACACCCTGTGCAGATGGGGCTGTCCGGGGACCTCCTGCAGGGAGCCCCGGAGGCTGCGTGACTTTGGAGGGTGCACTGGAGAATGCCCGGTGTCCCTTGCAGGGCCTGGGGTGTGCCTAGGTGTCACGTGGTTGATGAAAATGGAATCAATTAGAAAAACTTGGGCTCTTCCACCGTGAGAACCTGGACTGGCTTCTCCTATTGCTGACTCTGGAGACCTTTTACCTCGAAGTAGTGGCCTTTTAATTTCCAGCTCCGGCTGATTTACGGAGTTCCTGAGACAACAGAACGCAGGGAATCAAACTGGATGGCCATGCTAGGGGTCAGTCAGAACAAATGGTTTTGTTGGAGGGTGATCCTGGAATGGAAAATACGAAAATAAGCATTGAGCAGACCTGGGGGAGTGAAGCGAGGTGAGGGAGCCCTTTGCCTCTCTGAGTGCTGGGTGTGTTTGTGGGTTCGTTCATTCATTCACTCACCTCCCTCCGGCTTTCCCTCCCATCCTCCCTGTCTCCCCATCCATCCATCTGTCCTGTCTGTCTATCCATTCATCACATGTTAGTCGTTTTCCATGGCAGCTCTGTCATTGAGGATACAGCCGAAGAGAACATGAAAGTCTCACAGTCGGCTGGGGCCCGCGGTGCCCTCTGAAGTCCTGGGGTTCTGCAAAGGAGAGCTTGTCCTGCACACTCAGCCGAAAAAGGCACCCGTTTTCAGCATAGGACGCGTGTGCTTTCTGCATATCAAAAACCTGGGAGCTTCGCTTCACCTGCAGTTCAAAGTCGAGAGAGACTTGGTAAAGGGATGTTCTGTGGAGAGAGCCGGCGTGGGCCTCCCAAGAACCCCAGCCCTGGGACTGTGGGTGGTGTGGAGAGCCAGCCATGACAGAGACACCTCCTGTCTGTGGACGGGGACCGCTGGGTGGGTAGTACCGACCAGCAGAGAGGTCGGGTACCATTCAGAAAACTGTGCCCCGAAAATTCACCGTCACCACTTGTGTTGAAATTCTTTGTTTGTGGTATCGTCTGATCCCCATTTCCCAAGTGGAAGAAAACCTATTTATAGCGAATGGAACAGATGTCTAAAAGCATACAGATAGGTGACAAAAACAGGAAGGGTCCCACAGGTAAATGGACAAAAGCCAATTAACCCGGGATGCCATTGTTTGAACAAATAAGCAAGGATTAAACCCGCTGATGACAGCAGCGTGGAAATATCCATTCCTGCGGCCACAGTGTGTGTGTTGGGGGCGGGGGGCTGTTACCAGAGGGAGCTTGTGTGTCCGTGTGTGGGGGGCGGGGGCAGCACCGAATCCTCCAGAATAACCATGGGAGTTGAAATCGTTTCTTCTTTCTAGAAAGTAGTTTGAAAGTGGGAACAGATAAGAGGTTTGTACCCTTTGACCCAGAAATTGCGCTTCTGGGAACCGGAGCTAGAGAAATGGAGATGTCCCCTGTGATGGCTAGATTGATGTGCAGTTCCATCCTGTCTTGCTCCGGAAAGGCTGCGAGGCAGCCTGCGGAGACGGCAGGTGCTTGAAGGCAAGGTACCCCTTAGCAGAGGTCTTCTCTCCACGCGAGGCAGTCTGCACCAGAGTGTCTTCCGGGAGGAAATGCTTACGGTCTGGGCACCTGTTGTTTTTGTTTTGAAGTCGGTTTTCTAATGGTTACCCAACTGGGAGAGAAATGCAGAATGATGCTGACGGGGTCATACCGAAGCAGGTAGACGAACCTTCATTTTAAAACATGCCTGACGGGGCAGGAGACCAGCTGAGCGGCCCTCCAGGTGGCATAGGAAAGGGTCTGTGGTGAGTTCCCTGATCGACACGCTGTACGCTCATCCCTCTGGGAGCGGCCCGTCCGACCTGCGGCAAGGCCCTGGCTTCCATGTTCACCAGGGACATCACCCGGGCCATCTGGTCGCCTTCCAGCCTCTGTCCATCACAGGCTGAGGTTCTGCCCTCCCAGCCCAGGCCTTCCCTGGGTTCCTATGTCCCTGAGAACCCCTCTCTCCTACACTCAAGTTACCTGGCCACATGTCTGCGGGGTGACAACATGGATCACACCTTGAGGGAATAGCGCCGGGCTGGGGCTGGGGCTGGGGCTGGGTTCTGGGGGCTGGGGCTGGGACTGGGGGCTGGGGCTGGGACTGGGGGCTGGGGCTGGGAGCTGGGGCTGAGGCTGGGGGCTGGGAGCTGGGGGCTGGGAGCTGGGAGCTGGGGCTGAGGCTGGGGGCTGGGGGCTGGGAGCTGGGGCTGGGAGCTGGGGGCTGGGGCTGGGAGCTGGGGCTGGGGCTGGGCCTGAGGCTGGGGCTGGGGACTGGGGGCTGGGGCTGGGGCCGGGGGCCGGGGGCTGGGGCCGGGGGCCGGGGGCCGGGGGCCGGGGGCTGGGGCCGGGGGCCGGGGGCTGGGGCTGGGGCTGGGGCTGGGGCTGGGGCTGGGAGCTGGGGCTGGGGCTGGGGCTGGGAACTGGGGCTGGGAACTGGGGCTGGGGGCTGGGGCTGGGGCCGGGGCCTGGGGCTGGGGCTGGGAACTGGGGCTGGGGCTGGGGCTGAGAGGCTGGGGCTGGGGCTGGGATCTGGGAACTGGGGCTGGGGCTGGGAACTGGGGCTGGGGGCTGGGGCTGGGGCTGGGGCTGGGGCTGGGGCTGAGAGGCTGGGGCTGAGGCTGGGAATGCATGCAAGCTTAGCCCCACCCATCCCTGAAACCTCAGGGAAGAGGGCTCTCCGCTGGCGAGGAACAACAGTGGAAGAGATGTCATAGTCGTTCTACCCTGATCGGGAACAGGGTGGCTTTGCTGGCAGCCGGCCCACCTCCGAGACCCTCGTCAGACACTAACTAGCTCGCTGGCCTTGGGCACCTCACGGCCTCTCTGGCAAGGAGATAAGACCAACTGCCATGCGGGTTACCCTCTTGCTGCCAGTTAGGGGAGAGGGGTGTAGAGTTAATGGGCCCTTCTACCCGATTGTCCCAACTTGGCTTATTATTGGGTGGATTAAGCAGTAAAGGGGGAACTCTCCAAGAAGGATTTAATGCTTAAGCAGACCACGGAGACCCATGTAAAGACAGATTTTAAAAAATCATTCATATTTTGCTCAGAGCATAAACAAAATGGTCAAAAAGCCAGCCTAAACCCACATTTAAAAATTAAACATAGTCTTTCTTAGTTAAAGCGTGCATGTCCGTTTTAGGGAGCACAGGTGAGGAACCAGGAGAGGAGATGGCGGCGGGGTGCCCAGCGCGTGGTACAGGGGCACGATGGGGCGCGATGCGGGGTACAGGGCAGTGGAGGGATTGTATCCGTAACCGAGTATGTAGTGTAATGCACTGAATGCGACAGGAACATGAATTGCTTCTTCTCTGCCCAATCATGTGTTCATTGCGGTGGTATTTCCTGGACAGCTGAGGTTGTTTAGCTGTGTAACTACAACAGCAAGATGAAGGAAGCAGATTTTCCAGCTGAATATTTTAACACGTGACGGATTGAAAAGGGGCACCAGGTTCTCTGGCACCTGCAGAGCTGACCGAAGGATGACGAGAAGAGTTTCAATAGGTAATCACTGTGTCCCCGCATGGGGACCCGAGCTCAGAGTGGTTTGCCCAGTTGAAGGTCATCCTCAGAGGTCTTTGTGTGGGTTTAGTGGAGATGAAGTGCTCTCGGGGCAGTGATACATTGAAAGTGACATGAACTAGATACTGGTTGCCCCCCTGGCCAGTCCTAAAATTGGCATGCTCTCGTCCTGACCCACAGGACTTTTTAAAGACCTTCTCTTCTGCCCCCACGTGACAGTGCTTGATGATAATTTCATCTGAAAAGTGTCCATCAGGGGTCTCTGCTTTATTTTCATGGAGACAAAGGGCTCAAGAAAATTAGAGTAAGAACATCCAACCTGTTCTACCAGAATGTCTGAATCGCTTCTCGTGGATACACGTGGACCCACGTTAGACATCGATGAGGCGTGAGCAGTGGGGCCAGCCCCACAGGTGGTGCCTTTGCCCTGTGATCTGCCCTCACACAGGAAGCCCAGCAAACTTGGAAATAAAGTGACTCTCAGATCGAATCGTATCTCAAACAAAGCTCTGCGTGACCGAAGATTATTAATTACTACACCCTGAGCGGTGCCCGGCTTTTCTCCTTTTCTCGCGCCGTGTGTTGTTAGCAGAAACATTTGTTGTTTCCTACAAGGTCAGCAGAGATCTGAAAGCAGACATGTGCCTTGGAAATGCATTCATGCCGGAACTGAGCGTGTGGAATTCATTAGGCGCACAGAAGCTGGAGACAGAGGGTCACTGTCTTCCTCTTTTTCCTTTAAAGCACCAAGTTCCGCTCGGAGACCGTGCTCTGCTGTTGTGAGGTGCATTTTTCACAAGCCGAGCAGGTGGGAGCCACAGGGGATGTGAGACTGGGAAGTGGTGTGTCTTGAATTTGTTTCTAGGTCATTTTACTGCTGACGATGTCCGGGACCTCTTTCAGGGTGGCGGCGTCATACCTGCGCTGCTCAGGCTCGCGGCCCCTGGTCGCATCAGGGTCTCACTCCTCCGTTACTTCCCCCTTTGCGTCCCTGTATTTCCCCGATGTTATACTCCCCACCCCCAGTTTCCCAAATGAAAGTGGTAACAGACCCAGAGAGAGCAGACCAGGGCGGAGTGCGTTTCTCTGATCAACGGAGAACAACTGCGCCGTTTCTGCGGCCAGGCCGTGTGCGAGTCGGGTCGGAAGCAGAGAGCAGGTGTGTTTGAAGAAGCAGGTGGCTCGTGTTGCTTTACGCGTCACCTGGGAGCCAGACGCCTCACTCTGTGGGGACATCATCTGCAGTACCGGATATGTACAAGACACATTTTGACACATTTCAAAAAGTGTGATCTATTCATGCTTGAAGTTGTTCAGCAGAGATTTCCAAGCCCTCCACCCCTGACCCCCAGTGAGGCTCTGTCCTGGATGCTGTGGGGGGATCTCCGTTGGAATAAAATCTGGGGTTTGGATCTGGAGATTTATAGAAGAGGGGGTGGGATGCAGAGTGAGGCCAGGCCCTTGCAACTTTGAGACTTCCCATAGGTGATGAGAGGGCTGGAGGGATGAGCTGTCCTTCACCCTAGGACAGCGTCCCATTCCCACCGGCCTGAGGATGCGAGGGGGGCGGGGACCAGAATGTTGCTGTCATGTATCTGGGTGCTTTTTGCAGCCCTGGAAGTGGATATTCGGGTTTGAGGAGCACACCCCCTTTCTGCAGGGCGGTCATGATACATGTGTATTCTGGGTTCATTAACGAAAGTGCAAGAACACAGCGGAATTTCACGCCACGCATCTGGACTCCCGTGACATCGAGCAGCTCACGGGAGAAGCAGCGTTCCAGGCAGCTCGGAGCCGGGGGCTCGGGTTGACTGCTGACCGCGCGCACACGGTGCTCGTTTACTACCTGAGTGAGACCCGCTGAGCTCTACACAAACCCCGTGACGTATTCCACGGACAGGAGGAGGGTCCAGGGTGATCCTAGCCCACCGTGCGGTTACTTTCCCTAGCTTCCCAGGCAGGATGACCTTGAGACTGCGGGTGGGGACTCTGCTTCCTCCCTCTGGCCTGCATCTGTCACCTGCTAGTAACTGTTACTCCATTAGGGGCGCTGCGGACACCGGGAGCCCAGCTGTGCTTCCAGGGCCTGGTTGATGTGGGGTTGCTTTGGGATTTCACGGAGAACAATGCCTTTTGTCACCGTGAGTGTGACTGTCACGCACTGAATACTCCTCTTGCTTCAAGAATTGTTATTATTTGCTAATCACAATGGCAGCTGTTTTGAGCTGAATTGTATTCCCCCAGAACTCTTCTGTGGGGGTCCTAACCCACCCAGTGTCTCAGAATGGGACTGTATTTGGAGACAGAGGCCACTGAGTTAAAATGAGGTCATTAGGATGGACCTAATTTGTGTGACTGGTGTCCCTATAAGAAGAGGAGGTTAGGACACAGACAGACATGTGCAGAGGGCAGACCAGGTGAGGACGCCGGAGGAGAGGATGTCCGCACGCCAAGGACAGAGGCTCAGAGAGCCCAGTGCTGCCCACACCCCGAGCTGGGGCTCGACCCCCGGAACTGGGGGAAAACGAGTTTCTGTTGTTGAAACCGCTCAGTCTGAGGAATCTCGTCAGGGCAGCCCCGGCTGGGCCCTGACATCGTTCAGAACTTGAAAAGGTTTGTCTTGATAGTCAAGGGCACCGCAACCTTGGTAGCCGGTTAAATATTAATGGACATTTTTCCTTTACACTTTTCTTTATCCCCTTTGTAAAGTGCTTTTGCTCGTGAACACCTCCTTTTTCTATCAGCAAAGTGTCTTGCTGCTAGAAATGAGATTTTGCGTCCGAAACGTGCTGCGAACGGTACCCTTCGCGGGCCTGGGGTGCCGAACCTGTGGGGTCCGGTGTCTTCTCAGAAATGCTGCCTCCCTGCTGCCCAGGCCTTGGTTCTGGGCTAATTGTATCCGGAATGTGTCTGAGGGTAAGAATTTATGGCTCTGTAAGTGAGTACTTCTGTTTAGGGAAGGAGGCTTACAACTGACCGACTTTCCTGCTGCCTGCCCGCCTGCCCGGGTCAAGGGGAAGGTGGAGGGGGGTGAGGGGGCACTGGGGCACCTGGGCGGGGCCTGGGAGAGGCTCCCAGGGACTCCTGGGCTCTCAGGAGGGGTGGGTCTACTGGACTGGGCAGTGGGTGTGGCCCTGTGGGGCCTCTTGGATTTCAGAGAGGGCGGTCCTGGTGTCTCCTGGGGAAGCAGCCTCCGGGGGTAGCTTGTGCAGTGGGTGGAGAGGGGGAGGGGAGGGGAAGTGGGGGAGGGGAGGGGAAGGAGCTGAGGGTTTTGCTCAGCCCTTCCAGGAGCTCTAGCAGGAAAGGGGGTCTTGAGGGTGGGTTTGGGGATAATCTGAAGCTCAGGACTGGTACAATGTCCCTGGAAATTCAGATGAACCGGGACCCTTTCACCCCCATCTGCCTTGAACTTTCAGCACCCCATTCCTTGGAATTTAGGTGAGGAGTGCCAGTGTGTTCAACCACCTTTCTGCCTACCTGCTCCCCAAATCCTTACCATGTTGCTGCCTTCTTTTCCCACTCCGTTCCCTCTTCCCCTTGGCTCTCCCGTACTAGGTCAGATGCTGAGCAAAGGGAAAAACTGGGCTTCCTTTTGCAAAGCCTTTCCATTGTCCCCTGCCCCCTGCCCCCTGCTCCCGCCCCACCTCCATGCCTGCCTCCCTTTACTTACCCCTGCAGGGCTTTCCTGGGAATCTGGAGAGGCTGGGGGAGGGGAGGGGAGGCTGGGGGAGAAGGGGAGGCTGGGGGAGGGGAGGGGAGGCTGGGGAGGTGAGGGGAGGCTGGGGGAGAAGGGGAGGCTGGGGGAGGGGAGGGGAGGCTGTGGCACTGAGATTGCTGGGCTGCTGTCCGGCCACACCCTTCACTGTGAGACTGGGCACCTCTGCAGCCTCCCTGCGGCTGCTTTCCATGCATAACATGAGAATCACCACAGTCCTGCCCCGTCCTCAGGGCATCTGGGGAAGTATGGGATGGACTGAGTGAACTTCTGCTTAGCGCTGCAGCCTGGCCCAGCCTGGCCCTGCTCACTGTTGGGAAAGGCCTGCACTGCGGGGGGAGGGCCGTGCTTTCTCGGGGGGTGGCCACCCAAGATCAGCTGATTTTTGTGGCCAGGGAAGAAGTGAATCACCCTCTTTTCTGTCTTTCCCCGACTGCTGGAGACTTCATAGATAAACTTGTGGGAAGGAGGTGGGCCCTGTGGTGTAGCAGTGTAAACAGGGTGTTAAGGGGGTGGGGGTGGGGGGTCAAGCAAGTCAGCTGACCTCTACTGTTGCTTGCAACATGACTGAGGCACTACTGTGCCCTTCCAGAATTGTTTGGATCAGCCACTGGGATTGATAAAGCTAACTGTCAAGCAGTATTTATTAAGCAGTGCACAGAGAAGGGCTGGGATTTAGAGAGAGAGTTCTTCTGGGGGAAGTGGCTACGTAAATTACAGGTGTCAGGTCAGAAAAGCAAGGTGATTGATACTGCTGAGGGGTGGGCCCAGGTGTGCACAGGTGTGTGGGGGGCGGGGCACTCCTGAGCCCAGGCTCCTGTGTTGAGTAGGATTAGCTGGCTCTGCAGTCAGTCGCCAGCAGGAGGCGCTGGTGATGCTGGACCAGAGAGGCACCTGGTGTGCTGGAGTGAAGATTCCAGGGACTTGGCAGACCACGCCCCTTGGCTCTGAGCGAGGGGCAGACGCTTCGTGTGCATCATCACGTTTCTCTTTGAAGATGCTGAGCTTTATTTAGGTTGTCAGGGCTGTAGACTCCATGTCTAACCCTGTACCCGCCCCGCCCCCGCAGCCCCTCCATCCTCTCATCGGGTCGCCGCATCGTCCCTGTTATCACCACCTCGCTGCAGAAGTGAGACTGGACACGGGGACGGTCGGTTTCCCAGTCACACGAGGCGTGCATCTCCCTGGCGTGGAGCCCACCCCCTTGGCCACTCTGTGCAGCTGGGGGGGCGGGGCCTGAAGTGCCAGGGAAGGAGTGACAGGGCTGCCCAGGTCTGAACAGAATCTGGGGACCCAGGGAAGGATGAAGAGGGTGGGCAAGGAGGGAGGAGTGCGGGCTGCTGGGAGGTGCCTGGGAGGAGCCCGAGGGCATGCAGAGGGAGGAGAGGCTTCCGCTTCTGTTGTTTCTTATTACATGGTTAAGTGGGAGATAATTGAGTACTTTTCTGTGCTGGCCCAAGGAGAGGAGAGGATGGTGACTGATGGTACCAGGGTCCTTTGCCAGCTCTGAGCAGGAGGAACCAGGGCTGTTGGGAGGCCCCAGCGAAGCCGCCCTAAAGGCCTCTTTGCCATGTTTTCAGGGAGGGCAGCGGGGGGCCCGGGCTGCAGTGGGCCTGCAGGAGGCCGGCGCCCAGCCCCTCGGGTGGGGTGCAGTGAAGTAGACTGGGGGCTCCCCCACTTGAGCACATACTCTGATCCCCTACAGATGTGGAGGGACGGGCCGGGGCCAAGTCCCCAGCTGCTGGTCCATGGACACATTGGGCGGGGCACCTGCCCAGTGGGCTGGAGCTGGGGGGAGCTCAGGTGGGTCTCAGAGGCAGCAGGCCCTGGCGGAGGAGTGGCTTCAGCAGCCGGTGCCCTGCCTTTGCTGGAGGGGGAAGGACCTGAAGGAGCGGGAAGGAGAGTCTCCCCACAGCTGTAGTGGGAGTTCTGGAAAGAGAGGATGGCCGCATGGGAGGTTGAGGGCAGAGTATGGCTGGCTGGAACCCAAGACTGCGGAGTGGGTGTCAGTCCTGGGCATGTCCAGGGTGTGGCCGTGGGAGAAAGCCCTAGAAGGGAAGGACCGCTGGAGCAGAGGAGGCGGGTCGTCTGGGCCCACGTGGATGCTGACCGCACCTGCCTTTGGGTGGAGGTGCTGTGAGGGAGAGATGGCAGGAAGCAAGGGACCAGGGGTGGCACAGGGATCCCGCCTCTGTACTCTCTCACTGCCAAGCCCCCTGGTCCCGTCTTAGATGGTTACGGGGCTTCATCCTTCAGAAATTTCAGGCTGCCTTTGATCCACAGTGGTAGTTCCCGGAGCTGGAAGGATGAGGCGCCGTTAACCTCCTGTCCAGATTTGGGAGGTTTTGTGTTGGTTTGTAACCAGCCAGATCATCTGCCACAGCCCTCCTAGGGACAGAGATGACCTTGGAGGGGAGTAAAGACTTTGAGTACTGAAAGTCATGTGGCCATGGCAAGTGTATCTATCCCCCCACCCCATTTCCTTCATGGATGATTCTGTTGCTGGTGGTGGTGAGTTTTTTAAAGGAACCAAGCAGAGCACAAGGTTACGGCTAGGTGAAGGAGCCCGGAGCTGCCCAGCCTCTGCGTGTCCCCCGTCCCCGCCCAGCGAATCCCCGCTGCAGGAACACCTCCCCTCCTTGCTCGGTGGTCACTGATAAGATGACACGGATGTTTTATTCCATTTTATTGCATGAGATCTGATCCCCGGGGCGCACTTCCCTCTCTCCCCAGAGCTCTCATGCAGACTGTAACTGTCAAGGGAAGTGGGATGGCAGTTGCCACAGGCCACCAGGCACCGTGCGTGTCTGTCCTCCCAGTCTGGGGACACTGAGCTGGTAACTGCTCCGAAAAGCAGGAGGTGGTCTTGGGCTTTGAACAGGCATCTCAGTCATGTTGCTTTTGATATCTAGAGAAAAGTTATATCAAACCTTCAGGTCCCCTGGGCACAGATAGACGGCTTCCAGACAGCTCTGCAGCCCAGTCCCCAAGCCGATGCGGAAGTGGCAGCTCTGATCAAATCAGCTTTTGGTGTTGGTGATTTTGGTAACAGTGCTGGTCAGGATTCCCAGGGCATGCTTTGTGTGGCCTCGGTTTTATTTCCATAGAAATGCCGGATTTGACAAATCTTTGGGGTCAGTGGCTCTGAAGACAAGCTGGGTAAACACCAGATGTCACACACATTTAGGTGGCAGTGTCCGAAATGGCGCTCTGGGAGGCTGCGGGGAGGGGCCGAGCAGACTCGCCCGTGTTGTGATGGTAGTGTCTGTAGGAAGCTGGTCTTGGAGGGCGTTGTCATCGGGTCCTGCGGAGGAAAGTGTTCCCAGGTCGGCCCGGCCCGCGCCCTCGACAACCAGGAAGATTAGGCAATCGGGAGGAATTTCTTGGATTTTCTCCATACAGATTCCAGAGCGTCCTTGCAGCTGTCCAGGGGACAGGTGCAAAGTGTGTGCTGCCCTTGATTAAATCCCTCTGACTCCTCGCTGGATCTCTGAGGAGAGCGGGGGCTGGATGCGAGGAAGGGGGAGAGGACTGTTGGGGGTTGCATTTGTTTCCATAAAGTGACGGCTCAAAGATCTGCTTTCAATTTCATCTTCAGACACCTTTGCCTGACACTTAGCAAGAAAGGCCACCAAGAAATTTCTGCCGTGTTCCTTTGATCAGGAGTGAGGCTCTCTCTGCTCTCAAGGGACACTTACTGGCATATCTTAAATCGAGGCTTCTCATTGGCCTACGTAAGTGGATACGAAGTTTCAGTTTGGGTTTAGATGCTTCCTGTCTGCCTCTGTACCAGGTGTGTGCAGGAGAGAACACTGGGCTGGAATCTCTGCTCCCCACTGTGGTCCCGCCTGGTGGTTCCCACAGAGGCAGCTTCTTTAGCTGAAAATGGGTTGGGTTAAGGTCTCTCCCAGACCCAGCTTGCTGTGCTGTACAGGGCTGTTCCCCTTTGCAGAGGATGGAGTGATGTCCCCCCGACCTAGTGCAGGGGTGACACGGGAGGGGATGGTGTGCAAGTCCACGGGCCAGTCTGGTCCTGAGCACAGTTCCCTGCAGGGCTCCTGGAGGGCGACCCAGTGAGCTCAGCCGAGGTCACACATACTCTCCGGTGGTCTGTCTCCCCCACAGGGGGGCTCATGGTCAGAACCTTCCTGCACCTTGCCTGGGATAGTTTCTAATTAAAGATAATATGCGGCTTTGGGCTTTGAATAATTAATGTCGGCAAAACTTAATTTTTTTCCTTCCAGCATTTTAATCACGTCTGTAAAACTTTTAAACGAAATGTCATTGGTGATGTGTCTGTCACAGAAGGAGGACCCACAGTGGCCTCCTCTATAAGTGTAGCTGTTCTCCCGATTTGGGGAGGGATTGCTGGAAATAATCCCCTCTCTTTATAGGGAGACCTTCGGAAGCTTTTTATCAAGATACTCAGAGTCAGGGACTCAAGGAATGGTTGCATTCATGAAATAGAAAGGTGAGAAGTTGTTAGGACGGAGGGACCACTCGCACTTTCCATGTGTCTTGCCTGTCCCTTTGGGGCAGTGCGTCACCACCGGTGGCATTTTGTGCCCCAGGGGCTATTTGACAGGGACAACGTAGTTTTGGTTGTCATGGCCGTGGGGAGGGGTGCTCCTGGCATCTGGTGGGTAAAGGCCAGGGGTGCTGCCGAACATTCCAGGACACACAGGGCAGCCCCGCCAGACTGATGCAGCTCGTCCCCAGCGCTGAGGTCAAGACGCCTGCTCTGGCCGAAGGCCAAAGACCACCTCCCGCTCTGAAGACTCTTGAGTATTTTGGTGAGAAGTAATAATTTTCTGCCTGCCTCTTTTTTACGTAACACTTTTTTCTGGGTGTTGGTTCTCTGTGACACCTGTCAATCCCTGACCTCTGTTCCACCCCCCACCCCCAGATCTCCACGATGTCAGGGTGACACTCCCGATCGGCCTGTGGACGGAATCCGCTGTGGGTGCAGTGTGAGCGCCCGCACGGCTGCTCTGCTCAGGGGTGCTCGTGACTGTGAGCGCCCGGCCGTGCTGTCCTCCAGGAATCCCTGGGAAGACAGCCCAGAGGTGACTGCTGTTGGCAGGACACGCAGCTGGGCGGGAGGTACCACTGGGGGTGGGTTTGTGGTTCCTTCGCAGCGCCCCGCCTGCAGAGTCAGCCAGCCCCCCCTGGCCTCTTCGTAGAACTGCCCAATTCTCGGATCCACGGATGCCTCTGGACCAGAAGTGGACCGAAGAGACCTTTCTTTCTTTGAATCTAGGTCACACCAAGTTGGGTTTCGATGAATAGTGCTGACATAGTCACGCTCGTGCCTAGAGCATGCTGGTGCTGCCCACGGAGGTCACACGTGGGGCCTCCCGTGAGATGGAAAAGGTGTGGCGCGTGGGTGCTGCCTGTGAGGTCTGTACCCTGCACGTCACGCAGCCCTCTGGGCGCTGGGCGGAGGTGATGCTGCCCTGGAGGAAAAGCCGGCTTCCGGAATGGGTGCTCAGAGGCCCCCAGCGTCCTCCTGCCGGATCAGGATGTCCTTGCCCCGCAGACCCCACGTGTCCCCCTGGGACTTGGAGACCAGGGTCAAGTCCTCTTCTCTTTTACTGCCCCATTTTTAACTTTCGGTTTATGAAATGAGAAAGGGGGCCCCTAACGCGTCAGCCCAGGCAGAGGCAATGCAGAGGCGTTGGTCTGCAGAAGCCGAGCTCAGAAACTGCGCAATCCCGGGATGATCCCGCTTGAGTCTCATGCCGGAGGTAACACATGGAATTGCCTGTGTAACATAACCGTCTTTCTTTTTGCTTCTTACATGTACCCGTCCGTCATCCCGCTGCCGAAAACTAGCTTCCAAGGGCCCCGTGACCCGGAGGGGAGGGGTGCTTGGCTGGCTCCTGGGTGGGCCTGCGAGGGCCAGGGCAAAGGCACTGCTTGGCCGCTTTCTGTTGCCGGGGCTTGGTTCTGCTGCGATGCTGTAAGATTCTGTTATTGGGCAAGTCAGCGTGAGCTGCAGATGACTTTGCCGACTACCCGTGGTTTCCTTTAAACAAGGCTTATCAGCTCTAGTAACACTTGCAAAATAACATTCTTATGGAGGGTGTTTAATTCATAGGCAGTTAGAAATAGCACAGGACAGGGAAATCATGGGAGGGTGGCCAAAGGAGCTCATAAACTTGGAGCTGGGAGAGCATAGCCAGGTGCCAGGGTGATGAATGGGTGGAGGCGGGCCGTGCCCTCCACAGGCCTTCCCTCGCGGGCACTGGCGGGCACTGGCGGGCACTGGCGTCCTGCAGCACACAGGCTTTGCCGGCCTGCTCTTCCCTGTGGAGGTAGCAGTGAGACCAACGACAGGCTTCTTTTTTTTTTAAGCCAAAATGGGATATACTCCATGATATGGAAACATTCAAGAAAGGTGGTCAGTCCAGAGGGACCAGTTTAAAGGGCAGCGGGGAAATAAAGCATAATGCCAGCGGAACATGTACAGTAGGACTGTTTTTACTTGAAGGCAGGCCTGGCTGCGTAAAGGGGATTTGGAGAGACAGGTTCTGTCTGAGCCTCTGATTCTTTGCATCGGAAGAGCCCATGTATCCAGGGCGGTAGGGAGAGGCGATTCTCCACGATTTTCAGTCTAGACAGTCGGGTCTAATGTGAAGCCATTATGATTGGTGTAGAAAATCGGTGCTTCCTTTCAGGCGGAAGGAACCGAAAACTAGTGGACAGACACACTGGGCTGTGGCTGAGAGAGGTTCCCTGACTGGTGTCATCTAAGGTGGATGGAATGGAATCTCCTACTCTGCAGGCTGCATCCTCCTATGGCTAAGTGCAAAACCCGGGCTGGATTTTCGGCGACCATGCAGTAATGGGAAGACGTTAGCGGTTCAGTGTCTGGGCTCTAAAGGAATGCTATTTTATTTTTACCTTGGGCCCTCTGAAGGCCTCAGACAACAAGATGCATTTGTATATCTTGCATATGGGCCAGCTCGTTTCGAATGAAAATTCATCTCAATTGTTGAAAGTTACCATGGTCTCAAATAGTGGGAATGGGCCCCAGGCTGTGTTGGGAACCTGGGTTGAGGTGCCACCATGGCCCCCCACAGGGCTCCCTGCCTCTCCCGTGGCTCAGCACTGCTGGGCATCAGCCTCTCTGTTTACCAACCAGGTTGGACAGCTGCAGCTGTAAAATGTAGGCTTTTGCCTGTCTTAGCAGAGCTCGTCTGTTAGAGCGCCGGGCACCACACTGTCACCCAAGCAGTGTCACCGTCACTGTCTTTTTATGTTAAATCACTTGGTCTTGAAAACTGCACCATTTTTCCAGAGTTTATGAGTTCTTTGGCCACAGAGACACTGCCTTCTCACTGCTCAGTGTTGCAGTATGTGCTTAATATATATTTGATGAATAAATGAACAAGCAGAAATGAATAAATGAGTGAAAACTTACTGAGATGTTGCGACATCATTTATGTGTCATTAATGTCAAGTTCAGTAACAGTTACACATCTGTTTCACTGTTCATTGCCAACAACTCAGAATGCTGACACTTATTAAGACAAAAGAAGTGACATTGTAACATGGGAATGGGTCCGGGCAGTGTGACCCCAAGACCCTGGTTCAGCTGTCAGTGAATAGCTGTGCTGCCTGCGGGAAAGCACCCACCCTCTCTGAGCCTCCACATCCCCCTCACCCCATGGGCTCTAGAAACCTCATTCTGATAAGATGATTACTACCTGGCTCCCGTTCTGGAGGTTGGTGGTTCTTGGATCTTAACAAAGAGAGCTTTTTATTGAAACTCAAAAGGTAAGACCCATCTGTCTTGGGATCCCCACTTTGCCTTGAGGACATGTTGGGGGCACTGCTCCCAAACCCTTGGGTGCCAGGAGCTGGTGGACAGAGCTTAAGACGCTATTGGTGGCAGTCATCTTGTCCAGGTAGGAGCCAGAGGGTGGTCACATGTGCTTTAGAGTATTCTTTTTTTTTTTTAACCCTCACTCGAGGACATTTTTGCATTTATCTTCAGATAGAGTGGGAGGGAGAGAGGGGGAGAGAGAGAAAGAGAGAGAGAGAGAGAGAGAAACATCAATGTGAGAGAGACACATCGACTGGCTGCCACCCACACAACCCCAACCGGGGCCGGGGACAAACTGCAACCGAGGTACGTGCCCTTAGCGGGAACCGAACCCGAGAGACTCTGGTCCAAGGGCCGACGCTCTAACCGCTGAGCCAAACCGGCCAGGGCTAGAGTATTCTTTTTAACTGACTTTATTTTTAAGAGCATTTTTAGGTTCATGGCAATAGTGAACAAAAGGTACACAGATTTCCCACGTGCCCCCTGCGTCCACACATCCATAGCCTCCCCCATTATCAACATCCTCCACCAGAGAGGTCCATTTGTTACAACTGATGAACCTGCATGGACACCCAGAGTCTACAGCTGACATTAGGGTCACTCCTGGTGTTGCCCATTCTGTGGGTTGGGACACACATAATGAACCGTACCCATCATTAAGGTGTCATACAGAGTCTTTTCCCTGCCCTTTCACATAAATGAATCAACTAGCAGTCTTTCTGATTTATCTCATTCAATCTGAATGTTTCCTTTCACTCTGAGGTGAAATCCCGACTTCCTGGGTCACATCCTCCTTCACAAGAGACCTCAGGACTCATCTCTGGATTCATCCAGTGCCATGAACATGACAGGTGCCCCATAATGACTCGTTCAGAGACGAGGGAGGGGCAGGCAGCCCCCGCTGGCAGCCCCGGAACCCAGAGTACTGCCTGGCCAGGGGCACTGGCACTAGAAACAGCCTCTGCCCAGTCTGGCACGTCCAGGCCCAGAGAAGGCCGTGCAAGCCTCCGGTCCGAGGGGTGGAAATTGTATTTATGACATGTTCCTCCTGAAATATCTATGTTCAGAACATCGTGAACGGATACGCTGATTAACTGCGTCTGAACCCTGTACTGCATCAGGTAATGTCAGGAACCACGATTGTAGGGCCAAGAGGTGGCAAGTTTGATGGAAGAGAAACAAAACATTCATATTAATGGTCAATTCAGCACTTACACAGCGCCTAGCGCAGTTTCTTAGCTAATGCAGTCCTCACAAGAGTGCTCAGAGCATAGGTGCTTTTCATCCCCGTTCCACAGGTGGAAAAACCGAGGTGGCCAGGAAGTGGGCAGGCCTGGCCGGGACAGGCAAGGCTGCTTCCTGCTTTTAACCCCAGTATTCTCCCGTCTGTTGTCCAGGTAGCAAGTGCCTGCCTGGTCCCCCACACAAGGGAAATATTAGGGTGAAGCACCGCCATCTCAGAGCGCTGCCACCATCTCTGCTCCTCCTTCCTGGGAATGCGGTGTTCTGTGCAAGTTAGGGGTAACCTCTTTTAACAAGTTATGTGTTTGAGTCACGACCTTTTCAAACACCTTGATTAGGGGAGATGCTTCATAAACCAGCAGCAGGTGAGAGATGATCCGTATTTTGCTCTCTTTTATTTTTTGTAGCCAAGTCCAGAGTTTAGGTGTCAGGTTAGGGTTCAAGCAGGGCACCCAGCTGACCCCTGGAGGCACTAGGCAGACCCCTGGAGGCTCCGGTCCGCGCGGAGGCGATCCACCCCGGTGCTTCGGCCTGGCCGCCGGGCCGCGCTCCCGCCGCCGCCGCCTTCGCCGCCGCCGCGCTCCCGGGACTCGGTGGCCGGGCTGAGCGCGCGGCCCGCGGCTGCTGCACGTCGGCCCCCACCCGCCAGCCCCGCCCCGGAGTGCGTTTCCATTTTAAACCGCCGCCCTCCCGCCCCTCCGCCGCGGCCGGCGCGGCTGCCTGCGCGTCCCAGGCCCCGGGAGTGGCGCAGGCTCCAGAGTCGCCGAACTGTGCAAAAAAAGGCCCGAAGATGCGAGCGGGCCCCGCGCCGTAGACAATGAAGCCTCGGGCGCCGCCGCCCGCCCCGGGCCCTGCGCGCCGCGGCAGCACCTGCCGGCGAGACCGTCCCTGCGCCTGACCGCCCGTCCGCCCTCCCGCCGCTCCGCCCATCCGCCCCGCCAGTCCATGGCTGGGCGCTTCGGGTCCGGACCCCCGCACTCCGGCCGCGCGGCACACGGGCCGGTGGGCGCCAGGGGCGCCATCCCCGCAGCTTGAGCGCGGCCCTTGCGGCGAGCAGGGGGCGTGGGCCCTCTACCGGCGCGCCCGCTCTCTCCGTCTCGCCCCGCGACCGCCCGACCGCGCGTCCTGGCCCGCGGCGCGCTGGATGCAGCGGAGCCCAGGCGGGTGGCGCGGCGGCTGCGGCCCCGGGCGACATGTACCTGCTGGACGTCAGCGACGAGCCGGCGTCTCCACCTGCGGACGCGATGCCGCGCGGGACGCCCCCCAGGAAGACCGTCTACCGCATCTCCGTGACCATGGTCAGGAAGGAGCAGCTGGCCGCCCCGAGTCCCGGCGGTCCCGACCCGCGCCCTACTCGGAGGCTCCGGCCCGCGCGTTCTCCCGACGCGCCCGGGCGGCTGGTGGAGGAGGAAGAGGCAGAGGAGGCGGCGGCGGCGGGCACTGAGGACCCAGAGTGCCGCCGGCCGCGCGCCTGGGACTTCCGCACCTACCGCACACGCAGCACCGGGCAGCTGGAGCTTGGGCGACTCCGGCCGTGCGCACGCGGCACAGGGCTCACGGACCTGGCTGGCAATCCCCCGGCCGTGGAGCAGGAGCCCCGTTCACCCACACCCGGCAGCCCCGACGTGGAGGGGCCTGGGGCCGCGCCCCTGCGGCGGAGCCTTAGCTTCAGGCACTGGAGCGGGCCCGAGGCTACGCAGGACCGGGCCCTGGGCCGCGGGAGGCGCCACAGCAGCTCGGGGAGCTTGGCCTGGGTGCCGGGCGGCGAGGCCTTGGACCCCAGGGTCGTCCCGGAGCCCGAGTCCAACGCACAGCCCGCCTCGGAGAAACGCAACACCCTGGACGTGGGCGAGGTGCTCAGTAAAAACGATGCGCTCTCGGACTTGGAGCGCTGGGAGCGCAGCAAGAGCAAGAACCGCACGCTGGACAACAGCGACCTGCAGCGGCTAGAGCGTGCGCGGGCGGCGGCCGCCGGTCCCAGCGCGGCCTCGGAGCACAGGCTGCTGCGCTTCTTCAGTGGCATCTTCGCGCGCAGGGACGGCGCGCCCGGCGGCGGGCCCTCCCCGCGAGGCATCGCCTCGCGGCCCCGCGGCTACTTCAGCCTGCGGCGCGCCCCGGCCGACGCGCACTCGTCCAGCGCCGAGAGCATCGATGGGTCCCCACGCAGAGGTGTGCGGCGCGGCCGGGGTGGGAGGGAGGGCTGGGAACTGGCCTGGCGGCGCAGCGGGTCTGCTCAGCAGACTGCGCTGGGACTTGAGAGCAGCTAAGGGACCTGCCTTCTCAAGTCACTAGCCGGCAGGCGGTCACGCTGGCTGTGAACTCGGGTACTGCAGTTTTCTCTTAGTAATAATTCTGACCCCGCTTCCAGCCGCGTGTGGTGACACCTTTTGACCTAAGCCCCTGGGAGAGATCACCTTGCCAAGTGGTGCCTTTCTCTCGCTGGGGCTGGCCAGCCCTCTGGATCAGCTGGCTCTGAGCTAGCAGCTGGCTGCGCCTGCGATGCCTGCGGGCTGCTCTGGGAGCCGGCCTCGGGTCCCCAGGCTGCAGCACAGGTGGCACTGCTTGGCGGGGAGAAGCAGCGTTCGTCTTAGTTAATGTCTTCCTCTACCTCCAAGCCCAGGGTCCCTGTAGGCGCTACCTCGAGGTGGTACTGTCGCTGCTGTGCTGTGGCCTTGGCCATTTGCCGGCTCTCTTCTGGTAAGGGAGTTACCCCAGTGGTCAGGGGCATAGCCCCTCTTCCCTTGGCCTCCCGGCCAGGAGGTGTGTTAGGAGAGCAGGCGTGGGAGGATGCAGTTTCCTGATCCAGGGCTCTGGCGTGCAGGCAGGGCAATCACAGCCCTGAAGCCTGTCCTGAAATCTTGGTCCTCTGTTGGCTTATACTTCCTGACCAGGACCTTGCAGAGAAGGTTCCCAGGAGGTGTGATAATATTCTGGTGCAAGAGTCAGAAGCCTCTGGTAGTGTTTGGAGGTCAGAATCCTCCGCACTTGCAAAACACAGACCCCATCTTGCCATGCACCTGGGTATCAATCTGAAGGTAGAGGCCCAGGTGGGCCAGGGCGTCTCTTGGGAGGGGCTGGGTGGGGGAGGTCTCAAGATGTGGTTCCCAGCATTTCACCACTGAAAGATCCTTGGGCTAATCACCGCAACCCTGCTGCAGCTGCTGTTGCAGGTACAGCTGGTAAAATACCTGTCAGCTGCTAAGTCATCTGCCCTGGAGAGAGCATTCCCTCCTCCTGGAGGGCACCTGTTACCTGACTGCCCCGGGGGGCATATTAACAGCCAGGGCAAAGAAATGACTGCCCTGGCGTTAGTGTCTTTAAGGTAAACTGAAGACAAATAATGCCGTGTTCTGATATGCTTCCAGTGATCCTCTCAACACGAGAATATTTGAAACCAAGAAGTTGAATGTGCAGTCGTGTTAAAATCTGATTTTTTTTCCCTAGTGAGGATGCAGTGTGACGTACCTGTTGCCAGACCGGCGTTAGTTTAACTTGCTGGATTTTATTTTGTTTAAAATCCATGTTGATTTATTATTTTTTTGACAGTTTGAAGCAAGACGTGAATCGTTTATCCACATGTGGTCGAGTAATCTACATTGTCAATGTCCACAGGTACTAGACAGCCGAGTGTCTTGAAGAGGTATTTGTCTCCAGGTGACACTTGTTGACCGATGTCCTTATCAAATGATGTGTCAGTGGCGTGGCCCTTACACTTCACCCCGAGGTCTTTTTTTCTTCAGTTACAGTTGACATTCAATATTATTTTATATTAGTTTTAGGGGTACAGCAGAGTGGTCAGACATCCATGTAATTTACAAAGTGGCCCCCACCCCCAATTCTAGTACCCACCTGGCACCATACATAGTCATTACAATGTTACCATGTTCCCTGTGCTGTACTTTACATCCCTGTGACTCTTGTGCGCATCGTGTGTTTTAACTTGCCTTGGAGAACTTGCTTTAGAAGACACCATGTTTTACTCCAACCATTATCCCATCGATCCTACCCACACGCTCTGAAAGTATTTAGAACTCTTTGAGTTACTTTGTTAAAACAATTGGTGTGTATGAAGTTGCTACTTCCATTTGTGTTCGGTAGGCAGCTCAGTTCCCTCTCTAATAGTAGGCTTGCGTCCCTGCCCTCGTGGGCTTTGTAGAAAATAGTAATTACCGCCCGGGCTCCAGACAAGTATGCATCGCGGAGGGAGAGGACGAGGGAGAAACGCAAACAGGATGTCGAATGGAGGCGAAGTTGGTGGGAGCACTGTTCAGATGGGTGGAGAGTGGATTCGGAATGCCAAAGGTGTGAAGTTTATTGGAATTTTCCCTCCAGGGCAGTAGACGATGACAAGAGTAATGATCGTAGTCATGCTTGGTGTCTTTGCTCCTTGTGGTCAGTCCTTCTGGGGTGGAGTTACTTTGGTCTGAGGCTAGGGCTGTGGGTTGTGTAGGAAATGTTAATGAACTGGGTCATAGCACCCCACTGTCAGAATTCCTTTATTCTGAGTTCTGGACAGTCACAAACAAGCCACGTTTTTCACCTGCCTTTGGCTAACATACCTGAAATGTCAAGGTTTTTAAGGTATTTGTGCCCAGCTGGTGTGGCTCAGTGGTTTAGCGTCGACTCATGCACCAAGAGGTCGCCAGTTCGATTCCCAGTCAGGGCACATGCCCAGGTTGTGGGCCTGATCCCCAGTGGGGGGGGCATGCAGGAGGCGGCCAATCCATGTTCTCTCTCATCGATGCTTGTACCTCTCTCCCTCTCCCTTCCTCTCTCTCTAAAATCAATAAAGAAAAAAAAAAGCTATTTGTGAGGCCAATGTCCTTACCAAGTTTAAAGGTACATCCCCCCAGTTTTCAGGTGTTCTTGTTTTATTATATACTTCCCACCTTTCATATGTTTGCTTCCTGTGACATCGCTTTTCAGAATTAAGGTGCTAATAAAATGAGGTTTTGAGTTTGGGGTGAAAACCTCTAAGGTAGCCATCAGTCGCAGTGACGCAGGCCCAGCTTCTCTGGGGATGTCCGTGGGGTGAAGGTGCGCAGGGCCTTGCCCAGATCGTGGGGCCAGGTGGGTTTGCAGGACTCAGAAAATGGGGGTTTTAGCAAGGTAACGGGGTGCAGGTTCCTGAACTCGGCCTGTGTGGCCGGGCAGCACGCCGTCATCAGACACTAGTAATTCGTAACAAAGCCTGAGACATTCGCACTTTGTACCCTGACTGCTTTGCCACCAGGAGTCTGCTAGACATTGGTGAGTAAAGCTCCCATTTCTGACCCTGTTGGGTTTCAGACCTCCAGATCAGCTATTGTGGACTTGGGGTGTGACATGTATCAGAGGACCGTCACTAGTTTCTTTAAGTCTTGGCCACGATATGAAAACGTGAAGTTCTTTCAGGTCTGCAGGAAATTAGATTCGCATGCAGCCGGCTTGCCCTCTGTCCGGCTCTTCCAGCTATTGCGTTTTTGCATTGACTGTAGGGAAATAACTCTAAAGGCTTATCACATTAGTAGTTGAAATGGTTGACTTGGCTTCTTAGAGTTATGAGCTTAGTCTAGGCAACGTACCGATGCTAGTATTAGGGAAGCAAGATGGTTAGAGTCTTGTGTTAAAGCACACACAGGCTTCCACGTCACGTACCTGTGGTTTTCCTGTGCCCTTAACTCAAGGCAGCAAGTGGAAGGCTCGGAGCGCCCACCTCTGTAGGAGGCTTATCACGTACTTGGTAATCCCAGCTGGTTCTCGTTAGCCGAGGCTCTTTCCCTTCCCCTGATGTGTGACAGTCGCTGCCCAGAGATCCGGGGCAGCTGTCTCTCTGTAAGGTTCACAACCATTACGGAGCCCAGAAGGTTTCAGAGAGCCCTGTGTCAGATCAAGGGCAGTTTCCTGTCACCTGATCCACATGTATTAGGGCAGTCTGTTGACACAAGTATCATTTAATACAGATCAAATGATAAATGATTAATTACATGGTAGGGTGTCACTTTCTGCATCCCAGCCAGCCTGCTAGCACTCCTGGAACTCGCCACGGCGATGCCAGCCCAGAGCTGCACTAGTCTTTAGGGTGTTCAATCGCTGTCTGGAAGGATTGATTACAGCAATAAAATGATTCCTTGATAGCCCTGACTGAGGTTATTAGTGTTTTAGATTAGTAATTTACAACTGATTTTTGACAGCCTGCTTTTTATGAGTGGCTTTGTTCTTTAATTTCTGCTTCCCTTGATTTGTATCACTCGATTTCTGAAACACAACATGATAAACTATTTTATATAGTTTAAGAGAAAAAAACTTTAGTGGAGAAGGAGAGGAAGCAGCAATTAAATGAAACAAAGTTACGGACATAACTTGATACATCTTAATTTTTAAACTTGATTTGTTACAGAAAAGGACTCTGGGTTTTTAAGAAAAATGTAGCTTAGCTTCTCATTGGAAACATTTTGAATTAATTACATACTCAGTATTTAGGGATTCACTTGCTTTTTACAAATGACTTCAGATACAATTTAGGGCACTCAGTTTTGTTGTTGTTGTTATGAGGTTGGACTGCGCCCCAAGACAGAGAGCCCACAGGCGAAGGCCAGCCACGCCCCTCTGACAGGCACTGGGTGCTGGGCTGTGTCTTGCTGTGTTTATAGTCTCCGGTTGGAGCCTGTGTTTCAGTGTAGTCACCTATTAGCATCTTTTTTCATGTCATCCTGACACCAAAGCCACGTTCAAACCCCATCTGCTAAAGGGGTTCTCCGGGGTCAGCATAGGCCCAGGACCGTGGTCTGGCCGGCTACACACTAACAAACACCTTTTGTTTGGTAGTATATGGCCAACCGTAAAGCCCCGGCACTCCTTCTATTTTCCTGTTTGTTATTGAGTCGTCTTGTTTTTCTGTTGTGCGAACAAACACGTGCTGAGTTTCCGTGGTGTGTTCCGCAGCAGAAGAGGGGAGCAGGGCCCAGTTCCTGTCTCCAGAGGTCAGAAGGCTGTTGGGGGAGATGAGGAAGTTCTAGGGAATCACAGCTTCACGGGACACTTAGGGAAGGCATGACTGTATTTCTCCACACAGCACACCTCCGTTAGCGCACTGATCCCTGGGTGTTCACGTCTGCCATTTCTAATAGCGAGCCCCTCTTGGGCAGGAAGTCCCTCTTGCACCGCAGGGTGAAGAGCATTATGGTTGGCATGTAGACTTCTGATAAATGCTTGTGGGAGTGAAACGACTGGGGGAGACACAAAAGGCAACAGTGTCCTTGAGTAGGAGAAGGAGTTAATGAAGGCCTCACAGAGGGGTAAAATGATTTGGGTCTTGCAGGATCAATAGGAGTTTACCAGGTGGCATAGAGGAGAGTCTGTACG